>OX122882.1:37106424-38306424 GCA_944738645.1 Eristalinus sepulchralis | reverse complement strand
AAAAGATAATACATAAGATGTCATTTTATAGTTTTGCTTAAACTATATACAATGGCGGTGGTATTGCTTTACACTCATTTTCTCATTATTTCTGTTAACTTTTAAGTTGCACTGCATTTTGTTTGTTCTTGCGTAAAACTAACTTATTTTAATAGATTTCTAAGCATTTCAAAAGTTTAAGCAAAAATTAATGCTGCACATAAACATTAAATAAAAAACGGACTAAGTTATCATCTAGATATAAGGGGAGGTTGTTGGAAACTATTCGAAGATTTTCAATGTGTACAAGTTTTAACTTTGGATACATTTTTCAGGTTTATCGGATTTCGTACATTTTAAAATAATTTTTGCAATTCAAATTCGATTATTTCGGAATATTGTTTTTAACTGTTTTCATGTAGAAGCTTTTGCCATACGGGAAGTTTTGTTCATAATCAACAACATATCTTGCAATTACTGGCAATCAGGTTTTGGTTAACGTTTTTAACGATATCAGTGATTGCCAGAATATTGGATTGTTGGATGTTATAGTTATAAGAAAATTTATTTTCGATAACAGAAACACTCCACGGCGATTGGCAAGAATAAGTCTGCTCACCAAATCATCAAATTAACAAATGCCTATGTTAAGCGTGTCCATAAAGTCAAACCTGCAGTCAGACTAACTTAAGGCAGACTGCGTCATCAACTGTGCATAAACGTTAAAAGGCTACACTTAAACGTAACAAGTTTTGGAAAAAGACAACGCTCGTCATGTAGTCATAAATTTTCCAGGCAGTCAGGGTTGGGTTGAAAAAAGGATTTCTAATCACTCTCTGACTGCCTTTGATAATTGTGAGTTCTCTCAAAAGTTCTTCATCTTTTTTTTATTTTTAAACTTTTTAAATTAAAATGAGAAAACCACTGCTAGGATGAAATTAATGTATCGTTTGCACATATTGTGTTATAAGTTACGTACCTAATTTTTTATTGTTTTAAAACGAAAGGTGTATTTTCAAAATGCATTAAAGAGTTTTTGTTGCGTATAGCGGTGTTGTAGCCGCCGTGAAGGAATTGCTAACAAAACTCAAAGAATGTGAGTGAAAATCTTCTAAAATTGTAGGCCACTTCTATTTATGGGAGAATGAAATCTCGCACAGTACTAGCAGGTGCGAAAGAAGCTGGGCTCTGGTCCTTTGTGGACTGAAGTGTCACTCAATTCATTCATACCTAATGGACAGTGCGGGTGGTCTTGACATGACATTATACAATCTAGTGTAATGAACCGTGACTGCGCCTTGCCAACGGTCCCTTTACCTTTCATGTGTTTTATTTTCCTTGTCTGAAAAAGTTGCTTTGTTAATTCTATACATTCTTGTGAAATAAATATTTACACCTAAAATATTTTAACTTAAGTTTTGTATTCAAATCTTAAGATAAAAAAAATTCAAAAATTCAACCAGACCCTTTTAACTTAACAAAAAAAAAAACAAACAACAACTAAAATCTATTCTAGATGCATCATCTTCCAAATTCTACAACATTCTCAAACCAACCCCGAACACACAACAATCATATCTGGAAATCAAACTTGAAAAAACAAAATAAGCAAATAAAAATGAATAAATAAATAGATATGCCAAAACCAAAAATACTGAATTATCATCACACGATCAAACGCTAGGAAGTAAGTTAAGTAGGAAATAAATAAATTAGTTATAAATAGAAACCACGCTATAATCAATCCGTTTATACCACTAGCAACTAAGTGAAATATTTAAATAAAAAACAAACAAACCAGTAGCAATTCAAAGCAAGGAAAAAAAGAACAAAACTAAGTCGTTGAAATAAGCTTTTTGGTTTCATACCACAACACAACATGAGTAACGAAAAAATGTGTCGTTTACTTTCTACTGAAAAAAAAAACAAAACAAAAATCTTAAAATCCCAATTTTATGTTGACAAATTGATTAATGAATAAAATTTTTAATAAATGTACATAGTTAGGGCTGTGAAAAGAGAACATAATTACTAATATAAGCGTTTTATGTTAAGAGACTACTGAATTGAAAATATTAAAAAAAATTAAACATGCAACCACTCACTGCATAGAAAAGATACAATTTAAATAAATTTGGAATTAATTATTCTTAAGGACACAACACAACACTCACAAGATAGCATATATTCAAATTTCTAACCTAACCTGCAAGCAGTGCTGGTCAAAGTAGACACATTTATATGAAAACCAACCAATTTAAAAGTGAGCAAAAATGGGAGATTAAGTTTTTTTTCTTATCACAAAATCTTGAAGGCAGATATGGGATTTGGTTTTACTTGATCAGCTGCCTTTACAGCTTATATCACGAGGGCCATTTGCCCAAAAGTCGTAGATGACGCAAGACTAGACGCATCATAGTACAGCTCTGAATAGAAAATACCAGAAACATAGTGGTGATAATAAACCTGGTGATATAAAGTTTACGAGATTTCTAACAGACACCAACAGGCCAATAACTACATCATGGCTGTATTTGTAGTACAAAAATAATAGGAAATACTTTCAGACAAGACGAAAAAATGTCAAAACTACTTCTTCAAAATTGAAAAAAATTTATTTTATAGGAGTCCTAAGTGAACAATGTTTCTGTTAAAGTCATTTAAAAAAGCTCTTCTAGTGAACGGAACGTAATCTACCGGTCCGGTACGTTAGAAATTGCGGATTGGATTGTGCAAACGCTACTGATATCGCAAAACCGATCAAAAATAATTTACAACCCTTGAAGCCTAAAACCAATTTGGTGTTACACAAATCAGCGGAGTTGTCAGTTGATTCAAAACAGATCTCACTCATCTAGGGCTTCAAAAGAACTTATGAAGTAACAAACGTTGTCGACTTACTCCCTGCTACTGCAAACCTAATCTTCTGTCCAGTGATAATACCAATAATTTTTCCAATCGCTGATCTTCATAATTCCATTAAGCTCAATTAGCAACCCGAAAGATGGCGTGTTTTTTCTGTTTTTGAACCACGATTCGTGTTAATAATCCTGGCGTCTGGCTGAATATGGTGTCTGAAACGAACTGTGATATATTTTCACTGCTGGTAAATTCAAAGTTTTATAATTTCTCTAATTTTCTGAATTGTATTAGTGAACGTTAACCTCTACATCAATCCGTAATAATTTGGCAAACGAAATTGAATAAATGACTGCCAATTTGACAAATGTCGGTTCAACAATATGGCCGCTATCAATTGATGTAACAGATTGGATTAAGGATACAGCGAATGCCTTGGATTGTTTGCACTAAGACTTGATGGGCAAATTAGTCATCGACAACATATTTTTCGGTTTTGGCAAGAAATTTGGAAGAACGGGTATTGAGTTTGGTATTAAAAGCTAAATCCTCTAACTTGCTGAGCATTTTTCACTTGAGAGGTTACATTGAAAAGAATACTACGAGAGAATCGGGTAATAATACTTTAATGTTTTTGGCAGTATAACCTAAGTCAATGATTTCCAATGATTTTGAGGTTTAGGTGGCAGCATTGTGTGAACGACCCAGTTACTACCCTTAAAAGCTACAATTTAGTACGCTTTTCTCTCAAAATAGATACGTGTGCAATGCACAGTTATTAAATACGAACTAATATAACGCGATGTGGTAGCCGTGTTAAGTGCGTCGACTCACACACCAAGGTTCCTGGTTCGATTCCCGGACGGAGCACCTCGCATTTTTTTACGGTATCACCTCTTTCGAGTTGCTGACAACACTCAAAGAGTACTTACTATTTATGAAGAGCTTTTTAAATCTTACCGTTCCGATTCCGAAAAAAAATTGTAGGTCCCTTCATCTCGTGAGAGAACAGTAGCACGCACAACACGAGTGATTGTTAACCAAGGAAATTATTTTTAATACAACTCGATTTAAACCTAACTTAGACGTCTTAGTTTGCAGCTTCAATCGCTACTGATGAGAAAATCTTAAAAAGAAAACGATCGATCTTGGCTCGAAGTTGAAAGAGAAGCTTTTAAGATGGTCATTTCGTTTTTCTCCATAAAAGTCGCACTATATCTTCTTCCAGAGAGCAGTGCAAAAGTTAATACATTTAAAAAGACGCTCCAAATGTTCCACTGTTAGGGTTTTTCTTAATTTCCAATATGAGAAGTCAGAACACACACAAAACAAGTAAAATCGCACAACGATTGCTATTTTGATCAGCACTACGGCAAGCAAAAACAGAAAAAGGAATGGTTAACAAAAATTTTAAATTAAATTATATTCGCATCGCGTTGAATGAAATTTAAATTAAGAACCAAACAATTATTAGATGGAATAGAATTGAAAGCAAAAACACAAAACATTGGTATATTTTTATGATTTCCAAGCGAGTAGTATTCTAATATAACTTAAGGAAAACAAAAATAAAATAAAAAGAAATAAGGAGAACCTAATATAATTCTTTGAACAATATAATGATATAGGTTATATGATTATCAAGAGTTTAATACATTAGTATAAGAAAAAAGCAAAGATAAGAGAATAAAAAAAAACAGAATAAAATAAAAGTATATAGACATTGCATTTATTGTAAAATTTACATTAAATATATTGAATTAAAATATACACATTACGTACAGTTGGCATTAAAAAAGGAAAATAAAACGAAACTCTCAACGTTTTTATTTTGCTTCTGATTTCTTATAATTTTGTATTGTATTGTACATAGTGTTACTACAATTGTGGCAGATCTGCAAATTTAATTCTTTTTATTCTATCACATTTATCACACAAAGGAAGAATTAACTACGTTTTGGGCTCTGTTTTTTAAATATATTTTCACTCGTTTCAGCTTTCAAATTATTGCGATTTTTTTAAGCAGGATTGAAACGATATGAAAATAAAGGGCGTACTGCGTTTTTATTGTTTTTCATTTTCAATCAGTTAAAAACAGCGTTAATAAATATTGTGGTTCGTTTGAATATACACATACACAGAATTCTTGGTTCTTTATATTTACATTTCACTTCTAGCAGAATCTACCAACCACATTTGAAATCGAACTCTTTCTTTTATTTCGATTTAACAAACATAACAATTTTCAAAAGAATTATCTTTTTAAACTTTTGATAAATAAAGTAAATATGGCCGTTTATATATTGCTTTGATTCACGTTGTTTACTGAACTGCATCGGTTTTCACTAGTGCGATTTAAATTTTCATTTTTATTGGGCCAAAGCAAAAACTGTTGTAAAGTATATCAATTTTTCTTTGGCACGAATAATGCCCTCGCATGCTGCATGCAAGTGGCGGTAATAAATTTTGGCCTAATCACGGCTGGTTTGATGATGTTTAAACTTTAGTACTTGTTAATACCCCAGAAGGAGAAACCAACAGATTTGCAATCCGTTGGGTGGAAGAAATGAAGTGTGGAACATTGTTTTTATCCAATCTTGCTTAACGTGTGCTTTCTGCGATGGTACCGAGTCTTTTTGAATTGTCAACGGTTTATCGACATATTGCTCGATAACTAAATGACAAAATTCGGCAAGTCACCAATTTCGTTTAAAGGTAGCATCTCCTTCGCTCTTTCGGCTCGAACATTCTTCTGTTTCGGTGTATGATCATTTCCTTTTTGAGACTTCAGTGGCTTAAATCCAAGCTCCTTTGTGTGTTGCATCCGTTCCAATGAGATGTTGAGCTAACAAGGCATTTTTCTTTCACTTGGACGCGGACTTGATTCAATTCGAGCATTCAGTTTATGTCCCATTTCTACCGAAGTTGCTGTATTTTATGACCACCTCCATGGCATTTTGCAACGCTGCCAATATCACGGTAACGAGCTGTTCGAGACATGAATGATTTTTTCACGTTGAGGGCTCTAGCGAAAGTTACTTGTGGTTTGAATTCCATCTTCAAAAACTTAAATCAAATTACACCTTCATCTTGCCCGAAATTCAAACATATATACGCCAGTCCACGTGAATAAATAACAGAAATATGTATGTATATTAGTCTGTGACATTCCGAAATTTGCAAGAAATATATCGAGAACCGTCATTATCCATTCCGTTCAGTTTGAAAACTGAAAAACAAGAAATGAATAAAAATCACAATTCTCATGGCATTTGAATAAAAAAATTACCACAATAATAATAATGGCAATAAGAAAATTAAAACAGAAGCTACACTAAATGCGTCATCGATCATACGAAAGTTCCAACCTTTTTGTAGTTTCTGCGAAATCAAGTTACACTCTGATTGTCGATCTGCACAATCCCACAGAGTGAACTTCGGCCTTTTTATAGATGTCAGGGTATTAGATGGGAAAAATGCTTTGGTCATTCCTCTTTATCTTCTTAACACTTTCCCGCCAGCAAAAAGCTTTTCCGGTCCCATCAAAATTGATAGATAATTTAATTTGAAAACGCCTAAACTCGGAAAGAAAGGCCTGTTGAAGTTTTGGTAAATGTTTTCTCAAACCTTGGAGTTTCGATTGATTGGAAGCATAGTACTATGGCTATGTTTTTGGGGTAGAACTTCATGCTTACAAAAGCAAAATGCAAAACCATTTCCACGGGGATAACGGCCATCTCTTCTTAAGTGTACATTGTAACTACCTGTAAAGTTAAGATCTAACAATTTTCTGTAATACTTTTGGAATTTAGGGCATTCGAAGCTGCAAACCAATCTCTTCAGTAGCTTAAAATGCTCTTTTTTCTTATATTGGAGAGCAGTTAAAACCAACTGCCTTGAACTTCAACATGTCACTGCTCCTAAATGTGATTTTTCTTAAAAAAAAAAAGTTTAGCGAAAAGTTAATCAAAGGCTCTTTAATGCACTAGCTACTTGCCTGACTTTTAATTTAAACTTTATTCTAAAAACTAGACAAGTATCAAATGTAAATAAGCAAAGGGCATTCATCGGCCTGAATATGAATTCACTTCATAATTTGGGACTGGATAACCGTTAATGCCTGCTTCGTGTTTCTGCTTTGGCCGGTTGCTTCCACAGAAATCATAACCGGTTACAGTTCTATGTAGCAAGGTTTGTTCTTTCTTTCTTTAAATAAAATTGAATAGAGGAAAAGAAAAATGTTCTATAAGTAAATCAAAGAGTTTCAGCATGCACGTTAAAACAATATAATTTTTACAGACGCGTTGTTCAAAACTAATCCGTTAATCGGTCGACAAAAGCGGCTGTGTAAAAATATCATTAGTATAGGAAGTATCAAGGACATCAACACTCACTTGGAATTGTTATTTAATTTGATTGCTAACGACTTTGAATTTAGGAAAAAACAAATTTTTAATATAAAAACTGCCTTTACCTGTCTTTAATCGGTTGGCAGGCTAGTTCGTAGGGAGTGATACGTTTAGATAAATTATAATTATACGTCAAATTACAGTTTTTGCCGGTAAGTTTACAAAAAATCTCCAGCGTCGACTGACATTATTGTATAAATATTGATGGTATTACTTTTCACGTGCACCACATACATTCATTCAGATATTATCAATGGCGTCCCAGCTCAATTTAAAAGTTATATGTGTATATTTTTACAATTTTCTTATGTTTTTCTTGGAGAATCGTAAACTAAGTGCTTAAAAAGTCACGTATTTTTGAACAGAGACAAACATCTTTGCTTTATTTTTAACACAAAGCTTCTATTGTTATATCATGTATCAAAAGCTGCCAAAGATGTTTTGACAGGTAAGAATTTAATTATTAACAAATGTGTGATATCTGTATTTTTATTTTCAGCTTGTATATGTGTACATAGATTTATTTTAACATTTCCGATTGAGACATCCAGTATATTTTTTCTCTTACAACTTATTCTACTTGCTGTTTGTGTTTTATTGTTTTCTTATATTGTAAATTAAATGTCTATACACACATTTTTTGTTTCATTGAAGACAAATTTTGGCCAAAAATATCCAAGAACTATATTTAATGTAAAATTTTCCCTTGGAAAATGTTTGTTTGCTTGCAGAAAAAAAGATAAGAAATAGAATATACTACCTTATTGTGATTGAAGTGACTCTTATTTGCTATCCTTTTCGGTAAGTTTAAGTTCATGAAATTCCAAAAAGAATTCAAAACTAACCAATTGTCTTCCCCTTCTTAGGACCTCACCACACACGCAATTCGATGCCGATGAGGACTTGCGCGATTTTACACATAATTTTCGCTATAATTTCCGCATACAATACACCGTTGTACGAATAGAATATATTGCCCTGATGTGTATGTGTTGTGACCTGAGATCTATTGAACTGAATTCGTTTGCAAACAATTCCGTATGCTTTCATCTGTTGTGTTGTTGATCAATATTCTGTGAATGAAGAATGAAAGAAAAACCGGGTCGAGGAGAGTATGCGTTGTGTTGGACACATTTTCTCATCAACCTTTGTGAACAAATGAATTCTCACAGTCGAGCCAAAACTCTGCTTTACATTACCGCTGTCCATTGTGTTTATTTTGTTTTATTTTTTTGTATTATTATTTAAAATTGATTAAAATAGTTGAAGCACAATATACAAAACGACTGTATATTAACCATAAAGAAAAGAAAAAATTATATATACATACATAAAAACTTGAGTTAGATTATTTTTAAATGTTATTTATTCTTAATTAGTCTACTTTACATTATATGTGTGTGTATACAGCTTAACGAACTTTGAATATATGTTTTTTTTCTTATTTTATTGTAGCCCTAAGTAATTTGTAAAACAAAATTATTAGTATTTAATACCCACGAACACTGTATTTAATAATATACAATGCATGAATAAATATATATATTAAATATATAGAATATACATACCGACATATAAATATATATATATACAAACATAGAAACTATTAACTTTAGTCGTAAGTTGAAATGAAACAATCATTGAACTCGAACTTGATTTTCGTAAATAAAGAAAAGTGCAAAATGTTCAACTAAACATTTTCAAATTTATTTAAAATGTTTGTTTTTATTTATTTAAAATTTATTTTTGAAAATAAGCCTCCAAAACATTCATGGTGCTTTCTCATGTATGATCTTTCGATCAATTGGCTTTTTTCAGAAATTGAAGAAGAACTCTATTGGTAATGTTAATTTTAGATCAAAAAAAACAGCACCTTGTATGCAATCAAGAGTTTTGTTAAAAAAAATATCGGTTTTTGTATTGAATATATATAGCATTTTTGTGGGAAGCGATTTCCTACCGTTGAAACAAATGGATCAAAGAAAAGAATTACGTACTCAAAAGCACTTAAATGTTGACTGGCAAAAATAGTCAAAAATATTTTTGCCATTGGTACAAGCTTTTCAAAGAAGGTCGAGGAGATGTGAGTGACGACACTTGCCCTGAACAACCGATGAAAATGTTGAGAAAGCGGAGAAAATTGTTATGGAGCATCATTGAATCTATTGAAGAAGTTGCTGACTCATGCCATGCAATTTTTTCAAAAATTTTGGCAGTGAAGTTCGTTAAAAATTGCTGAATTTTGACGTAATTCTTTGTAATCATGCCTCGTATTTACCAGATTTGGCCCCCTGTGTCTTTTTTCTGCTTCCAAGATTGAAGAGATCCATAAGAGGACGTCTTTTTGCGACGGTTGATGACATAAAAATCGCTAAGGGTGCTTCGAGAATTAAAAAAAAAACGGTGGCACAAGTGTATTACATACGTATGTATATCTGAGGGGGACAACATAATGAATAAATAAACATTTTTTGAGAAAAATGTAATTTCACCTTATTTTTTGAACAGAGCTTGTATCTATATAAATACTTAATTCTACATGATCTTTTTATGAGCGAGATGTTTTTTGTGTGAAAGTACGACTTTGTCCATACAAACAAAGTGATCCGTAATTTCAGTTATTTGGTGTAACGCGTCACGAGTTTGAACAGAAATGCATCCCCAAGCCATAACGGATCCTCCCCTATGCTTAACTTTTCATCGGGGTTACACACTTGTTCCTGTTAAAAGCAACCAGGATCCTTTTGAAATTAAAAGACCTTGGCTCTATTAACGAAAATAAGTATGTATATTTTGTTAACATTTTTGATACTATTTCTGTGAAAAAGTATTATTCCGCCAAGGATAGTTATATAGTTACCATCGAATAACTTCGCTTGTGTCCATAAATGTGTTATTCACATTATGAAAGTATTTTTTCTTTTCTATTTTGTGACTGGTCTATGAAGTAAAAACTGATTTGATTACTTTACCAAAAAAAAACCCGTGCGACTTGTGACAAACCAGTTTTGCAACATTCATTTTCAGTAGACAATCCACATGTATTTTCTAAGACTCTTCACTACTATCTATTATAAAAGTTTTTATGCAAACATAACGGATCCCACATATGTATGTATAAAATTAAATGCCACAAGTATTTTACTATTTTCTTCCACACCCTCTGGTAACACTCTTTTTAAATTACCGCCTAAAAACGATAAGTGCTGAGCAGAAACCAATAAGGAAGGAGATGGTCGACTGAACAGCTGATTAAACAGCTGATTTCCCCTTCGTCTATCTACCGTTTGAGTGTTATTTACGAATTGTGGTGGATACAGCCCTTATTTTCCGGAACTCATTTACGGAGCATCGAACACTTTCTCATTTTACTCACACTTGTTTACGTTTCCCCTCCAAAAAAGCAACATGGCCTCTAATTCGTGAATGTTTGCCCTCAATAGTGTCAAACATTCGTAAATTGCCCACAATTCGTGAATTCGTCAGCCATTTTGTTATATATTCAACAGATTGCGTTCGTAAATAACTACAGGAAATTGTTTATGATTTTAGTGTCGCCGACACTTTAAATAGTATGTTACTTAAAAATAAGTAATTGTGCTAGAACTTATATTCCTGATGACTTTAGAAATATGTACATAATTAAAACAGCAATGCATGTTTGAAAATCGAGCAGTACGGAGGAATTTCTTTCCATTTGGTATTCCGAGTTAGGTGTACTTAAATCAAAATAAAGATTATTGTAATTCTGGTGCTACTTATTCGGCAATATGTAAGTAATAGAAAATAAATTTGTAGTTATAATTTCGATCACTCATTATGAAAAGTGTAATACTGAAAAAATAAGGAAACCTTACCTAGTACGTCGGTGATAGTTGTCCAGGCAATCGTTTTAAAGAATAAAAATTAAATGAAGATAATTTGAAACAAAATTTTTATCCAGCTAAATACAATCCTTCGCTTTGAAAAACATATGATTCGATTATGAATATGGAATCTCAATATAAAATAATAGCACGAATTAATAAATTAGTCACTCCAGCATATTTCACTAAAACTTCACGTTGGTTAACCTAACTAAAAACGCCTATGAGTGACAATTAAAATATATAATTTTGTAATATAAATAATATACCTATATAACAACTCAATAAAAATACTGCACTGTTTCGGAAAAAGCGCATAGTTACAAATTTGAGTAACTTTCTTAGTATTCTTTAAAAAAAAAGTATCAAAATATAGAGATTGCTAAACCAAATAAAATGTTGTTAACAACAATAAGTGAAAGATATTAGTTTTTAGAATACGAGTCTTAGAATAGTGAAAGATAGTGATAGGAGTTTAGTAATTATTTGGGAATTCCAAAATACTATTTGTCTACTTATTGTGTTCAATATAAATTCGTGTTGTATTTTTCTTTCAAAATTTATTATAAAGTTTTAACATTATAGCCTAACTGTTGAAAATACTGCCTTAAAGATACAATTTATGAACGCCTCCAATGTCGGCCATTATTTCGTGGTGGAATTTTTAGCAAAAATCTCTGAGTAAGGGAGACAGTCAACGTCCCCATCTCCCTCACTCACATTAGCAGTTTGCGCGGGAAACTAATCAGCCGATTACGCAACTCACACGTATTCTCAGTCAAGAGAAAAAAAACCCTGTCTGTGAAACTGCCTCGAATCAGCTGTTCAAGGAGGGGAAATGTTATAAAAAACGCTGTCAAATTTTCCCCACGGGTGGGAGACGAGGGAGTCGACTGTCTCCTTATTGGTCTCTGGTGCTGAGTATGGAAACATGAGACACGAGTCATTTGTTTGTATACAAACATTCGTGCCCATGCTTGACTTATACTGAGTTATACATAGGTATGTTATCTTGCAGTTATCGCGTGCAAGCACAGCTTCGAGCCATCTTATCGCACACTTACTCACTGTAAATTCAGTATGATTGATTTGACAGGCTAGTTGAGTGCAAGCCGGCTACGAAGTAAGATCGGTGATATTTCTACAACAAAGAGTTCTATTTTTACTTTTTATTCAATTTGTTATCTGCAACTCACACGAACGTTAGTAGCACCGAGTATCCGGTAAGTGGATTTTGGTGAAAGAAAGTAATCAATGCTAAAAAATGCAGAATGATGTGATCAAAAATTAAAAGTGGGATCAGTTTAAGTTGTGTCACTGCTTTTTTCTTCAGTGAATTAAGAAAAAACTCGAAGAAGATGTTCGACTTATTTTTTGAGTGGCATGAATATTTGAGTTTTTAGTTTGGTCTCTCATCGAGACAGATTACAAAGTGCTTATTTCGTTCAAATATCGGTCGTTTATCTACGGTTTAATCAATGGAATCAATGCAAACCGTTCTGCATTAAGGTGGTTAAAACATATTAATCTGCAATTTTCGGATTGCTTTCATATACATACATATGTATTGTCAGGTGATAAACGAATCAAATTTATTGAATGTGTGAAGAAGACAAAACTACTGTGTAAGATATTCATGTCATATCGGCTACTGTTCGTAGTAAAAGATATTGAGATTTGAGCTGGGAAAACCTATGTGATTTGATAAATCTATTGCGAATGTCAAAATGCTACGTTTTCTGACAAGAGTCGGCAGAATTGCTTTACAAGAATTTAGTCGCAATTTGGAAAATTATGGATGTCCAGAATTTCTTTTCGGTTTTCACTTAGTATTTTTAAGATTTCGGTGAATTGCCCATAGGCTTAAATTGTGTTCGGTATGAGCACACATTTTCCACTCTTTCAGTACCATGGAATTGAGTAAAAAAAAATTTGCTCAGTAACGTTAAAAAAAAATATTTTTACTCAAATTTAGGTATGGTCAATAAATTGTAGTTTACAAATTTTAAATTGAAATGATATTTTTTGCACTTACTGTGTTCTTGTGACAATGCAAAATGTTTTATGAATTCAAAAGATCAAATGTCCTCACGCAAATGTTTTACTGAATTTTCAATATTTTCAGTATTTCGTGTATTTTTGAAGTATACCACATGTGCATGTATATCTTTTCGTGAAGAAGAAGCAGAAATTCACAACAAAGAATTTCAAACATATCTCTTTTTTAAGATAAAATGATGCACAAATGAGGATGCACCAAAATACAAAAGTTAAACTGTAAGTACACTTACGTATACGTCGTCATCCGTGATCATATTTCCTCTTAACGTGACCGCAATACCATAACATCTGCCTCATGTGGAAACCGGGATACTGCAATATTCAGGGTAATTAGAAAGTCTATTAACTCGCGAGAAACGGCACCACCCTGATTTTGACTCCTCTAGGTGAACTTACATTTGTGCTATAGCCGTACTGCTTAACCAATCTGTCCCGAACCAAATTTGGGTCGGTCTTATAGGCGTAGACTAGTGACTTCAAATAAGATAGTCAATTTACGGGTCGTAACGTGCAGCTATGTAGTCACGAAACGTTTCCTTGAGTAAATCATTTGTGGCAATAGTGTAACCACAGCTCCTGCACATTATAGATTTTTTCCAATTGCCCTGAAATGCTGCAGATGCCTATGAAATTCGCCGAAAAACTGTCAAAACGGCGTTCCATTTGCCGATTTTTTCGTAGAAGAGAGAGCTCATGAGAGAGTTAAATATCTCCCCTCCCTACGAATTTCTGCCGAAGAAAAATCGGTGCCAGTCAAATTGCAAATAAAAAAGTCCGATGTTTCATATATTCGGTAGCCGTTTCTTAATTCTGCGAAATTTAAGAAAAGTCGTTTCACAAGTTTTGGCAGAGTTACTCTCTCCAAAAAAAGATTTTTACCCAAACTACTCAACTACGAATTTCTGCGTTTGTTGATGATTACGAAAAAGTCCGTAATCAGTTCACAAACTTACTAAACAGTTAGTTGTGAATGCAACGGTGTCTCAACATAGACTTGATGATTTTCAGTACACATCACACGATGAAACTCCCTTTGTAAGTACACAAAATTCTGTTTTTACACGGTGGATTGGTTCCAGAAAAAACCGTGTAGAAAACCTCAAAAAGAAAACATTGATCGTATGCAAAAATAGGTGATTGGGTCCTTATCTCTTAAACCAATTAAAATTAGTGAAAAACAAGGATTTTTTAAGAACAAGTATTCATGTTTATTTTTCGTCGCCGTGGCGTAGTGATAAGTGCGTCGAACGCCACGCAGAAAGTCTAGGTTCGATACCCGGACGGGACTCCTCGTATTTTTCACTGCACCACCTCTTTTGAGTTGCTGACAACACTCAAAGAGTATCAATTGTCTATAAAAAGTTTCTCGCCGTTCGGAGTAAAATGAGTGAAGGAAAATTCTTATGAAAGCATTTTAATTCATTGCTTACAAAAACCACTTAATACATACTGACAAGTTCTGACGATAAGTTCTCCCGTATTCATTCGGGCATAACAACAGATATTCGGTCGTTTTGTATTTAAAGAAACGGATAATCGAACCGACTCCTTATGTGTTCTACTCACTCAATTTTTACCAACCTTAACAGTATCTAGAAAGTTTGAATTGTAGAGGTATTATGTTACTTGGTATGGGAAAGGTATGGGAATAGCCTAACATATTAGCCCCCCAACGTCTTTACAAGACACGAGCACTTGAACACATAATTTAAGAAATTGTCTTAGAATGGATAAGAAAGGCAGTTAGGTAATTATAACGATAAGGTTTTTTAAGTTTTTCACAGCGGCTGTCATAAGACTTTGCCATCATATATGTAAATTCCATTTCGAAATATAGTTAATGCTTCATCATCAAAAACAGTGAATACTTCCGTCAAGGCTTTTTCAGGCTAGAATTAAAACAACAGCATACATGAATTCTATAAACAATGGGTTCCACTGCAGTGAACAGCAGTGGAGGTATTCGCTAAGTTTATTGTTTATCCTCTTAAATGCAACCATCGTCAATGTCTCCTCAAACCTTATTAAATGTCATTTCAGCAATAATACAGATACTTGAACCTAAGCAACAAACGATACGATGGGATGTTGTGAAAGCTATGAGAGTTCCTCGAAATCGCCGGATACAGACGACCCGGAGATATCAAATTTTCAAAGACCGCAATGTTAGTTTTATTATGTGACGGTTTGTTTACAATCAAATAATCCTTTTTTTTTGTAGTGGTGAGCGCGCCGACCCGGCGTCGTGCGTTGAATATTTACGAACTTCTCGCTGATCAGGAGCAAATCGATCTCAATGCAGCCAAAAACATAGTAAATCTTTTCCAAAATGAGGACACCATTCCGTTTGTGTGCCGCTATCGGAGAGATCTCATTGGAAGCAACATCACGCCTGAAAAGCTGCGCAATATTAAAATCAACTACACAGAGATCATGAATCTCAAGAGTAAAGTCGATGCCGCAATTCGTAATTTAGAGCAGCACATCGAGCTAAATGACGAAATACTCACTCAGATTTTATCCGTGAGATCTATAAAGGAGTTGGAGTTCCTGGTAAGACAATTTAATTTATGTAACGAACGCAAACAATATTTGCTTTCTAGACAGGTTGCTACAACCGAAGTAGGAAACACCCCAAGCACTTGGAAACCCATGCTTACCGGCTGATGTTGGGCCAAAGGCCAAATGTGCAATTGGAAACACTCTTGAACCAAAATAATCCAAGGCTAGATACCTTAGAAAAAGTGGCATTGTCTTTGAGCACTATAATATCCAATCAATTTAGTCAACATCCAAGGGTTCTTGAGGTTATACGTCACCTGTACGTTATATTTTACTTAAGATCTTGGATACATTTTCAATACAGATGTATCTTTACAGGTCCACGCAATATAACTTCAAGTTGAAATGTACAAAGTGTACATTGGAAAATACTAATAACAAGGCATTGGGAACAGCGCCGAGTAAAGCCGTTGATGCCTCCAAGTATGAACCGTATTTCAATTTTGAAAACAACATCCACGCCGTAAAACCGCATCAAGTTCTAGCCATAAATCGCGGAGAAAAGACCAAGTTACTGGCAGTGGAAATCGAAGTTCCCGATAAGTGCCGCCAGTCCATTAGAAATTGCCTAAACGATGTGTTTTTGTCATTCGGCATACAGTACCCACTGCGACGGGAGATCTGTGAGAGAGCGTTTTCCGATTCCTTCAACAAAAGTCGTAAGTTTGCTTCTTGGGTGGTTATTCTCGTCAACACTGCTAAATTAAAACCTATTTATCTAAACGATTTTAAAATTTCTAAAATGCAGAAAATGTCTGCCTGTCTTTCGTGCATTCTTAAAATTGCAAAAAAACGAAATATTAAAAAATAAACCCAGAGAGACTAGGAATTACGAAATTACAACTGACAAAATGTTCAACATGGCGAAAGGCTTAAAGGCAGGAATAGCAAAAGACATCCGGAAAAAGGGAAATCATTGAAGATATAAAAAGTTCAGGCCGTAAATGTGCAAAATTTAGAAATATTGACATTCAGGATTCTGGCCTTAATTGCAAAATGTGCAAAATTCCGAAAAACTAAAGTTTGGTACAAAAAAGGAAATAAAGAAAAAAGTAAATAGAAAATAGTCGTAATTAAATAAGAAGCTGTGACGAAAGCCTAAAATGCTGAAGTTTTGAAACCTCAAAAATCGAAATTTCAAAAGATCTAAAATCATCAAATCTCAGATTTAAGATTTTCAGTTTTTAAGATTTACAAAATCTTCGCCTCATTTGGAAAGAGCTCAAAATTGTGAGAATATAAACAACAGTCAGCTAAACCAGACCACTGTAATTCGAAAAACGTTCAAAGTTCTAAAAACTCGAAAGAAACATTTTGAAAAACTTCATAACTTCATAACGTTATGGGAAGTTTCGAAAAAAAGAGTCACAAAATGTTTTGATGTTCGAAAATGTAGAAATCCGAATGTAAAGCAAATTTTCAAGAAATCAGGAATTCTGTAAACTCTATATTTTGGCCATGAGTATCGCATTTTGTTTTTCAGTGTTTGTGCTTTTTCGGACTTTGAATTTTCACCCATTAGGTTTTTGACTCAAGCCATCACTCCATTTTCGGAAAGTTATCAAACACAATATTCATACCTGCACTTGCGAAAATCTATCCGACTTAAACATAAAAAAAGTCATCTCTAATCAGTGATTGTATTAAAACTTTCAGTAATGCCATTGCTGTGCAATGAACTTCGAGCTGATCTCACTGCAAAGGCAGAGAAAGCAGCTATCAAAGTTTTTGCTGATAACTTACGACAATTACTATTGACACCGCCACTAAGGGGCGAACGTATACTGGGAATTGATCCAGGATTCTCAAATGGCTGTAAATTGGCATTGATCTCAGAGACTGCTGATGTCTTGGAGGTTGGAATATTAAATCCGCATGACAAAAAAACGAAGCCAGAGGTTTGTGGAGCTGCATTAGCGGATATGCTTAAAAAACACAGGTGAGTGAGAAAAAAATGATTTTTTTGTATGGGTGGGAAATAGGGAGAAAGGGTAAGATGAACTATTTTCGGTATGTAGCAGAAACTAAGCAATTCGGGCTAAGAACGCAACAAAATCGATCCCTCAAATGTATAAGCCTCTCCTAGAACTGCTTTCAATTTTTAGCAGTCCAGTCAAGCTACATACATAAGTGTTAATTGGGGCATGCTGATTTTAATGCAACTACCAATAAAAAATGCCTTTCTATAGCAAACTGTCTCATCAGATTGCGAGAGACATGAAAGCCACATGGAAGATAATGGTACATTCTTCCGTATCGTGTATCAAGATTTTCCGTCGAAATAGTGAAATAAATCTGTTAAGACGCATCTTCTCATGGTGCGTTATATTCAGGTAGTAAGTCTTTAAGATCAGGCTGTTGGAGGAAGTCATAACTCCAACGAATTAACTCAACAATAAAAAGAATGCACCAGTAATCATCGTCATCTCTAAAAATGTAGGTAGTTTTACAAGTAATACTTGCCCTTTTTGAAGTTCCTCTTCCTCATTTTTATCCTGACCCGAATTCCTCCTTCTTCAGATGTTAATATGATATGTGAGTCCAGTGACTGCTAAGTTGTCATCAAAGTGTTTTTTTCTGGTAATAACAAACTCTATCAACTATTTTCATTTCAAGCAGGACTCTCTTATAACTACAGTATGTGTATATCGGTCCCGTTCATACATCCAGCATGTTTTATGATGGGTCCCTGGCCAACTTCCGAACTTTTTAAGTATTTCATTAAGCACATCTTTGCAAAATTTCTCTTCATGTCACTGAGTAATGCAGTTATGAACGAATAATAGGATTTCCTGCTTTTGCTTTTTCATTTACACGTCAAGACCAGTTGGGTTACGGTATCCTGAAATACCACAGCCGGCAGCTACGGTTTTTTATTTCAACTATTTTATCATAAACTTTACTGAGGTTTGTTTTCAAATTTTTCTACTACTACTATCCATACGGTGAAAAGGGTTTTGCTCTTGATTGATTTCGAAGTATTGAGGCATATTGAAATGCCATATTTCCAAAGAGAGGAGTTTTCATGATTTTTTGCGTAAAAGAAAAAAAGATCTAAGCAAGGGGACTGAAACATCGAAGAAAGCCTATGAATTTCTTCAACTTTCAAAGGTTTTTTTTTTCATCAAACCGTTGTGGGTTATCTTGACTCCGTTGCTCTCTCGATATCCGGGTTCTTACCTTGGCTTCAACAAGGAAATGGTCCGATTCGATGTTGGCGCCTCGGAATGTTCGGACATCAAGAATGTTGGAGGAATGTCTGACGTCGATCGCAATATGATCAATCTGATTGACGGTTGATTGATCAGGGGATCGCCAGGTTCCTTTATGGATGTTGAGATGAGTAAACCGCGTACTACTCAGAAAGAGGTGCCGCCCCGCGGCGAAGTCCAACAGCCTGAGTCCATTTCCGGAGGTGGTGTCGTGCAGGCTGTGTTTCCCGATGACGCCAGTAAAGATGCCCTCTTTTCCCAGCTGAGCGATGAAATCTCCTAGAATGATCTTGTTGTCATAGTTGGGGCATCGATCGTATGTTCTTTCTAGGAGATCATAGAATTCATCATTGCTGTTGTCATCGGTCTCCTCTGTCGGGGCGTGAGCGCAAATCAGGCTGATGTTCCCGAATTTAGCCTTAATGCGGATTGACATGAGGCGTTCGCTTACGGGATCGTAGCTTAAGACTTTTTGCCTAGTTCTGCTTCGAACAACAAATCCGCATCCGAATAAGCACAGCCTTCTCTCCCTGTAGCAGTCGCTGTAGTATACATATACTGCAGTTCTTCATCTTCCTTTTGCCCGGCTCATCCCACCGCACTTCTTGGATGGCGGTGACATCTGCTTTGTACTCGTAGCAGTCAAGGGCCTCCACAAGTTGTTCGACTGCACGTGGTCTGCACATTCCACGTGCAGAACCGAAAATAATTATCCTTTATTCGTTTGCTGGGGTCGTCAACATTGGATCCCTCCATATCCGAGGCATGTTGCTGTCTCTGAACTGTTTTTTTTTCTTTAACCCTCGGGCAGAGGGGTTCGCTGCATACATTGGTTCACCGCACAATGAATGTTGTGATGGCTATCCAGGTGGCGCCACAAGAAGGCTGTATGTAAACTTGACCTTCGCACGGACGAGGATAGCGTTGGCAGCTCGCCATGTTGAGCGCGATCAACGACTTTTCCTCGTGTGCATAGGTCCATGCTCCCAGGTTTGGAATTATCACCCCATATCTATGTAAAAGCATATATTGTACCAAATGTAGATAATTTGGTATAATAACAAAGTTTAGGGCAAGGGAAAATTAAAGTTTTAACTGTCGTTGTTTTTGAGGAAACCATGGAAAGGCTTTTAAATAATGCTGGCTAGCACTATGAAAAAAATTAATTGAAATTAAATTGCGGCGACTTTGTATACAATCTATTATTTCCCAAGCTTCATGATATTCAAATGCCAATATTAATACTACATGCCCATCAGATTATTTAATAATGAGACATAATTTTAGAGGGCTTTCTTATATACACGTTCCAACGTGCGCGACGTAGTTAGCAGGTGCGCATTTTATTTTCAATTCATATTTTTATTTTTCTCATCATTGCAGTTGTACAGTGATTGCCTTAGGAAATGGATCGGGATGTCGCGAAACAGAAGTCTGGCTAAGAGACATGTTTGCGACGGGCATATTAAACCCCAACGTCATTCGTTACACGATCGTTTCGGAACATGGGTCTTCAGTGTATTCCTGCAGCAAGGAAGCACAAAGGGAGTTCC
Organism: Eristalinus sepulchralis; assembly: GCA_944738645.1. Lineage (NCBI taxonomy): Eukaryota > Metazoa > Arthropoda > Insecta > Diptera > Syrphidae > Eristalinus > Eristalinus sepulchralis. The sequence goes on along the minus strand of OX122882.1, from coordinate 38,285,923 downwards.
CAAATTACGATGCAACGATTATCAGTGCAAGTATGTTCGATTTCCAATTCCTCCAAACTTCTATCAATTAAATTTAACTTCAGTTTCTATCGCTCGACGCCTTAACAATCCACTGAGTGAGTACGTCAAGATTGAACCGCGTAACCTGGGTATTGGCATGTACCAGCACGATATAGAGAAGAACAAACTGAACCAGGCACTCAATGAGGTGGTTTCGGAATGTGTCAGTTTTGTCGGAGTGGACATAAACACTGCCAGCTTTAGTCTTCTTAAGTGAGTGCCTTCATATGTGAGATGAGGTTGTGATTATTTCTTTCATTTTCACAGACACGTCGCTGGTCTAAATGCAGAGTGCGCATCCAAGATAGTCGAACATCGACAGAAAAACGGTCCTTTTCGCACGCGACGCGATTTGTTGAATGTTCAGTCCATTGGCAAGAAGAGATTTCAACAATGCGCTGGGTGAGACATAAGAGAATTTTTCTTTGAATCATTCATTTAATCATGTGTCATGTGGCGATGGAATAGGTTTATTCGTATTGACCCGAAGACTGTGGGTACGAAAGTCGTGAACATGTTGGACTGCACCTGGGTTCATCCAGAGAACTACAACCTGGCAACTACGTATGCTTTTGTATTTTTTTTGTTTCTTGTTTTTAGAATTAAAATTGTTCCCGGCGATTTCAGAATCATCAACATGTGCAACTTGAACGTAAACGACATTGGAAAGCCAGAATTCATCGCAAAAATTCGGGAGTTTTCGAAGCTGCAGCCGGTAACTACATTAGCGCGTGATTTAGATATTCAAGCCGAAAGAGTAAGTCTCCACAGGGTCCTATAACATCCCTTAATGTGCGTATTTTCAGTTACAAGGAGTCTTAGAAGCCCTTCAACGAGAATTATCCCAAGATTATAGGCCACACTTCCATAAATCACTCTTCAGAAAGAGCATCACCAAATTTGATCAAACCACTGTGGGATGCATTCTAACAGGTAAGGCTTTAAAAACGCAGTGATATTTTAATATATAATTTTAATTTGAATTTCGCAGGTAACGTTAGAAACGTTGTGAACTTTGGGGCGTTTGTCGATGTTGGTCTAGAGAAAAACTCACTTATACACAATAATCACATGAAGGGGGTTCAACTTAAGCTGGGTGATCGAGTGTCCGCTGAGGTCACTAGTGTCGATGTCCCACGACAACTTGTCAAGTTGAAGCTGATTCAAGTGCTCTGAGATCATTTTTTGTGTAATGTTATGTTTTCCTGTTTAATTATATTATTCTTACAAAACAAGGGGTGTTTGAATATAAGCCTAATGAATACGATGGCAGAGCCGAAAATGCTTTTACTATCAACAACTTTTTCTTTTCAAAGATGGTTATGGAGTTTTGCAATGAGGATATGTTTCGAAGGTAAGAATAATCCTCAAAAATATGCGAGATGTGTTTTATTTACATGGCAACGATTTCTTTCTAATTCCTTCTTCTTCTTGTTGCGCTACAGTTCGGGGTGTACCTGGGGCTCAACCAACATGCCTCTCCAACAAGCACGATCTTTCGCCAGCTGCCGCCAGTTGCGCACTCCAAGTTGGTTGAGGTCCTTCTTCACTTGTGTGCGCCACCTTATCCTGGGCCGTCCTCTGTTGCGTGGCTCAAATTCGAAGACTTCGTGCCGGAGCAGCGGTGTTCATGCGCTCTACATGGCCTAGCAACGCAAACAGGACCAAAAATCGCACGCAAAACTTTTCCCTCGAAAAGGCTAAGGGCTTTCTCATCCGCTTTTAGTAACGTCTAGGTTTCTGCGCCATAAAGTAGGACTGAGATGATCAAGGTGTACTAAATTTTGGAAGATTGTGTCTCTGCTGTTGACCTTTTTTGACATTGAAGGTCTCGGTGAGTTCTTTCCCGACCTTGACGGAGCAGTTCTCCATCGTCCTCCTACACAATTTGACGAGTTTGGTAGGAATGCCAAAACTAGACATGGCACTGTATAGATGTTCACTATGCACACTGTCATATGCGGCCTTAAAATCGACGAAAAGGTGGTGAGTGGCGATTTGGACTTCTTGGGTCTCTTTCAGGAATTGCCGAAGTGTGAAGATTTGGTCGATGGTGGACATTCCCAATTCCGCTTAACCTTTTTTTAAGGCCAAACTCACTTTTAGTCTCCAGAACTGAGCATGCATTCTTCGGCATGCCAGTCTGTTTGTGAGAATTTTCATCCGGTAGTTTCGTATATACTTGCTACAGTTCTTTTAATGTAACTGAAGATTTTTTGTGGGAGGGCTCGGTGCGTGAATATCATGTCAGTCAGGGACCAGCAGCTTTTTAATTCCTGCATAAACAACCAAAAAATTGGAAAAAATCACAATAAAGTTTAAACAAATACTTTATTTGTACTTTAAACAAGACAATTCAACAATAATTATCTAAATGAGTTCATCTAATCTCAACTGCACTCGCCTTCTCGGAATATCAATATCGAGAACTGATGTATTCACCCTGTCGCCAAGACTCAATTTGATTCCGTTCATTTTGCTCACGTGAATCAGTCCGTCGCACTCAATGCCAATGTCAACGAAGGCCCCAAAATGTGTTATGTTCGTAACCGCCCCTGTAATCAGAGAATGAACGAAGTTTACACAGTTGTTCATCAAACATACGAAATTTCCTACCAGTAACCACCTCCCCGATGAATAGATCGTTTATCCGGGTGATGCCTTGTTTGAAGAGCGGTTTCTTATCGAAGTCAGATCGGTAGTCCTGGAACAACTGTCTTTGAAGGGCCTCCAAAACCACTTGTAACTGAAATTTGAGACATGTTTGTGAAGAAGATCACAGACGCTTGTTGATACTCACTCTTTGACTGGGAATTCCAAAGTCTTTTGCTAATGTTTCAATTGGTTGGTGTTGACTGTAATCTTTTATCTTCGATATGAAGTCCGATTTTCCAATGCCTTTGAGATCCAGCTTGCATTTTGCTATAATTCTATCAAAAAGATGGTGTAAGGTATTTATAGATTTTTATTGAGCGCACACTCACTTTTTGGCCACACTGTAACTTTCAGGGTGCACCCAAGTGCAGTCCAATAAATTCTGTACTTCCCCACCAACACTCTTCGGTTCAATTCGAATGAAACTGTAATTCGAAACAAAATTATTGTTTCCGTTGGCAAACATGCTTTAACCTAACTTACCCTGCACACTGTACGAAGGTCTTCTCACCAACACTCTTCACTTGAAGCAAGTCTTTTCGGGTTAGGAACGGACCGTTCTCCTGTCGGTGTTGAATGATTTTTTCAGCACGCTTTTCAGTTAGACCAGCTATATGCCTTTAAGTGAAAATGTGAAAACAATAAACCTCTCAAAACTTCGCACTTGATAAACTCACTTCAAGACACTAAGACTAGCGGTGTTTATGTCCACGCCGACATAGCTTACGCATTCCGACACCACTTCGTTCAGGGATTCCGAGAGGATCTTTTCGTTTATGTCATGCTGGTACATACCGACGCCAATGTGACGCGGTTCAATTTTGACGTACTCACTCAGGGGATCATTCAAACGACGCGCAATTGAAACTGTAAATGGATTTGAATGAATTTGGGAAATTTATTGTGCTGAAGCTTGGGTACCTGCACTTATCACGTTCATGTCCAAGTCAGGGAATTCTTTCTTTGCCACCTCGCTGCACGAATATATCGACGCACCTTGTTCTGAGACTATGCTGTAACTTACGTGGTCTGGATGAAGAATGCCTTTTTCAAAAAGTTTCGTCAGCCAAAACTCTGTCTCGCGACATGCGGTTCCATTGCCCAAGGCAATAATTTTGCAACTGCGGACAGAAATAATGTGGAAAGTTAATATTCAAGAGACATCGAATGATGATTTTTTTTTTAATCAGAAATAGAAAGTGCCGTGCACTGACCCATTCAAAGTCAGTAATCAAGCCCGGATATCATATCCAAAAACTCTCGGATGGTAATAAACAACCCAAACATCTAAGGCTTACCTATTTCTAATGAGCATCTTAGCCAACTGAATTCCACATTCATCCGGATTACTCCGCTTGCTATGGGGATAGACCACACCAACTTCCAGGACATCTGCCGTCTCCGAAATCACAGCCAATTTGCAACCATTGGTGAACCCGGGGTCAATGCCCAAGATTCTCTCTCCTTTCAGAGGCGACATTAAAAGCAACTGCTTCAGATTCTTAGCAAAGACATCGATGGATGCCTTCTTAGCCGCTTCGCTAAGGTCTGCTCGCACTTGTCGTGACACCAATGGCACAACTGCAAGAAACATATCTCAATAGACAACACACAAAACAATGTATACTCAACATACGCTTCTTGGTGTAGCACTCCTCGAATGCTTTCTCAAAGATTTGACCTCTCAGGGCGTAGTTAATTCCATCGCAGAGGAATATCCCAGAAATGTACCGCTTGATTTCAATTTTGAAATTGTCCGGTATGATAATCTTCACCGATAGGAACTTTGACTTTTCCCCGCGATTGATGGCGAGCACCTGATGCGGCTTCACATACCGCACGTCGTTCTCAAACTTAAAGTACTGTTCGTACTTAGACTGGTCATTGCGATTGCCGTGCGATGATGTGAACGCTGCCGTTGAGGTGCTGGTCTTCTCATCTTTGGGTGTGACCACTTTGGCCTTTGTGCACTTTAGAAATATTTTATGCACCTTTTGACTGTAAGACAACGAAAACAAATGATTACATCAGCTCTTCACCCCGAAGCAAACTGTGACTCACAGCCGACGCAGTTCTTCGAGAACGCCGGTATGTTTGCTAAAGTTGTGCGAGATGATATGGCAGATTCCGTCTGCCACTTTGTCCACTGTATCCAAGTCGGGGTTTTTTCTGTCCACAATTGTCTCCAGACGAATGGGTGGGCTTTCACCGTTCAACAAGTGATCAGCATGAACCTCCAAGCCTAGAGCTTTGGCGCGATCCGCCAGAGAACCTTTGCTGGCTGGTTTATACGGCGCATACTGCAAGCGAAACACATTTTGAGTTGAATATTAAAATTAAAATTGGAAAACGTTTGTTTACCAGAAACTCCAGTTCTTCGACCGTCTTAGCGCAGAGCATTTCCTCGCGAACATCATCTTTTATATCAACTTCCTTCTCAAGTTGTGTGACAATAGATTCGGCCTTCTTCCGCAAAGAAACAATCTCCATGTACGTGTTCTTGATGTCTCGCAATTTTTCCGGCGTGATGTCGGGTCTAATCAAATCCCGGCGATAACGACAAATAAACGGAATCGTGTTTTCATTTTCAAACAGTTGGACTATGTTTCTAGCGGAGTAAGCGTCAATGTTCTCTGTCTCGGCGAGGAGCTCATGGATGTCCCACACCTTTCGGCGGGCTTAATATGGAAATAAGACATAAACATAAATGCAATGACAAATAAAATGCATGAGCTCACCCAAGAAAGATGAATTTAATGCACCACTGGCCGAATGTCTTACGAGACTCCTAGCAGTAGAAGAACTCTGCCCGTCGGTTATATCATTTTGTGCTTCATCACTGTTAGGGTCTTGATTTTCCGCGTCAACAGTCTTAGTTGAAGATTGTTTTGTCTGGCAGGGTTTTCTGGTTGCTGGTTTCTTCGGTGACGTGGCCACCTTTCTGGTTGCTCTTGCCCTTGGTTTACTGAAAGAGCTTATTGATTTGGGGAGGTAACAAAGTGATTGTTACTTACATCTCTTTCGTGGAATCGTCTTCTTTATCAAGGTCTCCTTCCGTCTTTTCCTTCTTAGGCACTCTTGATCTGGGCTTTCTGCGAAAAAATTGAAAAGAACTGAGGCACACCCGCAAGTATATGTTAGGCGCTGATCTTACGCCACTTTTGCGAATCTGATTTCGTCCTCATCATCGCCTTCAATTTTAATTGGTACTTTACGAGTTCTAGCTCTGGGTTTCCTAAGAAGACTTATTATAACTTGCATCTAAATGAAATACAGTCAACTTACACAACTTTTTCCAGCTTCTCGTCCTCATCCTTATCCTCATTATCTTTAACTTTTGACTTCTCCTTTTTGATTGTTCTTTCTGTACGTTTTCTACATCAAATAAAACAATTTAATATGCAAAATGTAAGATGTGTTAAATTTCTTTCAATTTACACAAGTTTTTCCGATTTCTTTGTCGATTTGGATGTGGTAAAACTTAATTCCGAATCCTCGTCTACTCTAGCTCTTTTTCTCTTGGGCTTTTCCTCTTCACTATCGGATAAATCCACAACAGCTACAGACTTTGTCGCAGCCAATCTTCTTGATCGCGTTGTCATTATTAAAATTTATAAACTTTTGTAAGTTATTTTTAAATACACAAAATGTTTGTGCGAATACGAACAAATAAACAATAAATTTGCGGACTTCAAATTGCTTCTTTCAACCGCCAAATGCCATTGTTGGTTCTCTTACGTACTACCATTAGATGATGTGAACTAATATCTGACAATGTAATTCTATGTTTTTTTCAATTTTACAATTTGAATATCGAAATTAACGTTGATTATAAAAATAAATAATAAATGATATAATATAATAATACATACATATAATACATAATATAATAATATAAAACAATAATTTGATTTGTAAGTTTTAAATAAAGGTGCCTAAATTTATTATAATTTTTACATGTGCCAACATTTAAATGACAAACATTACTATATTGTTGTGAAATAGACAAATAATGTGGCATTGAACCAGTTGACCCTGGGTAGGTCAAAATGATTATGTCCAAAAAAGTGTTCATCTGGAGTGGTCAGTAGACCACTATGATACGAGTAAGTTTTTCAGTTTTCAGATCATGCTTTACCTCTTGGGGAGAACAAGTGTTCTCTACATAACTACTCGCGTTATGCGTGCAACTGATCTCTCACGAGTTGATGGGACCTACAGTTTTTTGCCGACTCCGAACGGCGAGATTTGAGAAGCTTTTCATAGACAATTAATACTCTTTGAGTGTTGTCAGCAACTCGAAAGAGGTGGTGCCGTGGAAAAATGCTATATGTCCCGTCCGGAAATCGAACCTTGACCTTTTGCGCGGTGGTCGACGCACTTACAACTATACCACGGCGACCACGTATGTTGTATTTATTTAAGCTTAAAATTTAATAAGCATTTTTTAGAGTTTTTGAATAAACAAAATTGAAAAGGAAGGATTTATCAAATAATGTTCACGTTGTCTTTAAAAGGGATTCAAAATTAGTATGAACAAAAATTGAAAAATAAGTTGGTATGTGTACGTATGTATATTGCAAATATAACCCTTCAGCCAGTTTGTGCAAATAGTTTGCGCCAGTTTGTGAACATGGTTTTCGATAGAAGTGCACGGATGTGAAAGAGGTATTCGTAATTAAGCTCTTATATTCGTCCCGATGGAATGATCCCCTTACCATGGATTACACGAAAATGGAATTCCTGGGACAGTTTTTTCTCTCTAATTTATATATTTTATCTAATAAGATAATTGTGTACCGGTTCTTCTCTCTCTCAACCTTCGGCCCACTACCAGTGCCCTCTTTTGTGAGATTCTTATCAAATTTTTATTGTAAATGATTAAGATTCGAAACGAACCCACTATTTAGGGACACTGCCCATGCCTTATACTGATGAAATATACTTCATATCATTACATACAGCAGTCATGGGGTAATAAGTAAAAGCCTCGGCTCCTACGCAGTATGTCTTTCGTTTATTTCTTATTTTTCCCAGGGCTCCATTTTCCTAGGAGGAGTTAAGTAAGATCTTCTTAACTTTATCTGGTCAGAGTTGACATTGAACTGTAGGTCTGAGTAAAAGTTGTAGAAGAAGCTGATCATTTGGCAGTTTCAGGCTTGCAAAGGAATTGTTGATAACTTAGACACACATCACATCATTTAAACCTTAACCAATTCGTATTGAGGAACTCTAACATTTATGGTGCATATGTTAATTTAAAACGGATTTATTGGAAAACAAGGGTTCATGAGGGTGTATGTTTAAGTAAATGTTCCGGTACAGGAATCGTACCTGACATATCTTTCTATTACGAACAATAACAATAATTTTACCAATGTTGACTCCCAATAAGGAGAGCAATGAATTTAAACTAAATAGTTTAATGTTGTCGGAGAACTTTGCTGTGCACAGAATAAAAACAAATTTAGGGCCAGTGTAACGGCCTTGGGGAACCCACAGAAAGCGTCAGAATCCTCAATAAATCCTTATATTCACACAGGTAACATTTTTTATTCGTTGAGATTGAAATTTTAAAACAGATAATTGATTTAGATAATTCATTTATAACACTTATGGATATTCAATTTCAGCAGAAATAAGTTCCCAATAATGTCATTGTCAAAACCCATTAAACATTATCTCTCGGAGCATTGAAAACAGTTACCGTTTTTCAAACCCGGGGGCTAGATTGCGCAACTTTATAAAATGCGGCCCATTGTTCCTAATGAAATACTATTTTTGTCATTTACTGTATGATAGCATTGGATAACATTCTTCCTTGCAAATTTTTGTAATGTCCGATATTAAGCGATCATAATTTCGAAAGCTTCCAAGTTTCAAAACGGCCTTTCAAAAATAGATTGAAAATACCTTCCTAAAGAGTTCCAAAGAGTTAAACTTCTGACATGAATCACCCGCTCTCTTTCAAACGGAAAGAGTAATAAAATTCTCTTTCAATACATATTCGCTCTTCCTTCCGTTCTCTGCTTTGCGTCCAGTTCATTTTCCTACGCTACGGAGGTGTAGATAGATTTTTTGAATAGCATGGATTCAGTTTCAATTTCGCACGTAAACGTTACTCACTTACCATGGCGAAGGTTTACCTCGGGCAGATAGCACATGCGAAGTCGCTCAATGAGTTCGAAGTGTTTCCAAGTGGATTTATCGCTATCGACGACCGCGGAAAGGTACTGACACATGTTCTCGCACGATATTGATGACAAACATCGATGTTTTCATAGATAATAGGGATCGGAAGTGACTACTCTTCGTGGAAGTGCTCACACAGCGCGAACGAGGTCGGTGAACTGAAGGAAGTGCAACTGCAGCCGGGGCAATTCCTCATGCCTGGCCTGGTGGATTGTCACATTCATGCACCACAGGTGGCACAAATTGGACTTGGACTGGACATGGAACTGTTGGACTGGCTAAATTCATACACGTTCCCATTGGAGGCAAAATTCGCTAACGAAGCGTTCGCTCTCAAAGTTTACCGACAAGTGGTGGTGAGTTTTATTTTTATTTTTTTTCTTACGTTTTTGTTTTATTGCGTACATGTCGCGTGTATTGTAATGAACTGTTGATGTGAATTGAACGTCATTACTCAACTTTATCTGATGGTCTAGTTATGTATTGGGAGCAGATGTGACGTCTAATTGTATTTAATTGAAATCACACGAGTTCCGTATTGCTCGAATTGAAAGCAATTGCGGTGAAAAATTTTATTTAACTTGCTTTTTTTTTTAAAAGATAATCGTCGCCTTATGTGAGGTCACGGATTAGATCGATTGGAAAAAACTGAAGATAAGAATTCAGTGCTCATTTTGCAGGCGGCAATTATATTTCGCAGACGCTGTCATGTAACCAGCCCACTCAGTAAAAAAGATTGCCTCACTGTGTTATCAGTACTTGACTGAACACGCCGTTTAATTGCTCTGTTATTACGTCTCGTGCATGTTCCAAAGGCGGGTTCTTATCGTGAAAATTGCAATAACCAATAAATGAATGACGCACGGTGAAAGGTAATTTATGGATTGAATCTTTCGGCGCCACACGCGTTTCCCCTTCGCATGGTCCTCCAGCAATCTCCCAGCTGCAAATGGGCTGGGTTTACAGATTAAAAGTCGGAGTCATTTTGTTATGTATGCGATTTTATTTCCAAACAGATGCAGGGACCTACTTTTGTAGCCGGATGTTGCAGATGTTGTGCAACGAAAGCAATTCTTCGGCTGTCATATGATAAACATTTTCTTGCAATTCTGGACACATATACTCAAACTCATGGAAATAACAGCTGCAATGACGATGAGCAAGGGATCAGAGCAATTTATCAGATCTTCCTTAATGCGTGAAACGTCACATTCCACAGTGCGACATTTAAATTCAGGAGAGGGAATTAACTAAAGCGTGACTCCAATAAATGAGGATAGTGCGATTGACAACTGCAGACATAGCACATATCAGGATAATTTTCAATAACGAATCTACATTTTTCGTTTTTAGATTATCGCACGCAGGGCACATTTTTTTTTATGTAATTTTGATGTTTTAAAGGAATAAAGACATGGGCTTCCTCCTATCCGTTCTCTCGGGATGTTTTTACGAAGAGTTTATGAGTGACTAGGTTGTAATTACTGGTAACAAATGCTTTATTGTTACTCGCGCGCAGAGGGTTCCGTACATATGTATGTATAGTAGGAATTTATCGAAGCAAATAAATCTGACTGCGGAAACATAACGAAATCTAAAAAAAAATGAGTTTCGCCAAGCTTATAAGCTTTAAAATAAAATATTTGCACCTCATATTCCTATTTCTTTTGGACTTTGAGAAGAAACTGTAGAGAATAAAATAAATCTTTCAAATCAGAGAGAAACTGATGTTTTGTATGCTTATAATTTTTCAAGTTTTTTATTCGATGACCTGACGGAAGTTTTCGAATATAATTCTCATGCTGGACAATTATTATTTGAATTTATGTTTGCCTTTTAAATGTATAGCAATCTGCACAAAACTGTCGCGGCAACTGATAAGCCTTATAATAAATGTATATAAAATTAAAATATAAAAAATACAATAATAATTTATATAATTGTATTTTCACAAAATCTTCCTCTTTGCTTGGCACTATTTTCCGGGGTGTACCTGGTACTCCAATTGGGCACACCAAATCGTTGTCATTCTCTATTTGTGTGTTGCTATATCAATAGAGAACGACTGACCGAGAGCCGACTATGGCTTATTTTCAAATATTTTTTTGTCCAAAATATTCATAATGGATAGGCTTTCAAAAGTTTCGATCTGGATTGATCAATAACAAATTCTAAGAGATTTCTACACAATCCAAGTTCACAAACTTACCTTGCAAAAATTTCTATGAAACTGCCTCTCAAACTGGAGCTTTCTATTTGGTATTTATTTGCTCGAAAAATCATTTCGGAGAGATGTAGAGTTTGGTTTTAGGAGATCACGTGCTTTGACCTTATGTCATGGGGTGCATTTTCCCAAGAGTCGTGAATAATGCAAGACTAAGCGCTTTAGTTAACTGAGTTCAGTTGTAACTTTGGAGTTTAAATGGACAGTAATCATCCCATTTCAAACCTCGAGACTCCTGCTGCAGTAATCCAAAAAGAAAAAAATAATCATCAAGATTGCTTTATAGGCAATTGCGCAATATTTCTGTAAAGACTTTTTGCAGAATATGCTTAGGTGGACTTTAGCATTGATGAGATTTTAAGATTCTGGGACGATCTGATTAGATGCAGCAAGCCTTCACTCTGATAAAGAATACAGTTCCATATTTTTTTAGAATCCGCAGTGTACTTAAATATGTTCGTAGACATACTTCTGTATCTAACTACTTTCTTAAATCTACAATGCCCACCTACCTACAGATTTCATCACGAGTGAGTGATAAAGTTCAAACAGATTATTGAAATCGCTTTAAAAATATGAAACAACGATAGAGCGACTTATTCCGTTTAAAAAAAACTTCATCTTTTGTTTACTAAGCTGTTGTGAGTTCACAATGTAAAAAAGAAAAAAATTAAACTTTTAATAACCTGATCAATGGTTATAAGCACTATTATCTCAGCTGCGATATTCCCATCATGGCACACTGTACTCAATTGAGTTCAAACCCTTTTTTTCTATTTTCCATATGTACGAAAGAAAACATTTGAACTGTTAGTTGAAAGGGATTACTGAAGCACACATAAGTGGGATCATTGTGATATTTCATGCCGTTTTTCTGGACTTCCTATTACTTAAAAGAAGTCCCTTAAGCTCCTACTGACAGCCAGATTATTTGCCTAAGAAATTTCTCGATCTTTTCTACGCTGGCATCACCTCATTCGTAAGGTGTTGCAGAAGTAGTTTCCAATCGTCTTTCTAACTGTTGCAAGAGAAGCGCAGGAAGTACGATTACTTCCTCATTATTTTCGTGATTGTATGAGATGTCTAACCTTCTTCTATGGTTTCCCATCAGATAGTGACCAGTAAGTACATTTGCAATCAGATGTGCGTCACATTTGCCTAGTCTGATGAGATTTTCTTTCCATGAAAGACCGATTTTTGACTGTTAGTTTATATGCTGCACTTATATTTCATATTTAAGTGTCCAGAGCTTATAGTTTAAAGAGTGCTTTTCAAAGTTCGAAAACCACTCAGAAAATCGAGAAAATTAATTTATTGAGCTATTGCCCGCTTTGACGAATCTGAAGTAGATGACAGAATTAGAAGTGGTCGCCACAGCATCTGATTTGTACGAGTGTGAAAAGACAGTGCGTCAAGAAATTAGGAGAAATCAGCTTAGAGAGCAGATCAAGTCCAAGGAATTGGGTATATTAACCAGATCCAAGTCTAGGTTGCATATGATCCCTATCCTATCGTTGATCCACGTCATCTTCTAGTTTCTCAATTAAAAGAATATAAAGGAAAGATGCAAGGCATATGCTTTCCTGACGATGGATAATAACCCTACAGACAAGTTGGTACATATGCCCCACCAGACGGTTTCCAATTGTTTTCAACAGCTCTACAGTCTTGCAGCTTTGTTGGACTTCAGTTTGCATATTGCATAATCGCCGAAACGTATAATGCTTATGCGTTATGTCCTATTAACGCATTACATTTAATAACACGTCTAAAAAGGAAACAAAATAAAAGAAGCACAGACAAAAAAGTCATTGCCCTTTAGGGTTTATGTAGCACTAAAATTTTTTATGAACAACAAGTCACAAGTGCAAATCGTCATGCAAGTGAGTACGGAGTTGTCATAGATAAACGAAGAAGCGGAAAAGTGCAAAACCAAACCAAGGAAATTACCTGCGCGTGTCGTTCGTCATGAGCGTGCGGTTTTACCGGCGACGTTTTTAACAAAGCGTTTTCTTACATCCCGTCACTCAAGCGATAATGTGCATATTCATGTTGTAGTTTCATGAATGGAATACGAAGAAAAGAAAAATAGGAGTGTTCATTATAATGAGCAGTAGCGAAGATCACGGAATGCGCTGAACATGGAATTTTTGTGTGGAGTGTAGTTGAATGAGATGATTTTTATTTGCATGAAATCGAGGCCATTAAGATTGATAAACATTTGAACTTCGTTTCCTTTATCTAGTTCTGGAGAGTTTTCTCTTGTCAGGTCCTGAAAAACATCAAGCAATTTTCGTTGCAACTTTGAAGCATGGGTTGTCTGATACAATCGAGTTTTTTTTTCGTGAATTTGTGTGGGTCAACCTTCGATGGACATTCCCAAAAGCTCCAATTTCATATAACACTTGACGAAAAGACTTTCTCAGATTGCTGGACAATGCATCAACAGTTTTTTTAACGTTTTTTTTGAGCCCACCGAAATGTGCTTCAACAACATTGACTGGCAGTTTGTAATTACCAAAAGCAAAACAATGCTCCCAAAATTGATATCGGCATAGTTCATCAGACTTTCAATGGTTTTTTTATGCTGCTGCAAAAGAATTTATGGATTCCCGCTGAAAATTTGTCATTTTCAGACCATGGTTTGGGATAAAATTTTATGCAATTCTCTTCAGAGTTCAACACTCCCGGATGATAGATGCATGCTTGATTACCTCGCCTATGTGTAACTCTCGCAGATGTTTTGGTGCAATGCATTCATCCGTTGGGGCCGAAGTGTAAATAATTGTGTTAGAACAATCCGCGTTTCCGTGCTCAGCTGGTTGCGCTGCCTACGTTGCCCAGACTTAACTAGGAACCACTATGAAGATGACAGGTAATGAAGAATTATTAAACCATCAAATAAATTAAAAATCCTTATGAATCTTACGTAGTGAGGTATTATATGGGACAGCCTTCAAAATACTCTCATGTGGCGCAGCAATTGATGAGCGCATGATACTTTTATGACTGAAACCGGGCAAACCGAATGATATCGGTCTATTTGACTACCATTTCATGGTCAGAAACATTAGTACCAAAATCGAGTACAAAATTACTCTCGTCAATCGCTGTTTCTTGGGCTCTCTGAAGAACAAGCTGGCTCTGCACAACACCCTGATCATCTCAGAAAAACTCAATGACGCAGAAACGTGAAAGTTTAAAAAAGTAGATAAGCAGACTTTTTGCCCTTTCGATAGAAATTGTCTATTTGTGGTTTAAGGTTCTGTTTGAGAAGATTTAAGAATGAACTACATGTATGGTCTGTATGCCGGCCTGCACCTACTCGAACATCTGCAAGGCTTCAGATGATTAGGACCGGTAGATCGCAAGAACATTACAGCTCCTTCCAAACGAATTTCCAAATTTGATCCGGTGGCACAACACAACGGAGGGTGTCCTCGTCTGAAACTGTGCACACAAGTGGATAATGATCTCAACCAACTTGTTGTCCCTTACTGTTGTAGAAGAATGTTAGTTGAAGCTCAGGGCCTCACTGGACTGCACAGTAAAACAAAGAAGCAGAATAAGAAGTAAGCGTCATAGCAATAGATTCTCAATGCGGTAAACAAATTTTAGTTCACTAGATCCATAGTAATTCAAATAACATCCGTATGTAGGCGAAACCCAAAGTTTGTCGAAAACATCGCCGATGTCTATAAAAGTGTGCAGAAGAATCTGTAGTAGACAACGGTTACCGATGCGATTTCGCTGATTTGTAGCAGTTGGAAACTTATCTAGAAGTTGATCCAAAAATGCGCATACCATTCCTAATTCAAATGAAATCCAAGCTCGTCCAAAAAATTCATACATGCATGTATTTGCTATTTGCAGTGGATTTTTTTTTTATGGTGGTCAGGTCGTGCCAACGGCGAGTGCACCAAATAAATTTTATTTCAACAAAACGCAACACTACATCTAGTTCTTGCCACAGTGGACGCACAGGATATATAAAAGTTTGGTTGTTTTCTGTGGGGGGTAATTTCATACCACCGACATCGTGATTTGGCACCGTCATGTTTCTTTCTCAAAGGATTTTCTCAAGGCACATGTCTCTGCAAATAAACCACAACATACATTAGCCCCAAAAGTCAACTGATTTGAGACCTGTTTAAAATATATTCAATACAAAACGGTCTTGATAAGCTTTCTAATCGAATGAATTATTTCAACAATCTCTCATGTACTTTGTTTTATTTAAATTCAAAGGTTGGATGAACTTAGTTAACGACTTTGTATTATAAAAAACTGAAAAAACTATTAGGGATTTTCAGGAAGCATTTTATAAAACACTCCTTGGCGGAGGAAATTAAAGTTCTTATTTTTGATTGTGACAGTGCATGAAATTTTCGGCGGTATCATGCAATAGAATTTTATTTCCGGTTAGCAAAGGGTCATGCTCAGATTGGATTGAACAAGGAACACTTAAGATTCCAAGGTACTCCATGTTCTTAAGCAGGAGAGTATCCTGCAGATAGAACAAGGGACGTCTAAGTTCGTTTTAGAATGATATCGTAAGTTATTTAAAGTCTTACGTTCAACTTGCCTGTGGCCTGCCAATGGAATTACATGTTAACTATTCGTTGTTGTTGTTGAAACTTGTTGGAAGCAACTTGATCGACGGGTTACAAAGAAAATTTAGCGAATGCAGTTCTTATGCCTGTCATATTTGGTAAGGAAATTAATTTCAAAGAAGGCCAATTTCATTAGGGGTCCAGTGTTGTGGAGAGAAGAATGCTTAGATTGGATTAGATTGGAATAGATCCAATGAAAAAGGACTAATAATTTGTTGAGATAACCAAAACATCCATTTTTCTTTTCTTAAGAAATTTCACCAAATAATGTTACTTGGCTTTATCCCCTAAAGCATTTTGTTATTATTTCCTTTCTTTTTCAGTCAACAACAATTCAATGTGGAACAACATTAGCCGCATACTTTGGAACAAACCATAAAGAAAGTACGCTTATTCTCGCGCATGAAGCTATTCAACAAGGACAACGAGCATTAGTTGGAAAAGTCTGCTCTAACTGCAACAGTCCAGATTTCTATGTGTAATTTTAATTCAAAGTCGAAAAGTTTCTTCAATCATTAAAAACTTCCATTTTAGTGAAAGTCATGAGCAGGCACTTTCGGAAACCAAAGATTTCATCAGCGCCTTCAAGAGAATTCAAACCTCCCTGGTGCAGCCAATCATCACTCCTCGGTTTGCTATTTCTTGCACCAAAGGTCTCATGTCCGATTTGGGAAAGTTTGCCAAGCAACACGATCTTCACATTCAGGTTTGCGATTTGCATTTCACAGCTTGAGGGGTTAAAAAAACGATTCCTTCTTTTCTTTAGTCCCATATCAGTGAGAACTTGTCAGAAGTTAAATTTGCCGAAGAGCTATTCGGAAGGAATTACGCGCAAGTGTACGACGACGCAGAGCTTCTTACAAATAAGGTAAAAGTCCAAATAGTTCCGGAGAGCAAACTTAATTGATTAAAAACCTGTTGCAGACAGTCTTAGCGCATGGAGTTCACTTGGACGACGACGAGATCAGGCTAATCAGTGAGCGAGGAACGGCGATAGCTCACTGTCCAGCGTCGAATACAAATCTCTCCTCCGGACTTTGTGACGTACTTCGGCTTGTAAAGTCCGGTGTCAAGGTTGGATTGGGAACAGGTGGGTGAATGCCATCCTCTTTAAATGTCTTTTTAAATTATTTTCCTTCCACAGATGTATCCGGGGGAAATGCAATTTCCGTTCAGAGTGCAATTTTACGGTGCTTAGACGTATCCCACCATCTGGAGTTCGTGAAGAAGCAACAAATCAAAGGTTGCACAGCGCCAGTCGAACCACTCCAAAGCGACTACAAGCCACTTAACTACAAACAGGCTATATTCTTAGCAACCTTGGGGGGTGCACAGGCGCTTGCACTCGATCATGTCACAGGGAATTTTGAAGTTGGGAAGGAATTCGATGCACTCCTGGTCGACACATCCAGATACCCATTGCACAACTTCGACGCGTACAAGACGTGGAACGAACAGAAGTCGGACGAAATGCGGCTGCTGGAACTGATTCAGAAGTTCATCTACGTCGGAGATGATCGTAATATTGTTAAGGTTTTTGTTGCTGGCAAACAAATAAAGTCCGAATAAATTATGTGTGCTTTCAAAGCACAAATGTAAAAAGTTGGTAATTTTCATTAGAAGAGGCAAACATTTGGCGATTGAATAGTTTCTTTGCTTGCTTGCATCATCTCAATCGACGAAGGAAAGAAGGCCTCCAAAAGCACACGTTGAGGAGGGTTGCATAAACAATTTGTTTTTGATTCATCATCTGAAGTTTGTTCGTCGTAGATTTTTGGTGTCCATCGCAATAAAAACACATAAACGGTCAATTATTCATGTACACATAAATACATATATTCGATTTAATCAATATACATATATATATACATGCATTTAAGTGCCTTCAATTTGTTTTAAATTTACAAAGCTATAACATATACTTAGTTTGTTTCTGTTTCCGCTTTCCATTCATCTTCTTTCACATTTTTCATGCTTCATCTGTATTTCAAATACACACTGTACATAACATTTAATATTGCATAAATATAATTTAAATATATTTATTTATCTTTTTTGTATATATATATATATATCATCCTCCAAAGTTGTTTTTGGTAACTTTGCTTTGCTCTCTTAATTTGATTTATCTCGTGTTTGATTAAATTTTGGAATGAATTCAATAATAACATTTAACTCACTATCTAAAACGTTGCTTCAGGAAGTAAAATTCTTGTTTGTTTATAAGAAAATAATTATACACTATGTGTGTGTGTGTGTTTGTATGCATTTGTTTTTGTGTGACATGTACATATATAAATATAATCTATATTACTCTTTTTCTCATTACTTTATATCAAATAACAATGGACAGCTTCGTCATTATGATGAGAGGAGTGGTGTGGTAAATGATTAACTTTATAACTTAAACAGTCTCTCCATTTAGATCAGGATTGAAATTAACCAATTTCTATAGGTTTTACTTCTTTTATCATTTTTAAAATTAGTCTCTACTTTTTTACATAAATACTAATGAAATAGACAGGGGAATAGATCGATTCTCTAATTAATTGCCCATGTGGAAATGAGCCAGTTAAAAAAAAGGCTAAGCACTGATTGGTCAATGATTTGTTGAAATTCACTGTCTTAAAAAAAAGCACCACACTCTGAAACGTTATGGTTTGTGTGTGATGGCATATTTTATTCGTTTTTTTTTACCAATTCGGTTTAACTAGGAGTTGGAGGTTTCTTTTCAAATTTTGATGAAAAACTTAAACTCTACTCTAACAATCCACATTCGGATTGGGAAAACGAAAGAATTTCTTACGGCGGAAATATCATATTTGCGGGCCTCATTTACGAAAAGTGCAGTCATACAAGATCCTGTGCAGCATGGCATGTCGTTAACAAACCAAATTCTATTACTAAAGCAAATTTGAGAAAGTACCAGCGAGTTTCGGTCTGATACGCGTTTGAAGAACACAGAAATAGCAGCATACTTCATCAACGGCAACTATTTCCTTGCACTATAACATAGCTGTTTGCTTTTACTGCACATAATGTCTACTTTATATAATGGCTTGGGTGGCTCATTTTCTCTTCGTTGCAGTCAATTATTCAGCATCTGACGTACCAACACTGTATGATTCAAATGATTTAAGTGCATAATTATATTAGTCTCTACGCCGTGACAAAATCTCTTTGGCTTACAACCATCTCAATCTCAATTAACTTTAGGACCACTATTAGTGAGGGAGCCAAAGCGAGACGAATTTTGTGCAATTCGGCACATAGCAAAGATTTAGGTGAATTCAAGTTTCATCTGATTAGATGGAAATAGAGAAAGTCTTGACAGACTCCTTGAAAAAGGAGGATGTGGAATGAAGTTTTCTTACGTAAAACTTCTTGAAAGGAACAAACTTCTGACAAACATAATTTAAATTGCCGTAGTGCGAAATAAGATAGATATTAAAGTATGATGCCAAATATAGCTCATAAGGAATTTATACATTCTGTACACGTTGCAAATACCAATTTAAAGTAAATATAAATTAACGAGGCAACTAAAAAATCAAAAACACTCCTATTCTTTTTCATGATGATTATAAGCCTGAATTCAATAGTCCCTAGTAGAAATGAAAATTGGAAGGGATTGTCAGTCCAAAGAAAAGTGAAAAAATGTAACCGAAAACACGCATTATTTTAGCTTTCTTATAGTTCTGTGCTGCACACAGAAACATACCATTCATTCTTAGTCCCCTGCAACTTTTCTCGTCTCCTCCAGTTTTCTGTCTGATACATTCCGACCCAATCAGTGCAACAAAGAAATAAGTAATGAAATGAATAACCGAACCACGTAGTTCTTCTTATGAATAAATGATACATTTTTCTAAATGCAAAATACATGTACTGTGAACTAAAGTTTTCCCGTTGACAATTTAAATGATTGGACTGCAACTTTGTCAATGTAAATGATTTAACATACTCTATGGAAATTAAGTAAACTGTCCTGGCAATACATATATATGTATATATATCATAAAATATACTGAATAACAAAACCAAAAAAATGAATCTCATAGTTGTTTGATTAGTTTTCTATTCTTTTTCTATCTTTCTTTCTACTCGCTTAATTTGTTTGTTAGAAAATTGAATCGTAAGCCTAGTAGTTGATTGCAGCCTAGAGTGTGTTTATGAATTGAACATATTCTGTTGAGTAGCATCGTTCTCGAAATCACTCCAAGCGTTATTGAGTTCCATAAATATTAATTTAGCAATTTCTTCATTATCCGTACCATTGTGCTGAAAGAAAGAATATTTATTTATTGTATCACGTGTAAATAATATTTAGGCAAAAAGGATAAGAAATGATTATTATGGTCGATAAGTAGGGAATAGTGAATAAACTAATAGTAGTGATTTAAACATCGTGACCAGGACTAACTTTACTTGTCTTACTCCCACCGGTCTCTGTGGCAAGTCATTCCACCTTAAGTGTCGAGGCGACTGACTGCGAAACTCTTTAGCAACAACAAATAACTTTGTTCAAAACCAAAGGATGCCAACTACAATCCCTAGAAAACAAAAATTATGTTGACGCACGTATTTCTCACGTCGCGTTTGTCAACTCCTAGACAAGGCACGAAATTGAAGGGAGTTGCAGACTTAATGAAGTGTCTAGAAAATGTGGTATATTGCTGCTGACAACTACCGCCTCCTCCTCCTTTTTACAATGACACCAGAGTCCGAATAGTGGACTCTCCTCCGCCACACAGTACTACCAAACTCTGTCCCCAAGTGGACACAGTCCGATACAAAGAAATGGAAAGATTCTATTTCGATAAACTCAACGCCCGTTGTAGCAGCTTTGATTAATTCAATCCAAACTCTCATAAACTTAAGGGTTTCTATAGGTATAGGGGATCTGGAAATGCGGGTTTGTAGTTTAAAGTAGACTAAGGCAAATTTAATGTGCGAACGCATCTCATTTGCTTTAAAACTAAGTTCCAGAAGATGAAGAAGAAGAAGACATAACCAGACTGACTTAAACATCAAGTCTGTTCTTTATGGGTACCCGAAAACAAAACATTGGAAAACAGACTCCCTGACAACGCATCCGGAAATGGTATCAAACTTATGAACGAAGTCGAACTCAAACTAGATTCCGAAGTAAAGAGCTAAACGAAAATGAGAGTTACATTAACGAAGAAAGCTTTTGGAAGGCATATGATGTGTTACAGGATTGCGTTCAAAGGCTATACACACGATGTTTAAAACACAATCCAAGGATGTATTGTAGCAGTCTTCTCTCTAGCATAACTAGTCCTTTCACCTAGGAATCACCGGATTTTTGGAAACACGACTTCTGCGACAGGTGATTGTATCTCACCCGATATATTTTACAGTAAGAAAACAATCTCAACCAGGCAATTAGCATCCATAGACATCCAACATTGACAAATAACCTACTTGTCAAGGAAGGTGCGTCTACATTATCTTATAGCCGCGTTGAAAATATTTTCCATGTTCATTACATTTTCGGCGAAAAAATCACTTACTTTATCGGGATGCACCGCCAAGCAAGCTCTACGATAAGCCTTTTTAACATCAGAGGGCGTAATCAGCGTCGACATTTCGCACTTTTTCCACTTGGCGTCTGTCCAGAGCACCGTATGCATGGAGCACAATAGAGCACGAATGTTATTCTTCTTTCCTTCCGTCTAAAAAAAAGTTGGAAAATCATTGTAAATCACCTGCACAAGCAGCGAAAAGAACCATTGAACTTACCCATTCCATAATTTTTAACTTATCCGGATCCATGTCCTTGACCAACTCCTCTTTTCGCATTTCATTGATTGATCTGGGACCTTGGTGCATTTTACTGCCAAACTTGTAGCCCTGCTCGCCTAGGATGTCCGCAAAAATGTCCGCATTTTTTGGTGTGGCATTTGGCTGTGATTTCGGTTCAAAATGAGATCTACTGTAGTCTGGTCGACTGTTCGACGTTGGTGGCGGTTGCGGTGGCTGTGATGGCGTCGGTGTGGGTGTCGGGTTGGATTGACTAGGGAATTGTCCACCGATTCCACCGTTAGGTGATTTGATATTGTGTGATGGTGAGGGATTTGATGGATTTAAGGGTGTTGTTGCGGCGCCACCACCACCACGTGCATAATTGTGAGTGGGGCTTGAGAATTGCGTTGCGTAAGGACTGTTTGCTACTGGTGTTGTGCCGGGTGTACGATTGTTGCTAAGTGTGCTCGGATTGAAGTTTATATTTAAACCGGATGCTAAATTTGCTATATCCGCGAAAGGATCTTTTGACTGAAAGCAAAATTTAAAAAATTAAATGAGTGCCATACATTTACTAAACAGATAAAGAAGCAAGCATCTAATAACTTATAAGTGGTTGGAGTTAAAAAAATAAAAGGCCGAGAACAAAAATCAGTGAATGTTCTTCGGTCAATAGCACACAGCTCATGTCCATAAAAACATTAAAACTAAATTCAACAACTTTCTGATTTATTGTGCAAATTTAAAACTGGGTTTAGAGATAGAGACATGAGATCTTAGTATAATATTCTTCAATCCCCTACCAACGGGTTAACGAAAGTGAATGAAAGATGAGCAACGAGGTAGATATCGGTACTTTCTGCAGGGATTTGAATTTACTTTTCAATCATCAATTCACCTACAGTGCATTTTAGACAATAGAACGACCAATAAAGAGCAACTATTCATGGCTACATAGCATAACGCGAAGTTTTAGCTTTTGTAACCTCTTTAATCTTTTCCGGATACGAGCAAAACTCATACGACATAACACTAGTCGAAAAGTCTTTCACAATTTGTTTCCGCGAACGACATGGACATGGTTGGACGTACACAGCGAGTAGTTTTCTGCCACAAATTCTGCATTGCCAGTTTGCATAATTGCAAAGGCGTTAAAATTGAGTCTTATTGTGGATGGAGAGTTTATGGTAAGCGGGATACACAACATTGTTGTCTTGAGCGGAGGACCTAAATGGGCACCAAAAGCTTGGCTTTGCATTTAATTTAGAATTCAAAATTACTTTCGTCAATTGTTGCTTCTTTTAATCTCAAGCAGTCATTAAGTAATAATAGTATAAAGCTCTGAGCACCCCAGTACTGTCCTGCGTCCTTCTATAAGGGGAATGTTGAGTGCGCGGTTTTTGCGTTGACTATATCTAGAGAAGGAATTTCAACAATTAACATTCCCATCCGTTTACGTGCACAATCCCGCTTCGGTCCTATTAAAAATTGTAAACTAGAATCCTAGATTAGAAGAAACCAACACAAAGCTTGAATACAAGCCTGAAATCTTGCTCGGAAACAACGTCCCAATACTATATGATCGAGTTCAGACATGGCCTGTAAAATAAAATAAAATTGAGCGGCACTACAGCTCACAAGGGACCAGGGCCCAGCTTTTTCAGTGGCCATGCTTGTTGTGTTGTTGCCGATTCTAAACGATGATATGGTAATCTGATAAGCTTTTCATATACAATTATATAGTGTTGTCCGTAATTCGAATGAAAAACACAAGATTTTCACTCCGGGAATCGAACCTAGCACCTGCAGTGCCTTGTCTCCTAAATAAAAAAAATTTCTAATACGTAAGAGACCAGATGTCGAACCTGAAACACTCCTCTGGATAAGTACATCATTTCATTTCTCATTCAAAGATAAAACCACTCGCCTAGCAAAAATCAAACACCGATTCAATTTACAAACCTGTTGTGGTGATGTTTCTTTACTGGGAACTTGACTGGAACTTCCGCCAGCGAATGCAGCAGCTGCTGGATGTTGAAAACTCATTGGGACTGTGGGATTGGAATTAGTCGGTGCTGATGCAAACGCATTAAAGTCTAAACTAAAGTCCGTAGAAGCCGGAGCAGGTCCAAATATATCGTCCAATCCTGCCGTTGATTTTGGTTGAGTGTTATCTGTGCCGCAGAGGTAAACTATAAGCTAACGGAGCTAAGAATTTCTGAAACATTACCTAAAATATCTGGAATTGTAGTTGACCGCATGTCGCCAGAATCAAACGAACCGAGCAAGTCGAAGCTGGCGTCCTTTGCTGGCGCCTGCTCCTGTGGAGGCTCATGTGATGTTGGCTGAGAACCGCCCAGGTTGAGCAGATCAATTGGAGGCCCTGGTGATACGCTGTTTCGTAATGGCTCGTTGTGCTCCGTAATGTCGGGCATCACTAAAGGCGGCGTGGCTGAGTGACGTACTGGGTCTGTGTGTGGTACTGGAGGAGCTGGCCTAACCGGTGGCTGGAGGTTTTCTCTATGCGGGTCAGGACAAGGCTTTGAAGTGGGTTTTGTTACTGAAAATGGATATTGGTAAGTAAAATCGGGTGAATATGCTTCAGATCCACTTACCAAAGTTGTCCACCATCTCATCGTACTCCAACTGCGAGCTGAACAAATTGATGGGGTTTCGCTTGGGCTTCGCTGGCAGCCAAGGAGGGTTCTTTGATGGCCGACTCTCGTTGTCTGTCACCACTATTGACAGAGAAACAGTGAAGTTTGAGGGGACATGCTCTTGATCGGGTAACTCATCCAAGTCGTTTGTTGTGTATGTGATGAGCGTTTCCTGCTCGGGTATGAAGCCAGTGTTAAACTGTAATTGACATATTTTTAGGCCTTGCGGGCGGCCCATTCCTTTGAGTGCGTTGCGAGCATGATAGAGGCTCACTGTGAGATCACCGCAAACTGTCAGATTGATCGGAAGAACGATCTTTCCCGTCCCAGCCAAATATAGCCTGAAAAACAGATGTGCACGTTAGCTTAGGAACGTTGGTGAATTTCTAAACTGGATTCACCTCATTTTTTCATAGTCCTGCACGGTGTTCAACATCAATCGTTCATTGCAGTAGACTTCGACGTACATTCTGCAGCCATCGCGGGCCTTCGTCATGCGCGGCACCGGCTGGCACGCCAACGACACAATATTCACCGTCTTGTAATGTGGCAAATGCGGGACAGTTCTGAGGATGTCCCCCAAGTAGTACAAGTAACGGAATTCTGATGGTCTTAAGTTGATCGGGTGACGCTTCACGGCGAATACTTGAACAGCATCCTCCGGCTCGGAAATGAGTCCGCTGTACATGAGCAACGCGCACACCATAGTCGCCGCACTGCAGCCACCACTGTCACTGGTCTGAATAATTACAATGCTCTTGGGGTCGGCGGAAAGGAAACCATACATGTCCTCGGCGACGGAGAATATGCCCTGCAAATGCGGGGCCTTCGACAGTGGGCACGAGTATATGGAGCATGCCTCAACTGTCCGCACTGGAGGTGGTAAACGGGGGCAGCTTCGGTTGCCGAAGTTGTAGACGCTCACCTTTGCCGGAGGATAGCGACTTTCGATGGACAGACGCACGTCCTCGATATTGTTTGTCTTGTAAGCCGATTCGAAACCCTCTGATGGACAAGGCATCACCAGAATTCTCGAGGTAATGTAGCTAATATCGATGTCGGCTCGTGCGATTGTCTGCTGCATTGTCTGCATCACTTTCGAAGATGTGTCCTTCAGATTCTTGAGGAAGCTGCCGGCTCCTCCGCGTATGGATGAAAACAAACTACCGGATTGTGCAGCACCAGCGCCAACGGCGGCGGTCGGTGCTTGACCCTGAGGTTGGTAGTTGTAGTGCATGTTGTTTGCGGCTGGTGGTGGCCGTGGGGGACGCTGCTGATGATGGGAAATGTTCTCCGAAGGGTCGTTATCCGAGTAGGCGGATAGGTTGGGCGAGTGCGAAGGTCGAGGTGGAGGAGGCCGTGATGGTTGTTGGGCAGAACGTGCACTTCCGTTCGTGTGCGATGGACTGTGATCTGGGGAACCACTAGGTGGAGTAACAATCGGTTTGCCCTGAAAAATTAAATCACGGTAATGCTAGGGTAACGAATAGAAGATTACGTCATACCACAAGATCAATAGGTCCCTTCAGTGACCAGTTCTTGGTCTCAGCAATTGCCGCTAGACGATCCAAAATCATGGACACATTGAATCTGTTTGCTGGGTTGACTGTAAGGCATCCCTTAATGATTTCGTGGAAGCAAATGTATCTCGAATCCGGTGGCATCGCATAGTTTCCATTGACGATTCGTAGCTTTGCTGAATCCTCGAATGGATGCTTTTGGAAGCAAAGACAGTATAAAACGCATCCCAGAGCCCAAATGTCTAGTTTAGGGCCGATTTCGTAGTTGTTCCATGTGTCAAGCATTTCTGGGGATCTGTACATGGGCGTTGTCACTGTAGTGAGCTGCAGATATCTTTTGTTTAGAAATGAAATGTTCAAACTGTTATTATTTACCTGATCCTCCAGTGTATTCCGTTGTTGGGATCCCCATTCGATGTTAGGAGCGAAGGTCTGTGTTGTTGCTGAACCAAAATCACACAGCTTCAGTAGAGAGTCGTTTCCCAGAAGGAAGTTCTCTATCTACCAGGACAGAATTAGTAAGTTAAAAATAGACGACTTTGTCCATAGAGTACAAACCTTGATATCTCGATGCGTAATTGGTGGATTTTGTGCGTGCAGGTGTCCAACGGCCTTTGTCGCCTGATAAAATACCCGCAGCACCAACGCAGGATCCAAAGCAGTCCCTAGGCAATCAACAAGCGATCCACCTACAACATAAATACGACTTTAAAAACGATTTTCGAGCAAAAATTTCCAGATGTAAAACAAACCTTTGCACAGTTCTGTAACGAGTAAATATTCAGCCCTTCCCTGCTGACCGCTTGTTTTATCAATAAAAGTCGCACCAATGAAGCCAACAATGTTCGGATGCCCCGATAATTGCTTGTGTATGTTTATCTCGTTGATAATGTTGCTGCATGCCTGCTTATCAGCACCAATGAGTCTTTTGAGGGCGTATTCCTTTCCGCTCTGAGCATCTTGTGCCACATAAACGAATGCAAACCCACCTACAAAACCACCCAAGAAAATTCATGAAACAAAAATCAATTCCCAGCCAGCAGCTGATCACTGTTTATTGATTAATAACAAAGGACATCACAAATGTTGCCCAGATAACGATAGGAAAGCAACAAAAAAAAAAACATGAAAACACATCTACGCAAGCAAAAAAAATCCGAAATACACACGAAATTTCTGCGGAACTCTGCGGTCCCTTCAGCGGGACAAACAAAGAAATTCCTGCACCAAAACAAAAGAATGCACACATTTTTTGTGTGTGAGTCCACTCGAATCACTGGTAGATTGCATTGAATTAATGAAGAAATTTTGAGGCGAAAAAGGTGAAAACTTGCACTTTACCTTCGGCGATTACTCGTCTTATTCGCAGCTTAACTGCACCGATTTCAACTGTTTGCCCCACGAATTCATTGTCACAATCACCATTTGGTGCTGAGTTAAAGTAACCCATTGCTGATTTGAAGAAATCACTCATGTTTCTGTGGATATTTGATGTAATTTAGCGAAGAGAAACCCAAAAGAAATCTAACTAGCCGCAGCAATTACGCCATGACAGTGGTAGTGTAGTTGGTTGAACGTCGTATTTGTTGGAGACATTTGAAGAGACATTTCTACAAGTAAAATAATAAAAAAAACCTGGAAGGGTATTAGAGTTGCCAAGTGATTGTTATCGTGAATATTATTGTCTTTTCTTATCGGGCCATTTTCTAGAAAAGAAGATACTAGGACACAAGATAGTTATTATCATTTTTCGTTTTCGTTACATCACGCTGATGATGAAAGTCGGAAAGATTTGCAACATTACTTTGTAGTAGGCATGATTTCTTCATGAGTCTCTGTACAAAATATTACATAAGCCTTAACGATATGAATATATCCCCATCATTGTGAACGTACCACATCTTTGGTTGGAGACCTTTCACATATGTCAAAAACAAAAATAAATACAGACAAAAAAAAACTCTGTTATCGGCTGTCAAAACTTCTGACTAATCCTAATTTGTCCATATAATATTTTCTTCCTGTTCGCCAGCCAATTCGTACATATATTCTACCTTTTTTTGTTATAAAACGTGCAATATGTCCCACCAAACTGGAATAAAAGGTGTGTCCCCTGCCAAATAAAATAATCACTCTCCCTCATGTAGGTACTAAACAAAGAAACCCTTTCCCTTCACAGCAAACGACAAACTCTTGAAAGTGTTCAGTAAAAGCAAAAACGGTAAAGTGAGAGTTATAAAAATTTCCATAGAGAACGGTAAGTCCCCAGTTCGTTGTATTTTCCAAGTTCACAAAAAAATCTCCCTTTTTAGAGGAACTTACTTGCAGTGGATCTTATGATGTGAAGAAAGATTGGGAGAAGGACTATGACAAACTCATTGAACCGTGCATTGAAGAATCAGTTCCGTGTTACATACTCTATCGGTTGGATAGCAAAACATCACTCGGTTACGCATGGTTGCTAATTAGTTGGGTACCGGATACGGCAAGCGTGCGGCAGAAAATGGTTTACGCCTCAACGAAGGCAACACTTAAATCTGAATTTGGTTCGGCTCATATCACAGAGGAGTTGCACGCAACCACATTGGAGGAAACCACGCTGAAGGGTTACTACAAGAATAAGAAAGAATTTGCTGCACCAGCTCCACTGACAATGCGAGAGGAGGAGCTGCAAGAACTAAAAAAGACTGAAGTCAACACCGACATTAGCACTGATACGAGACATCAGACTTTGGGCGGGATCTCGTGTCCGTTGACGGAGGCGGCAATTGATGCGATTAGAGACGCTGTTTCGGGATCCTACGGGTACTTACAGTTTCGTATTGACCTAGAGGTAAAACATTGCGACTTCTGAGACTCAAATTTTATCTGTATCTGTTTACAGGAAGAAAAAATTCATCTCGCGAAGGCGTCGAATATTTCACTAGATGAGCTTCCCGGAAATGTCCCTGAGGATCATGCGCGATACCATCTCTATATGTTCAAGCACACACACGAAGGGGACTACATGGAGTCGTTTGTGTTCATCTACTCCATGCCAGGATACTCATGTTCAGTGCGCGAGAGGATGATGTACTCCAGCTGCAAGGCACCGTTCCTGGAGACCCTGCAGTCACTTGGTGTTGAAGTTGCCAAAAAGGTGAGCATCTTACGCCGTCACTAACCCCACATTGTTTTAAATGAAATTTCTCACATTTTAGTTGGAAATCGACAGTGGATCGGAGCTGGTCGAGGACTTTCTGCAGGACGAACTGCACCCAAAAAAGATTCTACATCGACCTGCGTTCGCCAAGCCGAAAGGACCACCGAACCGTGGGGCAAAACGTATGACAAGACCGCAGCAAGCCGAATGAAGAGCGCAGTCGTATACCAGTGAACTCATCGCTCGCATTTAGTCCCGCATAGCATTACGCATTTCGTATCGATAGAGTGGAAGAACTGCGCTTTCTTTTTCCTTGTGTTCTCGTCCTTTATTTCGTGTTACGTGTATATGCCTCTATAGGAGGAAAGCAATATATACATATTTTTTTCAACTCTACACTTAATCACTGTCTTGTGTTGTTATTTGATTGCTTCAAGTGAGATGTTGGAAGCCTCTTCCCCTAGTTTCGCGTCGTGATGCAGGACAACATCTGAGGTTTTTTCTCCCTGGGTTTTGAAAGCTTGTCGCACAGACTCATCTCGATCTAGACGCCATTTATATTGCCAATATCGCATTTCTTCCATTGAAGTGCCGGAGAGCTTGAGAAGGGCCAGCGACGCGAGCCCAGCAATGCCTCCCAAGCCGCCACCAATAATTCCACCGGCTGCCATGCCTCGCAGACCCATGCTTGTTTTATAAAGCGCACCTAGAAGGATTGTTTTTGAATAAAACAAGTGGGAGATGGGGACGTCTTGAATGCTAACCTGTTATACTACCCGCAGCGAGGTATTCGTAGATAGATGACTTCTCTCTGTACACTGAAACGAGCGTTATGATGCCACTAAAATGAAATAGTGTTCCCTTAGAATAAATTTGAATGCAATTTCAAACATTTGCTTACAAGTATGAAGTGGTAAACAGGCTCACACGCCATCCCCATTTGAACGCTCCCTTGGCAAAGCTCACTGTGAATTCATTTTGAAGTTTCCGCTAAAAGAAATAATGTTTACTTAACCATTATCTCAATATAGTCTATTCACCTTAGCATCTAAATGTGACTTGAATGTTGAAGCTTGATTATTATTCATGAAGTCCTCGTAAGATGTGCGCGAGTTAATGAATCCTCCATACAGAGCACCCATCAAAAATCCTAAGAATCCAGCTTGGTAAACTGAATTTAATTCACTTGATATACCACCAAATTCGCTGCACACAGGAACATTTTAGGAAAATCTGGTATGGTATTTATGTATGGAATCCTTACTCAATTGTGAACATCTCCTTAATACGCTCCCATCCGGTCTCCTTTGACGGCGGGCGGTCCAGAAAGGCTTTGTAGGTTTTCGTATCTTTGGAGAGGGTGTCATTCTCTTTGGGGTCTAGCGGGAGCAAATTTATCATAAACAAACGCGAACCGTATCGAAATAAACTCATTCTGTTTGTAATATACTTGCTTAAAGATTATTCAATTAAAGTTACCGAGGAGAGAAGATTATCGGTTAGAGGTTGGATCGAATAAAATTTTTAAGGCACAGCTGTTAAACGTCAGGTTGATGGTTTTCTTGTTTATGATATTTGGGAGGTGTTAGAGTACTACAGAAGAATCTGCTCTTTTACATTTCCTTCAAAATTATTTTTTATTACATTATTTATTTTAACATTTATATTATATTTTTATTTATTATTTCTTAGCATGAATTTATTTACAATTAGATTTTCGATAGTTAAGCGATGGCATAAAGTAGAGTTTATTGATTTACCCAAACAGGTCGGCTAAGCTATTACAGCTCTCTTAGAAGCAAGCTGCTTTGTACACGATAACTAAATCGCTATGCGAAAATTTGAAAATCCATTTTTACCTTCTGGCCAGCTCATTTTACCTGCTATTCAATAGCCTTTAATGCAGAATAGTCTCGCCCGGATCTAGTGATAATATCAATGAAGTTTGCAAGGATGTTCGCAATCGGCAGTAAAGTATTAGTCCCCTCCATTCGTGAGAAAACACAAAACGATTAGTTACAAAAGAAGCTTTATAGAATGCAGCACCACAAATTTTCCTCTACAGTGAAAATTTAAACGTATATTTGAAAGACAACGTATGCAGCTTCCTTATACGAAATAGTGCTTGGGTTACCTCCGTAATATTGAAAAGTCAATGCATTTGTTACATCTTCAGATAAGCTTTTTTAAACTCTCAAAAAAACAAACTTTCTCTGTAAAATACCCATTTATTGCCGACTTGAGTTCTTCGTCATCCGAAAATCTTTTTCCACGAAGACATTTTTTCAAATCCGGAAACAGGAAATAATCACTAGGGGCATGGTCTGGACTATAGGGTCGCGCCGTGTGAACAGGAGCGTTGTCATGAAGAAGCATCACACCCGCTGCGAGTTTACCCAGTCTTTTCATTTTTATTTCCTGCCGCAAATAATGCAAAGTGGAAGTTAATGGTTTCACCTTTTTTTGTACTAAATGAGCAAGATTCCCTTTGAGTCCCAAAAAAGTGTGGCCATGAGCTTTCCGGCAGACGGAGTGACTTTCAACTTCTTCGGGGGGTCTGTTCCTTTTTTATGCCACTGCATGGACCCTTGTTGCTTTCAGGGTAATAGTGGTGGACCCATGTTTCGTCCGCAGTAACAATTCGAGCTATGGATCGTATTTAATTCGATCTATAATACCGTCCGCGTTCTCACTACACATCTCCAAAAGCTCTCTACAGCAGCGATTCTCACAATTCATATTTTGCCACCTTAAGGCTTACACATAAACGATGTTCGACATCAATTTCAATTCAATTTCAATTTTCTTTATTGAACAAATATTTACAATTTTAAAATTTGTTTAAAGCTTAAAACCATAATGAATATACATATATATAAGTGTCGGCTCAACAACAGGGGCCCGACGGATGAGCAATTGTCTTACATAGTTTTGAATGTGTACATTTGAATTATTTACAATTTAGCGGTGTCCTGTCTTAACATCGGGGTGTTCGGATCCGTGTGTCGATGGTGTTCCTTTGTATGGGTTGAGTTGAGTGTTCAGCCTCGATGGTAGGTTGTATCACTACTGGAGTAGAAGTGATACGGCTCGTATTCAGTTGATGTCGGGGGGAAAATCTCTTCGTGTAGCATGTTGTGCGCGTTAAAAAATCGTTGTCCAGGAACTGAGCTCTTTAAGTTCCTGACGATTGTGTTTGGATGGGTTCCAGTTTCACCTAGCTGCTTCTTGAAAAGTTCCACAAAGAACTGTTGCAGGGGGATGATGCGCGATTCTTCATAGACGTTTTTGTTGTTTTAATGTTTCATTCGGTCCTTGTTAAAGTGAGACCGGTGCAGATGCAAAGTATCTTCCTTTCGAAGATCGATAGTTTCTCCATGCTGGTCTTGGAGATGCTGTACCATACAGCCATACGCTATGATGGGACGTATAAGCTGCTTGTATAGTAAGAGCTTCGTCTTCTCGGCCAGTCCGTTCTCACGTCGCATCAATGGGTAGATGCGATGGAAAGCGAAACTAGCCTTTTGAAGGGTCACTTTAGAGTGAGGATTAAACTTCAACCTCTCAGTGAAGTTCACTCCAAGATACTTCGTCTTGTCCGTCGTTGCTAGTGCGATGTTCGACATATGTTTGGCGACTGCAATCAGGGCGATTTAGTTGAGATAGTCTGATTGCCTTCTGTTTTTTTAAGGAAGTCACTTACTAGTTACTATCTCATGACGCTCTGTAGGGAAGTCACCCAACTCTTTGTAGCTAGAGAGTTCAATCGTTTGGGTTTTGGTACACTTTAGATAACTCTAGCAGTACAAAGAAATAAAGAAGAAGTAGCCTGAAAGGGTTCCACCCACCTTGTGTCTGACTTTTCTTCAATCTCACTAACTGAGTGCAGTGCTGAGAAAACAAACACATCGAAACGCTCAATTTAAAGTGAAAACAATTTTATTAGGTGTTCAATTTCATTTGTTATTTCATATTACACTTAGGACATGATAGGTATTGTCAATGAGTTAAATTTCGTCTTGATTTGTTTATTTGTATTTTCCTCTTTGTATTTTGTTTTGTATTTTTTTTATTAAATCTACAGTATTATCAATTTATTGTCAAATTTACAAACATTTCGCATTAATTTCTTATTGTCTCTCGTCTGTGTGCCGAGGTGAGCTATTATCACCCCCTTCATGTTATTCATCTTAAGTAAGAATTCAAATGTTCAAAGAGCAATTATTTATATAAAAAAGAAGTTATTCATGCGCCATCACCATTTCTTATTTTATACATTTTCTTTTTGCACAAAAATAAAAAGAAAATTATTAAATTTGTTTTTGATTTTTTTTTGCTTTGATTAAGTCTATATAATTGAATGAAGTTTAAATGTAGGAAAATTTAATGCGATTCATTAATGCATGAATATATATATATGTATGTACGTATGTATATATATAAAAGATTTAAATGTGAAAATATTTTGTTATTTTTTTTTTTTTTTTGAATTGTTGAAATATTTTTAAAAATCTTATTTACATTTACAAGGTATCTAGCTAGAGTTTAAAATTGATTTAGCAAATTGATCATTAATTTGTTTGTTTACATTTAACACTGGGACACCATAAAGTAGAAATTTTACATCACAAATAAATGTTTGTTTTTCTTTCGTTTATAAAAAAAACAAATATCTTCATCTTCAGTTTATTATTATTGTCGCTTCGTTTTCTGTTTGATTTAAAAGAATTTCTATGTGTATGCATATATTTGTATATTATATATATAAAAACATATTTAACAAAAAGCTTTGGACATTTTAAAATTATGAAAAACAAGAGATTTATGTTTAAATATCCTACACGAGATGATGTAAGGAAGTTCAAATTGATATAATAAATATTTTTTTAAAGTTTCCTATAAATATTATGTGTATATGTATGTATATATTGTTATTGATTTATTTATTGTTTTTCTTTTATTTCACTTTGTGCGTTTATTTGTGAATAATTGTTACTTGTTTTTGAGTCAAACTTATGAGTTGAGAAACGTTGTCTAAAATTGTTTGCAGGCAAGCAGTTGGTTTTCTTGGTTTCCTTTCAATTTTAACTGGACCTGTGAGTCAATTAACTAAATTTATATCTGTGCTCATCTCATATTAATTAAATCAGAATTTGGTAAGGGAAGACCCCAAAAATGTGTCCTAGAACAAACAAATATTTAACAAAATGTGATATAAACTTGAGAAGCGTGGTTATACCCAAATACGCTTATAAATACATGAATTTAAAAGAACAAGCATGCGGGGGGTTCATCAATACTCTACAGCGGATATTGTGCCACGCGTGCATTATGGTATTCTTCAGAACATGTACTGTAAAATTTGCAATCTGTCGATTGTCCGATTCAAGTGACAACTTTTGGGTTCTGCGCTTTATTTAAAAGTTTATTTAATATTATAGATGAACAACTCATGTAAGAATGCGTTCGAAGTTCGTCTATGGCATATTAACCTAAAAAAAACTTAAGAAAATTAGAAAAATGTCATTCAAGGTCAAGTCATAAGACCCCACCATCAAAAAAGTTGGGATTAAGCCTCCATGGAAATAAAAAACAGAATTTAGCAACAAAATTTGGAGGGGAATTCTCTGTCCGGAGTCATGGTCATTTCCAAAACGTCTGTCCAATGTCATCTATATGTTAGTGAAGCTCCATACACAGACCCCTATCTGGCCTGCGAAGTGTCTTTTGCAGGAGTGATGGGAGGGGAGCAACGCTGAGCTTTCCAAGCGGGATTTGCCAAACTGAATCAACAGCTTCGAAGATCAGTAATAGGGAATGCCGTGCTTAGTATCAAAGCTAAGTTATCGGTTTTTAATTCACTGTCTTTTCCAATTTTCACCTACGGTCATGAAATTTGGGTAATGACCGAAAGAATAAGAAATAATACCAACTGCGAAGATGAGACTTCTACCTGTGGTTGCTGAAGTCACTCGCCGGGATAGGGTTAGAAAGGCATCAGTGTTGGAGGAATTCAATGTTGAGCATTTGGGCGGAAAGGACTATGCTTCGATGGTTTAACCATGTGGTGCCATCACGAATTTCAAGGCGTGCCATAGAAACGAGTCTAGGTAGGACCCAGGCCAAAGTTGATGGATCAAATCAATAAACTTCCTGATTGTGATCGGGAATTTCTCCTGATGAGTCGGAGTCGATGGCGGAGGATCGAGTGCCTTTGAGGACTCTCATACTGCCCCGCGGGCCAGTAGCTATAACATGTGAATGACTTGAAATTATGGTGATGATGATAAACAAACAAGACTAAGACTGGATAATCCGTTTCAACCTTCATTAAATTTCGTAGGGAATGCAGAGGCAGTTGTGTGTTTTCTTCTCTCAGTGTGTGCTGCCCTAGTTTATCGTGTGACAGTGAAATTTTAAGCTTAACTTTAAAGGAATCTAAACTTCAACTTAGATCTAGAGCTTTCAGTATGGAAACTAAAATGCTGACCGAACCTATAAAATTAAAGAGGACAGGGATGAAATAAATTGCTACGCTAAGACATTTAAGAGGTCATAAGTGCAATAAATAATTGGGACTGTCCAAAAATGAGCGAAAGAAAATTCAACGAATCTCAGTTAAACTGGCGTTGCCTTAAGGATATTTTACTGTTCTTTCCTTGTGCAAACAATATTGTAAGTAACATAATATTTGTTTTATTTAATATGATTTGTGGCTAAAAGGGCCTTCCTTCTATACACTTATATTCATAGGAATTCGTTTAGGCAAATTTTTTGCATCAATTGTATTTTCTTGTAAACATCAGAAAGAAGTTTCTTTTTCCTATTTACATGGATTTCTTTAAATAATTAAATGTATTTATATATTTTCTAACAAAAGAATGTACAACAATGTGTGGCGATATATCGACACAATGAAGATATTACAAGAATTTCCATTATTTCTTGTTTTATGAATTATTTGTATTATTGTCTTTTATTAAAAAGTTTGTTTTTTTCTTAAAACTAAAATTGATCTTATTTGTCATTTTATTGTCATTTTTCATGAAAGATACACGTACATATGATTTTTTTTGTTTGTTTGGATAGACACTGTTGATCAGCATGATATAGGAGAATTGAAACTATTGAAAAAACCTATTGCCAACTTGTTGACATTGCATGTAACAAAGTCAAAATGTTTACTATATGGCTTGTGACAAAATTAAGGACAGCTTTCTTTATTTGTCTTACGTCAGAGGTGTAATACCCTATTTAATTTTAATTACGTGACAGTCTTTTGATAAACTGTACTTATCTTTTAATTCTTAAAAATGATATAATTCCTCATTTCGGGAAAAAATTGTTTTTTGTAATAAAAAAAAATTTTAATTGCAATACAAAAGTACTAGGGTAGCTAAAAAACACTTAGCATTCAACATTCAACAAATAATTAGCTAAAATTTTACCTTACATAGGTGTAATTAAAATCATAAATTGATAAAGAAAAATATAAATTTATTACAAATACAGCCAATCAACAGTGTAAATTTCTAAAAACTATACTTTATGATTAATAATTTTTAAAGTTGTTCTTTTTTCTCCTTTTTAAGTTATTGTCTTTCACACGATAAAAGCACCCATAAAAATTACAATCAATTGAAATTGAAAAAAAAACGGTCAAAAATCTCATACGAGTTATTAGTTTCATTTTTTTTGTCACCGCTTTCGTGTTTTTGTGTGTATGTATATGTATGACAGATATTTAAACATCATTTCTTACAGCTAATATATTTCTCTTAAATTTATTATAGTTACACAATACGCGTTTCTAATTTATTTTTATTTTTAAGAAAGTAAATATATATTCACTTTATTGTTTATTTCAAAGTGTTTTTTTATTTGTCAAATTTATTGTCAATATTTCATTCATTCATTTTGCTTTATTGTCATTAGAATATTTCTCATTTTTGTTTTCTTTTGATAAAATTTTGAAAATTTACAAATCGAAAAACTTTCCGTTTTCTCCTTTTTTGTAGTTTGCTTAATCCTAATTATTCTTTTTTAGTACAGTTTTAAGTGGGAAAATAAGATCATAATGGGTTGTTCTAAATTCAATCGATACACACTGATTTTTTTTTTTAGAAAGTTTAAACTAAGGTGATTATAATGTGAGAAAAAAGTAGGAGGAGTAGGAGGGTATTTTTTGTTGCTACTGCTGAATAGCTGGCCATTGAGTGCATGCTTTACCTCATCAGCGGAAAAAATCTGACAAGCTATATCCGCAACCAGTTCATTCACTTTCGTTAAGTTTTGCTTTTGGATGATGGGGTGAAATAAATCACTCTCGCACGGAGGAGATAAATCTCAAGGTTTCAGTACATTTAGGGTTTTTCAAATCTTGATCTGTCTGCGAAATTTAGTAAGGATCTAGTTTCTTTCAGTTTATTGCTCTGATGTTCAACGATCCGAAGAGGTTGCCAAACAGAACTTTTACTTTTTTGGTAACCAAAACATTAAATATCACAAGTTGCTTTGCTTTGGAACTGATGTACTGTATACTTACCGCTGTATAAATGTGCAAATGGGTAAAATGCCGGATAATTTAATTTTCCCATTTGAATACCGTTAGGAGAAGTGGTGCTGTCACTGAGATTTGTGCCAAATTTCTCGCTACGTCAAGCTATTACAATTAAAAGTAGATTTTTCGTTTTTGCCTGAAACTACTCAGAAATTTCATTTGCCGAATGGTTTAAAATTTTGCAGAATGTCTACGATTTGAATCATCTAGAGATGATATTTGAGTGGTATAACGTGCCCAAAGAGAACCGAAATTGCTCTCAAGATCAGATTTGGCCACAGCGACTATAAACGTCAACTGATGACGAAGGAGGTAAGAAATTCATGTATTTTTCTAATTTTCTTGGAGGAATAACAAAAATTTATGACTATAAGTTTAAGCACTGAATTGAAAAAATATAGGAGGTCGAAAAGCATAAAATAGAAATCCTAGGTTATATTAGAGAACTCGTAAAGGGCAAGTAAGTTAGAATTGAAATCAGTAGATTATATTCGTAAGACAGTTTTAAGTATTTTTTTCTAGTATGTAAGAAATTGAATTTAAAATGACGAAGGAGGAATCGAAGGCTGTACCGGAAAACTACTTCGCAGAATGTTTCGAAAAAAAGAAAGAAAAACAATGTAAGCGTATTGCATTCGAGGGTAAACTTTGATGGAGAGGAAATTAATTTGTTCACCCACAGTAGTATACCTTGACTTTGATTCGTTTTCTCGCCAACAAACAGTTGGTTCGTCGGGCACTTCAAAATTAAAAGCTAATTGTATTTGAGAACTCTTTAACTGGCTGGAGACGCCTTATTGAGGTTTTTTTTTCATCCGATTCTCAAAAGTAATTTGCAAATTATTTGCATTCCTGATATTTTTAGAAATCTGTAAATTGAGAATAAAAACGGATTTAACGTAAGCTAGACAAAAGTAGGTTTTGAAGTAAATTAAATAGGTCTTTGAAATTGTCAATTTTTTCACTCAGCACAACATGACAACATGAGCGGATCTTAAGGGTTCAAACTTTTACAAATTCACTCCATCGGAAACAGAATATAAGAAAGAAATATAAAAAAAATCCCAGCAGGCATCGTTATTTGACAACTGTCGAGAACTACAACGTTAAGCATACAGACAAAGAACGATCCCCTCAAATAAAAAAACGATTGATTGGAAAAAGAATAATGAATTACATATTATAAACTTTTTCAATTCACTAAAAAACATTCACAAAAAAACCACATTTCACACTAATATGTTCGTCCAAAATGATCTTAATTTTTCCTACCCGACTGTACGATTGCAAAGGAATTTCCCTCAAATATAACGCCTGTGTGTGTTCTTTTGTGCGACATCAATTTTCTTCTTATGTTTTCATTGTTTGCCTTAGAACTAAATATTTAAAATTAATAATAATTATTTTGTTTCATTTAAGATCCATCATCATTCACTCGCATTCGCTCGAAAACACTCGCGCATCTCACCGAACGCTCCAAGATATGTTTTTAGGTGATATAGCCTGGCTGTATATATATATGTGTATGCTTGTTGGTTTCTTAAGACTACAGATCAAGTTGAAAATTCGAATTAATGAACGAGAATTTCTGTTTTGTTTACTAACAAAAGTCTTAAATGGTCAAAGGAATGCATTTAGTTACATATATCCATTAGCGGCATTTTTTTCACTTTATTTTGAACAAATTTCTATCTAGCTACGTGTAGAATTCTATCTTAATGTTTATCATTTACTGTGTATAATTATTTTATTCTTCTCTTTGATTAATTTGTTTTACCTAGTAGTTTTTGGGGGATATGATGGTTTCTTCTTCCTTCATTTTTTAATTTTTTTTTGTTCAAAATTTCAAAATTGATACTGATTTTTGATATGATTTAGGTTTTGATACTTTTTTCTGCAATTAATTTGATATGACTATCGAAGAGAATATTTTGTTTGAGTGAATCTATGTTTTTAGGATTAAGTGTAAATTTTCGTTCAGTAATTCAAGAAATTTCAATTCGATGATGGGTTTGCTACAGCATGGGTTAGTGACTATCAGGCGTATCTGTTGAATGATAGTAGGTTTATCGCAGCCAGGCTAATGGCGCTCGAGATAGTGATATATGCGGCTAGTGTCGTTGGGTTGTAGGGGATGCGAGCGCCTGAGTCTCCAGCATCGACGACATTGATTTTCCAACCGAGGTTGTTGTGTGTAAAGCACTGCGAAGTGAAGATTAAGATTAAGGTCAGGAAAGGGTTATTGAATGAGGGCACGGGTACATACCTGATAGTAGAGTAGATCGGGGGCATCCATTGGAACTGTCCAATTGAGGTAGCCAGGCTCCCCTTCGTCACACTCAAGGACAAGTGTTTTCATGTATTCCTCGAACGTATCTATTTCGGCAGACTTGTCTACAGTCTTATGTTGCCATTCACAATAGCGGCCGGCTAGAAGAAAATTATAGCAGTCTCTTAGCCCAAATTTCTGTCTCTGTTTCAATCTTGATGCTTACCTGCTGTCGGAATAGGGTTTCCATCCTCGTCGAACTCAACTCCAGCATATGGGTTCTGTTGACGCAATTCAATGCCAGTCTTTTGGCCGATTCCGCCTTCCGGCGAGTCGGTGATGTAAAACGGATGATACCTGCAAATAACCAATAAAGTCAAAACTGACCTTAACGTCTGCCCGTTCGCTGTTCAAACCTTGCTGGCTGGGCCGGATTGTCGCCACCCTCGACATAGAATGTGTACGTCTTTCCGCGTTCTACGGTGATCTCGGGAATGAGGAGATCGTTCAAGTACCAGGCGATGCCCCACGACGGGCTCCCCGTGATTGCTGTGTAGCCTCGCTTGCCGCCCGTTGGACCAATGCGCGCCACAAAAGTGCTTTCATTCTCGATTTTTCTTGTCGGCCATGGGGTTGGGCCGGATTCGTCCTTCACCTGATACAACGAGTTCTTGCAGGAGTGATCGTTCTGCAAATGAAGGAGTAAAGCTTACAGGCTCCCACTTAGTCAGAAATATGAGCTTACCCTTGAGGCGAAATTGATTCGAATGTCGTCCACATTGTGGTCGGTTCCGGTGTGTGAGTGGGCGTTCGCCTCCTTGCGATTGTTCAGCGTTCCAATTGCCGCGATGACAGACACTTCGCGGTCCGTGGGTATGGCGAGATCGTTAATAGGTTCGTTGGTCTGCAGAAGGCGCTTGTAACGAATGCTAGTGACTCCGTTCTTTCTTTCGCCACTCACTGAAGAAGAATGTCGTTAGACTAGTAGGAGCTTAATGGAAGTATACTTACGAACAACAACATCGTTCCTCCCACCGATCCTCTCGTCTGGACACGCACCGTGTTGTCCGTCGCATTGCGACAAGTCAGACAGGTAGTAGTCCTCAGCACGGAAAACTCTTGCGTTGGTGTCGTAGAAGGCCACCACGACATCAGCCATCGACATCTGGGCACGGCCGTTTGCACCAGACAGGCCAAAGGCCATATACTGATCCTCTCTGATTCGGCCGAAGAGTTCCACTTG
Source organism: Eristalinus sepulchralis (assembly GCA_944738645.1). Taxonomy (NCBI): domain Eukaryota; kingdom Metazoa; phylum Arthropoda; class Insecta; order Diptera; family Syrphidae; genus Eristalinus; species Eristalinus sepulchralis. The sequence continues at coordinate 38,245,019 of OX122882.1, read as the reverse complement.
CAGGTAATCACCTTGGAGTTCCCATTTCACCTGCAGCTTGTTAGGAAGAATCTCTCGGCAGTTAGCGTATGTTGGTTTCGGTGTGGTTGTGGTCTATAAAAAAGACGAAAAGGGAAAATGCCTTTTGAGTGATTGTGGTTTGGATTGCCCCTTGGATTTGTAAAAGTGCAGAGCTTTGTTAACATAACCATAAGAAAAAAAAAAAAAAAAAATAACGAAAGGAAAGAATCAAATGAAAGGAAGTAGGAAGGCTACGGTCTACAAAAAGTTTGAGCGAGAACACACACAGCTGTTTGTTGTTTCGGTAAAACAGACTAACTTGTTTTTCTGACTCTTAAACAGTGCAATTAAGTGAAAGTCTGGGGGCAAACCTGCCTTACACAGCTACCGGAAAAACATTTGTATGGAATGTTTTATTGCTCGTAGGAGAGGATCTCCAGGTAGTAAACGAAGCTACAAAGTATCGGTTAGATATCGTATGAATTTCATTTACGGAAAAAAACTTATGTTCGACGAAATAGTGGATATGGGTCTTAGGCGCTTTTAAAACTGCTAAATCGTGAACACAGTACTGAGAGTGACAGATTTTTAGATTTGAGTATGGCAAACAGCCCAGCGATGAATCTCAGGACACATCTAATAATGTGGCTGTCGTGGCGTAAGCGGCAAGTGCGTTGACTCGCACGCCAAAGATATCAGGTTCTATTAATGAACTAAAGTGCTGAACACCTCGCATTCTTCCACGGCAACATCTCTTTCAGGTTGATGACACTACTTAAAGGGCACCAATTGTGTATGAAAAGCTTATTGACGTTCAGAGTCGGTATTAAACTGTAGGTCACTTCACAACACTAGTAGTTGTAAAAGCAACTACGCTTTGGTCCATTGTGAGATTTAGAGCCACAAAATTTATTTTAAATGCCTCCTAATATTGACGATCAGTTACATAGGTGTAGTCCGCAAAAAGTAGCAGTTGAAATATTTTTAAAATTGTGTCGTGAACAAATCGTCAATCGTCATTGCAATCATCAAGTAATGCCTTTGTGGAAAGAAACTAGCTAAGCGAGCAGGTATTTGAAGAGTAGGTATTTCATAAGCGATAGGAGCGGTAGTAAAACAAAAGTCCCACTATGGGACTTAACGGTTGCTGCATCCTTACTCAAGCAGACCACCAATTTTACTTATCCTGTCCACAAAAATTCATTCATTTTATACCAACACTCCTAAAAATTCAACATTTGCCGTCTTTTTTTATAAATTCATTTAACCATTAAAATGTGGTAAAAATCTAGACGTTTCGTATGTGTATTTACTAATCGCAAGGAATTTTCAATGCAATCATAAAATCAACGGATTGACGTGAATGAGAGGTGAGAAATTAATATCTCCTTAATTCTATCTCCGGTCTTCAGTCTCAATGTTGCCTGGTATTAACCCCTTCTAAGTTAGGGAAACGGACTTATTTTCGAATTCGCTTTGTAACAGTGAAGTCTTCCTACACCGCTGTAGGTGTTTTAATTTTCGTTGCCGTTTAAGCCGCTATAGAAATAATCTTTTTATATTGTCAGCTTCGACCACAGCTCTCTTAGCGGTTGTTCGTCTCAGCATTTATCTTCAGTGCTTATATTTCAAAAATTCTAAGGCGAAATTCTCCAGCAAACCGATGACATTCGGGGCGGGGGAAGAGGGACACACAAAACAAAAATTAAACCAATTCAAGGGAATTTCTAACGATATTGAATGCCTAAATGAAATACGAAAAATGTGTTTGTTTATACTTACCGGCGTGTACCACCATGGCGGCTTATAAATGAGAAAAAAATACAGAAAATGATTTTTGAGAATGTGGATAAATGCAATTTTTTACAATGAAGATATGCAACTAAATACGAAACTCATTTGGGCGGAAACAAAAGAAACGTATATGTACACAGAACTTAAAGCAAATTCACAAGTTTACCGTAAACATTTACCCAACAGAAAAAAGGAAGAACCGTTAAAACATGTTCAAACAAGGAAAAAAAACAAAATAATCATCGAACAAGCGCACCAACCGCGCCATCAAAAGTCATTCAAACGAAATCGCTTTGTTGACAATACGACATCGCTGAACACATCCCCCACCGTCACATGACACTTACCGTAATTTTAGTTTGTCCCAGAGCTGGCGGCACATCCAGGTCCTTCGGAATGAAAACATGCCCGAAATTGTGCCGGTACTCGACACACCACACGGCCAGCCAATCGATGTCGTACGCTGTTAGATTGCCGGGCAATTGAATTTCAATGTCCTCGCCTTGGTATCCTCGTAGCGGTTCCAAGGAACCGATTTCATTTGGTACCTGCAAATCGTGCACGGCATACAGTCAAGTGGTGAAGGGATTACAGAACGGATTTGTGTCGCACTTACCTTGATGCCCATTATGTTCGGTTCGGTGCCGTTGCCAACCCAGAAGTATGCATCTGGACCGGCTCCGTCGTAGTGCAGGTTCGGTATGTAGAATGTTTTCGCATCGAGGACACTGATGTTGCTCGACCGTAAGCCGTGGGCGAGTCGCTTGAATTCGGGCAGGACTCGTGGCTTCGGTACATCCAGACCGGGAGGGATGAACACCTCGCCGAAGTCAACCTGAAAAGAAAAGGAAGAACAGATTCGAGAACATGATTGGTTCTGATGTTTTGTTGGCGGCTTGTAATTTCAAATTTGAATAAGTCAGAGAAGGATGTTAGCGGGGTTCTACTTGGAAATTTGATGTAAATCAGCTTTGAGCTGGTTATCTGGACTGTATTTGGGAGTGGGAAACTGGAATTGTTTGTACTTTAAATTTGGAACCTGAAAATGTTGAAATGTTTTCCCAAGATCCAAACAGTCAGATTTTAAAGCCTTGATGGAAAGATTGTTGTTCAACTGACGAATCAATTTATTTTGTTTAATCTAAGAAGGCCGAGTTACAGTTTTTACAGAGACTTATGAAGGCATGAGGATTAGGCTCTAAATAAATGTATCTGAGACGTTTGCTTTCAAATTTCCCCAAACTTTGGATAGAAGCATTGAACCTTTGTGCTCTGCGAATTAAAGAAGACATTGACATGATATCGTCCTCAACCCATATCCAATATACTTATAATTGAATTTTATATTTCCTGGGCAGCTAAGGACAGTATTTGGACCGAGATCGAATTTTAAGACTACGGACTGAGTGTACCGACTAAATGCACTGAGTAAAGATCGGTAAGCTCGAAACTTTTCACTTGAAAATTTTACCAGAATATCTTTTGGGATCTAACCACAAAAAAGTTTTTTTTTTTAAATTCCAGTTAATTTGTTTTCATTGAAAAATATACTACCTGCTTGGAATTTGCAACGCTGTCATACATTTAACTTCGTTCTAAGATTACCGCTTCTCCAGTTTAACACACAATTAGTAGCGTAAAACATACGTCCTTCACGCAGTCCTTCACTTTAGACAATCTTAAAGCAATTCACCTTTTCATTCACAATAGCCACCACATGAACATTATCGTCGTTAATTACATTATAACGACACCCATCGTGCTCTGCCTCAAACCAATTTCCTCTCACCCAACGAAAAATGTATCTCCAATCCCCTGTGAAAGCAGCCATATCTGTGCAGGCACACTCATTAAATTCCTTCCCCAATTGTAACTCTTTTCCACCAACAGCAACAGCCAGCAGTGAATACATAGAATCCATGCGCAAACACAGTCCCCATGCTCGAACAGCCACCGCCTCCCAGGACGGCCTTAAACAAACCGGTCATACACCCTGCCAACCACCTTTGGCCAACAAAATAGACCAAGAACAGGAGAGCACACAAAAGTAAAAAAAAAAACGAAACCGAAAACATAAGAACTGACTGCACACGTAGAGGATCCTTGAAGTTGTTCTCCGCGTTAACCTCACAGCAGAGACCGGGTTTCTTTTACTGTGCGCCACCCACCCACTTGTGGTGATGGGGAAAACCCGAAATTTCCCTTAAACAAGGAACTTGCCACTTGGCAACTTTCTATTTTCCAGGACATAAACGACTGTCGTCTGGCACTGGCAGGAGCTTTGGTGTGCTTCACCATCGGTTGGTGAGTGTATGTGCGTGGACTCAAGCGCGAGTATGTGTGACTGACGAGGAGGGGAGGGGGCTGTAGGGAGCGTGAGATGAGATAAAAGGGGCGCGGTTCCACAGTAAAAATCATCCCCAAAAATTTATTACTTTTCACATTGCTGAGGGGTTGCTACCCTCTCTGCTCACACACAAACACAGTAGTTTCCGTCAGCCAGCCGGGGGGTACACCCACACACATGTAGAGTGGCGGAGATGTGTTGGTGACAAAGCGCCAACACCGTCAAACTGCAAAATGATGGCGTCAGCCATTACTCGGTCATATTGTAGTATTTTCAAACTAATTACCGTGAGCGTGGCTTTGAGAGAAGTAACGAAAAAGGAAAGAGGGTTCATCTTAAATTTTGCACGTTTCCCTCGTTTCCCGTAAGGATGTAATAATTGTCAGGACAATTTAATGAAGAAGAAGTGGGGCGGAGGTGGGCGAAGATATGCCATCTGATCTGAAATGGCAATCTCTACTGTTGCTGGAAGGGTATCATCTGATAGGGAGTTAAGGTGCGAAACGATGGAGATTTGAGAGTGTGGGTTTGGATTTAAGTGTGCTGCGAAATAAAGGAGGAAAACATTATCAATAGCAGAAAGGCATTCTCTAAAAGGTAGCCTTGGAATTTAAATGCAACTCTTTGTATGTGAGGAAGGTGAGCAAAATTCATTTTGAAGTTGTCCAGTTTGGCATCTCTCGGTCTACCACGTTTTAACTCCAGTTCCGGTTAAAGTTGAGTTTGAAATACGCTTCTATGTCGAAGCTAAAATGTATCCCAACTCAACATAATTCCGAGCTCGGTTGAGCATTATCAGAAAGCTGCAGCATCTTAGAATAGTAGTCTTGATTGAACCACTTAGCACAACAAAGGTTGCAACAGTTAAGAGAAGGAGGCTTTCCAGTATGGATATGTCAAACATAAACGCAAACGACATCTATGAAGGTACAGTAGTCAGAAATTCCAGATGTAGCTCATTCCGATTATGTTATCGACTGCCCTCAACAACAATGTGAGTAAATGAAAAACACAACTGACGAGGCATATGAAAACGCTTTAGCCAATAAGTAAAACAACGCAGGAGGAGATCTGGGCTAGAAGATGAAAATATCAACCAAGCGGCTACACCTGAAGAAAAGATCTATCGCTGTCTACCAGCTCGAGGTTCTTAATGAGTCTAGGAGCAATTGGAGTCATTAAGAAGCCTTCCATTGTGTTCGAAATTGTGAGGGTAAGCTAGTCACTGCACTACACAGCATTTACAGTAGCTGCTTAAAAGCCATGACTAGATGAGAGAGGTAAGAAATGAAGAACTTCCATCTAAAATCCGGTCAATAGAATTCCCCGCCGGTCTTGAAGAAAAAAGTGAAGAAAAACAAAATCTCAGTTTCAAATGACTTGCCTTTTGAATTAAGAGGGTCTTTCAATTTGGCACAGCCCAACAATTGGTTACAATTTAAGTCGCCAAAATGAAAAACTACGTGACCAGAACACGTCTCACGCAATAACGCTATAATTGGTACTGTCGTTTCGGAACCATATTTTGTCATTATCTTTAATCGAGGCCCGAAAATATTCGGTTTTCATTTGAACAGGTTCGAATCAACTGTAATCATATTTTTATTGGAATCTTTACAGAAATATGAACCAATGAGAACTTTGGGCATTGAGCACAGTAACCAGTCACTTTGTCTAGATGCAACAGCAGCTCTACGGTCACTTGTGGGTTTTCTAAACGCAATATACGGCAATTCTGCGTGTTGAGAACATAAGAAAATTTTGTTTGAAAAATCGGTCTGCTGTTCCAAAATCCATGAAGCGTATCTTTGACTTCGTAAATGGTCAGCACGCCTTAATAGTGTTTTCTTTTCAAAAGTTAAATTCTAATTAAACAAAAACACAAATTGAATGGTATTCATGGATTATAGATTTACAAGTAGGAACAAATATTAATTTTAGGTGTCTGCCTCGACTAGCTTAGTAGTGGTGCACTCCGCACCTCAAGCTTCCAAAGACCTTATTGATAGTTTCGGGCTGTAGCTCAGGGATTCCTTTGATGATATTTGCTTAAAGTGCTTGATTCGTTTCCGGTTTGTAATCATAACACCTTCACGGTTTTCTACCAAAAAGCTCCAATTGAGGCAGCCTCTGAGGCATTCAATTAACATCAGTAAGATACGGCACTCACTAGGTTTTCAAAATTTAGTATTCAAGCACAGAAAGATTAATTTGGTTCTTTGGAGGTATGATACTGAAAAACAAAAAACTTATGCCACTTGGTGGCCAACAGACTTGCTAGACCTGTTGAACGTGTTAAGGTCTAAGGCCGTCACTTACAGTGCACGTAGCAGTAGGACTTTCCACTCGGCGTATTAACAGAATCATGAAAGACAAACTCTTGAAAGGATGAGGGAGTTTCAAATCGATACGCATTAACTCCCATTTTGATGCGATGGACGAATGCGGAGTCATTAATTAATTTGTGTCGCAATTTCTTAATACAAACCCGGCATTATAGAAAATACGTCATCATACTAATAGTCCAATGTTTGCAAGCGATATTTAAGGCGCTTAAAAGATAGAAAATTAAACTCTTAGACTGTTTGAGAATGCCACAAAACTCTAAATAAACCAGAAGAACATAATTAATTTAAGCTGCCAGGACATGAAAACCATAAGAGCAACGAATAAAGTGTCATTGTTATAAAGGAAGCATCTTAAATGCCTTTACTTGGTCGTCTTCTCTCTTCAGTTTTGACAGCATCGATCCAATCACCTCTTTAGCGTTGTCTCTCTCAAGGGCGGAAGCTGTGTTGTCGATATACTCGATATATAGATGCATTACAAGGCACATGCTGCCGCACATCCTATAGAGTTCGTTATCGAATTTTCTCCATCAGATACTGTAAAAAACGACAGGAACAAAAAATCACAGGCATATCTAATCGCTTGAAGAATCAAGTTTCCCCATTAACACCAGCCCTCAGACTTGAAACTACCAAGCAACAACCTACTTTTTAAAGTTTCGTGGACTTCTAGAGGAACACTAGCAAGCACTTATGTCTGCATTATTACCTCCTACCGCAGAAGTGCCAAGAATCTGCCACCTGATCAGAGGAAAAGTGGAACAGGGATAAAAAAAGCGCACCGCAGTGTTGTGATCCTTTCCACAGGTGTCGCATAGGGTTTCATCGCATTGTCATAACACACTTACATATGTACGTGCATGGCGATAATGTAGTAGCCCATAAGTACGTGAATAACTCATCTTCTATTAAGATATAACGAAAAAGGCGCTTATTAGGCTGGTAATGCCAACTGTGTGGTGCTTTCAAGAAACCCAACCATCGCTGGAAGCCCTAATCAGGGACACCAGTCATCAAAAAAATCGGTGACTGAGAATGTCTTACTTGATCCTTGCCTGACTACGTCGTCGGTATACCTTGCGATCAGTATCCTGTTAAAGGTTTCAAAATAAGTCAAAATTTTGAACATCAGGTTTGTTTGCAATAGTGAGGTGTCTCCCGATATCTCCCACACAGATCTAGATATAATAAAAGGCAGATCCAAATGTAAATCACAGCTCTTGCCTATTCATAATGGACAAATATGTAAGCGCGTGTTCGCCCACTTATCATTCTGTCAACCTTCATTTGTGATTCAATCTGAAAATATAATTAAAATTATGTGCACTCGAGCTGTTTTCAAAGGATAAACTTAAATTAAAAATCGAAAGAGAAGGAAAACCGCAAAAATATCCATTTGCCGTCAGGAAGGGGGAGCTCATGTTCAAAGCGGATTACAAAGCTAAACATGCGAAGAATTAATATATATCGCATTTAAAGGAAGCACTTAATCCTCTTCCCGCTTCTCCCCTTCCACCCAGGGGAATTATGTAATCATCCAACGCACATGTCCTCAACTAACATTCATCTCACATATGCATTCGTGTGTACGTGTGATTTTACGTCAGCGAAAGAGAAGGAGAATGCCAAAGCGAGAGAGAGAAGTATTTTGCATTTGACCGTTGTTTCAGTAAAGTAGGACTTACCGTGAATCTTCGACACCAAACCGATAACCATCGAATGTCTTTGATCCTTTTTCCCATCGGCAGCCGCAAGATGATGTCCGTGTTGTTGTGGGCCTGGAGGATTGGCGGATCTCTGAAATTAAACAAACAAAATAAAATATGTGAACAAACATTGAATCTAACGGCAAGGTGAAAAAGTTGAAAGTTTTGACTAATTTAAGGGATATTTTGAGTTGTTGACGAAAGAAATTACAGGATACGAAGGCAAAGGCAAAGGCAAAGGCAAAGGCAAAGGCAAAGGCAAAGGCAAAGGCAAAGGCAAAGGCAAAGGCAAAGGCAAAGGCAAAGGCAAAGGCAAAGGCAAAGGCAAAGGCAAAGGCAAAGGCAAAGGCAAAGGCAAAGGCAAAGGCAAAGGCAAAGGCAAAGGCAAAGGCAAAGGCAAAGGCAAAGGCAAAGGCAAAGGCAAAGGCAAAGGCAAAGGCAAAGGCAAAGGCAAAGGCAAAGGCAAAGGCAAAGGCAAAGGCAAAGGCAAAGGCAAAGGCAAAGGCAAAGGCAAAGGCAAAGGCAAAGGCAAAGGCAAAGGCAAAGGCAAAGGCAAAGGCAAAGGCAAAGGCAAAGGCAAAGGCAAAGGCAAAGGCAAAGGCAAAGGCAAAGGCAAAGGCAAAGGCAAAGGCAAAGGCAAAGGCAAAGGCAAAGGCAAAGGCAAAGGCAAAGGCAAAGGCAAAGGCAAAGGCAAAGGCAAAGGCAAAGGCAAAGGCAAAGGCAAAGGCAAAGGCAAAGGCAAAGGCAAAGGCAAAGGCAAAGGCAAAGGCAAAGGCAAAGGCAAAGGCAAAGGCAAAGGCAAAGGGACAGACACAAAGACGAAGGCGAAAGCACTAAATGACAATATATTGGCGACTAAATCATTGGTTGCCATCCAACCTCCCCCAGATAAACAAAAATTCCTTTTCGAAGTCATTTCCCAAGTTTTCGTGGTTTCCAGACATCCCAAGCTGGGTGGGGGTCAAGGATGCCTGCAATTGTTCACGCGTCACTGTGTCAGCTCCTGCAGCACCACTCCCCTCCGCCCCCTATCACGAGACGTCATGGTTTGACGAGTTCAATCAATAAACTGTATTTTTGGTAGCTGCCACCGCCCGGTGATTTGTGCCGTGTGACTTTAATGCTGTTGCCGCCAACCTGCCCACGTCCCCCACCCACTGGTTCACATTCACAATAACCGGAGGGTGAATCAACATTAGAAAGTAATCAGTTTTATCCAGTATAACCACCCCACAAGCCAGACCGCATACAAGGCGAGTACAACTCTCGTGTCCCCACACGCACCCACACACACCAACGTACGGTCTGAGGTTTCTACCATGAATGGCTTGTTCGATTGTGAACAATCTGGGCTCAGAAGACGTTAGTCACGGATGAGTACTTAATTTCACCCTTGAAACGGATCACGACGAGGATAAGGATGATGACGACGAAAATGTTGGCTATGGGTGAGGGGGGGAAGTGGGCATATATCCTGTGCATCGTTCATCTTTAAGCCAGCCAGCCGCCTGCTGGTGTATTTGCGCTTCTCTTCGAGTGCTTCTTTCGTTCCAATTACACTTATTGTTGGGATTGCCAAAGATGAAGGTGCAGAAAGTGTGTGTGTATATGTGTGTGTTTGGAATTGTATTTGCTTTGGCACAGATAAGCATCGTCTTCTGTTTGAAGTCGAATGTGTGTAAGATGTACGGTGGCGGCGGTGGGGGAAAGGTTGACTGAATTGAATTGGTTTTATCATCCGGATGTGACCTGCAGATATTGACTAGTTGCGTTGCAGGGCGTACAAGGAGCTCGATCTGGAAAGCAGGCGAAACAAATGCAACTTCTCAAGTTTGTCATAATGTACTGCTGGATGATTAGATTGTGCAGAAGAGGGGCGGTTCCTCCTCCCGTATACGACTTCTTTTCGGGCAAAGGTGACGATACTGATGTGGGGATGAGGTTGGGGTGGTATACACATGTACATACAGGTCTACTAGTGAAAACGTGTACTTAACCCAGTGAAGAACGGATGGTTTCTTGTGACACACTGATGCGGAAGCATAGTTCTAAGAAGAGGGCACTGTTCCGATTTTGGTTTGATTGATTTTTTCAGTTGATAGAGGGGAAGAAAAGTGAGCGTTGCAATTGAATTACAAGCGTAGAAATGCTTAGCAAGATGTACAGAAGGTTATTTAAGACACCAAAATAAACTGTTTTGTCCACAAAGTGACTTTACCGATTAGCTTCCTTCTTAAGAGTCTTAAGCGTGCTCCTAATTGTTTGTATGTAAACATTATTTGGATTTGATGCACATTTAGACCGATTCGGTGGAGACAAGTCGATTCTTCACCAGTTGCCAAACACCAGCTCCCACACAGACAAGCAAACGTGGTGGACTGAGTTGACACTTCAATCCGGGCTCCGTACCTGAGCTTAAACCCCTTGTGTCCGTCACCTTGGACAAACAATCCTCAGTTACTTTGTCCGAATGTCTTGGATTCGAAATTATGTTTTCCATACTTCTACATGGTTTTGCCAAACTAGACGCTTGACTAGATACATGCCACTTTAAAGCCTAAGAAGATCATCGTCGAATCTTCTTCTCTAGATGCCGTCAACGCAAACCACAACAGAACGGTTCTCGAGAAAAGACAAGAGCTTCGGCATCCACCTTTAATAACGTTCGGGTTTCCGCGCCATAGAGCATGATAGGAGTGAATCAAAGGCAAGAGGGGGCTCTTTTGATCCATTGCATCTTATGTCCTTTGAAACAGTGATTAGCAAAAGTGATTGATGAAAGATCGGTTTATTTCGCCACTGATGTTGTTGTCCCTATTTGTGGTGAAACCCAGGTAAATAAAGTAATTCACTACGTCAAAGTTGTTGATGCCCTTTGTGATGCTGTGTCCACTACAGCGAATACTTTGTTTTGTCCTCATTTTCCAACAGACCTGTCAGACCCACTGAAGGCTCCATTTGTTCGCCTAATTACGTCAAGGTTATCCGTGTAAGACAACGGCTAAACAGATTTTTAGAATTTGTTTTCCCTGGTGTAGACGTGTGAGATTTGCACGGTATCTACTGTGACCAGTTGCTTCCTCTCCGCATTCTTCCTTTCGACGTTTCTATCTATACATGGAATATCTGCTGTTCAAAAGATATGAAGTAAGCAATGAGAAATTGCAATAGACACGTCGTCGTCTAACATATGAACAACAAAGCGGTTTCTATTATAATAAATTTCAAACAAAACTGGCGCCCAACCAAAGGACCTTAAATAACTAATAGGTTTGCCGTAAGGTGCCGTAAGGTAGTGTGGAAGTGCGCCACCTCACAATCCTTGCATCCAAGGTTCAATTGCTGGACTATAAATACGGCACTATTTCGTTCCGATTGCTAACAGCACCGGTGTCTATACAAAGTTTCTTACTTTTTTCGGTAAAAAGTCGTGTCGTGAGAGAACTGGCATTATAGTCTGTAATTATAGACTGTGACGCCATAACAGAAAATCAGATTTGAAAATTCACACTGCTCTCGTTCAGAGCCGACTAAACTGCAACTGCTTTGACTTACACTTTAGTATGTTTTTGGAGCTGGAGCACATATGTTGGCAAATCATACCTTTATACGGACCGTAACTAATGTATTCCCTTATACTTCTGAAGTGCAAAACATTTTGCCCCGGTTTGTTGTTGACTTGAAACTTGCATACAAATAATATCGTTCTTTGTGACAGTCAGACAGTACCATTTTAAAGTTTCATCTCATTTCTTATATAGAGGGCACGTCCGGCTAGTCAAGGACCTCATTAAGTTGACTGAACAAGTTGTAAATATATAAAGTGTCAAAGAAAACTGTTACTATGCGTGCTAGAGCCATGCGCGAAATAGTCATCCATCTGAGACTTGTTGATACTTAGTTACTTTAATATATATTACTACCGAAACGAATATATGGTCCTGTTTGCGCTAAAGGTGAATGGATGAGAAGACACAACCGCGAACTCCATGTGCTGTACCAAGATGTGGATGTAGTTCGAAAGCCAAAATTTCGTCGACTACAATGGCTCGGCCCTATCGAGCAAATGTACAACAAGGCTTTAGTTAAGACTGTCTTTGAATCCCATCCTCCGGGTTCGAGAAGAAGAGGACGGCCGAAACTTCGGCATAGAGACCAAGTGATGGCGGAGGCGAGAGAGCTTGGTTTTCACAACTTAAAGCAGCCTGCCCGGTATCGTCAAGAATGGAAGGCAGCTGTAGCTCAGGTTCAGACTTTTTATGGGTCGCAGACCTAATAAACAAACAAACTGAAACTTGGGATCGTTTTCTGGTTTATGCCCATAGACAAGGTGTTCTGTACTACACGCTGTTCTAGAGAGTGGCAGGAGCCCCTGTTCGCATTTTAATAGGTTAAGAGAAATTAACTACTTTCCTTTGGTAAACACAGACCAATGAACTCATCCCTGTATGCTCCTTCTGAATCCGGAGGCCACTCACAAGAGCAAATAATATTGCATAGTCGATATCACCGCTCCAGCCTCGAATCGGAGGATTTGGGACAACGCAACAGAGGACTACGTTGTTTGAGATGGCGCACACAAGTGGAAAAGGACATGAACCAATTTGGATTGCGAAATTGGAGGTACCTGACAAGAGTTTGTGCTAGCTGGAGAGGCATGCTGGTTGACATCGAGATCCACCCTGAACGTTAATGCCACTCAAAGTTCTTCTTTGAGTTGAATTATTTACTCTAAGAACGTCAAAACGTATCACTCTTTTACTGCCACGTAAAAGAAGTCAGTCAACCACGTTCCTGGTCTTTAAGTCCTTAAATTTTTTTGGAACACAAAAGCTTAGAGACTAGTTCTTACCAGCTACATATGAATATGGAATGGTTTCCTCTGCGTTTTATCGGATTTAGGAAAAAATTTCCAACACTTTCAAAATCCTAAGAGCCTGAAACTTTGAAACCGTAAAATACCGAATATTTAAATTCCGGAAATCTAAAATTTCGTCAAAATTTCAGACGAGTATTAATACAGGAAGCTTGTTGCTTCCTTCTTGGGGTTACTGTAGGATTTAAAGTAGCCGTCAAATTTGGAATCGTCTAGTTTTGTAATTTATTGTTTGCCTCTTAATCTCCGCACTGCTTATTGCATTGCCTGACTTAATCCACACACGGTGAAGGATCAAGAAGCTACGCCGATTTGCTCGTAGATTCTTTGGAACCAGCTCGACTGGCCGCTGAGCGGGAGAGGTCCGTGGCGGGGCGGGACAGACAGGCCACAAGAAGTTCTGGTAGGTGGTATAAGTATGCACTTCGTTGGCCATGCGACAAAATCAATTTTATTTGCGTAGCTCAGTTGTTGACTGATTTGTAGAAGTCAGTGCCTTATTCAATGGCTAAGGCCCACTGATTTTCCTTGTATCCTTAATTCTGTCATCGCATCAAGCACCCCGCGGCTGTAGGTGACTTTGAAATCAAGAAAAAGATTATGGGTATCAACTTAAGCCTCGTCATTCTGAAAATGTGGTCTATCGTAGATTTATTGGGAACCAATCGAAATAATGCATTGTTAAGGGATTGAGTTAGTTTCTGGTATAAAAATGGCATATCCTTTCTCCCAGCGGGCTCCAACAAAGACCTACCCTATCCGCCACCAAAGTTGTTTCAGCACTAAGTGCACCTCATTTGTGGGGCTGATTCAAAGTCGAAACCCACTTCGGGGACAAGGTTGCCTTTTATCATTACCCAACGAAATCCTTCTCGAGCATCTAGGCCCCCCTCTCAGGATTCAGTGTCATTTGCGTCGTTTGTGTACGCGGCTCAGCTCAAATCCGCTGAACAAGTCGAAGACACGCCAGTGACTTTTTGCTCAAGAGTAAGACACTGCAGAGCGAGGCAAGCGGAAGAACGAAGGTAAGCAGCGAAACCCCCTCATCGTCCTTTTTATGCCTTAATCTCCCCGCTAATGCCTCGTACACTTTGTTTGTGTAAGCCATGCCTTGTATAACATTATTATTCCGTTAAAGTACTTCAAAATCACAACACAACTCACCCAGCCACCCATCAGCGCTCACCACCCATCCATCTAAGTCGCCCGTCAAAGTCCTTTTTGTCGATCAACAGTTTTTCGGCTGCCGGTGGCTTTGACGGGGAGGGAAAAGCGAGCGAGTTCGCAATTGAAATGAGGGTGATGGTGGCAACACGCAACAATTCTTTTCGGTCCCACCCCCAGCCGGGGGGTGGTGAGGGGAAGTATTTGCAAACGACTGCTTTTATTGAAATTGAACGGATGGCGATGCGAATAACTGTGTGCCAGGAAGAGGACTCTAGTTGGTGGGAGAGGGGTGCCTGGGTATTGAATGGAAATGAATTCACGTCTAGCTAGAAGCGAAAATGTTGTTTTGTTCGAACACATGCTGAACGAACGTAAAGTGGTTCTCGGTAAGAGAATGGTTGGGTGCTGAGGCCTGTTTTTTTTTCTAACCGCCCTTTTTCTTTCGAGGATTCGTTCCTATTTGATGACGTTGGTGGGATTAGGGAAATATATTCGCAAAGAAAAAATAGAACGTCGAATACGTGAATTTGAAGATTGGTGATGGTGATGATGGCCTTGTAAGGGATGTCACTGAACTAGAAATAGTCAATTCAGGGAGTTTTCTTCAAAAGGAACCAAAAGGTTTTATACGTGATGCTTAGGAGACTTAGCCAGACAGTAGAAGTAGTCTCCTTGTGAATACTGAGATTGCACTCGTCATACATGCTCTCCCCTCGCCTATATCTTGCAGACGAGTTGGTGAACCCTATTAGATTATCTCCAGCTGCCTTAAAAGCTTTATTCGACTTTAGTCTCGATATCGCTATCTTGCCTTCGTCTAGGTCGGACAAACGGAAATCGTTTTGTGTTACCTCCTGAAGCTATTCGTCAATAACGTGACCTAGATCAAGTCTAGTTTTGACATGACTGCCATGACTGTCAGAGTGTGCAGGCTGACACCAGAAAATTCTCGCAGAGCAGTGAAGGTCAGTACCGAACTCACCCAGACCTTTAATTTCAAAAATGATTTAGACAAGGCGATGCGCTATCATCTGACTTTTTCAACTTCTTGCGAAGGCCATCAATACATAAGGTATGATTTATTGATAGCATTGACGTGATTGGCGAACACAGAGAGTCGTCGATAAAGCGTTGGGTTCAATGGTGAACGAGGGCGAAACGAAGGACAATAAAGACAGCGTTTAGAAGAGCTTCGTCTTCCTCGGCTACCAAGAAAGCAGTATGAGCAACATTAGTACCGAGATTAAACGGAGAATAACTCCTGTCAACCGCCAGGTCAGGGAAGTCCACCATCGACCAAGTCTTCACATTACGGCAGATCGACACTAACCACCTATTCGTCGACAATGTGCATAGAGACGAGCTATATAGTGCCATGTCTAGTTTTGGCATTCCTACCGAACTCGTCAGATTTTGTAGGATGACGATTAAGAATTCTCGCTGCTCCGTCAAGGTCGGAAGTTCGGAACGAACTCACTGAAACTTTTAATGACAAAAAAAGGTTTTATACAAGGTTACGCACTGTCATGTGACTTCTTATACATCATCCTTGAGAAGATCGTGTGCAACTCACAAGTCAGCACCAGAGGCACGGTCTTCCAAAATTATTCTAGCTTACGCCGTCGACATTGACGTGATTGGACGAACACAACGAGCCGTCAATGACGCGTTTGCTAGCATTGAAGCAGAAGCGGCTAAAGTGGGTCTGGTGATTAATGAGGGCAAAACGAAGTACATGCTGGCATCAGAGAAGGATGCACAACATCGACGTCTCGGACAGAGCGTCACACTAGACAGCAGAAACTTCGAGGTAGTCAAGGGCTTCGTCTACCTCGGCTCCGCGGTAAATAGGAACAACAACACGAGTACCGAAATCAAACGCAGAATCACTCTTACCAATCGCTGTTTCGTTGGGCTCAAGAGGCAATTGAGCTGTAGAGTCCTCTCTTGAAAGGCAAAGTTAACATTATATAACTTTAATCATATCTGTTCTCAATCTTGTCAATCGCAACCCCTGACAATTTCAAAAGCAGATGAAGAAGGCATGGTCTTTCCCAGAGAAAAGTTGGCCATGTTTGCGTTGATAGTTTTCGGAGAGGAAGATTCAACCAAGAACTGTACGAGCTGTAAAGAGACAAAAGACTAGTCAGGCTTCATCTTACCAATGTAATAATGTAATAAAGGACGTCCATGATGTCGCTCATAAGTCAACTGGAGTCTGAAGTTGAAGGCAGGCTATTTCTGAGACCGCTCTATGGCTTTTGTTTGGAATGATATTACGTGGAAACATGGCCATCGGCCCGAACTGTCAGGCAACAATGAAAGCACCCCAATCATTCATTAGATTGAAATTGGTAAGATTCCGCCGTTTACCTCTTAACAATCCAGTCCTTTGGTGAGCTTGGTCAATGGACACTCCGACTTTTTCGTAACAATGGAAACCATGAAAACAAAGATCTTAGAGTTAGGGCTGTGAGAAACGGAGAAGTCTTAGTGCCTGCCGATACGTAAGACAGATGTGGCCGAATATATATATTTAGAATTCCACTGTCACACTTAGCCTGACCAGATGTCAATTAAGTAAGCTGACCTGACCGGAAATTGCGCAATGCGAAGACATAACTTATGAAGCAAATGTAGAAATAAAGCGAAAAGGAAAACACAATCCCACCTTGTGTCCATATTAAAAATCTCACTCATATGTCGGAAAATGTAATCAGGAAAATACGGACATTCATCCAAAAGTCAAAATAACGTAGTCAGTAGAGGTCTGGATTTAAGTGAATCCATCAGATATGACGGAAGTCAACATATGTTCCTTCTGATTTTTCTCGTTATCATTGCAGACATAAAAAGTACCTGTATTCTTTCTAATTTACAAAGCGATCTCTGACTAAAATTTCTCCCATAAGAATTCGATATGATTTCCTCTGAATAGAAGCCTTTTGGCATCTCGACGCACGTGTGAAACACAATAATGTTCCCGTTTACACCACGAAACTGCGCAAAGTTTCCCCATCAGAACACTTTCATTTGCGTTTTCAAAACTTATTCAAGTCATCAAATGAAGCGAAACTTAATTCAGAAGTGAGCAAGCTTCTGCGCCACTCATGAATGCAAATCAACGCCATACAGCCGGCGCACTGACTCGTAAACCCTTTAGATTCATCATCACCTTGGTTTACCATAACAAAGGGCAGTTCCTCGAGAGGAAATCGAAGAAAAAATAATACTTTCACTATTCAGCCACCCCAGGACTCCCGTTCACCGATCTGCGAAAAGAAATCTACATATCGCTGCGACAGGCGCCACTAATTTAATTACTTACACTCATTGCGGACTAGCATCATAAAAGATAATTACACGATAAAAAGCAGGGCGTCAGCCTTGTAAATGAGTGCAGAGCATAGCGCCCGACAGTGTGCCCCATCCCCGGCCCATTGTCACGCGCGGTGAGCATCATCAGGGTGAGTACAGCCATGAAAAGCCTTCCGTCTGCCACCCTAAACCAAGGAACTCTTCCGATTCACTCCGGCCAACGTGCGCCGATGGTTGTGTTGGGGGTGGTGGTGCATAACAAGCCCGAAAGCAACACAGCGCTACGCTAACAGTGAGACATCAACGAAACGTGACACACGTCCCGAAGATTCACTTGCTGGGGGGCGAATGAAGGACGGCTGGGACACCGTTTCGTGCCCATTCCGGAGGAAGTAAGCGCCGCACAAAAAGAAGAAAAACGGAACAAAAACTCCGAACCGAACTAATAAAGCCCGACACGTGCCGTCAACAATGAAACGCATTAAAGTGAATTACAATGAAGTTCCTCATCCTTGTCCTCATCCTTGTGCGCGTCGTCGCCCGTCGGGAATGACTGAATGTGGAATACAACAAAACACTTCATCCGTCCACTTGGACACCCCCGCGATCTCCATCAATCGACTGGGATGCGCACTAAAAGCTCGAAGCTGAATAGAGGGGGAGGGGTAACAAAGGGAAATGAGAGAGCCTATGGAGTCAATGCTCTCGTTGTGGACAAGTGAAGTGGAAGACGTTCCAGTTGATGTCCGTCATAATTTTTGGAAGTGCTCTGTTGTGATGGATTACGTGGAGTAACTGTAACGTGAAAATGATGTCTAGGAATTATGTGAACAGAACAGCAGTAAATCTTTGTCCTATGCCAATCACAAGGACGACATACACAATCGTCGCATGGCAGCAAACAGACAAATGCCAGAATTTGCGTAGTTCAAGTGGCTGGCTCGACTGGTTTTGCGATACCGCATTCTGTCACACAAATATCGAGGTATAGCTAACGGATTGCGTACATATAGGCCCTCGGTGTTTGAATTGTTTTTGAACTTTTGGCTTTATTTCGGTCCCGCACGGTTCCCCACAAAGGTTCCGAGATGGTCAGTTGACATCGCCAATACGGCTAAAAAACAATTTGGACATTTTGTGGGCAGAAAAACGATTATGTTGTTGGCTGGTTGGCATGTTGCACCATTTTTCATGAACCAGAAGTCGCCCAAGATCTTGTATTTGTTTTAAATAAAATAACTACCAAAATGAACATGATTCCTAAATCGACTGGACCTTCTAAGCAAATAATCCAAGATCCTTTTGCAGAATTCGATGCAGGCTAGTGGGTAGAATGTTGAGAGGTTTAAAACGATGGCGAGTTAGTCTTTGTGAAATAGATCTTAAATTCTTTGCACAGGAGCCACATTCTCATCTGTGCGCAAGGGAAACATGATTGTTATTCACTAGCCTACTAGTCTCACGAATTGTTTGCACAATCTTTCGGTTAGCAGCCATAGTGGGTGGCCCTCACGGAAAATGTAATATTTGGATTGCAAAGCAGAGACTTTAGAAATATGTACTCTAATCTATTCCTCTGCGTTAACCGACAAATGTTGTTCAGCTGAGATATTATATTCAGTTTCTGTCAAAATTTCGAACGGTCAGTGTCAAATTACGAAAAATCTCTAGATGGACCACCCTGTATATAGCGCATACTGGGTGTACTAACCGCTTTAAATCGACGCTAGTGGTTCAACGCTTTAATGGAGCCAAAGGTAAACAAATTATTGCCAATCTTAGTTATGTGTGAAAATCTGCTACAAGCCAGGGGTGAGAGACGGAAAGAATTCCAAAATACAAAATCTGAAGATCCGAAGCTACCTGCTGAGAATTTGCAAATACGTTTTCAATTATTTTATTGTAAGTTTAAAAGGGTTTTATGCCTAAACAAGCGCCCGTGGGGGCCATTGTGTATGTCACACATGATTGCATGCTGTGCAGCAGTTATCGCATACGATCACCAAAACAAAATTGCTTGTTGCCAAGGATCAGAACCTTCATTAGGTCTCTGAGCTAGGTGAAGAACATTCAAATAAATGAGCCGTTATTCTTGAAGACCAGGAGAGTGATGAGGAAGGTGCTCCTCCGTTCTCTACTCTTCTTCGCCTATACTACTCCTACAGTAATCGTTCGCTGAAACCGATCGTGAAGTGATCAGCTAAGCAACCTAGCTGTTGTTTGTTACGAAAAATGTATACGATAGTGAGGCTTAAATCTATTGGACCAAGTTTAAACAAAACGCTTAGCAGACTTGCCCGCATTACATCTTGGAGAAGCAATTCTTAGCCAGCATACCGGAAATGCCTATCGCCCTTTGATCACGTCGATGCAAGTCAGACTCTGCATATTTACAGAAGGATCAAGGAAGGTCGATTTGATGGGATCTGACTTCTACTTCAGATACCTACACCTTCATTTCCCTGTCAGCTTACGCTCCGTTTTTCAGGGAGAATTATAGCAATGAAAAGGGGCTCTGTCCTGGAACAATGTTTTATCCAAAGGGATCCTGAATGCTCTTTTATGGGCCCGTATCCTTATTCGTGATCAGGTGAAAAGGGTACGTCAATCGAGCAGTTTAGTTATATTTATTATTATTATAAACATTCTTTATTGATCTTCACTTTAACAACTAATAACAGAAAAAGAAAAATTATTTAACATGGCAAAATGCCGTCTGTTGGAGATTGACATTGTTTGAAATAATACAGTGGGCACTGACAAAAAAAAGTAAAACTATGAATAAAGTTATAGAAAAGAAAGAGTTTATTGCTAACTGAAACTATTACGGTAATTCAAGGCATGAATACAAAAACTATAAAGCAGGTTCCAACCCCCCGTGCCATTGAGTATATTCTTCGTTTCTTCAAGGGTAAGAGAAACTTTTGAGAAATAAAGCAGACTCAGTTCTAGTAATATAGGACATATTGCTATAAAATGGTATATATTTTCGACTTCATTGCGATGGCAAAGAGTGCAGGTGGCATTGACATCTTGTCGATGCGGTACGTAGTTAAGTCTCAGCAGTTCAGTTCTAGCTCTAAAAATAATGCTTATTTGTCTATTTGAGAGTTCTGTTCTAAAGTAGTTGTTTGACCCCAATGTATGGTTAAGATGTTTGTACATATGCCTCGACGAAGAGGAACGAGCTCGATTTAGGCAATCTAGATACATCTTGTCATCGTGTTTCCTAATGCAGTCGTATAATTTATCCTCCCATTCATCTGAATTTTCCTCAGTAAGCCTAAGTGCAATGTCAAGTGAGGTTGCGAGCTCATACCATTCTTTAAAAGGTGATAAATTATATCGAAGCGCCATCTTAAGAAGCCTCTTTGAAAGATTATTATTCGACCTACGCATTACTTTAATTAAAAAGTCTGCATTCGCTTTCAGATTTTTATGGTAGATTTGCGACAAACCAGATTCCACGTAAATAGCGTATGAAGGAGTTGTTGGCGGGAGGTTAAAAATTCGCTTGAAGAAAAACCGCTGTACAATTTCGCATTCTTCAAAGAACTTAAATCCAAACACTTGGTTTGCGTAGCAGAGACAAGAATTCACAGTGGCATTGAAAACCTTGAACTTTGACGCACTGCCGATTCGTTGGTTACCAAAGAAAGTTCTCCACATTAGATTAATTGCTGTCTTAGCCGCTACAGCTTTCTTGTGAACATGTGCGCTCATATCAAGATTCGATTTTATAGGAAAACCCAGGTAGTTGAACTCCTTGACAACTTCGATCGGCTCACCCTCCAAAGTCCAGTTTTCACGTGCAGTCCTGTTACCTCGACCAGTGGCAAAAACCATGATTTTTAACTTAGAAGTGTTTATCTTTAAGTCCCAAAGATCGCAGTAGCTTTTCAATTTGTTTATTTGCAGCTGAAGTGCCTGTGGTCCTTCAGCCAAAACAACCAAATCGTCAGCATATAATAGAACTTTAACCTCTACATCACCAACTTTAACTCCTCGTGGTAGAAATGCAGTTATATCATCGACGTAAAGAGCAAACAAAAGCGGGCTAAGCACACATCCTTGGGGAACACCTGCTTTGACCTCGAAGAAGTTTGACAAGCTAGTGCCATTCCATACAGCAGCAGAGTTTTGTGTTATAAGTTCTTTATAAACTCTCAGGAACTTTGTTGAAAGTCCCAGAGTCGAAAGTTTGTACAACAGCGAGTTTCTATTGACCGTATCGAAGGCGGCTTTGAAGTCTACGAAAAAAGCATATAGCTTTTTGCCCCGCTCTTTAAACCTTCGAGCTATAGTGGTCAGTGAAAAAATTTGATCAACTGTTGACAACCCTGACCGGAAGCCTGTCTGAAAAACACTAAGACGATCGTTGGCCTCCACCCAAACAGTCAAGTTTAGTTATGTACCAGGATTGCACTTTATCTTTGAAGTTGGTCGGTCTCTTCTTACAGTGACTCTAGTCAGATTCCACAAGGCATCTGTCCCCAGCTTCTCCAACAATCACTCGTGTTGTTTGTACCTTTGTTATACAACGTATGAGGGAAAATCGACAAT
Source organism: Eristalinus sepulchralis (assembly GCA_944738645.1). Lineage (NCBI taxonomy): Eukaryota > Metazoa > Arthropoda > Insecta > Diptera > Syrphidae > Eristalinus > Eristalinus sepulchralis. The sequence goes on along the minus strand of OX122882.1, from coordinate 38,222,900 downwards.
GACCGGGCGCTGTCGTGAACAAATTTAAACTTTCTCATCTTACCCTGCCTATGTTAGCTCAAGCAATTAATTTCAATTCGCTCGACATCGAACACTAAGCTCAAACGTTAAGGGGGTGACAAGTTTGGTCACAGACGTGTTAAAAGAATATGAATTAAGACGCAAACATTATTATTACACTTTTGGACTTTTTTCCTCTCATAAATAAAATCAGATAGGCATACAGGAATGTACATATCTAAGGCCAGTGCTTTTCCCCATGTCGTCTTAAATTCTGTAACTGCCAATATTTTGCATCTCTTTACGCGTGAATGATTTTTTTTTTTAAGTCAAAGCAGTTATCTGTCCAATAAATCTACTGCCACATCAATCAGCTTCAGCTCGTTTCATTGCTCACAGCAATCCGTGGCGAAATATTCTACTCTTCAACAACTAAAAAACCGATTGACCATTGCCGATAGCTCAGAGCTGACACTCATGAGTCCATTTCGATCTATCCACGATGCGACAGCTTCAACCAATCCATTTGGATAATTCAATCCACTCGTCATCTCAATTGAAGGCACTTGTTGCGTCCACGTACACCGCACCAGCTCAACGCCCATCCTAGATTGAGATGAGAACCCACCCCGCAGAGACCGGTCGAATTGCATTTTTTTCTCAGATATTAAATATGCGCATAATATCTCCATTAACGACGAGGGACACACCAATTTTTCCATGACAAAGGACCACCACCACAAGGACGACGACAAAAACGATGACGGTCGTCTGCGAATGAACGATGACATCAACAGGCTGCAGCGCGTTGCGCCCATTCCAAGTGACACGGCCCGGGGATGGGGAATATTCGGATTCCAGTTATCCCTAATGATTTTCGTCAGCTTTCCATTAGACCACATGTCAGGGGTATTTAGTCGAATGACTGATGAATGCCTAATGAATCTTGAGACATAACTTTGGTCTAGCCACCTTTCGGAAAGCCCTTGCACACTCACACACGCAGACGCTCACTGTGACGAGGGGGATGGGTTGTGTGTGCTTGTCAATTTGCATAAGTGCGTCGTCGTCGACTTCGACAAGGGAGTCTGTGTCAGGGCCGGCCGAAGGGCTGAAGCAACGCAGAACCCTTTCCATTTCGCCACCGAGGTTGATGGCTTTGAGAACTGGTTTCCATTACAGGAGTCTAGGACCTTTTCAAGACAGTGGGTGGACTGGGCGGTTATGTGGGGGAGTGCAGGAGAGATGCATTCGGAGGCATTCAACTTGAAGACCATGAACGACGTGGTGGGCTGCGCTGTGAACGCTGTCGATTGGAAAATGCATTAAGACGCTGAAGTGAACAATGGCAGGGACAAGGGACGCGTGGGATGAGCGTTCTGAGTTTAAAGTGAATGGTTTTACGCCTCAATTGTGTGAAATGAAAATACAAGAGACTTCCTCCTGTGCTGACAAGGCATGTGGGTGAGATTTTTGTTCTCCATCAGCGAACGATGCCAATGAGGTGTGTAGGAGGAATGATGCAGTGAAGGGTGGCCTTGCTTGATGTTGAACTGCGATTTTAAAAGCATGAAAGCACCGCATAAAATCTGGATTAAGCTTAGCGGTTGTAGGCGGAGATGGATTGAAAGGAAGTCAAATCAAGGAGAAAAGTAAAATTCTTTTTCAAGGTGGGAAGTGCTTAAAATGTTCTACCCACACAAGAAAGACAAGGGTTCGCGTCAAAAGGCAGCTTGACACCCGAAAATAGATTCAAAAAAACAAATCTACCGCTAAAAGACACTTCCTTAATAAGTGCATTCGATTTGCATTTGCTTACAAAAGGATATAAAAGTGTATCGGTTCTCAGCTGAGTTTTGATGACTGTCTATCTATCGGATTGTGCAGGGTCTATCAAATTGTGACCTTTGATGGAGGTTGGCGTTTGATTTAAACCTGCCACCTCCGCTGGAAAGTCATTGCAATTTTTGTTAAAAGACAGAGACTTTCAAATATGTAACAAAACATCATCGCTCCTGCCTCTACGATAGTATTCGAATCATGGGTGTACTGAGCTATTTCCCTACCATTAGCAGTAGATGTTTGCTGATCTGGAATCGTGTTTTAAAGTCCCTCCACCATTAATGTAACTTGCTTAAGACGTACTCAACGAAATATATAGCTTCAAATGCTGCCTGTTATTGTCGATCAAGGCGAAAAAGAAGAAGTTTTTAAAAAATATTCCCGAGGGGTATGTTTGAAGTTATACATATTTTCCCTTGTAGACTATCTTTTTGGGGTCGTTTGGAATGGAATTGAAATCAGAAGTGGAATGGAATTTTCCGCTCTTCGATATTTTGTCTACCGGCGAATGGATCCTCCCTTGCAAAAGTATATCTTCCATAATCTGATGCAGTGCTAGCTTTGTTTTAGGCCCATCGTTGTGTAAGAAATCCGCCTTATTTGAATTAAAGTAGACTCTCAAAGTCCGGTGCGGTATTCAGTTCTTTCATTAGCGCTCTAGTGTACTTGGGCATTGCACAGGCAAATCCTGGAAAAGACCAGCGAGTTTGAAATTAATACACACCACGTTTCTATCGATTTTAAAGCCGCATACGATAGCATTCATCGCAAAGAACTTTTTGACGCGATAGCCGAATTCGGGATTCCGGGAAAACTGATCCGGTTGTATCGTACAACGCATATACAAACGCGATACACCGTGCAGTATGATTCAAGAATCTCTGAACCGTTCCAAACCTGCACAGGATTACGGCAGGGAGATGTGCTGTCATGTGACTTCTTCAATTTTGCGTTGGAGAGGATAGTGCGGATGGGAGGTGTCAACACGAAAGACAATATCTTCTGGAAATCAGTGCAATTACTGGGATATGCTGATGACATCGATATTATCGCCCGTTCCCAGCAAGCCGTTGTAGACGCATCGACGACTATCAAAGAGCAGGCGAAACGAGCTAGTCTTAGAGTTAACGAGGATAAAACGAAATATATTCGGCGAAGAAACATCCTTGGCAACAGGTTTTATTTCGATTTGTCAAAACAGCTAGGGTCGAAATTCCTGACTTAAAGGACTAATATAATGCTACACAAGATGCTTATCCTACCCGCACTTTTATTCGGGTATTGTGGCTTGAACGATTGTAGTTAAAAGAAGACAGGGCAAAAAACAACATAATACTACCAATTATGCCTTAATTGCATGAGAAGTTTTTAAGTCGTGTAATGTCACGTTTTAGCGAGTTTTGATCAATGCTTGCTACTATTATATTGCATAAGCTCCCATTTTAGCCAAATGGCGAGCACCAGATCATGAGATTTTCGAATTTAAAAAAAGTTTAAACCACAAGACAATGTTTCAGTTTAAATTGTGTTACATGGAGAGAAAATCAATTTGGAAAATCACAATTTCACAAAATGCGATTAGTTTTGAATGGATTTTAGAAATTCGAAAATAGAGAACATTTGAAAAAGACATGGAGTTCACCAATTTAAGGTATCCCCCCCTCCCCGACTCCACCTCATAAATCAACAATCCCGTGCTAAGATTGGCTACCATATCGTCCCGTCATGGCTCGTAAATCCAAAACTTCAATATTTAACGATGATTTACTGCTCAGTTTCGTCCCACGTTCTCGGGAAATGAGTGGGCGAGCGGAACAGCAAACACAAATACAAAAGTGCCGTCCAATCGAGACAATATCAACAGCGCATACCCCACAGCCCACAAGCCCACACATCACCGACTTCGAGATCTGTTCAGTGTTTCAAGGAGCACATGATTAAATTCCATTAAGGACCGCCTCTGCACAACTCGCTCACTTCCATCCACTCCCCTTCTCATCACACTCATGCGAACACACATACGCCACCGGAGCGCAAAGTTCAAAGACCAAGCCATTCATAACTTCCCCCGCACACATCCTGTCGCCACCCACTCCTCCCCGGGATACATACATGTGAACTAGGATTTCCGCTTCAAAATTCTAATTTAAAAATGGCTGTCTAGCTGTGAAAACGAGCGTGGGTGTTCGTGGGACGAGAGAGGGCAGTATCCTTGCCAACAAACACAGACACACACCTTCAAGCATACAGATACAGAGTTTAAGGTATTTTTTTTCGAGCATATCATACTTACATTCCCGTGTATTCCTCTGGATAGGGAATAATAAATCCTTCTGGACTCGGTCGTGGTGTCTTGCCAACCCAGAAGAATGCATCCGGACCGGTGCCATCGTAAGCGAATCCTTTAATGAATATAGTTGATTCATCCACCGCATAAATGGAGCCCTGCAACAAAAAAGATATAAAACTTCAGCGCACACTGCCAGCAAACACAGTGCGGGGAAGAGCGTTCGAAAAAATGGATGTGTGTCGTCGCTCCAGCCAGAACGAGACTTCCTGGATGAGGGCCACACATGCACGTTCGCCCGCCCGCCCGCCAGGGCAGTTCATCTGTAAAGAGCATCTATTGTCTACAATTCAATCTCTTACCTTAATTCCGTGTGCAAAGTTGGAGAACTGTCCGATGTAGCGACCGTAATACGGCTCAGGTGGAGCCCGCCCAAAAGCTGTGGGGAAGAGAAAAGAAACACGAAGACGGTGAGAATTGTGCTGGTGAAGGCAGTAAGCTTTTGTTTTAATTAGTCTTTGGAAGGTGCCCTGACGACATGTTTAGTGGGATTCTTTTTTTGCTGCCACGCCCTGCATTGGTTTTTTTGTGGCGAGTTAGCTATTACTGCTAAATGTGGTTCTTTTGAAGCAATGCGGACGGGTAATGTGAATCGAGGTGGTTAAGGTGATTTTAAGGCTTCAAAACTTTAAAGGACTAGTTTTTAACGCAGAAGCCATTGGCTACAATCTAAATTCGTCTTCATCAGAGGGCAACTTTAAAGTTATGCGTAAAGACATAATTTTATACATAATTTCCCTATCGCCGAGATGAATACTTTTTTTCTAGGCGGCATAGGATACAAGACACTGCCCGCAGTTCACTATTCGTATTGCAATAATTGTGGGCATAGATAACTTAAATTCTGCCAAACGTGCACCGGTTTTACAACAGATGGCGCAACTTGAATACTATTTCGGGAGGCGGGCCTCCTAGCCGACATTATCGCCAACAACTATTCACGCCAACCCTTCCAGCTGAATAAAGAAACGGACAGCAGTGAAATTGCGACCGCACCTGAAAAGAGCGATCACATGGCGAACCTTTTTCGAAGAAGTCGTAGCACCCGATTGAGAATGAAAGTCCACACTGACACGGAAAAGTCCCCTATCTACCTGGTCCAATTCCGCAGGGTGAACAATCTATTTCAGACCAATCAGGACAATAGGCTAATCTCAGCTCCAAATGCGATATCGGGTATTAAGACACAGACCCCATAGTTCCCTTAAAACTTGGGTCTGATATTCGCCATCGCACAAAATGGAATTTGGCTTCATCAGTGCTTCCGTTGACACTAATTTTACTGTAATGGATGTGTCTCTCGCGTCTCGGACAGAGCGTCACACTAGCCAGCAGAAACTTCAAGGTAGTCAAGGACACCTCGGCTCCGCAGTAAACAGGGACAATAACACCAGTACCGAAATCAAACGCAGAATCACTCTTGCCAATCGCTGTTTCTTTGGGCTCAAGAGGAAATTGAGAGCCCTCTCTCGAAAGAGTAAGCTTGCTTTATATAACACCTTGATCATCCCACTCGTACTTTATGGCGCGGAAACTTGGACACTACTAAAAGCGGATGGCATCTGGAGGAGAAGATTCAACCAAGAACTGTATGGGCTGTACAGCGGCATGAGACTAGTCAAGCGTCTTAAGATGGCTAGGCCATGTAGGGCGTATGGACACCACTGCTCCAGCCCAAAAAGTCTTCGAATCTGAGCCATTGGGACAACTCAACAGAGGACGGCCCAGGATAAGGTGACGCACACAAGCGGAGAAGAACCTCAACCAACTTGGAGAGCGCAACTGGCGGCAGTTGGCGAAAGATCGTGTTGGCTGGAGAGGCATGTTGGTTGAGGCCCAGGTCCACCCCGGACTGTAGCGCCACAAGAAGAAGAAGAAGGACAGACGAGAGAGCGAACTAGCGCAGAGATGAAGCTCTATCACAATGTAGGATGTTAATAGTGAGTTACACCTTAGCGTTAAGGGTTTTCGCCCTACTTAATTTCAGATTTTTTTGTTTCAATGTTTGACAAATTCCACCAACATTGTTGAAGCCTTTTACAAAAATGGGTGTTTGAATCAAAATGCATTTCGTGCACTTCGTGATTGTTTTTGTCAGCCTAATCGAATAAATGTGTCGGTGAAGTTTTAAACCTCCTTAACAGCTCCTATTCGTCCGATCCACAACTAGGTTCAAAATAATAGCAGTGCAGTATCAATCATAGTGGTTCTGCTAATAATCTGAATACTAATCTATTACCAATATTCAGTGTTCTATTACTAAAATCAGTGTGAAAAAATCGGATTGAAATGTCCCTTGCAGGTATAACTGGTTGTTTTTCAAACGCCATGTAAGGGAGTATTGTACATTTTCTTAACATTTAAAATATTAGCAGTTTTAATTTTGTCTTCTATATTTGTTTAATTTTTTTTTATACCATGAATAATCGCAGTGTCTCAGCCACAGAAACGTAACGGTAAGAAGGGTACTAATAGAAAATAGTTTACATGCCTGCAGTCCGAGAAAAGTCCCACCGTTGAAAAACAGCACCTCTCTTGACTTGAGTTTGGCAAAACCCATAGTGACTGGCCCGTCGAAAAACGAAGAAATACATACGAGTATGAGGACAGAGAGCAAAATTGTTTTGTTTGGCTGGAGTCACGTGCATACGTAAGAAGCCCCCAATAAAATTTTGGTCTAATGTTATGGTCACCAGCATGCTTCTCGTACGCCGGTTTGGGCCCGATACTTTTCATAAAAGCTATGATGGATCAGCATTAATATGTTGACATCGAACAACACACTGTGCTGCCTCATTCTTATTACGGAATGCGTTTAAAATAGCTGTTTCAACAAGACAACGACCCGTAACACATCAGCAAAAAAGCAAAAAATTGGTTTTAGGCCAACAATTTGAGGTCATGTATTGGCCTGCTCAATCTACTGGCCTCAACCGAATAAAAAGCCTTTGTGGGGAGGTTGAAAACACTGCTTCCGAGGCAAGGCGGTGCAATCTGTATTACACAAGTCATGGGATGTGGTAGAGGCATTATGAAAGACAATCAAGCTGGACAGGTGTCAGTCCTCATTGCTCTTGAAGGAAGCAGAACACATGTCAGGTGTCATGCAACTTATCGTTCCACATTCTTAATGTCGATTTGCACACGCAAGTTCTTGAGGAATCATTTTGAAAACAAATCGATGGACGTAGACTGTTCTGTATGTCTTGTTAACTCGCCTAGAAACTAACTCTTATTTCTGAAGAACTTGTGTAGTTCCCAACTGACAACAAACAAGAAGTTTGAGCATAATAAAGTTAAAAATTGGCAAAGAATGTAATTATGAAATTAATTTTAGATGAAAATGCAAAATGACATACAGTATAACTTTCACCTTAAAAAACGTGTGTTTCTTAAACTTATACAAGCGCTTACCTACTATGTATAACACATCACTCAATAAGTTCCGGGACTGGCTTATATGTAGGGGTCGCCACTAACAAAAAATTCATATTATTTTTAGGAAATAAAAACACCAAATTTTCATGACAATCTGATTATAAGGTTACAAGTTACAGTGCTTCAAGTGCAGCTACTTTTGCGATTTTTAAGACAATGGAAAGAATAGAATTTCGTTGATTAAACACTGCCGTTTGATAAAAAAAAATACTGTGCAAGCTCAGCAATGCCTTGAAAAGTGTTACAGGGACTCTGCTCCGTCAAAAACAACTTTTTGTCGGTGGTACGCTGACTTTTAACGTGGCCGCACAGACACCAACGATGATGAACGCTCTGGAAGACCAATTGAGGTTGTTACACATGAAAACGTCAAAAAAGTACAAAAAATCGTTTTGGTAAACCGCAAAGTGAAATTGCGGGAGATAGCTGATACCTTAAAGATATCAGAAGATAGTGTCGATGAGAAGGCTGTTTCCGAAATAGGTGCCGCGTTTGCGTACATTAGAACAAAAACAACAACATATCGATGATTCTAAGAGATGTTCGGAGCTGTTGCCCCAGAATATATGTACAAGACTTTTTTCGTCGGTATGTCACAATGGATAAGTCATGAATCCACCACTACACTCCAGTCAGCAGACTGGACAGCAGCCGGTGAACCACGTCCAAGGCTTCCAAAGCAAAAAGGTCGGCTGGCAAGGTTATTGCATGCGTTTTTTGGGATGCTCACGGAATTTTATTCATCGACTATCTTGAGAAAGGCAAAAGGATCAACAGTTAATACAACACGGCATTATTGGTGCATTTTAAGGAAGAACTTACAAAAAAACGGCCCCACATAAAGGAGAAAAAAATCTTTTTCCACCAATGAACCGTGTCAGAAGTCATTCACTACCATGAACAAATTGCACGAACTGGGCTTTGTGCAAAAAGATGCTCGCCGAAAAAATATGGCTCGAATGCGAAGGTGATCGCCGAAACTGAAGCATATTTTGAGGCCAAAAATAAATCGTTCTATAAAAAAGGTATCGGAACGTTAGAACGGCTTTGGACTGATTATATCACTCTTGAAGAAAACTATGTCGATAAATAAAGTCGAATTTTGTCTAGAAAATGTGTTTTTATTGGTAAGTCCTGGTACTTATTGAGTGATGTGATACATGTGTCATTCCAGTCCATTGCAACATGTTTCGTGATGTGAACAACTTCTATTGTTATTTTACGGAAGTATTTCTAACTCAATAAAATGCAAAATTGTACCCAAGCGAAAACAACAAAACTAAGAAAATCAAACCCATCACAACCATTGCAATCAAACATGTTCATTTAACGGAATTGTCCACTTAAACGGGGTGTCCACTTAGAGAGAGAGTTCACTGTATTAAGAATTAGCAGTGGCAACATTTCGCAAATGTACGACACTGGTATTTTTGTGAACAGCAGAAGTGTATTCATTATCTTCTACCATACCACTAAAAAAAAATGCTGTAACGAAATCGCAATGAAATTCTTTCTGGTTTGTAGTCAACAGATGTGACAACAAAACTAAAACGTAGTACGTATTTTCGGGGATCTTAAAAACCTCTATACGTACAACTTCAAGTACTACTTGATTGATGGGCAGATGACCAGTCAAATCAAATTCCAAACCATACTGCTGACTTCCTCCCCAAAGACGAAAATCCGCATGAAATTTCCCATCAAGTGTCGTCCTCATTTGTTTGCCCACACCGTAACCGTACACCGATAACTATCCCCCAGTCCAACCGTGACTCAATTATCCTAAACGCATACCAACGACAACGTGAACGACGACAACACAATCGCAAATCTCCTCTCCCATCAATCCATTAGCAAATCGTATCCTGCCACCGCGACTGCGACTGGGTCGCCGTGTGTGCACTTGTCTCTCCCTCTATGCGCATCCCAGACTCACGAGCCGAGAATATTGTGTATTTGACAAATATTTACCGAGAACTTAATAAAAACATTCATCGCACACTCGGATAAGGATCTCTACCCGTCTGTGCTAACAGAGCGTCTACACCACGCTTGTCTTTGCAGCAGTAGCGGTGGGTAGCCCAAAAAAGAAAACGGGACTCACAAAAAGGGGTGACTCGCTAATACAACCCAGTCCTATCCACTTGCCCACTCCGTTCTCCATTACCGCTGATCGGCGTCGGCTTTGAATGCACGAGAGAGCGGAGGAAAAAAGGTTTCACGTTCTCGGGGTTCTACTTCATCGGGCAGGCGGCCAAGGGGGAGGACTTAATTATGAGATACGAGTCTATCGACAGAGCGTCTCTATGCCGAGGCACGTGCTCTGATAGATTCCAATTGGAAACTTCCCCTTCCGCGCCCGTGTTCGAGATTAATGCACGCATTAGTGGATTTAATGTACAAACCCTCCTGCCACCCCAGCCGTTCACAGTGGTCCCGGTCGGTCCCCGGGGGGTGGATACGTCTAGGCCTTGAGTTGAGTATTTATTTTGTGGAATTGATTTTCATTTTTGCGCGTCCCTGCGACAGGTACACACACAACCACACACGCTCTCGGAAATAATAAATCGATGTGGGGCTGGGGATTCCAATATCAAATGGATTGGTCCTATGCTCCTGTCGCAGTGACGGAAGACGGCAGCGCAGGAAAACTTGTAGGGAAATACTGCTGATCCCACGTGAATATGGTGCCTGGCAAACGATTGTCGCACACACATGACGAAGCTTCGAGGGATGACTGACCCGGGTGAATCGCTGACAAATGACAAATGTGCCAACTGACTTGATGGGTTCCGTTGGTGCCGCCTTTTTTTGCGGATGTGGGACGAGGATTGGATTGTGGGTTCATCGAACCGGCCATTGTTAGGTGTGTCGAAACAAGATGGAGATGAAACCATCTGTTGGCTTAGGCTTCGTCCCAGCTTAGCGCTGGGGATGAAGCTGCAAAAAATTACATCTGTGGACTTATGTAGGTTGTGTGGAGTTGCTGTTCACTGGACTGAATCCAAATGCAGAAATCATTCGAGTGCAGGTATCTGAAAGCGTACACAAAAACTTTGAGCACAACTAGAGGTTTAAACGTGTTTTGAAATAGTTAGCAGTGGTTGTGCAAATCAATGAAACTTTCATTGCAGGTGGGTTGCTTGTATCTCAAATCCGTATTACACATACAAGCTGCTTGTCCACAAAGTGTTTCTGTTTAGTGGATTTAGATTTTGGAACAGCCGCATTGACCTGTGACAAATGCTGTGGGCATTGCCATCTAAATAAGATGCAATTCGAGAGAAATATTTTATTTGCATTAGAGGGAATGAGATCCAAAGGGCTATTTGAAGAATTCATTTGCGCAACAGGATGTCTAGAAACACATTGACCTGTGACAAATGCTATGGGCGTTGCCATCTAAATAAGATGCAATTCGAGAGAAATATTTTATTTGCATTAGAGGGAATGAGATCCAAAGGGTTATTTGAAGAATTTATTTGACCGCGCAACAGCATGTCTAGAAACACATTTTGAACAATGTGGACGGGAGTATTACTTTGAGAGTTCTATTCGTACAGAAATTAAATTTTATAGTGTGAAAGAAAAACTATATAAAATAAAGTATATACATTTTGTTGCAGAAAAATCGTGAAATTCAATTTTTAATTGAATTCAGGGGTAGCAGATAACTGTAAAGTAAGTTATTTACAGCACCGACACCTCTATGGTTTTGGGTTAGCTTTTACAGAATAAATTTTCAAATTAAATTCGTCAGAATTAAATTCGCAAGAACAACGTTTTTGCAAAATTCTTTATAAAAAGGTTTGACTGTATAGAGGATGGGCCATCTATTTATTTTTATTTCAAATTATTGGTTGTTCAACCGCTGACAGCTCCTTCGCGCTCGAACGCCAGTATCAGGCCTCCCTCGAACAATCTTTTTCGCTTCACGTTTGAACAATTTTGAGAAATATTGAAAATTTTGTACGCAAACCGAGTGCTCTGTCTCTGAGATGGAACTGCACTTACTCCTTCTTGAACTTTTTATTTTGTAAAGAACCGTTCAAAATCGATGTTATGTTAGTAATCCCGAAACAATTAAAGTTCTTACGACGAAACAATGCGTGAGTTACAGCCCGAACCATTAACAAAGTGCTTCTGTATCGTGGGCTACTGCGAAACCAGCCGAGGTAGCCGCTTGAACGAAGTTTTTTTTCATAGTCCATTGCAGTGATTGGTCTTACTAATAGAGCCATATAATTTAGGAAAAAAAAATAATTCTTTTTAATTTTATTGTATTTTTAAAAAGAAACTTTCTGAAGATGCCCTATCGCACTCTTGCTTTGATACGTAAAATAACCAATTATACTTAAACGAGGTGGTGATAGTGTATCATCACCACCGTTGCATTGTGGATAATTGCGTCGATTCACATGCTGAAGCACGAAGGTCCTATTCCCAGACTGAACATATAGCATTCTTTTTACGGCACCACCTTTTCCGATTTGCTAACAAAACGCAAGAAGTCTACTTATTAATAAAAAGCTTCTTTTGTTCGGTGTTAGCAAAAAACAGTAGGTCGCTTCTACTCGCGAAACAACAATAGCACGCTAGAGTTGCTAGAGAAGCTAAGCTTTGGTCCCTTGTGCACTACCGCTGTATTGCAAATTAATTTATTTATGTATTTATTGCTAAGTCACTGAGTGGTTTTCAATTTCGCTGAAAAAATCTGGAAACTACAACAATAGAAGATGCTAATTCCTCAGAGCCCTCGCCTTCGGAAATATTGATGAACTAAGCAACGTTATCATCGTTAAGCTACACTGTAGGTAGGGAAACACAGCACTCGACCGATAAGACTCGACAACTGGGGCATTGTACTACCAGGCAGTAACCTACATTGATGTAATTAATTGGTCTTTCGGGGGAAAATCAGCAAGCGCTTCTGTGATAAAGAGCCTAGGTTTTCAGCCCCAACCACATCAGCACCAAACAGCCGCCATTTGATCCGAGCCAAGGCGGGACATTGACAAAAAAAGTGATCTGCAGTGTCTTCACCTTCTCTGCAAGCATCGCAGAGGGCTTCATCACTAAGCCGAAGCACTCTTAAGTGTTCAGCAAAGGGGAAGTGTCTGGTTAGAACACCTAAAAGCCGTTTGCAGTCTTTCATGTCTAGTGATTACAGAAATGCCACGAATTTCTTGCTGACAGCCTACATCTTTTCATACAATGTACGAGTGCCTCCTTTCTTTCACCTGGATTCACACTACATCTCTGTGTTCATTAAGATGCAGATCGCTGGGGAGCCATTCATTTTTAAATCTTCGCGCTATGTCAAAAAAACCATGCTCTTACATTCGCGAATTTGTACGACTCATCGTAGTTCTCTATTCCCAATTCGACACAATATGAACATGAGTTAGGCAGGGTTGTAAACTTTCTATCCACCTTTCTATCTTAAATAAATTGGCACAGCTGGACAAAAATGTACTCGATCGCAACCCACCTAAGGGAAATTGTTTTTACACAATGCAAAAGCTCATTAAAGTGCAGTAGTTCTTTCTGCGTTTCATAATCTTGCATTCATGTGAATCCAAATACGACAGAGTGAGTACAAATTTTCTGAATTGTGTCGAAAATTCAATCACACGACGAAGGTTTCGTTCGCTCAAAATTAATTAATTAATATTTTCCACGAAATTCTCTGCAATGTCGATGTTTCAGAAAAAAGACTTTAAATATTACGATTTTCGTATTGAATAAAGGCTTAAATAAATTACAAAGGGAAACTTTATTCCTTTGAACAAAAACAATGTGGTTTTTCTAAGAAAGATTGTGGTATGCCCACAGGACATTGTTTTGTTGAATACCATACTTACAAGCTCCTTCATCGAAAACATCAGGGATGTCTGATAGTTAAAGGTAAAGTCAAGGCACGCCATTAGGGGGTAAATTTCTCGAAACATAAGACCAATTAGCAATTTTATAATCACATCACACACAATCCTTCAATGTATTTTTTTTTTGCAGGTAAATTGATGATGGCACATATATATTGCCCTTCCTTCTGATGTTAGCAATGGTATCTGTAACTGATAATTAAGTCTACCTGCATCTTTAATAAAATAATTTTCATCAATTTTGAGCATCTTAGACCTTATCAAGGACTTCAAAATCTTCTTCTTCAAATTTAATCGAGCAACCACAACCATTGCCTTGAAAATGACTGCCGTCTGATCAAGCTTAATGCACACCTCACCCATTGATGGCCCAAACAGTCCCAAAATAACCGTCATCACTCATTTGAAGGCTCTCCACGAATTCATTGATTATATATTTCCACGGCTTACACTTCAGCATTCTTCTGGCATTGCCATGGATTCAATAATTACAACAGGCGCACTTACTGAAGGAGCATGTATACCAAAGTAGACCGCCGCCAATTGGCTACTCAATGTCCACCCGCTTGAAGATTTTTCTTCTGCCTTCGTATAGGCACCACCTCCTCCGCCTCTGGTTGTCCCCAAAAGTCATTTCGGCTCCCGGTAAAGTGCGCACAAATTTCCTTTCTGCTCCATCAGGCTTACTTTTGCAACTGTAGTTCTTCAGCTCATAATCTCCAGACCCTCACCCTCCGCACCGTCTCCTTCTCGGAAGCACTAAAAATAAAGAACTTGAGCTCCGGAGAATCCTTCATCTAATCACTTAATCGCATTTCGTCGTTTCTTTCATCTTGCTCTCCTTGCCGCTCAGTACAGAGCAAGGTATCTGTTAACAAATACACCCTCATCCGGAAGGGCGGATGATGGAACAAAGCCTACACAAACAGAGCTGCGCTGCCATTCCGGCACCCCGTCGTCAGTGGTTACCACACCCAGACCGTAAAATATGCGCAATCGTCCTCATTCACTTGCCAACCGGGAGGGAGGATGGGACGCATTAATTCAATGTTCCGTTCATTGATTAGGGATCTCGATATCTAACAGCGGCGGCAGACGAACGGATAGCGACAGAAATGAGTCCACGTGATGATAGGGTGTAATCATGGCAATGGCGAGACGCGACTGAGTCTTGTTCCTCCCGGAGTTTTGTTTAATCCGATGAAATGAGAATCTATTTGTGGGGAGGAGGAAGGAAGTCAAGCAACTGGAGAGAAGGGACGGACAGGTGACCCTGGTGATAAATCTAGCAATGAGTGAGATTCTATGGAAACTTTTTTGTTGAAGACGTCGATTAAGATCTGCCTGTCGTCAGGATGAGGGTTGAAACAGTGCGTAATCAAGCGAAGCCTAATTTGATTTCTTCCCTGCCAGCCGGGTGACATGTCAGCAGATAATGCAAGGAATTGTTCCATGAGGTCAAGCTAAAGCGCAAGACTCCGGTTTTTTTTTTTTTTTGTATTCTTTGAAGCTTGAAGCTTTGAAGACTTTAACATAAGCTACAGCTACAGGAGAGTTCAGGACTGTTTACAATAGGGGGCCGTTCTACTGCTAAATGTATTGCATTAATGTATTGCGACAAACACGACACGTGGCCAAGAGGTGCTTACTTGCGGCGAATGTGAGAAAAGTACAGTATGCTTCGACATCTTGGAAAGCAAGTTACAACGGGCAGCAAAAACTCGGAGCTAGTCAAGGACTACGGTTTAACAGTAAAGAGGAACAACGAAAGGCTCAGCTATCCAGTCAGTCTTGCTCTATTGTGCAGTGACATTAACTCTGTTCTTTTCGATATAAAAGTTCTTCTTTGGTTTTTTCGTACTGCTTCCATTTATGACATTGGAAAGAGATGATTTGAAGATAAACTGTCCCGACAGAACCGCACCATGTTTTACTTTAAGCGTTTACGAACAGAACACTTACGCTAGGCTATATTGAGCATTTGCGTCGAAAGCTTCAGACCGAAAAGTCATTGAACTCCAATCATTTTGACTGCGTTACAGAGCGCGCCCTTCCCTGAGACGCTCACCAACTTACAGTCCAAAACTAGATGCAGCTGGGAAAATATCGTTCCCGCAGTTTTATTGGTAGAGATCACATCGGACTCTAGCGCCACACTAAGAATAAGAAGAAGTAAAATAAAAGATTCAGTATCATTCTTAAGGGATATAACGTCGACTACGCCGTGACGAAACGGTCAAGTGCATCGACTTGGTTTGTACGTTCATTGGGTTTCGTTCGATATTGACGAAAAAGCGAATATGAACCATTGAACGATTAGAAAGACCAAATCAGTATCAAAAATGGAATGAAGAGTTGAAAATTAACTTTGCAGGACCTGCGGGGTTAAATGCTTATGAAAAAACTGATGGTGTATACACATGTGCGCTCACATTAAAGCTATTGAAATTCTTACTTTCTTATCGTACCAGCCACCCATGAAGTGTCTGAGCCTGAGCTATAGCTGGATTCCATTCCTAACGGTCTCGAGCACGCTGCTTCCAGTTGTGAAGACAAAGCTCCCCAGGATCCGCAATCGAACCGTAGGCTCGGTCTTCCTCTCCTCGAAATTGGAGGCTACATAAATATATACCCTCTTAGTCGGAGCGTTGTTGTCCATTCGCTCTATGTGACAGAGATGACAAATTGTAGTCATCGAGTTTTTGCCTTCTGAGTTCGAGGCAAAATGTTTCTTTAGTTTTGTTTATCGTTCAGCACTCGGCACAGTATTGGAGTACGGATAGGAAAATCATCTATTAGACCATTAGGAGGATTCGACTCTAGCTATTTCAACAGACCGAATTAACAGCGGGTTCCAAGGTTGATTCCGGGTCGGATCTCCATCAAGGTGTCATTGTGGAGTTTAGCATTCAGTCTAATAGGTCTAGTCAATTTTGAAGAGAAGTTACTGGATCCTGTTCACAACATATTTGATGAAAACATGGCAGTAGGGTTTAGATTATCCGAAATAAAAGAATTGAACCATATCGGACCTATTAAGGATCCTGAAAACATTGATAGGCGTGCTAAAGACGTATATCTCTCAAAAGCAAACATATAAGTGACACTGGACGATTAGTTTAGTTTGAATGACAGTGCTTTAAATAGAATAAAGTTGGTCTTAAGAATATCTTTCTATATGCTGTACGAAATAATTTGTTATTTTAAGCTTTTGTTTATTACAAAATGACTAACACCACAAGTGCGCCTCCAAATTGGACAGCTGAAATATAAAAACTAGCGTTCTGTGGGGATTGTTTTTCGAGCGATTCGCTCAACCAACTGAAAGCACAATTGCCAATATCATTCACAAATTTGAGTCCCTGTTTAGATTAGTGGATGATACTCGACCGATGAGACCACATCCAGCACGCAGTGAAGAGACTCAGCTGTAGCTGAGAGTGTACACGAAAGCCCTGACGAATCGATTCTTCGTCGAGGCCCCCCCCCCACAAGGGACTAAGGCCTAGCTTCTACAACAACTACTCGTGTTGTCGTGCTACTGTTCTAAAAAAGGGACCTACAGTTTTTTTCCGACTACGAACGGCGAAATTTGAGAAGCTTTTCATAGACAATTGATACTCTTTGAGTGTTGTCAGCAACTCGAAAGAGGTGGTGCCACGAAAAAAATGCGAGGTATCCCGTCTGTGAGTCGAACCTAGACTTTCTGCGGGGCGGTCGACGCACGTCGTGGCCCACTGCGCCAACGCGACCACGGGTTATGTGCTTTCTAAAATTTAAGAGCATTGTTTCGGCGAACTCTGATTTCAACAAAATGGCGCAACAAGCCATTCAGCGATTGAAATAATGAAATTTCTCAAAACTCATTTTGATAAGCACTTAATTTCACGTTTTGCTGTGGTAAATTGGCCGTCTAGATCGTGCAATATCACACATTTTGACTATAAGCCAACTACGATTGACGCTTTACTTATGTTATCCAAGAGATGCCAGTTGTTATGCTCGAACGAGTCGCTAAAAATTTAACCTTCCGAATGGACCATCTCAGACGCAATTGTGACCAACAATTACATTTCACAATTTTCCAAAAGTGTCATGAATTGTTCTTTTAACAGAACTGTGAACTTGTATCTTACGTTTAGAACATTTAGCTGTAACTCTATGAACCAACAGATCCACGTGAAGCTCAGTCACTGTCCCTTAATTTATTACAAGCTAGTCCCAAACTTTAATTATGATACCAATATCTAAAATGTCGAAATGCGTGTGGTTTTGGAACTCCCAAAAAGTAACTGAAAATTTGAGAATTATGCGAATTGCCAACAACGACTTTTGTCCACTTTTGCGACAGACCAATGGCTGCAGCTTTTTAAACTCTTAAAATTGTTCATCTCGATTTGGCTTACAAGTTTCGTCTTTCAAGTCTTATCAACACAAACCACTATCCGATTTAAATCAACTCACATGAAATTGTTACCCGTGAGTCCACCTGGCAAGCATCTGTCGCTACTGTTGCTGCGCTTACCCCATCAATTCAAACTGTGTCAGTGTCACAGACAGACAATCTCTTGCCGAGGAATCTTAAACTCGAAACACGTTCACATTATCACAGCTCCTCCGTAATCAAGCAACTTCACACGGAGTTGCCCATCAGAATACCAATCTCCTCAAACCGCATTTACCACATAAGTTCCGTTGATTGCCAAACTGACTAGGCGGACAGAGAAAAAAAGCAAAAAATTAGCAAATTCACCGGGAAATAAGGGCAGTCACGGTCTGAGGCAATTCCACGGCATGGCGGAGCATAAGTCGTTACACAAGCGATCGGCTGAAAACCTGTTGCGACAACTCTGCCGATGGCTGCCGTGGTGCGCCAGATTCTTTTGGAACCTCATACTCGAAATCGTTGATGTGGAACTGCGGGCAGAGTGTTACGCAACGTGCGCACACAAGAGTTGCATTCGCACTCGACTGTGGGCACGGTGATGAGGTGCAGACCGTCGAAATATAAAGCCGCGCATGACGAAAGTCTGTGGACTGGTGGTGACTTTCTCGCTGCCTTACCGGTGACTTCCATTCAAGTGAAATCGATTTCTTTGTAGTGAGCGCGTTGATTGGTCTGTGTACCCTTTTTTGGTTTTGTTTTATGGAAATTATAGCGTTTTTTATTTCGCGTTGACACCAAATTGATCATTAAAGAGTTTGCAGCAGTTGACAGTGTGATGTACGTATGTATGTATGTATGATGAACTGGACCTAACAATCTTTGCCAATCTCTAACCTAAGCCGGTATCACGCGAGAGAAGGGAACTTATTGAGAATTCTTATTAATTCTAACGAGTACCGGTAATATTGTGGGCAAGAATTTCATGGAGGCAAGGATCTTTAAAAGGGTGACTATGTTCGTTCTTTTAGTTGAAAAAATGATCAGAGAAGTTAATGGATCACGGAAGCGGAAGACTTTCAAAGTATTGGATGATGACACTGCAGATTGCGCATCCTTCACTTACATTTCCTGATAGGTTCCGGTGTAAAATAAAATTTATTCATACTTGCATGCGTAACCTATGGAAACCACTGGAATTATTAATAAAAGGGAGAAGATTGTTAATATCGGTCTTGATGAGTTCTCCCAAGAAGAAAGTTCCGTGATTTTATGTCTAACTGACGAAGTGCAGGACGGTGACAAAAGGGATAAGGAGTCTTCCTTTTTTCTCATCAGAAAAGTTTCTGCAGAACATAGTGTAAGGAAAGCCAAGCTTTCATGCATGAGAAAGAATACATATGAGGCAAACACGGTGTCTCGCGATGCAGCGTACATTTGGGATATAATCAATGAGACTAGTAGTTAATTGAAATCTGAGGCGAGATTTGTTTTGAGATTTAACAGTCAGAGAGTCATCAACATCGTTCAGATAACTAGCGACGTGGTGATTTTGTCATTTCCATAGTATATCTTAGTGGTATGTCAACTTGAGTTAGCCGACTTATATCTAAACCGAGTCAACTTGTGCACCAGGCGCACATACATACACAAATGTACTTCTTCCAAAAGCCTGGTGAAAAGTCGATTTTCTAGAATGTTAAGTAGTCGTCGTGGCGTAGGTAAGAACCACATGCCGAAGGTCAAGGTTCGATTACCGGATGGAATACCTCGCATTTTTTTATGGCACCATGTCTTTCGAATTGCTGACAATGCTCAAAGAGTGCTAATAGTCTCTGAAAAGCTTTACAAATCACGCTGTTCGGAGTCGGCAAAAGAAGTAGTTGTCATAGAAGCTAGGCCTTGGTTCCTACGCAAAATCAATGAGTAAAAGCTAGGTATCGTGGATTCTAAATGTACAGAGGTTTGAGTTCTGCACTTGTTTCGTACTAAGACCCTTAAATCTTGTGATAAAATGGGTTCAATATTAGGGGTTTGCATTTATAGTATTTTTCTTTGAGTGGGTGTGATAATCGGATAATGGCCAATTGTACTCCCGATACATACTGATATTTTAAATAAATTTTTATTAATATTTTACCTTTTTATGGTTTCGTTTTCACTGTCGAAGCCATTCTAATTTTAATATGTCCGCGTTTGTTTGTCCCATTCTTTTACTTCAATAAAATATTCTGGCATTTGTTAAATGGGATGCATTTTAAAACAAACAAAAATTTGAGATAGGAAAATATTTAGTAGTGACTCCCGTATGCATATAGTGGGATCAAAAGAACAAATTTCACAGTAACCCACATGTCACTCCACAAATCTTTAAAAATGTATTCGAAATTTCTTTTTTGTTATAAACATATTCATCTCAGACCTTGATTTCAATGCTTTAGCACAAACTTTGAAGTTTGTTTGTGAAAGGGTGAAATTTGCGCAGTGGAAACAAAAAAAAAATTATTTTGACTTTTCGGGTGACCGTATCATTTTTGGGCTGAAAACGCCTCAGCACTTGATATTAATCTAAACAAATTTATCTAGTTTCTTATTTGCTAGTTGCTGACACGAGCGTCAAACTGTGTGTTCTGCTGATATTGCGTTTGGGATTTTGAGTTCTATTTGGAGGTGGCGAATTTGGTTTTGTGTGAACTTTGAAGAGGCAACGTACGCGATGAATGTTCTAAAATAGATTAAAGAATGTACAGTGCTTTTTGAG
Source organism: Eristalinus sepulchralis (assembly GCA_944738645.1). Lineage (NCBI taxonomy): Eukaryota > Metazoa > Arthropoda > Insecta > Diptera > Syrphidae > Eristalinus > Eristalinus sepulchralis. The sequence goes on along the minus strand of OX122882.1, from coordinate 38,202,243 downwards.
AGCATGGGCATTTCTCCAAATACCGTTAGTTTCATCACAGAATCTAAGTTTCGTCGTAGACCAATGATAACATTATTGTTTACAACGCTGGTAGGTGATTCCTCATGAAAAAAACGTATGAGTCTGTCGCGAATATTATTTATCTTTTTCCATCCAATATAGCTAAAATAAAAGATCAAAAATCAAAACTAAAACAGGGTTAAATAAGAGGACGTCTTAGAAAAAACAACTAATTTTCGGACTACAAGAATAGGTAGAGAAAAGTGCGTTTCATCTTTAATATTAAACATTTTTTCTTCTTAGTTTCACATTCCCCAGACAATGATATGTGCATTGATGATGTATCACAAGATAGGTGGAATTCTGATATCTTCAACCTGATATCGACTTCATCAGCCGTTTTCCTTACCATGTCCCCAACATTATTTAAAATGCACACCGAAGTTAATTGTAAAGTTAATGGCCGCCTGTCTATACTATACTAGAAAGCATAGTAAATTAGAATCGCTGAAATCGCGATTCATCTATAAGGACCAGACTATTTGGAAAAAGGCTGAGATAAAGATAATATTTTTCCATTCATGCGGTTCTAAAATATGCTTTTGAAGAAAATCACTTCCACTTCACTGCTAAGTTTTCTCCAGAGTTTATGTATGGACGAGGAAAGTCACCTGCCTAACAGTATTAATATCGTTTGCAATATCAGATCCACAAATCTACCTCCTCATCCCACTCACGGTGTACGATTTTGAAATCACTTCATTTACAGCCTAACAAATTAAGACGAATATAATTAAACCATTTGCAGACGGAATCACCGAGCGTATGACGCGCCATTGTAAAGCCATTAAACCGCAACCACCCTCTCCTTTCACCGGCACCATAATCATCATCATCATCATCAAAACCCTCCTTCCACCCCCGGTTGCCAACGAAACCACTGAACAGAAGGGGGAACCAATGAATTCTGTCGACTCAATAAAAATCAAAAAGCGTTAACGCCAACGACATGCCACCTCACGTCTCATCCCATATCCCACTCCCCAACCACATCACACCCGGAATTCTTTCACACGTCTCGTCGTCACAGCCGCCGTTGCTGTCGTCGGCATCATCATCGGCCGACAACGACGACGGCAGACAAAGTCAGATGCATTACAGTGGAAATAATGAACCGGAGCGCGTCTTCGTCTGGGGTGACGTAGATCTCCGCGCAACCCTCACAAGCAAGCCGATAACCGTTTGCAGACGATTTTCAGGGTTTAGCCCAGTGCGCTCGGCCGGCTTACCACCCCATTCGATGGCGGGCGACGATGATACATGTTCGGCAGGTTGACGACGATAACATAACAACACGATGTATGCCTGTAATGATAGATACGAGTCCCCCTTCGACCCTTACGACGCCCTACCACCCACCGCCAAACACGAGCGAGGGTTGGTCGGCCTGATAAGTGTGCGCCGTAGCTTTGTACGTATGCCTGTGTGCGAGAGAGCGGGCGCTTAGCGCATTATGCCGCTGTTGCTTGTGGATGGCTAATTTAATCGAAGCAAATTGCTCCGCAATCTGCCCCGGATTAGACTGTAAGGACGTTGGCGAAGGGATGCGGCGGATGATGGGGGATGCTACGTGTGCTCTGTAGCTCTTCAGCACTATAATTTTATGTCTTGTATTCGAGGAGAGTCTCGGAGGTGGGAACAAGTTTCAGGATTAGACGAAACGCACAGCAATTTATCGCCGACGAATTCATTTTGCCAAGTTGGCCGGGGGGAGGATGCTACTGCCTGAGAGTAGGCGGTGCTACAGTCGCAGCGTTTAAGTGAATAAAGGACTAATTTATTTACGAAAATACACGTATCCCGAGCTGAATTGAATTCGCAATCAATTTTAGCGTTTGCAAGGGAGCAGTTGGTGAAATTTTTGGGAGAAAGGGGTTACAGTTTTGTCATCGTTGAGATACTTTATTTGATGAGTGGTTGGTGGGATGGGTTTCAAGTCATCTGTAGCCCTGTTATATCGCCTCCGGTCGTCTCGGATGGTGGGAAGGGATTGAGGTTTTGCTTTTTGCTTGTGTTTTGGGCAAACTTCGGAAATGATCTCTACTCAAAAGATGTTCAATTGCTTAAGTTGCGTTTTGGTACTTTGTGAGACATGGCTTGAAGCTTAGGAAATATGGAGACATGTTTTCAAGTTAAATTGTCGCTATATTGTGCGGCGGGATGTCTTATTATTTTAAAAAAGATCCGGTCTGTGCATTGTGACAAGCCTTGTTGTGGGATGATTCAATTTCCATGTCTCTTGAAAAAAAGACATCTAATGAAGCATCTAATAATAGTAATAATAAGTGGCACTACAGCCCAGGGCATAGCTTCTACAACAACTACTCGTGTTGTGCGTGCTATTGTACTCTCACGAGTAGAAGGGACCTACAGTTTTATGCCGACTCCGAGCGTCGAGGTTATGAGAAGCTTTTACGTAGACAATTAATACTCTTCGAGTGTTGTCAGCAACTCGAAAGAGATGGTGCCAAGAAAAATGCGAGGTGTCCCGCCCGGGAATCGAACCTAGACTTTCTGCGCGCGGTCGACGCACTTACCACTACGCCACGGCGACCACAATGAAGCATCTACAGATGGGATAACAATTATGGTCTATGTCATATAGGGTGCATAGAAAATGCTTTTCCGGAGTCGATTTTGATGAAAACAAGTAAAGACTGCTGCGAGTTGATCTAATTTGTACGTTTTTATGGATAAAAAATATTTTTATGCTTTTCGATAATCCACATGTTCCACTAAAACGATATCGTGGGGAATGTACGCACAAGAAACCTCCAGGCCGCTCAATTTTCCATTATCGATTCTAATTTATCAGAAGCTATTCACAACCGCACCCGAGTGAGTTGACGATCTTGATCCAACTACCTCGTCCTCGGTTTATCGAACGATCGCATACCTGATGGCATGTCTTGTAAATCGTGATGAAGGGAACATCCGTACCACGTTGCCAAACCATCGAAGCATAGTCCTTTCCTTGCGAAGAAGTAGCTGCTGAACATTAAGTTTACTGTTGCGATTCTCATCCTATCCTAAGTTCCACAATAGCACGCAGAAATCACATCTCCGCAGCTTGAATTCGCCGTCTTATCCTTTCGATCACCACCAACATTGCATGATTATCAGCGAAAGTAAAAAACGAACTCTGAGATCAAAATCGACAACTTGGCTTTGACACCAAGATCGGTCATTTCAAGCCGCTTCAAAATTGATCCAGCGTGGTCAATGGTAAGAGAAAGCTCTGATTTACTTCACCATCACTCGTGAAAAAGATTTAGAGACTCTTAAACTTCTCCACCAGACACCAGAGACACCACTAACATGTAGGGTGTGTATGGTTTTAAAAACGACTTGATTTGAACTTGGTCACATTCACCGTGCGCGCTGGAGTTTCGTCTAGGAGAATGTGAGGACAACTAAGTCATCTACGAAAAGAAGATGACTTACTTTTCAATCTCCCAATGGAAAACATTCCTCGCCTCGAATGCGCTGTAGCATCCTGTGCATATAAGTATACATAAAAAAAGGAGAGGACGGCCAACGTAGAAAGGTTTTTATTTTCTTCTGTTTACCCAAACACAGTTAGTGGTTACAGCTGCACCATTCTTAGAATGAAAAGTTGATCGGCTATTCCTCTGCTGGGATGAAAGAAGCTCTTATCACCCCCAACCTGAACTCAACCACATAGCCACCAATGAAAGGGGAAGTCTACGCCTAAGTGTAGACTTACAGCGGAGAGATATGCCCCTGTAATTTGAGCAGTTTCTCTTGTCCCACTTTTCGAAAATTGGAAAAATCACTCCAGTCTGCCGATCGCCAGGTGTCTCGCTACATTGCCAGACCACTTTAATGCCACGAAAGATCCACAAGACTGGCTCTTTACCAAATTCACTTGCCCTTAAGCATTTCTGGCCGGATCTCATCCCCACATCTACCGTTGGACCATTCTCCGCCCCACTCAAGACAACCGGTCTGACACCTAGTTCTAAGTTTCCTGCTTTGGTTATTAAAATTACTAGGACCATCATACAATTTTGGGCAAAGCTGAAAGCGATGACTCAACGCATGATGGAGCCTGTCACTCTCTAGTAGTCCTCTACGCAATACTAATGCAATCGGGTCTAGCTTAAAGTCACATCGTTTGGCTACGCCAACACTTCTGAATAAGCAACCTTAGGCGGATCATCAAAAACACACGATTTAACAATTGACGACACCTGCGGAAACACAAACTCTAAGCAACACTTTCGCCGATCTCTGTCGATCCAACCAAGCACATACCTCTTCAAACGTTAAACACCACTCGATAAATGCTAAAATCAAACATCTCTCTTGAGACGTGTCATATTCACTCAATACTTCAAAAATCAAAGCGCACCCGCCACCACATGCAAGTTGTTCCACTTTTGGTGTGAAGTTGAGAGACAATGGTCGGCCTGTCAGTGAAAACTGAAATACGCCGCACACACCTGTGGAGAGCCACTGAATCCATGCCTCCGGTTAATAAGAAAAATTTCACATGAAAAAATTAGCGACTCGTGTTCGTGCCAAGAAATTAGCGTGCCAATCACCCCTCTGTCGCATCGTCTGCACGCTTAGTGGGGGCGACACAGAAGTCACTGTGCTCTCTGACACCACCGACACGGCATGTCTGTCCCAGTTGGAGATGTGTCATCAGTGACGATCGTGGTAAGGTGAATTCGTGATTAAATCACTTCGTGTGAAGGGGGCAAAAACAAAAAAACAGAACATGGGGAAACAAAGCAGTAATCCATGCTTATTGGGTGCTGTAAGGGTCTGCAGGCTGGCACGCTAATACGGATGGTCGATGCAAATGGGGTTTTTGACATTTTCATGGGAAACGCTTTGATTGGAAAGTGACGCAGGTACGTTATACTTGTGGCTTTGTTATGTATGTAACGCAACTGCGAAGATAGTCTTTGAAGATCAGAGATTTTTTTTTTAACGTTCCCGTTGAATTGTATTTTTGGGAGCAAATGATAGTTGAAGATTTTAGAATGCGAAAAGGGTCAAGTTATATTTCCGATTTTTTCTTTATAATATTTTTTTATCAACAATCGAAAACTTATTTATGTCTAACCAGCGTGAGATTGGTGTTGCTCACATAGTTGAGAGAGGAAAAGCAAGTACATAAAATTCTCCACTTTAACTGAATGGGTGCAATATTTTTTAGTGCAACTGATTCAATATCAGCGAATTATATACTTGCATTTATCATGTCATACTATAAACTGTATTTACCTATTATGTCAGTATTCCATATCATAACATGGCTTTCTTTTTGTGTCAACTAAGTAGGTACGTATAAAACAATTTTTAAAATTTAAATTGTCGATTAAGGGTTATTTTTTAAAAGCTATAGGAAAGTTTTTCGAAAAAAACACAAAAAATTCAGAAAAATGCATGAAATCTTTATTTGAATCGATAGTACGGTCCATATAATTTAATGTTTGAAGATTATTTCATGCAAATGTTGACCTTGACTGCGCCTCAAATAATCCATCCGCTTAGTCCAATTTTGGGCATACTCTTTCCAACTTTTCGGCCGGTATCTCATGTCTTCATAGACATGAGCTTTAACATAGCCCCACAAATAATAGTCTAAAGGCATTAAATCGCACGATCTAGGCGGCCAATTGACCGGTCCCGAACGTGAAATAAAATATTCACCGAACTCGCCTCTGAATACGTCTATTGTTGCGCGTGCTGTGTGGCACCGTCTTGTTGAAACCACATGTCATGCAAGTCAAACTCTTGCATTTTGGGCAAAAAAGTTGGATATCATCTCACGGTAGAGCTCACCATTCACATTTACGTTACGATTCGCATCATCTTTGAAGAAGTACGGTCAAATGATGCCACCAGCTGATAAACCGTACCAAACTGACTTTTTCTGGATGCATTGGTAGCTCTTGCAATGCTTCTGAGTGATATTCACTCCAAAATCGACAATTCTTCTTATGAACTGACCATAAAATGAAAGAAGCGGACGATGAACTTTCTTAACAGAGCACGCATTTAATAAATAATTTGCAAGCGTTGCTCGTTTGTAAGAAGATTCATGGTTAAATTATACACCAAACTGAATATGTTTGATAGTGAAACAAAACACGAAACGTGCGTCAGCTGTTTAAGCCAGTGTTGCCAAAAAGACAATAGCCAAAAAATCACCCTTTAGAATAATATAAATAAGGTTTTAATAATAATTGAGTGGCACTACAGCCCATAACGGACCAGGGCCTAGCTTCTACAACAACTACTCGTGTTGTGCATGCTATTGTTCTTCACGAGTAGAAGGGACCTACAGTTTTTTGCCGACTCCGAACGGCGAGATTTGAGAAGCTTTCCATAGACAATTAATACTCTTTGAGTGTTGTCAGCAACTCGAAAGAGGTGGTGCCGTGAAAAAATGCTAGGTGTCCCCGTTCGGGAATCGAACCCAAACTTTCTGCGCCGCAGTCGATGCACTTACCACTGCGCCACGGCGACCACAAATAAGGTTTAGGTTTATAATAATATGATGTATAAATCCAATCTCGGGTATTGCCTCTTTGTTCATTATAACTTCAAAAATTCGAGGCGGCATGGAATCGTAAAGTGACTTTAAGAATTCCAAAGAATGTTATGCCAATGCTTATTGAATGGCTGTAATTTGCAATCGAATTGACGGCAACTCTACATTCCCCTTATCGAATTTTAAACTTGCCATGCGTTCTGGAAAATCCCACATTTTGTCAAAAATGTCGAAAAATGACAAGAATTGTTCTTTTAACCAACAATACTCATCTTAAGTTTCTTAAGTTCACTTTCAAATTAAGGTATTTTATTTTATATTATAAATCACCATCGTGATTCACGCTGTATATTTGCTGTATTTTGTCTTTAAGGGCTTTTGTCTCAGATTTAAACACAATTTAAGATTATTTGTATAGAATTTCATGAAAACATAATGAAGTCTCACGGAGCTTACTCTCAAATCGAACACGATCTGCTTGTCTGAGTCAACTTAAACAGTAGCCGCAAATCAACAAAGATCACCACCTGAGCAACAACAACATACACTGTTCCCAATTCAATAGTTAAAAAAAAACTCTCAAGCCACAACAAAAACCGTCTTAAACCCTTTCAAGTTCTCCCACCTAAACACATTTACAATGACCAGATTTATACATAAGCCACAGAACGACCGTCGTCTCGTCCCCCACAGAATGTGTGAATCACTTGAACAGTCAATATCTTCATTTCGTGAATTTAAAAGGCCAAATTAGAAAGGTGCTCGGCCAGCTTGACGGCATTGATTTCGTTTTCAGTGCAAGTTTCAAGTTCAAATCACGCGTGCTGCACAATCGATTCATGATCTCATGCATATTTATTTGATCTCTCCAAGATCGTGCCAGTCAGACGAGTAGCTGCTAGACCCAAGTGCTTGTGACTGCTCATCGCCACTGGCACCGCATTAAACTTTGAAAATCTGCTCGAGTGAAACAACTAAACCGCAGAGATTACACCGCACTGGCATTAAGCAATCGCTCAAGATCCGTCAATTTAATTGTACATTTTGTTAATTTGATGGAATGGAATTCGGCTGTGGGTATTTGAAGTGGAGTTCTCTCGACCACCTGTTGGACTGATTTATTATTTGAGTTGTTGAGAGGATCCGGATTGTTGAATAATTTTAAAACAAATTGGTTCTGGTATTCGTATTCACGACATGAAGTCTCAAAAACTGACTAAAGGAGGGTTTATGAAGTGCTTCTAAAGACTATATACATGCACATGTATTACGACAGGCACCAACAATTCGAACATTTAAGATCAGTTTAGAAAGGTTTAACTAAACTATCGTTTTGAATAGAGTCGATTTGTTTGTACCTGTGGTTCAGTTGACATTGGCTTTGGTGTTGCTGTCTTTCTGTTGCAACATTTTGGGAAAAAGTGTATTACATATTGTAAGAGATCTTAAAATCCCTCTATGACCGCATGTTGTGTGGTAAGGTGTGCCTCGGGTTTTTCACCTTTCACGCCACCTCTTTTAAGTTCCTGCCAAGGCTCAAAGACTACCAATTACACTTATTAATGAAAAAGCGTTTCAAACGTTACAGATCGGAGTCGGCGAAAAACTTCAGGACCTCTCTATTGACGAAAGAACAATAACACGCACGTAGTTGCTAATGAAGCTATCCACATGACCTTTAAAGACTGAAATGGAACCACCTACCACTTCATTTGCAAAGTCACACTGGTCAGCTTAAGCTTCATGCTGTCCACTGCATCGAACGATACAATCGTTCATAAGCCAATAATAATAAGTTGCAACCGATGATTGGTAAAAAATATTGTCAAAATGAAAATAGTTCAAAAATGACAAAAACACATACATTTCTTAAAACTGTCTGAAAACGGATACATAAGTCGGACATCTTACAACCTCCAGAAAAGCAATGTTTTTCGATAAAAAAAATTATAGATGATGTATTGTCTGGCGAATATGGCCGATGGAGAAAGATTTTGCTTTTGAACATTTCCAGGTGGATTTTGATCGGGTTTGACAAGCGTGACCGCATTTCTCATTGCATCGCAGACATTTTTTATGTCACTTTCCAGTGATATTCTTTGGACTTCAAATAATAATAATAATTGAGTGGCACTACAGTTCACAAGGGACCAGGGCCTAGCTATAAAAATACGTACTCGTGTTGTGCGTGCTCTCACGAGTAGAAGGGACGTACAGTGTTTTGCCGACTCCGAACCGCGAGATTTGAGAAGCTTTTCATAGACAATTTTGAGTGTTTCCAGCAACTCGAAAGAGGTGGTGCCGTGAAAAATTCGGGGTGTTCAGTCCGGATATTGAACCTAGACCTTCAGCGTGTGAGTCGAAGCACTTACCCACTACGCCACGGCGACCGCCCTTAGACTTCAATAGCTCTTAATAAATAGGACCAATCTTGTTCTAAACATGTAAATATGCTCTCAAACTGAAAGCCTGGAAGTGTTATACCTACGATTTTTTTTTTTCAGACATTTCCCTTTTAAAGTTTCCATTTCAAAGAACGAAATCTTTATGGTTTCGGTGTATTCGCCCATCTGATGGGAATGTCCTTAACACTCTTCACATCTCCTTGATTTATGAAACGATTTTAATCATATTTCGGATATTGATGACCTAGTGACCCTTGTCCACATATCAACATTTAAGAATTTAATTTTGACACATAATAAGGGGTTTTTGCCGTGTACGAGAAGTTTGAATTTTGTTTTAAAACCTGTTTTTCCGTTGATAACTTTTAGTTATAGGACCAAAAGACGTTAAAAGCGGCAAATGCATGTCACCCTTCCATTTTCTGCACCTAAAAACGCACAGAATGTTGCATTCTCCTAGATTTAAATTTAAGCATGATCGATGACGAATTTCGAAAAACTGAAAACGCAGTTTTGAAGAGCCTAAGTATGCATTCATTACGAAATATCGCTGCTATAAAAAAGGTTTGTTTTTCGCTTTCAATGACTTAAGAAGTTTGCACCCACATGCAAATAAAATTGGGCGATCGTGCTTAAATAATGATTGAATCAAATAAAAAAAACGAAACACTTCCCCTGTTTGTTTATACCTCACGTAACAAATTTCAAGTCAAAAAGTACCCAAATTCTTTGTTTTTAAAACAATCTTAATGCATTTAATTAATTGAAAATGTCTAAGCGATGACCTTCCAATGCCAAAGCATGTATTTCATGTATTTGGAAGGGGTTTTTAAAGAGAAATTCATCCACTTTTGGTTTTAAAGGTTTTTGAATATCGAAACGACCGTATTTAATGCGATGGAATCAATTACGACACGTTGTTGTATTAACAGAAGGAACCGATTGAACATTCTTCTAAACTTTAGTCGTTTTTTAATTTTTTATTAAATCTTAACACGGGACAGCCAACAAAACTGTTCACAGGCTGATCTTTCACTTACATATGTTGAAAATGTGGCATAATGCCTCGATGAACAAACTCTTTGAAAAATAAAGGTTTATGAAAAGTATAAAACATTCCAAAAGCGTTGACGAGGTGACTTGGTCAGGATGACAATCAACGTAGAGGAATTAGAGGACTTTCCGGAAGTTTGTTAAGAAAATTGTAAAATCAGTTGCCACAGTATTATTGCATGCGTGTGTCTACTTTGAGAGGGATAAGATGAAAGATTGTTTGATTTGTAAATAAATCCACAGGATTTTTCGCCCAGAGTACTAAACATATAAATTGGGTGGTGTCATTGTGTGAATGGAATCAGACCACGCTGAACACGTATCAACAACTTGGCACAATTCAAAAAATTATGTTTACCAGATTTCTTGTACGAAAACCCATGATTTCATCAGATGGTCACTCGCTTATATCTTTTACTCGTCAGTATGTATTTGAATTTAACGAACCACTTCTATCACTCTATAAAGTGGAAAAGGTGTTGATTTGTGGAAACTGTGGTTTTGTAAAACAAAATAATGATATAACATTGCAAAGGAATGGAAAGCTTACTATGTGCAGTAGTAGTTAAACATTCGACTTACAGTACATTTCTTGGTTTATTTTATCAAAAACTAGTCAAATTTATTTTCAATTTAGTTTATTATTTAAGTTATTTGTGACGATCATACAAATCAGTTTTGTTATTTTCCTGTGATGATCTTATCTAAGGATCAAAATGGAAGGCTTAGGAAAAGACACATTTAACTGGAAAATCGTTGTCGGAAATTGGAAACATAGTCAATAAACATGATATTGTGTTTTTAGATTTTGTTCCTATATCCACATACAGTACAAGTACACTTTGGTAAAATACAGTTCTGTTTATTTTGTGTTGCAGAAACATGTGAATTCTCTTGCGTCACATCACAACTTGGATCTTCTAACTTCGACGTTTACGTTTTCGACTTTTCGACGTTTTACGGTTTCTTGCCAATTGGAACTAAGCAGAATTGGCAAAAAATAAAAAAATAATTTTAATTGAAAGTCCTCATCGCATACAACATTATATTTGACGCTTTATAACTCTACTCTACGTAAGGTTCAACATAATTTCAAATCATTTGTCATTCACATGATCACATTTTTATTTTTTTCGATCACATGATCTACGAAACAGTTCATCAACCCTTATAAACGCCCACATTTCGGCAGAGAGGATTCATTCAATAAATCAATCCAGTCAAATACCTCCCCCATAAAACGGTTATATCTCATCATCACGTCTTAACAAACTTACGGTAAATATCAATTAAATTCAAATGACATAACCTACAAAGAGAAACAATATAAATTGTTCTGACAATTATCGTAATTTATTCACGTCCCTGGCAAACGGCCATTATGTGAACAACAACAAATAAAGAGAAAGGACTCCTCATTATAAAATATCTCGATAAAAAGAACACAGAAAAAAGGACGAAATAGTTGCAGCTACACGCATGGAATTTGCATAAGTTTGAGTAACTATATATATAAATCCAGATGGACGGGAAAAAAGACACAAAAAAATAAAACTATAACCAAAAAGTGTATCTACATATGTCCACTTACCAATACTAATGAGACTTAACGGTAAAAGGCAAAATATGATGATGTTGTTCTGCCATATCCCTCTGACGTTAGAAAATGGAGTCGCTCTCGCGAATGCGTTAGGATATATAGAATTTCCTCGATGTATTGGTGTTTGCCGCATCATTATGACATTCGTTTACACACAAAACACGCACACAGCAGAAAAAGAAAAACGATACTGATACACTAACTGATTAAAGACGATGGCTGTTTTGGGTGTAGTAGCAGTGATGGAGTGGGGATACCGGTGCTGGTAGTGGTGGTGATGTTGATGAAATTGTTGACTACGATGGTGATAATGATGATGTTGAGGATATTGCTGGTGTTGTTGTAGTTAAGAGCTTTTAACAAAATGGCGGACATTCAATTGTGTAATCTCGTAAATAAAATCCTTTCTTTTTTCGGTTTCTGGCTTGGTTTTAAAAAAATATTTTTATTTTTTCTTTTTTTTGTATCTGAGGTACACTTTGAACACACCCGCACTGAATTTATTTACATTCTCTGAGAACAGGGTTTTCCTTTGCTTATATAAAAAAAATATATGATATACAAAATTTTCTGATCGACTCGGACGTATGTGGAACTCATTGCACGCTGGACGCACTCACTCGCACTTTGTCACATAGAAAATCCGGTACTTCATGGTCGAATGTAGCCTTCAGTGCAAAATTTCTTCGCCAAACAGAAAATAAATGAATGAAAGAATTCCAAAAATTAAAACACAACAGCAAACAATTCAAACTATCACCACCACTCCATGGAGAGAAACACGCACGGGCAGAGAAACTGAACACAAGGGAAAAACCGAAATAAAAAACGGAAAAAACACGATTTTAACCGATGGTTTCGGTGTGCAAACAAAAAAACTGTATTCAAATGCACACGATTTAACGGTATGCGGCTTGATGGGCGATCTCCAAATGCGTTCGTCAGGGAATTCGGTCTCGGACTGAGCCACCGTGCATCGGTATTCGGTTGTGAAGGCCGTGGAAAGCTTCCTCACCGCTCTGTGTGTAGATACAATTCGATGCGCGGCCGCTACTGGTGGGGGACGAAAGTTCTTCAAAGCTTACACGCCTGTGAATGGTGCCCCTTCGTTGGTGGTTGGGAGTCCTGCAAAGAGAGTGAGAAAGAGAGATGAAAGATTGGGGAAAATTTCCAGAAATGAAGTTGTGCGTGAGTCAATGAGGTGAGATGTGACTTAGAAAGCTCTAGAATGGATTAATCTTTGACTTTTGTCGTTTCCCTTTGTTTTGACCATCATGTAGCACAAAAACCAGACTTTAACCATCAAAGCGGTTTCCAACTACAAAATAAGTTTGAAAACAGTTTTGTTGTCAAAACCGCAAAGCCCTTGTAGGGGCATGAAAAACAAACCAAGTCCACGAAAAGCTTACATAACCCATCGGGTTTGATTTTGGGCGGGAAAAGATGGAAAAACCATGAAAAAAAAACAACGATGAGCTTGCGTGCACAGATACTTATAATATGAAGACTAGGTAAGGATGGATGACCTGTTTTTTCGCCTTTTAGAAGTCCCTATCCTGCCTGCTAGTAGTTATTAGCCATTAAAAGTAATGAATGGAAGTTTGTTGTGATACAGTTTTTGTTCAATTTGCATTCGCCCACTGAGGGATGGGGCAAATATCTCAAAGGAACCACATTGAACTCAATAGCTGAGGATGGCTCGCGTGGGTATAAAGGAAGTTCACATTTTTTGTTCTTTTTTTTTTTTTTTTTTGTTGCGGTTTGTTTTCCTTAAGATAGGAGTTGCTTTATGAGGCGTTTACTTTGTTTTGAAAAGTGCCTTTCTGAAATTTAATTAAGACGAAAAGGGCTTAGATGTTTTGCCGTCATTTTGTTAACTTCCCTCAAAGTCATAGCTTTAACTATTTAATAAGGTTGTTTTTATGGCATTTCTGATTCGGAGGTGATTGGATTTGTTTTTGGATTACAATTATGCTTGTAGATTTCCGTAGTTATTGTGATTCCTTTTTGATTAAGACATTTTTTTATATTTTTGTCTACGCATTTTAAACAGTGCGACAGACAGAAAATCGAAGTTTGTTTTTCTTTCAAGGGAATCCAACTTACGTGCTTGTATGCAAATAAAATTTCTTAGCTCGGCGTATTGCTGGAAAAATCGTTTAAACGATGCATATCGATCTTAAAGTCACATATCACAATTGACTAAAAATGAATATGGTGTTTCGGTACGAAATGAATAAATGAACGCAGGAATGTGCTGTCTTGTGTATTTTTCAATGGTCAGAAATATTCTTCAAACTCTCAGATGCGACGAGTTAGGTCTTCTTTCTGCTCTTAATAATAATTAATAATATGATTGGCTTTTGCATCAACTACTCGCGTTGTGCCTGCTATTGTTCTCTCATGAGTAGAAGAAACCAAAAGTTTTTGCCGATTTCGAACTGCGAGATTTGAGATGCTTTTTATAGGAAATTGGTACTCTTTGTATGTTGACAGAAATTCTAAAGAAATGGTGCCGTGAAAAATCCTAGGTATGTGCAGTCTGGGAACCGAATCTGGACCCTTTGGCGTGTGAGTCGACGCACTTTAAAAGTACGCCGCGGCGACCACATTTCTAGTCTTATCTCTTCTACAAGCAGATAACTTTACCTCCTTATTGTTACAGCCTATAATTCACAAGGAATTGGGTTCTTCAGCAATCACTCGTAGTGTTCGTATTCTTGTTCTCTTACAAGATGAAGGAAGGAAGGAAATGTTGGGATCGAACTTACGCCTTGTAGACACTGATGCAGCACGCAACTCGAACGAACAATTGTCCCGTTGGATGGGAGAAGAGGAAATAAGTCCGTAGTCTTAGAACCCATAAACTGAGATCTGAAGACCAGCGAGATCCATTGAGTTGGGCATTGAATTCTAAACAGCATCGGTATTTAATTTTGTTCAGTCATAATGGCTTTGATGCAGACGGAGAGGTCTCCGTCTATAAAAACGCTTTCTTATATATATTGGGGTGCTACCACTGAGTAACTATATGGATATCTCATCCTTTTTCTATATAAATTTACAAATTATTTCTATCTCTTCTAGGCTATATTTTCAGGAAATTGCTTGAAAGATATCTTATCTTTCACAGGCAGCAAAGTGTTGGCAAGTGAGGACAATGTGGTATAAAGTTCAGTTGTACAAGGTCACTTCTAACTTTAAATGTAGTCTACTACATACTACTACTGTTTGTACTGCAAAGTGGCTAAGGGAATACGATTTCTAGTTTAAAAAAAAAATTTCTATAGTATTTTCCGTACAATTATGATACGGCTTCTTCATCGTAGTAATCATAGGTATTTCTACTAACGTTCTCTAAAATTCGAAAAGCGAGTTTAATGCATTTCTAACGTCGTCGTGTCGTAGTGATAAGTGCATCAACCGCGCGGCAGAAAGTCTGGGCTCGATTCCCGGACGGGACACCTAGCATTTTTCCCCGGCACCACCTCTTTCGAGTTGCTGACAACACTCAAAGATTATCAATTGTCTATGAAAAGCTTCTCAAATCTCGCCGTTCGGAGTCGGCAAAAAACTGTGGGTCCCTGCTTCTCGTGAAAAACAGTAGCATACACAACACGAGCAGTTTTTGTAGAAGCTATGCCTGGTCCGTTGTGAGCTGTAGTGCCACTCAATTATTATTATTGACTCTAACACACAAAATAAAACATAAACCTGGTGTTAGCGTAAGGATGTCAACAGTCCGGAGAGTAATCAAGAATTTACAACGAAAGAAGCTTTAAAAAAACACATCTAAACGAGCACAGAAAAATGTACATTAGGCGTCAGGTGATTTTTTGGATGCGAAGAAGTTTAATTTTGATAGCGCCAATGGGTAAAATTGTTACTTTCATGGTTTAAGAAAAGAGGAGCTTTATTTAACGCTACATCAAAGTCGAGAAAGCGAAGTTATGGTGTGGGGAGAAATTAGCTACTATGGTTCTATTGAGCTTGAACTCCAAACAGCAAAAAGTAAGATAACGCCTACATTCACATGGCGCGACTAGTAAAAAGTTAGATCGGGGAGCAAAAAAAAAAACGATCAAAAACGTTTAAGGATAGTTGGTACGAAAAGCTTATGCTTCTGGGCTTCAGTTTGTGGACAAAAAAAACACTGCAGCCAGCTTGGATTGAAATTTCCCTGGACTACATGAAGAGACTGTTTGATTCCATGCCGCATCAAATTCAAAATTTGGTACTGGTTCCATCTGACAACATCATAGGCAATTAAATGATACAGAAACACTAAATGTTGCAAAAAAAATTAAGATTAACCTTAAAAAATAAAAGTTTCCGTTTTTTTAGAACATTTAAAAAAATGTATTTAGTTAAAAACAATTTCAATTAAGCACCTCAAGCAGACCATTGTTATCTATAACGTTTTGTCATTTTCCGGGTTCTTATTATTATTGTAGGTCCCTTCTACTCGTGAAGAACAGTAGCATGCACAACACGAGTAGTCGTTGTAGAAGCTAGGCCCTGGTCCGTTGTGGGCTGTAGTGCCACTCAATTATTATTATTAATATTATGGGAGTAGAAGGCTTATGGCAGATCACCGACAAATTTGACCAAATGATTTTCAATAGAGACCGAAACAAACGGTTATTAGAGGGTGTAATGCTCTATACGCCAGATGCTTTAAAGCTTAACAATCAAGCTCCGTAAATTTATTCCGGGTCATCAAAGACTTGCTCGCCTCGCATTGTCTTGATGGAGGACAACTCCAGTTCTCCTAAATCTTTCTTGATTGCTTTATGTATCGAGTGGATCGAGTTTGGCACAATAGAGGATTAAACAGACCGCGTCGCTACGTTCTACGCACTCATAATAGACTAATCCTCTTCAATCTAACAAAACTCTCAACAGAACCTTGTTTGCGGTCAGATATCCCAATTGCTTTCTCAAATTTAATTAATTTATTATCGTCCGTAGTATTCAAAATTAGTTTCGCTACGTTGCATTAGCTAATTACTGATGATTATATCCACAATACATGTGACACATACACATGGATCTTCTGTAAATAGCCTGCTCATTTGAGATATGAGATATGTAGTTCTTAAATGGCATATGGTTGATGTATGGTTCCGTGCTGGACTTGCTCCATCAATTGCAACATTTTATCGACTTTTTCAGTTACAGGACGTGGCAAAGTGCACATTATATTTTGCATCAAAATTTTCGCAACTGAATTGAAAAAACCAAACCTGGAGTCGGTGTTCACATACATTATTCGCACCCTGTGTATACATTTTTCGGCATAAAAGAGCATCAGATAGCGTATTTCTTCTGATCAAATAGCGAATTATAAAGCTCTAGCTTAACGTATAATCTTTGTTCGTTTGTCTGTTTGATGCAATCAAATCAGAATTTCCAGATATATGGACACCAAAACAAAAAAAAAAAACGTGGCCACAAAACTATAACTTTTTTAGACCTTATTTTGCACGTACACTTTAGTCTTCATAGGACAGGAGAAACTTTTGCTTATCTTTCTTTAGCTGTATTAGAGGTGCACCATCTATTTTCAACCAAGGAATTCTGTGTATATTTTGGACATTATAAGGAGTTTTAGTTGTATGCCCGCTTCCTATTGTTCGATTTATTTTTTATATCTGAAATTTGTTTTCATTTGGCGCTGTTATGGTTTAGATCTTGACATAACACGACAGTCATTTGTTTTTAATAATTGACGAAGGCAAAGGTTAATTTTATTAATAGTTAAATAGGAAATTTAAAAGTGGCCATTAAAAAACTGGAAATATTTAACAGTGTTCAAAGTAAGATATATGATCGCAAAATATCCCATACTTGAAACAGTCCTTGTCCGATAACATTTCCTTCAACTTTGTTTTACAATTATGGCCAATTTTTGTTTGCTTATGTAGTGTGCCGCTCCTGTGTCAAACAAAACATCTTGCATCAAACCCAAAAATTTAAATTTGAGCTATTTAATTTGAGCTTCAAAATCTCTATTGAATTTTTCTCTTGAATAATAATTGAGTGGCACTACAGCCCATAACGGACCAGGGCCTAGCTTCTACAACAACTACTCGTGTTGTGCATGCTATTGTTCTACACGAGTAGAAGGGACCTACAGTTTTTTGCCGATTCCGAACGGCGAGATTTGAGAAGCTTTCCATAGACAAGTAATACTCTTTGAGTGTTGTCAGCAACTCGAAAGAGGTGGTGCCGTGAAAAAATGCTAGGTGTCCCCGCCCGGGAATCGAACCCAGACTTTCTGCGCCGCAGTCGATGCACTTACCACTGCGCCACGGCGACCACATTCTCTTGAATAATAAAGATTTATTACGAAGTGCACAAATTTTAAAGTTGCTTCAATGCAAGAAAATGCTGGTTGGTATGAAATAACATCAGTTTTGCAGTATAAAACGTATTGTTCTTATTTCTAAGGCAATTGTTTAAATTATTAAAGGATAACAAATGCTCCCTATGTTCAATTACCTTAGGCATTTTTCAGTAAATGTAAATTAATGGTTGATATCATCTTCTGAATGACAATACAACAACACCAAAAGAAGTGGCAATAACGAGCCAATAGGTAATCAAACACGCTTTGTAGTGTACTGCGTTCAGAAACAGCAGCAATGCAAATTTTCCATCTCTCACGATACTTGCTAATTTTTTGCAGTACGAAACATATATACTCATCACTGAATTCGAAATGTCGATATGCTGTAATGTGACTCTTTCAAGTTGAAAAGACCTTAGGAAACACTGCGTTGAACGCAGAGGGCACGGTTTTACAAAGATCCTTATATTTTCAATGGAAAATTCTTGAGTTGCCTAAAAGACAGATACAAAAACGGATGTGTTACATATCAAGCGTATACGGATACAAAGCATAAAATTGAGTCGCAACACAAGGGGTACTTGATTGAGATGACAACCACAAATAGGGAAAGCCGATGACGAACAGCGAGATTTGAGAAGCTTTTCATAGACAATTAGTACTCTTTGAGTGTTGTAAGCAACTCGCAAGAGGTGGTGCCGCGAAAAAGTGTGAATTGATATCAATCACCTTGCTGTGCGCAAACAGAAAGAAGACTATGCCAACTTGTTTTTTGTAATGATCTGAAAAACGTAAGGACCTTGCAATGATTTAATACACTGCGTGAATTATAAAATACTCATGAGGGCATATGGCTTGGCTAAAAAGCCCTTTTTGTGCGATGAAGTTGTTTTATATTGCTGACAGTGGAATTTCTTTTGAGCATAACCTACTACTTTAAGATGATCTTCATCAACTCAACCGTGGAATGTATCGTTTATCTAATCATTTGCTAAACGTTTTTTTTCGACCATCTTAATCTATGGTTGTCTGGTGTGGTGCAACTTAATTCTTCCAACATGGTGCTACAGAGGCAGTTTCTCTAGGTCTGTCTTTAATTGTATCGTACACTCGAGTGCGAGTAGAAGAAATTCTATTCAATCAAGATCACCCCCTCTAAATAAGAAACAAATGGAGATGCACAGTCTCACAGCCAACTTTGCACCTAGTTTCTATCGTCTTACGATATGATAGGAATGTCATTAGGAAAAATGTACTCCATCACCAATTATTGACTACTACTTGTACTTTACAAGCGCTAATGAAAGAAAGAAACTATTGGAAACTATAGAAAGGTTCCAGAGTTCAATCAGCTGTAAAAAGGCTCAGGAAATCTCATTCATTACACACACATTTTTTAAAACCAAAAATAAGACCGTATTAGAATTAATGTTTGGTTCTTGCGTTCAAACATTTTTCAAACTTTTTTTTTTAAAAACCTACAAAAATACATTATTCAAAGTATTGTCCATCGAAAGCCACTCCATTTGGCACTCTCTTTGGTAATATTCGAAAATCATCTCTAAAAAATCAGCCTTCTCTAGCATTGATCCAATCATTGAGCCATTCTTCGTTTTCGGTCCTCGAAAGAACCGAACGGGTCAGTCCTCAAATCGTTCTGCATCCATGGAAACCACTAATTTCAGCGTCTTAGGTTGTTTTTGCCCGCTACAGCCACTTGGGCCGAGCATTTTCATGTTGCAAAATCACCTTGTCATTTCGGCCGATTCGAGCTGCTTTTGCCGCAATGCACGGCTCAAACACATTAGTTGTAGTCGATAATGTTGGTCATCAACGGTTTCGCCTGGATTTAGCATCTCACAGTACACCACACATTTCTGATCCCACCATTTGCAGAGCATCAAGATTTGGTACAAATCTGGATCCAGAAAAGTCTTGAATTCTTCATCTTAAAAGTTTTTGGGCAAGACGATCGGTTTCACCAACGCTAAACCACGACCACTTTTGAAACGTCAAAACCACTCTCTGCATGATTTATCGGACGGGTCAGATACACCATAAACTTCTACATTCTATGGGATTCAGCTGCACCTTCCCCCAGTTAAAAAGCAAAATCAAAACTTCCTGCAAATCGTGATTATTTAAGTCAAATCCGGTCATTTTCGAAGAGGCAAAAAAACGTTGTTTTCGTCTAAAACAGACGCTGATGCACACTTTATATTGCTGACAAATGTCACACCTTTCCAATGAAGTAGGTTATTGCATCCAAAATCAGCTACAACTTGCATTTGGCGCCATCTTTTGAGAACGAACCGGACAAATTTGTGCCCCCAATATCTGCATTACTAGAAAAGATACTATCGCCCAAAGGTATAATTATTGAAGAAATAGATTGACTTAGAGCACCAGTGTAGGGCCAATAAGTTAATCTGGTTGTGCAGCATGTACATAAGTAGAGTAAAACTGCAAAACACCTTTTCATAGAAGGAATACCCATTAAACACAATTTGTCAAATGTGAGGAGCCATCACATAGCGGCACCACACACACACACCCACTCAAAATTTCGAAACTAGAACTTATTTCCGGTCTCTGTCAAAGGCCAACGGCATCCAGGACAGATCCCTGAAAATATTCATTTTCAAAATCGCACCCCCACCTGAAACAGTCATCACTTGAGCCGTACATACACCCGTCCGGATTCAAATCGATAAATTGTGTAAAAGTAATGTTATCCTATTTACTCGTCTTGAAATATGCTCGTCGAAAGATACATAAATATCAACTGTTCATATCCTGGAAGCCTTGCTCGCATCCGATTAAACACATACAAGCATATCAACACCCACACGAATGCATGCACGCTGACAGAGCAGAGCAATCCTCTCAAACGGATTCCGTCGTAGAGGAAGAGCGACGAAAAAATAAGATCTTCCGATTTCATTTCAGTTTTGATTCCAGTTACCACACGCCAGAGGACCAAGAGCAACCCTTTGGAGATTCCCTTCACTCCTTCTTCCCTTAAAAAAAAACAAGAACCAAAAACCTCACTCCATTGTGGGTGGATTGGTCTCTCCGAAGGATACAAACGACTTGAAGTTTACTACGAAACGTAAAAACGAAGCTTTTGAAACTTTTCAGCTTTCGGTTGGAAATGGGTGGTAAATAAGGATTTTTTCCCCTCCGGGCGATACGAAACTGCCGCCCTCTGCGCAGTCTCCATTAACTGCATGTGTGATGGTGGGCTAATGTTGAGAATGTCACTTAGGCAGAATTGCCTCTGGACGCCATGAAGATGTGCAAAAAGTGGGCGGTCCCATTGTTTCCTCGTGTTTATTCCTCGAATCGGTCTTCATGGACATTTCATTACGGTCTTGATAGTCCTTCGGGTAGGTTGTGTGCTGTGCTCTTATTCCATCTCCCACACCTTTTGAAGACGGGGGACTTTCTTTCGCGCAAACAAGTCGTGGGAAATCGCTAGTTTTTTTCGAATTGTTTTTGTGTGACACGTTTCAACGGCTCACTGACTTTCAATGTTAATCAATGGTCTGTTGAACAGTCCTTTGCATTTATTGATTTTGAACGTCACAGCTGACCGCTCGTCAGCCGATGTACATTTTAAGCCTGGAGTTAGGTTTTATCAATTGCGCACTCTGTTCCGATCGAAAATAATTAAGAGACTTTCAAAAAGAACTTCCTGAATCGAAATTTGTGTGTGTGAGGTATCATTGTTATAATCATTTGAATGGCCTCTTTTTGTCATTATGAACGGAATGGAATATTGTTCGAATATCCGCCGCGGCTGCTTTTGGTAGCGTGCATCCAAAATGTTAAATTTTCTCCGATTCAAGCGCATGAATAAGCCTAAATTTGGCTAGCGGAAGGAATTATTTTGACTTTGATGGACTGGCTTATTCGTATACACATAAATACATGTCAAGGAAACCGCACAAAAACTCTCTTAAACAAAATCGCTGCCGTCAATTTGCATCACCTTCACGTAAGATGAGAATTTTTTTATCGAAGGTTTTGAAACACCTGCACTGGTCTATTGTACTGCCAGACTGCAATCTAGTTGTTCTGTCATTTTTTTTGTTCTCCAAAGGAATACCAGAAATTTCTTTTGCCACAAGGGCTTTCATTACGTCAGCGTGGCTGGATTCTAGCAAAAGCCGGGCATTTTGAAAGGAAGTGCTCCGCAGTGTCTTTGTCCTATCAAGAGATATCGCAGAGGTCTTCATTCTTAGCCGAAACACAATAAAGTGTTGGGCGGCGATAAGACGTCTGCAATCTAAGACATAACAAGAAAATAGTTGAGTTCTTAAGAACATGCTCTTTGTTTATCTGCATTCTGGAGAGTTATGCCACCAACGATTGTGCTCTTCAGAGGCCCACCCGTCGACGAAAACCCCAAATAAAGGCTCGTAAAACCCTGAACCTCGTGTATAGATTCAGGTCCTGAGAGGACCATGTTTAATTCTTGTCTGGCATGTCCTTCGGCGATTATTTCATTTCCTGTGATTTCGTGGTGACCTGGGACCTAGACAGACTTTAGACCTGTTTATTATTGATGACCACACTTCCAAATGTGTGAAACTTTTCGTCGTCCTGCTGAAAGAACATGTCTTTGATATCGATCAGGAGTAGTTAATTATCCATCTTACGACTTGTGCAGCGCTTACCATAGAAAGCCTTGTAGACCTCGTTATCAACAAAATATAAACCGATTATGTCTCCAGACAATTGCATTGGACGTTGTCATTCAACTTTGTTTATTATTTCATTACCATTTATTATTTTTATACAGTAAGTATTATACAGTTTAAGATAATTTTTGAATAAATAAAATGATCAGTTTCCAATTGTCGAAAAGTCCATTATATACACACGCTCCATTATCTATTGGCGTTCAACTGTAGCTCTTGGATAAGAATAATTTGCTACGAATGCGGGTTCAAGTTACGAAATTTGCTATGCTACGCTCGGAATAAGGTTAGGGTTGTGTAAGCGGCGCGAATCGATTCACACAAATTCTGTTTCTCTCACTTTTACAGATAGCGGTATATCTAACGTTTCGCCGACGTGCGAGGTTTGATTAGTTATTGAATTAGTTGAATCATCACATTTTGAAGTGGCTTCTCGGCAGGACGCTTCTTCGTCTTCTTCTTGTGGCGCTACAGTCCGGGGTGGACCTGGGCCTCAACCGACATGTATCTTCAGCCAGCACGATCTTTGGCCAGCTCCGCCAGTTGCGCACTCCAAGTTGGTTGAGGTCCTTCCTCACTTGTGTGTGCCACCTTAGACAAGGCCGTCCTCTGTAGCGTTGTCCCAATGGCTCAGATTCGAAGACTTTTCGGGCCGAAGCAGTGGTGTCCATACGCTCTACATGGCCTAGCCATCTTAAGTGTTGTATCCGAAGACGATGGACTAGGCGCATATCGCTGTACAACTCGTCGTTAAATCTTCTTCTCC
This sequence comes from Eristalinus sepulchralis, assembly GCA_944738645.1. Lineage (NCBI taxonomy): Eukaryota > Metazoa > Arthropoda > Insecta > Diptera > Syrphidae > Eristalinus > Eristalinus sepulchralis. Next base: position 38,178,769 of record OX122882.1, on the reverse strand, counting down.
AGATGCCATCAACGCAAACAGGACCAAAAATCGCACGCAAAACTTTTCTCTTGAAAAGACTAAGGGCTTCCTCATCCGCTTTTAGTAGCGCCCAGGTTTCCGCACCATAGAGTAGGAGTGGGATGATCAAGGTATAAGAACTTGAAAAACCAAGCTTAGTCCTTCGAGAGAGGGCTTTATTACTCAATTGCCTCTTGAGCCCGAAGAAACAGCGACTAGCAAGAGAGATTTTGCGTTTGATTTCGGTACTGGTGTTATTGTCCCTATTTACCGCGGAGCCGAGGTAGACGAAGTCCTTGACTACCTCGAAATGTCTGCTGCCCATAGTGACGCTCTGTCCGAGACGTCGATGTTTTGCGTCCTTCTTTGATGACAGCATATACTTCCTTTTGCCCTCGTTTACCACAAGTCCCACATTAGCCGCTTCCGCTTCGATGCTAGCAAACGCCTCATTGACGGCTCGCTGAGTTCTGCCGATCACGTCAATGTCATCCGCATAAGCTAGCAGTTAAACGGACTTGTGGAAGATCGTGCCTCTGATGTTGACGTGTGAGTTACAAACGATCCCCTCAAGAATGATGTTAAAGAAGTCGCATGACAGCGCGTCGCCTTGTCTAAAACCTTTTTTGACATTGAAGGTTGACGGAGCAGTCAGAGTTCTCCATCGTCAACCTACACAATGTGACGAGTTTAGTAGGAATGCCAAAAGTAGACTTGGCACTGTATAGCTCGTCTCTATGCACACTGTCATATACGACACTAAAATCGACGAAAATGTGGTGTGTGTCGATCTATTCTTCTTTTGTCTCTTCCGAAAACTGCCCTAAAGTGAATATCTGGTCTATTGATGAAAATGTGGTGTGAGATGCAGATCTGGTCTACTCTTCAACAATATGGGCTAGTTATATAGGAAAACCTACTGTTTGATGTCGAATCTGAACGGTGAAACTTTTACTAGACAAAGCTACTAAGACTAAGCTACTAATTAGGGTTGTAATTGAATTACTGCGACATCTATCGAGCATTTCGATTAATAACGCTAAATAATCAATTATTTGAAAGCAAAACGTTGTCCTTCTCAAGATACGATAGTGAACAAGAAACCGACGCGTTATTTATATCTATTTGTTTATATTTGTATACCTGTAACGTGGTCACAACTAAAATTATTTGGTAATAAACAAAATCTTCTTGAGAGATGCTTACGACATGAAGTACACGTTTTTGTTAACTGATGATAAACACATGTCTACTGTTTTCAGGTCTTAACATATTTTTGCGACTTCCTCAATATATTTTGCAGAGTCAACACTGTCTCCATAAATAGCTAAAGGGCCTCCGCCTTGAAACGTTCAATTTTTATTTTGTATAAAATCCTCAGAGAATGATTGATTTTGGTTTTTTCCTTGCTAATTTAACATTCTTCGGGCAAATTGTCGAACTAAGTTCCCGGTCTACATTGAGCTGGTCGCGATCCACACATCCACGCTAAAAGTTATAAAATAAAATATCATTTGATAACAATTTTTGAAAAATCTCGGTGTAGTAAATCTTTCTAGACGCATTTTGTTCTTACAAGCTTATAATAACATTGTGATATACAGATGACAAAAATTCAGAAAAAAAATTTATTATAAAATTCGTCTCTTATAGCGCACACAGATGGAGAAAGACCGCAGCCAACTTCGCGTACGAAATCGGTGGCAGCTGGTGGAAGGTCGTGCTAACTGGAGTCATAGGTTGTTTGAGGTCCTTGCTTCACCCTGACTGTAGCACCACGCCGAGAAGAAGAAGACGCTGTGTACCTCCGTGCTCAGTCATTTCTAGTGGGAAACGAGCTTAAAATTAGCTTCTGATTGTTCTTCAGCAGGGCTGAGGAGAACTTAAAATACAATTTCTTGTCACATTGAAACTGAACACATATACGAAGGAGCTAGAAAAAAAAACTCCTTTTTACTGAAAGCGACTGAGAATTTAAGCAAATGACATTAAATTCAACGCCCGGGATACTGCAGTATTTATGTTTGTATGTAGTACTAAAAAAAACATTTCCAAAAAACCAGCTGTTCGCCGCACCGTTCATGCTTATCTCTTGTCGTAATTTGCTACTTAAGCGATTCTTCGCAATGAAATTAAGACTTGATTGAATTAATGGAAATTTGGTCTTAAATGAAAGACGATATTATTTGCAATATTTTCTAAACGCATACATTTTCTCACTAAAAGCAAAAACACGACAACCAATATTTTTATTCCAAGTGAATAGCCAAATCCACCACAAAATGCTGACGACTGTATTCACTTAGAAACTCTGCACACCCATATCACGTACACAAACCACATTTATACCATTTTTTCCGACTTATAAATCCAAGCAATCTATTACTTTTACAAAACCTATTCCAGTCGGAATAAGATGGAATATGAAGTTTTGCATTTCAGTTCAAATTAATTCGATTTTGGTTGTCGAGCTTTGTAAACAAAATATTTTCTGTGTTTTTTTGGTTAAAATTTTAGATTAACATTAGTTTTTGTGTGTTGAATGTATTCAGCGTTTGTTGAGGCTAAAATACAGTCTATACATATACAGAACACGGCTGTTATATGTCCGGTTGGGGCTTTTCTTGATTTGCGCAAACTTCTGATATTAATTTATGTCTCAACGAAAAGAATCGAAAAAGGATAAGAAAAAAGGACGGTACGTACAGAAACAAACTTTCAAAATGTATCACAATGCTGTTGTTTTGATGTTGCACACTTGCATGTAAATATGAAATGAAATAATTACGGTGCAGGAAATTTTTTTGCTTATAAGTACAACATTGCGGTCGCAATAGTATTCTCGGAAGATTCTAACGTTATTACCGTGAGAAGTACATACTTGGGTGGAACAGAAACAAACAGATTAATTCTCAATTATAGGTAAACACCAAACCTCCTCATCTCTCTGAAGATATTCAAATAATTGCATACGCTGATTATAAAAGCTACACAGCAAGGGAAGCGTACCCAATCCAACCAAGAACACACTCGTTCAACGGTAACGATGTCCGTTATGTAGGTAAATAGTTATAACACAAGTCCTCGATAACGGAATAGAAGTTCAACAAATTTTTTCAACTGCACCCTCAACGCTGTGTATTGCCACAACAAAACCAAAATTAAATCAAAATAATTTCCTTGTCGAGATACATTCAGCTGTGATGGAGGAATCACTTTTTTGTCACTTTACTACTAATTACTAATTGTAGGTCATAAGGAGTATTCCCATCCAGAAAATAGACTTGTTGTTTTACGTATAAGAGTGAGAGGTAGTGGAACGGACCTTGACAAAATATTTTAGAAACGAGGCAGTCAAATGTCTGGTCCGTTGTGAGCTGGCTTCCTAGTCAGATTAGTGAACGTTCATATATGAAAATATTGTAGAACCATATTTCTTCTCTCAAGTGGGTGAAGCCGACAATTTTAGAGAGTTCCTTTTTTGAAGAATGACTGTCAAATATGTTTATCGTAGCAGGTAGTCTTATATGAGATACTTATCTATTGACATCTCAGACAACGAAATTATATGCTGGTTATGTGACTACTGGTGTGCTTTCGCACACTTATCGTTAGTTTATGCCACTTGGTCAAAGCTTCATATTAGCATTCAATATCGCTTGATCATGATTCCTAGGTATCTTAAACGACATTGGGTATTTAAGTCAACGGCTCATGCCTAAAATAAATTAATTTTCCTTCTAAGAATAGCACATCAATCCTTCAATCTTCCTCCCAAGCTAGCACAACCAATCGAAAGATGTCTTTAGTCTTTAGTCTAGTCTTTAGCTACCCTCAGACACTAACAACGCAAATAGAACCAAATTTCCTCTTAAAAGACGTCCATGCTTTCACACTAAAGACGAAAACTGGGATGATCAGTCTGTCATGTATGTATAGTTAGCTTGATATTTCTAAAGAATCCAAAGAAATTAGTAATTATGCCCTTAATCACATTCATAGTCTTGAAAATGCAGCTGCCCTTTATAGCGATCTATCCGTGGCAGCGCCTCGCCCTTTCCGCGAAGTATTTGAGAAATACGCAGTTGTACACTTGCGAAGAATTATTATTTTGTTTACATGGTCATGTGACTGAAGAGGTACCGAAGTGAAATAGTATTGTTCCCAATTTTGAGATAAATTCTTTAAAATATGCCACTACATGATATTTAAATGCCTATAATCTAGCTAAATGTATGTCATTGTCAGGTATTGCTCATGTTTGTGAAGTCCAACTTTCGAGTATTTCCCTTTTAACTTTGAGTTGCTCACATAATTACACGAACCATGCTTTATCTCCTACCAACTGTGCGTGTTTTTTTTGTTTGTTTGTTTATAAATGGATAAAAAATTAGAATTTTAAATGGATGTGTTTTAATACGTCAACTGACTGAATAAAGTTGTATGAAGAAATGTCGCCTCAACAATGAACTTAAATTAAACCGTTCGTGTAAAAATTACGTTTAAAATTACGACTAAAACTTCAAATACATGTAGAGCAATTTTTGTGGAACGAATGGTGCGCACGATACCGGGAATTGTGCACATAAAAGATAGTCTTTGACGAATACACAATGGATGTAAAATTAAGTAAAGCTCATTTTGTTTAGAGAGAAACTGTCTTTGGTTTAAATAAAGAACATAGACTTGCAAGTTCCTTCAAAATTCATTCAATGGATAGTATATTCGATGAGAAAGATAGACGTTTGTTTGTATACTTTTGAATTATTTACAATTTAGCGATGTTCTGTCTTAATGTCGGGGTGTTCAGATCCGTGTGTTTTGTCTTTTTTTTTTTTTCTTCAAACACTTGATGGTGTAATGATTTACTATTTGACTTCACTTAAAGAAAAAATAAAGTTTATAGAAAGTTCTGTCATTGTTAATGTTTCGTTCCTTTTTGGTACAATTTCTTGTAATTCATCTACTATAATTTAGTTTTGTATAGAGATATTTGAAGAAGCTTGATACAACTAAATATTTCAAAAAAGTTCTAGCTAGTATTCAATATGAAAATTGTGCTGTCTTCCGGAGAAATCCAAGTAGTAGTCAATGTCCAGCATTCGCAGTCAGCTACCCCAGTGGATCCTCATTTATGTTCCACTCATAACAATGTGTGTACCCCCAAATGGAAATTAAATTTAAAAAAAATCTACTACGTTCACTACACTCACACACATTCAACTGTCTTTTAGTCGCGGCGCCATTAAGTATCTTTCTCTTTCCATCTACCGGCAGTGTCTTTTACTCAAGCGAATTGAGAGGACGCTGCGTGTGCCGACGACAAACAAAAAAAATATTTTTTTGTCACTTTGCAACAAAATTTCGTTCAAAAAAATTCGACAAATCGTTTAAATAAGCAAACAAGAAAAAAAAGAATATCGCAAACCAAATTCGTGGGGAATTCCTCGAAGCGGAGGAGAAAAGTCAATCAAAAGGAAAATCTTGCAATTTTCGTGTGTGACTCGACTGTGGTGACGAAAACGACGACGACGACGACGAGAAGGAGCAAACGCTCGGTGTGACAACGCCTTGACGGAGTTTTTGTCTTTTTTTTAGTTTTTGTTTTGTTTTGTTTATTTTCGTTCTAAGGTGGGCGATAATTTTTAGTTTTTACGCCCCCTCTCTCGGTCTGTGCGCCCTCTCTTAGCAGTTTAAAAAATTTTTATTTGTGTATCGCCCCGAAAGAAAGTTTGTTTTGTTCGACTTTAAATTTATATTTTTTCGGGAAAAAATTTGTTCTTTTTACTTGAATTGTGACGGCAAAAGAGAGAGAGCATACGAAACCTGATTGATTTTCCGTCAACCACTTCTTGCGACGCCACCACCACCACCACCACCATCATCACCACCCACCAACCAATCCTCCACGAAGAGTTGCATCAAAACATAACCAGCCACAGAAAGAAGGTGAGTATGTGTCGCCAAAACAGAGAGAAAAATTAAAATTTTAGCTTTTCCTTATGTTTCCCTTTTTATTTTTCTTCGGTTTACAAATGAATTATTTTTCGTTCCCATTTATTCCTTAGTTCGGCCTTTGTGTAATGTTCTTTTTCTTTCTCATGAAATCATGAATTGTCGTCACCGGGCAGACTTTTTATTATTAACCATCCCTTGACTTCGTTGTGGGGGATGAGATGTCGGTTGGAAGCTGCTGTGTGAGCGAATTTGATTTCTGCTTCCTCCCGAGCAGAGCAAGTGCACATCGACGATGTGGCGAAAGAGGACAAACTACATAGAAGAGAAAGAGTGTGCATGTGTTTGTGTGCGTGAATGAGTGTCTGTTTATCGTGTATACCCGGTCGGCAGCCGCCGCCAACATTCACACCCCACCACACCATTCACTGCAAAAATTAATTCACTTCTTTCCTTCGTTTTGTTATGAATTCATTCACCCACGTTTCGGAGGGTGACTCCCGACGATGGTGCGCGTACAGCGAACAGCTCTCACACTCGTCACACTCTTACCACTTGTTGCCGCACACCGCTACAACTGGCCTGATGCAAAAGAAAAGCCAACATATTTCTGAATCTGTAGCAATGCAGTGTGTGCAGCGGCTGCGGCTCTAAAAGTTTATGTAAGTCTTGTGCTAGATTTCCTCAAAAGTAGGCCGCGCTGCATATTCCGCTGCTGGAGGTAAATGTGCGCAAGAAACAGGTTCTTTCGAAGATATTTAGTCCACCAAAGATAGCAGCAGCGGTCTTGTAGGCGATCGCATAACAACATTGCACTTGTGCAGTGTTTATTCCTTTTGTGTTCGTATCTTTGTCTGGCGGTGATGTTGCAGAGGATCCACACAGAGAGACGGCGAGTGCACCAGAACTTTCTCTTTGTTGTGCAGCGAGACGTACACTAATGTGAGAGACTGCAATCGTAAATTGTTCAGTTGATTGGGACGAGGTCATGTGGCTTTAGGGAGTTGAATATGGTGTTTTGATGAGGATTTGCATTACTAATAGTTCAATGTACCGACAGCGAAGAGAAGTTAAGAAAAATAGCAAAAGTAATAAATTATGATAAGGGTTGCGAACATTGATGGTTGTGATTGTCTCTTTTTTAACCTCGCAAAACTTAATTGAAAGCGTGCAGAGAAACTGCCATCGTTCGAGAATACATTATCGTCGCAAGGTGAACTAATCTCGCATTGAAATTATGACTTTTCACCTTTGAAATGGAGAGGAATGTTAAGAATTCGTTAATGCCAAGAAAGTTCCTTTATTCTTTTCGTAGCATCGCGGTAAGAATGCTCTTATTATGGTCTCCAAATGTAGGCAGTGTCTTTGTTTTTCCAAAAGTTGATTGTTTTATGTGTTAGGTTAAGCGGCGTGTATGAGACTGTAGTCGCTCGCTATTAACTCTTGAAAATCCAGTCATCCTACCTAATCTATAAAACAGAGGCAAGTTCCAAATAACAAAATAAGATATCCTTAACCGTAAGCAAATAATATTGCTCCATCCACAAATTAGTTCCCCTTCCAAAGCACAAGTCCAACCAAAGGTATAGTCACCTCTAGATTACGGACTAGCACTTGTCCAGAACAGCCGTGTATTTAATATTCAATCAACGGGCTGACAGGTGTAGGTGTGGTTCATTACTTCATCGTTTAGCTTTATTGTTTACGATAAGTTAAGATAACACTTATGTGGCCCGGTATTGAATTGAGTACTTCAAGCGTATGCGAGGAGCACGACTTCACAAAAAAAAAAAACACTGACATGACGCTTCGATAACAACTATAGCTTGCATTCATTGAATGTGATAAATTTGCGTTGTCGGGGGATGCGTTGTTGAAACATTCGAACGGAAGTTGTTCTTTGAACTTCTTGGAATCAAGTTCATGAATTCTATGAAGCTATCGTCACGTATCACGTAATAGAATTGATGATCGACAAAGTTCATTTGAAGTTCCATGAGATATGTATATGTAGGTGTAGAGCAATGATAGAAGGTTGACTCATTAGAGCTTTATCAGCTATTTTAACAATAAAACATAACAAGACAGATACTGACGGTTTTTTTTTAAATAGTTCTAAAGTTGCTCTAAAGGTTTTGGCACTATAGGAATTTTAAGCTCATGCTGTTCCGCCTATACCACTAATGTAGAAACTACGAGCAGCCCAAACGCATAGTCTATTCCGTTCACACGTTTCACGTTCTAAATTGGCGCTAAACACGAAGTGGAACTGCAAAAAGGTCTCTCGTATATGGAACTACGACCTACTCGACAAATCTTTAATAAGACATTTTTGTCAGTTGCAGTTTTGCACTCTAAATTGGTTGCCGTAGCTCTAAACACAAGAAGGTCGAGAATTTCCTATATAGTGTTTTGCCAATGAGTCGGATTCATCGCTATTCATCGGTAAATCTTCTCCGAAATTGTGTTCGAGAGAGAAAAAAGACAGACATTCCACATTCGCGGTTGCTATACCGAGTTCATTTTGTTTTAATATTTCAATATACATTCATTTAAGGTGTACAGAGTTCTGGTTCTATTGAACAGGCTACAACTTCAAACGCCACGTAGTTGAAACCTGAAAACAGGCCCTGCATCATAGGTCACACTTCTTACATGTTCTACTTGACCCTGTTTACCGTCGGGATGTCATATTTAATCCGCAGTGGTTAGCACAATAAAGCAATCATGGTCCACCATTGCTGCCTACATGAATCCCTGAACTCCCACAAATGTATTTAAAAATTAATCGTTTCATAGTGCAATCACAACCTAAACCTTGCGCGAAGCCATGTCCAGCAAGTTATCTCAGCGCCATGTGCTTTTCCAGTTGGCGTTGCATTTCCTATTTTGTCATGCCACCATTCCAAATTCAGTCAGCGCCTTTTTGAACATTTACACTCTTGTACGCAGTTTTATGAGTCTGATTTTGGAATTCACCTTGTGCCTTCTGTTCGGGTGTGGATTGTGTGAGATTTTTATTATCTTGTGGCACGTGTTTAAGTCGTTGACTTGAATAAAATAGAGTACATTCCTCTCTGAATTCTGGACATTCACTAGAAGGTGGCATTCTTTTAGGAAAGGTGAACACGCTCTCTGCGCTCTGGGTATTTCTACTTTGGAAAAAAATTATATGCGATGTCGCCCTTTGTTTAGAAGTTCCTGTACTTCTACACTACATGCAAGGACGATTGCGTCGTTGGTCTATTCTATTTGCGTTGTTGGCATCTGGAGGAGTGGGTTTAACCACGAAATCTATACGCTGTACAGCGGCATGCGCCTATTCAATCGGCTACTGATATTTCGCTTAAGTTGGCTAGGTTATGTAAAGCGAATGGAGAACCCTGCTCTGGCCCGAAGATACTTTGAATCCAAGTCATTGGGGCAACGCATCAAGCGATGACCTCGTCTGAGATGACATATATTATATTAGTGGAGATAGACCACAAATGGAGGTGTGAAATTGGAAAAAGCCGGCAAGATACCATGGTAGCTGTAGAGGCACGTCCATTCCAGTCTGTAATTTGACTCAAGAACAGCCAAAAGAGGTTTTGTTGAATGGATGTGGTGGGCAGGCATTAATTATCACAGTCGTCGGATATGTTAATATTTTTGTCATTCATCATTGACTGCTTTCAGCCACATTCTCTTCCGCTGCTTTCGTTTGTACTCCTTCTTCAAACGTGGATGCTGGTGTTCAAAGACCCGCTTAGTAGGAGCATTGTTGTCCATTTATTCGATGTGGCCGAGCTGCAGTCGAAGGATCTTTGCCCTTTTGTCTAAATCCACGTCTTGATACAAAATTTTATGTCCCTCCTCCATTAATCTTCCATACATACGACTAAGCGTAAGCAAAATTTTGCATTTGAAGGAATCAAGAATCTGTTCTGCCGCTTTGCATTCAAGTAAGTAATCGATCGGAAATTATTTGTTCCCACCGAATCTAGTGAATAGCACGCAGCTGAAAATAGTTCTATACTTAGTCATTCACATAAATTCAACACCGTCCATCAATGCTTTTTAAATTGAATGAATCAATGAATATACATTCACCCACAACTCTCGAAGCGGTAGCTTCTAATAAACTTGCAACGTATGTAGCAAATCGATAAGATAAGATATTGGACATGTCAACAATTTGAAATAATGAATCACAGAAGAAACACATACATTTTCTACGGGCTGCAAGCAAAACAGAAGCAGAATTAAAGCGTGTCTTTAAGCGGAAAAATAAGCGAATTTTTAATATACTTTTTTTTGTAGACAAAAATCCACCACTGATGTGAGAAATACGGGTATACTGGTTATCGAAAAGTTAAGTCCGAACACCGGGAACTAAGAACCATAGAATTTTGTCCAACTTGAGTACAGAGGTCCACAAAGTGTCTCTTATGATTCACCACACACACCGAGCTAAAGTGTGCGTCACTGTGCAAGCTTTTCAGACACAAGGTGTTTTTTTTAGTATTTGTTGGTGATTTGCCAAATTGATTTTTAATAGGTTCCCTTTATATTGACGATCTCGTTTCAATGACATTATGAAATGTAATTAGTATTTTTCAAAATTCCAAGGATCGATTCCCGAACTAATCGCCTTGGAATTTTTACTGCTCATCCTCTATCGAATTACTAACAACATTCAAGGAGTATTAATTGTCTATAAGTAGCTTCTCAAATCTTATCTCAAACAGAGCTCACTGCTGCCCCTAATTATACACATGAAGTTTCCTCGTTCACTTACATAAATATATGTATATGCGTTAGTCATCTTCGAATTAGCGGGGCATATGGAACAGTGCCACGCTGCCTATCCAGCTCACGCGGGAACAGGACAGTTAAACCTCTTTTGGCCACCTACGTTGCAACGTCTCAGTGACAGTTCGTAATGTTCGATCAACAATATCAATGTTGTCAGCTTATGCATGTCAGCAGGTGAGCGAACTTTTAGAAAGAAAAAGTTCTTCACTCACTAGCTTATTTCTATACAAGTTGTCCTATGCGTCCATAAAACCGATCATTAAATGATAGGTGTCAAACTACTTCTTAGGACACTTCGAAGTTCTGTCGTTGTGTGAAGACGTGGGCGATCGTTGTCTTTCGTTCACATAGATAAGCAATCAGATTATTCAAGAATAGTTTTTTATGTTTACGAAATACGACGAAGAAGATCTTACATGCGATGTTAAGGAACTCTCAATATTTAGCACGATCAAACAAACGAAACTAAATTTCACTCGTTAAGTATTTTAACCTCCGATTTCAGCGCTACATCTCTAGCTGCCTCAGGGAGTTTCACGACGACATTCACAAAATTCTGCCAATAATTTTAATAATGTTTCCTATATTGGTTGGCCTGGTGAGCTGCACTAATGCCGCCATTGCTACTTTTTATTATGATTAACATTCTTAACTAATTATACTTCAGACACCAGTTGAACATTTTAAAAAGAATCTCCTGGATTTGATTTTGAGCTTAATTTCGTTTGAAACAAGTTAACTGAACCCTTGTCAAAGCAGCCCTGTTTTGGACAGTCATGGCTATTTATAGAAAACCGTTGTGCATAATCTCTGTAAACGACGCAGACAAATTGAAAAAAAAAAAGGAAAGACAAATTGAAGACCATCGTGTGTCATAATTGAGATAAATTTAACTAGTATGAAGACGTACAGAAAGTTTAATTGAATATTCAGTCGTTCAGCACAACTTCAGCAACACGCTCTAGTCACCTGAAACCATTCATTACCATCGTTTTATTTAGTTTACAAATGCTTGTGGTTAATGTTCACGTTTACTGTCTTGAACTGTATTCACTTTACAATTTTATATTTTATTTATTTTTTTTTATTGTTTTTTAAAGTAGAATATTGTAAAAAATTTTGTAGCAAAGTGTTTATTTTGAATGAAAATAATAACTAACAAAGCATTCTAACAACAAAATACACTTAACTATTATAATCATAAAAAGGTTGCGCAAAAATCGTCATATGTTCAGGTCAAAGGAAGACCACCGCCTCCATCAACCGAACTATTACAGTAACTTCCAAATTGTTCAACATCAAAATGGAATTCCACAAGCGCCGGCGGCGATGCCGCCACAGCAGCAGCAACATCCTACGCCAACGCAACAATTGCAACAACACCAACATCAGCATCAGCAGCAGCAACAACAACAACAACAACCATCAACACATCGTCCTGCCCAACAGATTCCAACACACTATGCAACGAATCAACAGATGCAACATCATCAGCAATGGTCTGCAAGACCACCTCCAATCTTGACCACACCACCGTTCTTTCAGCAATTCCCAACCACGCTTCCCAGCTCTACGCAGTACTGTGCACCGCAAGCACAATACTATCATCCGCAACGTGTTTCACAGCCAACTGCGGCAGTTGCACCATCACAGCAACGACCCATATTGCATCCGGGATGTGCAATGTATCCGACATTGCGACAGAATGTTCTCTCACAACCATCAGCGGCAATTATGACGCCAACCACATCGTCAGCGGCTCAGCAAATTCAGGTGCAATACTTCTCACCCGCACAGTACTGCCAGCCACCTATCATGCAGCCGACATATGGGCATGTGATAGCCCCGGCAATTCCAGATGCACCAGTGGTGAAGCATCGCAAGCACGCGATTCCAATAATTGATCCCAACACACAGGAGAATATCTTAGAGAGGGAGTTGCGAAAGAGTGAGTCCGCATCGCCGGCGCTATCGATCGCTGCCACAACGTCTTCAATGTCAAATGATTTAAAAGAATCTGACAACAGTGTGGAAAATGAACAATCGAAGCCACAAGAAGATCAAATACAAGAGCAACAACAAGACTACCTACAACTAAAACAACACCACCTTCTACAACAACAGCAGCTAGAACAAGATCAAGAAGAACATCAGCAGATGGAAACGCATCCCATGCCCACAGAAAAGGAAGAAATTGAGGAGGACAACGAGACCGAACAGGTGGAGGAGAAGGACACTGTAACTGAGTGTGAGAGTGTTTCAGACTCCCAACCAACTTCGCAATTAGATCACGGTAATTAAATGCAAACATATTTCTCTACCTGATCCCTATTTCGCGCATAAAACACACAAACCGAACACAAACAAACAAAAAAAAACGAATCTCAAAAAGAGACTCAATCACACAACTTTATTGTTTCAGTTGATTCGATTGAGGTTGACGATGAGGTGGAGTCAACAATAACCGATGAAGAAACCCAAGCAACAGACATCACTCCTATAGCCACGCGCTCAACAACCCCCATCAGCAACATAAGTACTGTCCCAACACCGCCTGAGGGCACAAATGAAACTAAAGTCGAATCACCAAAATGTGAAGTCGACGACACGGACGCGACTGCGGCTGAAATAAGTACGTGCTCTCCCCCCACAAGTCCACATTTAATCCTAGTAGTTTCTGTAAATGGTAAATCCTCTGATTAATTTTCAGATTCGCCAGCAGCGATTGTGGAAGAAGAGGTTACGGAGGAAAAGAAAGCTCCGTCATCAAATCAGAAGCCAGCCACTAATACAGCGCAGACGCAGCAAAACAAAACAAAATCGAACAAGCAAAGTCGGAAACAACAGCAACAGCAGCCAACAACTTCTTCGAAGACCTCTTCGAAAAAGAACAAGAAGAATAAGCGGGCAAAGGAGCTACAAAAGAAACAACAGAAAATACTTATGCAGAATGCCGAAAACAACAACAACACAATAAAGCAAACCACAACCCAATCGGAAGAAACGCCCAAACAAGTGCGGTCATCCTCACCACGTAAACGGGAAGAAACTCCGTCGGGAGCCGAAGAAAATACAAGTGCAGTTGAATCGCTGGACAGAACTGATGGCTTCGAACGTGATAGTGAAAGTAATTTGAAATTCATTTCTTTTCCAACAATCCTCAACCTTACTTAGTGATGTTTGAACGCGTCTTGTTCAGTGTGCATTGATTTCTTACCTCTGTACGTCTAAACACTATAAGGCACCTTCATGTCCGTGTTCAAGACGTCAGCAAGGAATCTTCTTCTTTCACGACGATGACCGAAGTCTCGAAAGTCTACTGCAGAAGCTGCATTTTCTTGAAAATTACTGTTTAAAACCGTTGTTTCGAGACGACGGTAGCATTGCGTGTGCTAACATATCGTTTTCTATGTGTACATACATTGGTTATAAATATAGTGATCTTTTCGATCTTCACCACGGTCTTTAAACCACTCCAGGTCCTCGACGTGATAGATGTTCGTTTTCGCGCTAAGTGCACCACACAAAGAAATGCACAAAATATTAAACGAACCAATGAATGTATCACAGTCTCACATGATATCCTACAGAAAGCACACTGAACAACAAACGTCTCAAATAATCGCTAAATAACGTCTTAACTCTCACCTGACAAATATTCCCTTACTCTCATAGGCGCCAGCGTAATTGAATCAGCAGCAGAAACCATATCGAATGTCCCGGACGACATAGATCAAGATACACAATCCATTACTAGTTCCAAGTTGATGAAATACTTGGATTCTAATGACGACAATGAATTACTCTTCCTCAACAGTTCAATGTCTGGTTACGAAGACGAAATATGCGCATCGCCCCCAGTACAGGATACTTCAGGAAACGAAAAAACAAGCGATATACTCTTCGGTGACTTTTCTCAGAAAAATTCCGCACAAGAGTTATCCGCACAGGACGACGAGGTGTCACTGGATGAAATAGACGATGATGATTCCCTCACCAATCCGAAAGAAGGCAAGAGACTCATATACACCATGCAGCAGTTGAAGAAGCTGGCTGACGAACCAAATTCAAAACTTCCGCCTACAATTCGAGAGGAAATTCGCGACATAATTGCAAAGAATCCCCGCGATGGGGGGGCAGCATCTTCGCAGACCGGACATTACCAGCAGAACCAGATGTTCCAGCAACTGTCCTACAAGGACTCCATGAACTATGTGAATAGAAAGCGTAACAAGCAGCAATACCATCATCAGCAGTATGAACAGTCGATGCAGCAGCAGCAGCATCAACGCAACCCCGACATAATCCGAATCAATTTGTCCCTCAACGAGGAGATTCGGCTTGCAGAAAGCAACAACGCCTGGGTACCGGCCGGACTTCAAATAACAAATCCCAAAGCTGAAGCAGAGAACGACGAGCAGATGCTAAAGAAAATTCGTGGAATCTTGAACAAGCTTACGCCGGAGAATTTCAGCAAACTCCTGCAAAACGCCACTGAATCTCCCATCACAGGGGAGGAGCGCATAAAAAAGGTCATGCTGTTGATCTTTGAAAAGACTGTCAGCGAGCCAAACTTCGCGCCAACCTACGCCCGCTTTTGCAAATTCCTCTTTAATCAACAAAACAAGAATAATCTTGCTTTCAAGGCTAACTTAATAAAACGCATCCGCGAGGAATTCGACAGCAATGTCAACAACGCCAAAGCGAAGAATGCAAAACTACAGCCACTAATGGAGAAACTGGCAGCTGCTACCGATCCCAAAGAGAAACTGGAGCTCAAGGCTGAGCTTGATGATCAAGAGTATCAGTTTAGACGCCGCGCTTGGGGAACAGTCCGCTTTATCGGCGAGATGTGTAAAGTCGGTTTCATCGGTACAGACCGTGTTTGCACGTGTATCGAGAATCTGTTGGACCCTCAGTGCGAAGAAAAGCTGGAGTACATGTGCAAGTTGCTGACCACAGTCGGTGCGCAGCTGGAGCCCGCGGACAGCAAACAGCAGGCGACGAGTGGAGGAGAGAGGGCGAAAATAGTAGAACGTTTAGACACCATTTTCAAATCAATTAGCCGATTACTGGCTGAGAAAAAGAAGGGAATCGGTCCGAAAATAAGCAGCCGAGTTCGCTTCATGATGCAAGATGTATTAGAGCTGCGATCGAGAGGCTGGGATCAGAAGCCTGCTCCGAAATTGCCTTCCCGCGAGGTATCGCCAGCGTTTATTGGTCGCGGACAACCACAGCGTGCTGGAAAACTTGGAGGTGGGAGCAACTACATGACCCCAGGGGTATACGAGAAACGACGACAACCCGGTGACAGTCAAAAAACCTCTTCCCAGGTAAACATAGATGTAAATAAATTGCTGCCACTGTTCAATAAGGACGAGACCACAATAAAGCTGGGAAACGCATCTCTGATGATGTGGAAGACAGTTGGTCGACCACAGCAACAAATGCAACGTCCTCTCTCTCCACCCAAAATGCAACAAACCGAAAGGCAGCAAAGCGGATCTCTACAGTCCGTGGACACGTCCAAAGAGTCGTCTCCAACATCAAAGCTGGTGAAGCTAACGAATGAAGAGTGCAAGCGATTACTGAACGGACTGATAGAAGTCACAATAGAGGAGGAGGAGAAAAAGTACTGGTTTGACAAATGGAAAAAGATCTCTCCCGAGCACCATTCCAAATTAATTTACTACCTTTTAGTCGAACACATTCATTCAAAGTACATGAACTCACCACCCCAGGCTAACGCTTGTAGGCGCCTCTTCACAAGCCTTATGAAGGAGAATTTACTCACACAACAAGCATTCACCTTGGGATATCGGAAATTCACTACATTCTGCGACGATCTCCTAGTGGATGTGCCCAACTGCTGGCAGTACGTGTTCAATTTGCTCGGTCCAATGCTCTATCACAAACTCATACCCTTTGACATTTTATGGAAACCCTCTTGGTGCAAGAGTTTGATCGGAGAAAAATTCGTTCAGAGCATGGTCCTGCAATTTACCTCCGAATTCGGAGCAAACTATATGCGATCCTTCTGGGAGAGCAACACACTGCATTGGGACGAGTTTATGTCCACGTCTAAAGTGCCGGATTTCGTCGCAAAAAATCGATTCGAATTCGTGGAGGATCGCAAGAAAGCAGCCCCAATTTTCATTCAACGCAGCGCCGAAGAGCTGGTCCAGCGCATCAAAGCACTTCTCGAGCAGTCCGACCAAGACATTGACCTCATCATCGACTTTATTAGTACGAATGTAAATATCGACTCTGATTTCATCAATAATCTGACAATGTTCCTCTGTGATTATACTGTGATCTACTGTAATACTCCCGATAGTAGTAGTATAAGTAGTAATAGTAGTAAAGCGAATAAATTTTCTGATAGTGACCCATCTGCCAGCGCCACTCCAAGCACAGCACCGTACAGACTGCGGAGGGAATTGTTCGTAGCCAAGTGCATACCACTGTTGCGATGGTGTACGGATTGCACAGACGATCGAGAATTCGCGTGTTTGGATGCGATTGTAAAAAAATGCAATCAACTGTGCGAATCATTGGCCGAGGAGCTTATCAGTTCGATTTTAATGGAACTGTACGTCGAAGAGGTCATCTCAAAGGATTCGCTCGAGAAGTGGAAGAAGCTGCGTACCGAAGGCAACAAAAAACTGGCAAACGAACTAGATGCGATTTTCAAAAAATTACAATTTTAGCGCCAACTCAAAAAATGTTCTCCTTTAAATTGTAAACATTTACTCTGCAACCAATAAAATAAATAAACAAAAAAGTTAACCAAATGCCCCTCCATCAATTCCTACCATCCTCATCTTTCTAAACAGCCAAATCGAATTCCCGCCCTCTCATGAGAAAATGCTAAGAGATAAATAAACAAGTCGTCGTTACGAAGACACAAACTCCTTTGTTATTTCAAAGCAATTGAATTGCACCAAAGAAGAACAACCTACTGTATGATTTTGTTTAGTCTTTTATTTTATGATTTATGTTTTTTTTTACGTTCAGACAAAAAAAAATGCGATTATTTATCAAAAAAAAATAATAAACTGTAGGAACTGAAGAAAATGAAGAAAAACAAGAGAGCTTTAAGCCTTTAGTACCAATTTAAGTAGATTTAATAAACAAAAATGAAAACTGAAACTGAACTCTTAAAAAGAAAATTAATGTTTTGTAACATGAGCAAAGAAAAAAATAAACAAATTAATTTGCAAAACACAATAGCGATGGAAAATAAAATTTTAAATTATAAAAAAACTGTATAAACGAATTGTTTTATTTATTTTTCGTGCAGCTGCGGCTGCTTAATGGTGATGCGTTACTGGTACGAAAAGTAAACAATGCTTAAGAGCGTTGCCACTTAATTTCCATCATAAAGATACTTTCTGCATCAAATTTCACAAAATCTCTCAAAGAAGTGAGCATTTTATACCTAATACTACATGTCGAAGCAAGTTGTACATATAAAGGGCGATAGGAAAGTTGACAAATGTTGATCTTGACTGCGCCTCAAATGGTCCATCCGCTTAATCCAATCTTTGCATATTCTTTCCAACATTTCGGTCGGTATCTCACGAATAAATACTTTAATGTTGTCTTCCAATGCGTCAATTGAAGTGGGCTTGTCTGTATAGACATGAGCTTTAACATAGCCCCACAAAAAATAGTCTAAAGGCGTTAAATCGCACGATCTCGGCGGCCAATTGACCGGTCCCGAACGTGAAATAAAATGTTCATCGAACTCGCCTCTCAATAAGTCCATTGTTGCGCGTGCTGTGTGACATGTGGCACCGTCTTGTTGAAACCACATGTCATGCAAGTCTAGCTCGTGCATTTTGGGCAAAAAGGTGGAGCGCACCATTCTCATTTACGTTACGATTCGCATCATCTTTGAAGAAGTACGGTCAAACGATTTGATAATATAATTCAATAATTTGCCAGCATTGTTGGTTTGTAAAACGATTCATGGTTAAATTATAGACCAAACTGAAGATGTTTGACAGTGAAACAAAACACGAAACGTGCGTCAGCTGCTTTAACCAGTGTTGCCAAGGAGATAACAGCTAAAAAACCACCCTTTATTTAAGTGGCAATATATATTTTAAGGTTACTGTGGTCGCCGTGGCGCAGTGGTAAGTGCGTCGACCGCCACGCAAAAAGCCTAGGTTCGATTCCCGGACGGGACACCTCGCATTTTTTCACGGCACCACCCCTTTCCAGTTGTTGACAACACTCAAAGAGTATCAATTGTTTATGAAAAGTTTCTCGAATCTCTCCGTTCGTGAGAGAACAGTGGTACACACAACACAAGTAGTTGCTGCAGAAGCTAGGCCCTGGTCCCTTGTGGGCTGTAGTGCCACTCAATTATTATTATTATTTGTTTAAACAACATTAAATTGCTTAAATGTCTTCTTTTTTTAACAATTAATATAACGAAAAGGTGCACAACATTTTCGATGAACGAGAAGAAACAGCAAATTGAGAGAAAAAACACAACAAATAAGAATACTGTGTGCAATTTTTTAAAGAATCCTGTTAAATATGGTAAACAAAAGTTGACGGCCTAGCGGTAAACAAACAAATATGTCCGTTCCAGATTAAGATCCAATTATCTCATTCACTAACAACAACAAAGTTTTGTCCAAAAATATAAATTTTTGACCACGGAGTGACAACCTTTTGTCTTTAGTTATAAGAAAGAAAACATATTGGAGCCATATACCCCAAGAGTGTGAAAATCGACACTCTAGAAATTTAAAGGAAGTTATGTTATTTTATGGGCTGTTTCCGGGTATCGATGAATGACTGCAATTTGTTTTGTTTCTCACAAAATGAATTCGAAGAATTATGTGGATATGCTAGATAGTGTTCTGAAAAACTTTCATGAACGTTTGCGAAAGAAGTCTGAACGTTCTCCCACGATAACACCGTCGTACATGGCTCGGCATACACAAACAGTTTCCTAAAGTTGCCAAATACTCCCACTCTTATCTGGCCTGCAGTAAGTCCCGACTTAAGACCCATAGAACTGTGGGGCATACTGTCAAAGGGAGTTTACTCAGGTGGGCGACAATTCGAATTATTTATGCAGCCGCGATTCCAAAAAAATGCTGAAAATTGCCAAATCCACACAACAAAATTTCATTTCACCTAATGAACTAGAGTAAGTAAGTAAGTTTTAGTGAGTAACAATTTCAAACTTCTACGATTAACCGTTCGCCATAAATTCCTGTGAAAGATTTCCACATCTGTACGCTCAGAAAAAAATAACAGAGAGAAAAAGTTGCATTGCAGAGCAATTTAAGAGTGACCAAATTGGAAAACCTTTCAGCCATTAGGTGACTTAAGTCGAAGCGCTGTATAGGCCATTACTTGTCAACTGACAATCTCCAGAGGAGGCAGGTGAAGAAGTTGGGAAACTTCTTAGCGAATCGGCAATGCATAAGCAAGCCAATGCGCGAAAGGCAACACAAACTATAATATTGCAGATTACAATTTTGTCGAATGATATCCACTAAACAGAGACTGCGTAGAAGAAAATTAGTTCTACCACTGAAGTGAAGATGAAGGAGACAATACGTAGTTGAAACTGCATTGGCATTCTATAGCTCCTTTCAGTGGCTCTTCTTAGAGAGAGGTTTCGGATGGTTGGGTTTCCAACTAAGTTTGCTGTCAATGATGAAACACAATGATGTTCAAATGAAGCGTTGTATAGACTAGAAGAGAGTCAAATGGGGGATTCTTGTATGTCTTTGAGAAGAGTAGAAGTTTCATTATAACGGGTGGTTGAACTTTATTGCGCGTTGTAAATTGTAAGTCAAATCCAACTCATAATATTGCTCAACATATGACATATCCTCGTTTGAGTTTTTTTAAAATTTACCCATGGGGTGATTGTGTTGTTAAGATTGTAAAAGCTTTTTACGAAATTTCGTGCACTTCGTGATATTTTTGTTCAGCATGATCGATTAAATCGATTAAAATCGTTAGAATTGTACGCAAATATCAGCAATTGGGTTTATACAAATCCAAAAGTGATTGTTGAAAAGCCGATGCATCTACAAAGAGTGACTGTTTGTTGTCGTTTATGGGCTGGCGGTGTCATCGGGTCAAATTTCTTCGAAAAGCAAGCAATCACCGCGAACGGGGTTCGCTATAAAGAGATGATAACATACTTCCTGTCAATGATATATGCTTCCAACACGATGGTCCCACGTGCCGTAAAGTCAACGAAACAATTACTCTTTTGTGGAAGAAATTCAATAGCCTCACGCCGTGGCGATGTTAATTGGCCGCCATAATCATGTGATTTGACCGCGTTGAACTTCTTTCTTTGGGGATATTTAAAAGAAAAACTGTACGTCAATAAGCCAAGAACAATTCAACAGTTAAATAATGAGATAATTGGGCACATTAACGGCATGGTATTAAACCTCAATTATGTCTGAGTCATTGAAAATATGGAACATAGTTTGCCACCGAAGCTGTGGCGACCATTTGTCTTATATTTTGTTTCACACACGCCATAGATCCTTCGTCCTTCTATCATAATAAAAAAAATATTAAGATAATTTCCTGAAATCGTTCGTTTTCGTTGGTCCACCCTTTATGGAAATACATTTGTTACTTAAAACGTAATACTTGAAAATAAATTTTCCTGGAAAGGTCTTTCTTCCTTGTTGACCAAAGCATGTTTTTTTTTAATTTCATTTTGTCACTTTCGTCATTTATCCATAATCATAATACAAACATATGAGAGGTAAGCAATACGTTCCACATGAGTAACAGGATAACATAAATCTCAATTAAGGGCGTGACAAGAGTTTTTAAGCAATGAATGGAATTAAGTGACATGTCACTAATCGTAAACCATGTTATCGAGTGTGTACTCGGAGTAAAGATGAATAGATGCATTTATTAGGTGTGAAAAGAAACCAATTATTTTTTTTTATGAAATTTAAGTCTTATTTTAGTATGTAAAATTTTGATTTTGAAGGTGATTTCTTTAAATCTTTCTCATAAGAATCCTGGTCCTTATGCTCATAAAACTGTAGCAACCAAATTTTGCAAACCTCTTTAAAAGAAATTTTTCTACAACAAAACTGTTCGGTAGAACCTGACTGGTAGATGTATGTATAAAAACCTCCCAACCAGATTCCAGGAGCTTCAAACGAATAACTATAGACTTGTAAGCTTTGGATGAAATACAACCCCTCTTTTATTGGCCAAAGCCGGCCGCTTCGGTGCGATTGCTTCCTTCAGACAGTCTAATTGTTGGCAGTACATATTGAAGTAGCTTGTAGTCGATGATATCCTGCCAAACCCACCAACTACAGAACAAAGCCTTCTTGGCAATCAATTAGGGCTGCCAGTCAGCCCTGTATCACGACCGTTTTCGCTTGATGTCGTAAGTGTGCCCTTTTTATTAACCAGCACTTCACGTCCAGGAAAGAAAAGAACCTTTCTCCTTGTGAAACTGCTTGTGTTGTTATTGTTCTCTCACAAACGCAGGAAATTAACATTTCATTTGATTTCGTTTTGATTCCGATTTCTTTACGGTTAATCTTATCAGTAACTGGAGATGGATGTAGCCATGAAAACTCTAAAAAAAATATTTGTATGTACATATCTAAATTTAGGGATCGAACCTGGTACTTACAAATTAATCGCTTTGCCTGTGTATCAATGTTTCACTCCTCAAAACTGAAGGCTAAAGCATTAGAAATGTGTTTATGCGCTTGAAGTGCCCAAGTGCAGATGATTCATGTTAATTTAAATTTGAGTGACACCAGTGACTCAATATCAAACAACAATGTCCATTACACAATATCGCTATGACAGCGCTTGATTAAAAACTGAAAACCACTTCGAAGGGAAAGGGTTGTTTTGTTGATTTCTGTTCATAACATGGGATTGAAAGTTCCTCAGATTATAAGTTATTGTTCCCTCACAGACGCAGGAAAGATCATAAAATTGTACTTTCGTTTCAATGCCAAAAACTGTATGTCCAGCTGTAGTCATCTAATCACGTCAATATGGCTCACATGTGCTGTTTCATGTTCAACTGAAATCTTCTCCATTAGAAAAAGAAAACAAATATGTATATAAATAAGCTTGGTGGATAAGTATATTCTTTTTAAAACCAAAGTTTAGTTATATTCTGCACGTGCTCTTGCGGTTATGCAAATCTTTTAAAATAACGCCCTTGACTCATGTCGCTTTTCACGCAACTACACGCAAACCGTTTACCACTGAATCATGTCTCTTCGTACGTCTGTGTTATTTTTCCCATTCGCTGCCAACATGAATGAACAACGTATAATTTATTTTCAGACATTCGTTTGCAATGGAACGGCGAGGTCGAATTCCGGTCGCTAAATTTCGCACACAAGAGGGAAAGACACGCAGCAGAAGTCGCGTCAGAGAGCCTGACTACAATGAGCAGGATCCAGAAACTGATCTTTTCACTCTATTGGAGGACAATATCGCTCTCAAGGAGGACAACAAAACCTTAAAAGCGGGAATCGAAGATTGTAAGTAAATACCACACCGTTAAAAGTGCGTATTCTAAAAGATACATCTATAATTTAACAGATAAGAAAATTCAGAATGAGCTTTTGGAGGAAAATTCGAAACTCAAAGAGGAGCTGGACAACGTCCGCCGTTCTCAGTCACAATTTGAGACGCAAATGAAAGAGATGGCCGCTAAGCTGGCCAAGACAACAACAGAGAAGAGTGCTATGGATAAACTGTACAAGATGAAAGTAGAGAAAATTAATCTGTAAGTACGCAGTCTTCTTATTAAACTAGTCGTTTGGAGTCGGTATTAAACCGTAAGCCTCCTCCACTCACGAGTGAACAATAATATCTACAAAACGAGTTTCTAGTTATGAAGCTATGGCCTCATATATCATATTCAATGTTCTTCTTTTTACAGATTAACAACACAGTTGCAATCGCTACAGGAGAATCAAGATAACCTTTCGGCGACAATTGAAGATTCAGTGAGTCTTAAGAGCAAAATCCTGAAAATCATCCCATCGCTGGCCAACAACGAAATGGAGAGTCTTATCGACATAGAGGATAGCAAGTCCAGTGTCATAACAAGCGAGTGTATAGAGCGGCTTCTCGACGAGTTTGTCCAGTTGAAGAACTCACTCAATTCAGTTGAACTGCAATTGTACGAGGCGAACGAGAAAATCTCTGATTTAATGGAAAACGTAATTTTAATTAAAATTTACTTGCCGGGACGATTTTTTGACAATTTTATCGCACATTTCATTTGCAGCAACATCACTTGGAAGAAGAAAACGAAACCCTACGAACAGAGAATGCGAATCTGACCAGAGTTGCCCAGCTGCTGACACAAAACATGAAAGAGAGTGTGGAAACGAGCAAAAAGTAAGTTGGCTTTGCAATTTCCGTAACGCAGATTTTGATTGCTTGTCTTACATATTTTCGTAGAATGGAAGAAGCTTTAATCAAGTTAAAGCAACGCAATGATGACTTAACCAAACAGTCGAAAGATCTCTTGGATGGTCATCTGACAGAGAGCACACCAGTGGCAACACCCTCGCCATCCGCATTGGCCCCAATACACGTTGAACCATCCTTTGATCAGGCGAAGACTGAACAGCCAAGTCCGAATCGTGAGCATGGGGAGAGAATCGTTGAAATGGTAAGTGGTTGCTTTTATTTTAAGATTTATACTTTAAGGTTTTAGGGTAGGAAGTTTTTATGAATTTACTTTTCATGCTAAAGCAGAAAAGTTGTTTGAGGATACATCACACTGTTTCGTGACAAATTTTGGTTAGAATAGGTGTGTACAATTGTGGCTTCAGGAGATGATTCTGGAAAGTGGATCTGTTGTTCGATTTTTTGATATATGTTGGAGAAAAAGTATTTCTTTGCTACAGATACAATTTTGAACACCACTTGTATTTTGGAGTCCTCGTTTGTGGTGCCTTGTACATGAAACGAGATGCTTGGTTCCTATTATAAACGTGTAGGATTTCGTATGGGGGAAATATACTTAGAACAGATAGGATAACGTAGGTTTGCAGAATAACATGTAAGGCATTCAGTTAAATGGAGAGAGACATTCTTTTGCTTCTGCACCCATTTCGCCGCTCGAAGGCACTGTAGGTTCCTTTACTCGTGAGAAAACAAAAGCACACACGACACGAGTAGTTGGTGCAGAAGCTAGTTCTGATCTTCTTCTGCTTTGAAGTGAATAGAAGTTAATTAAATTAAAAATAAATTAAAGTAATTCCTCTTATTTCCTTTTTCTCTGCACTAAGAAATATTAGCAGTTAATAACTTATCGTGGCAGAAGGTCTGTGTTCGATTCCCAGACGAGACACCTCGCATCTTTTCATAGCATCATATCTTTTGGGTTGCTGACAACACTCAAAGTAGCAATTGTCTATGAAAAGGTTTTCAAATATCACCGTTCAGAGTCGGCAAAAAACTGTAGACGTAACGCTTCGAATAGTGTTAATCATTTCTTATTGTTGTAGGCACCACGCACCACTGAATGTTTAGGTACAAGATTGAAATACTAATAGACAGTCAACCTGATGTGGAAAGCAAGTCTACCAACAATTTTTCTTCTCCATCACTTAGTCAGAGTTTCAGCTAGCCTTCTGCACCTATGAATTCCATTTTCAGTCATCAAGACCTACTTTCCTATACCAGAGATGTCCCTCTTTTCGAATCCAAGGTTGGGACACGTAGATTTCTCAGTTACATTTGTCACATTCTTCCTCCTTTTACATTCTCCGCAGCATTTGTTTGAGGACAGGAAAATATCCAAAGGAATACAGTCAATATTTATATATATACAGAGTGGGCCATCTCTTGTTTTTTTGTTTTTAATCACAGGTCAGTTTTCACCAACAGCATTATCGCCATTCGCGAAAACAAAAACAAATGAGAAGTTGTACGCTCTTTGGAAAATATTGAAAACTTATTTCCAAAGTGAGTGCCGTCAGTTGGGCGCCTCGGAGTTGCTATTTGCTATTTTTTGGTGGAAAACCGTGGAGGACCGGTACTATGCTAACATGCCCGCCTTGTGCCAATATCATCCAGGCAATTTGTGAACTACAGCTCGAAACCAGTAAGGTCTTTACGGATTACGGGGGAGAGGATGCGCTAATACAAAGCCAACCGAGGCAGTCACTTGAACGACATTTTACGTCATAATTAATGGAACTGTTTGAACAAATTTAACTTTATTAGATGTTTAAAATTAAATTTTGTATTTGGCCCACTCTGTGTGAACAAAAAATTTTTAATCATTCTTTTAAATTCAGTTCATTCAGTTATATATTTTATTTCTTTCTCTGTTGTTATTCTTGTCTCCCACCATTTCACCCTCTGCGTTGAAAGAATAAGCTTGCAGAACATCTTTTTGCCCCTCCTCTCCTGGGGCTGCTTTTCCAGTTTTTTAGATGATCTTATGCATGCTCCCAACAATCGAATACCAATCAAGACTTCCAATCCTGTGATTTGGCCTTATTCAGCTATCTTATCAACTGTTTGAATTCTTAAAAGCTGGGTACACAAACAAAGTGGGGATTTCTTCAGTCTCCCACTCTCTCCTGGTCATTCCAGCATTCCAAATTTCCTTCCGAAATTGAGAGAGCCTGTGTGCTTCGTAGACTTCAGAGCAGCTCAAATATTCAAAGGGCGCAGGATAAAGGCTCGTTGTGATTTCTCTTCAGTCTGATGCCAGGCACGTAAAAGACAACGAGAGGTCTTCCCGCTCTGACAAGTTTTTCGTAAATGTGTGAATTGCATATTGTTCTGACCCTCGCCATCACACAACGGATTACGTATCGGGGATTATAATAGGCTCGACTTTCATTTGGATGTTGTTAGCGTTTGTATATATGGGCATACCAGTAAGTATCTCGTAGAATTGAGCTTCATATACCCCATGACATCTCAAAGTTTCATAGGACTGTCTGTCGTTCCAGGAATAAAGATTCGTTTTGATTTCTTTTCATAATAGTTCTTAAGTCTGTTTTGGTGAAGAAGAATTTGGAATTTAATGTTTCTGCGTGCAACTATTAATTTTGTATGAAGGCAGTAAGTGGGTTGTTGATAAAAACATTGTTAGTTAAAGAGAAATAAATTATCGGGTTTTTAGACAGATTGTTACGAAACCAAATTAAACCAGAAAACAGGTGAGAGTATGCTTTTGATTTTCAGAACCTTTTCCGAAGCACGTGTCCGCAGAACATGCATGTTTTAGCATATTTTAAATTTTTCTTTAGAGCTGACTTGAAGTGTATTTTTGTATGCCTTACGAATCAATGAAAAAAGTTTATCCCTTTCATATATAAAATAAATAATTTTATTATTTCTAAGCCAATAATAATTGTATCAATTTGCACACATAGGGTATGAAAAGGATGTCGGGCTTTTTCAAACCCTTTCAATCGATATTTAAAAGTAACTAGTGTCCTTATTGTCTACCCATCTTTACCACGCAAGCCCCGAACAACCCCACGGTCGAGGACGGTATGTTACGAAAATGATATCAAAGTGAAAAGAATCGTGTTCGTCTGTGATTGGTGTGGTGTTGTACTCATAAGCATTGGTCCCCGTTGCGTGTGTCAAGGAAATGATTGAACTCATGGCATAGAAGCATTTAAATGCGCCCTCCTAACGTTCAATAATTTTGTTATCCTTACTAAAACAAGCCGCCCACAAACTAACGAAAAATAAGTCCTAGTTTCTCCCCACTAACAATTTTTTTTTTTGTTTTTGGCTTGGTCTAACTTTTCTGTTGTTGTCTTTCTGTTTTTCTTTAAACTAAACGCAACTGTTTTTCACTAATTTTCCTTGTAGAAATCTCTAATGGAAGCAGCTATTGAAAAAACTACTAACGACGAACTAAAAACTTTGCAAGTAAAATTGGAAATCATGGAAGAGGAACTGAGAAAGGCTCTTGCACGTGCCGAGAAAGCCGAGTCCACGCTTGAAATCTACAAGCGTCAGCAGTCGCATGAAATTGTGCATGAGAGTGTAAAGGTGGTAACGCAATTGATGCCACCACCCCCACCGCCACCCATACCGTCGTCATTGTTGTACTCCTCAAATTCAAATTCCCCACTTCAGAGAAGGCCTACCGACAAGGCCACCACATCGTCCTCTTCATCTCTGTCTGGTGCTGTTTGCCACCTCCATTCGTCGCTGAATGATGATATGCGAGCAGGAAGCGGTGGTGGTGGTGGTAATGCAACAACAAATTCCAACGACAACTTCTGTAGCAGTTGCAAACATCAAATGAAGCAACAAGTAGGGGCGGCAACAGGTACGTCAACACTCAGAAATTCTACTTCTCCCATTTCTCGCACAAACAAAATTCCATATGTAGTCGTATTTTACACGCTTTCACCCACACACACATTTTCTCTCACTTCGCACCACGTCTATCTCACACCACGGCGCGGGGCTGGCCCCATTCGTGACGCATAAATACACGAGATACTGTATCCTTGTGGGGCTATTAAGGCCCGGAACAGTTCTCTCCTCGCCTGCAGTTCATTACAATACACACGTTCGTGCAATCACGACATTTCGAGAGGGTTATCATGTGCGCGTGGATAGGGATCAAACAAGGACACATCTAGAGTAATTGAGATGGAAGGAGGCGAGGTGGCTAGGAGGTGGACACGCCACAATGTGAATACTAGGTTCAAAGGTAGTGGATGCTTTCTGAGAGGAAGCAACAGTGGCGGAAGGGATTTATGGGACAACTGTTGCCGCCTCGATTAACTCGCATTGTACTGAGGGAGTAGGAAGTTTTCTGTGAAATTTGTGAAATGAATGAAAAGTTAGGTTGGGTAAAGCGGGAACTTGCTGAATGGGAAAATGGTGTAACTGAAAGATTGCTGGGCGTACTTATGTAAGCCTGGAATCAACAAGTGCCTGTTTGATGTTACCGTGAAAGGGTAAGCGACAAAAATCGATTTTTGTGAACCGCAGTTTTTCAGCTCATCCATGTGAAGGATTCAAACTTGAGAGGCATTAAACGCAGTAAATTAAGAAAAATACACGCGGCTTCTAGGTAGGACTAGGACTTTAAGGAAAAACAGAACAATATTTATGGCCAAGCTTGAAAGGGTTGTAAGACCTAACCTACAGTGGTAAAAGAGCACATTTTACATAGAATCTTTTTTTTACTGAGAAGTATAAAAATCTGCTTCGCGGTAATAATCTTACAAAAATAACAAAGCAGGAATGTAGCTATATGTGTTTGCAAAGCGGCACATTTAAAATAAAAAAATTAACAACAAATTGGGGAAGAAAATTAATTTGCGAAAACAGAAGTTCGACATTTTTGAGAATTTACTTTCAACGAAGACTTATTTAATAAATAATTAATATCAATTAACAATCAGCCAAGATAATCTACATATAGCCCCGAAAAATGCTAAAGCTTTGTTGTATAAGAGATATAAACTTTGTTTCCTAGTCCAACGAAAACGCATGATGACAATTGAAAATAAAATAAAAAAATGTTCAGAGAATTATAATAGAAGGATTTGTGACGACAATAGGTCCATATTCTCATTGACTCTTAGAAATACTTGAGATTCAATGCCTTTAAAATGCCACGTAATCTCATCCTTTATCTCTTGAATAGCTCGTGGCATATTGTCGTCACTTTCTCCTTTAAATGTTTCCAAAGAAAAAATCCAACATGTTTGTGGAGGCCAATTATTATCGGCACGACTCGAGATAACACGGTCATTCAATTTGTCGTGCAAAAAAGTCATTCTTTCGTAGTCTGTGTGACAAGAGGCACCCTGCTGTTGGATGCACATATAGTCCAAGTCCATATCCTTAGTCGCCCTCGCACGAAACAGTCAAAATACATATTGATTTGGACGCTCGATTTCGTAAAAGGCTCTTACAATCTTAACACGCTGCTCAATTGTATTGAAATTGCACGCCTCTTTTGAGGCCCAATTATTATATGTAGGTGCTATTTAGTAAACGTCTGTATAACTCAGCGATTTTTTTGTATGTGTATTGATTACTTTTACGGTCCGCTGCAGTCTAGTTATTTTTTTCTAGGAATTTTTATTTTATGTGGTCAGGGCTTAAATTCGCACTCATTGCCTTTTCCTGATCAAAATGGAATATAGCGGTACACGAACGAAGTTGGTAAGTCCCGTTGTATGGAAAGTTTTACCTCATGTGGCTAACTGACTAGGCTTATCTTCGTCGGATTGTAATTTCTTTGCATCGTTGGGTCACGTGCACCTCCTGTAGGAATCGTGGAAATGGGTCGATGAATAGTACGAAGTAGAAGGGGATGATTTTATGGAGACAGTATTAAAAAATTGCCCGAAAAAATTTAAAAATAGGGAATTATTAAAGAAGACCTAAAATCATTGAACTGTTTGTATACAAACACTGACTTCAAAATTTAAAGTAGAGACCGTCATAGCATCAAATAAAGTTGTTTCAAAATGGCAACACCACCTGACCTGCCGCACTTAACAAGATATATTGAAGCCATGAAGTGTGGCAGGAAATTGAGCAGCATATACCGTGCAACCATTTGAAACCAAAAACCTTCCCCCAGAGTATCATTTATTCTCATAAAACGTTGATTTCATGCTTCCCATTGCCATTGCCATCGTCTCATGGCATTCGTAACGAGGCCGACAAACGACAAACCTCCCCACAAATGTCAAATCGAGCACGTTTCACTCATCATCAAGTCAAAGAGACCAGATGTCAAAAAAAAAAACGAATAAACAAGAGAAAAAAAATAGTAACTCCATCGCATTCGGTAATTCACTTCGCAACCAAACGCCACTGCCATCCCCATCATCCCCAAACCACAAAACCAGTCCCCCCAACCCCCAGCGTCATCAATAACGAATCTCCTTCCTCCTGCCAATGATGATGATGATGATGATGATGTCGTCGTCGTCGGGTGATGATGGAGGCGATGGTGGAGGGAGATGATGCTTCTAAATGGCTTCACACAGGTAGAGCAGGCGGCCTCTGCAAGGATATTTCTACTTAATTTAATTTTCGATACTCACTGACCGAACCAAACTGAACCGAACTCTGTGATCGACCTCTCCTCCCCATTCGGCAGAAGGATGTGGACGCATGAGGGGAGCACCACCGGAACAGATAGATGTTCCACTCCACTCCAGAGCGGAAACCAAGAATCAAATTGAGGCTGCCACCCACCAAATGTACGGCTTTATTTATTGTTTCCCGCTCTGGCGCGCGCTCTTCCAGCGGTGACTCAATAATCCTTGTATTTCTTTTCTGCTTCTTCTTCTTATATTATTAACGGTTTCGTCTTCTATTTCGACATGGGGTAGGGGTGGTGCGTTGTTTGATGGTAATCAAAGTGCATGGCGATGGGTGGCAGCATCGAATGGCGAGCACCCACCGCCGATCACCCACCGGCACTGAGTGGAAGGGCGAAACTTTGTTAACAGGTACCCAAGGCACCCTGTGGAAGCTCTGTAGGTGGAAATTTGCTTCTTTTTTTCCATATTTTGCGTACGAGAGAGCAGAGCAGGGCAACTGATTCAAGGCAACAAGAGTGGAAAAAAGAACCGTAAAATATGAAATATCGATCGATTTATGATTTTGGTCACGAGGCACTCACATGCGAGGCGGAATATCCTTGCATCGGCAGCATGCATGTGTTTGTGCATAAATTCAATTGAAATTCACTTACAGTGGGCTCCTTCGTATGACTATATCCCTTTAATCCAAACGGATGCGGAAGGCCCGCCACATTTTTGGTGTAAACACAGCACGAATCACACAACAAACACAACACTTCTTATCTGCGGATGAGCTGAAGGATCAACAAACAAACCCCTCGTGGGCGGTGGATCGGCGACGGCAACACCACGGGGCACAAGAAACACACAAAAAAATCGGAATCCAAGTCAAGACGAGAACGATACACAAGCGACACGTGAAACTGTTGCCCGCACACCCCCGTTGGTGTGTGTGTGGCCCGAATTATTATTATTTAATATCCTTTTGCATTCCGGCACAAGTGCGATGTTGTTCCTTTTTTACGGAGGCGAAGTTTTTTGCCCTGAGGCGTCGGCAGCACGAATTTGTGTTGATTCAGCGAGAACGCGACTCGAATGAAAATCAATCAGTCGTGTGAAGTCGAATAGCAGACACATCAGGCAGCCACCAGTCACCAGGCAGCAGGCAACCAATAAGAGCAACAGCAGACGACGCAGCACACAGAGTAGAATCAGCCAAGCAACCAGCCAGGCAGAAGGATATGTGTGTCCTGTGTGTGTTTTTGTGTGTTGTACTACTAGAGCAAGCAACACTGTGTAAAGACTACAAGAGATGTGATGAGGGAAAGGGGGGTGGACCTGGAGGTGGTGGAGGAAACAACAACTTTTTGGATTCCTATATTTTGCCGCCTATTTTCCTCCTGCTGATATCGGGGTTGGTGTAGTACGACATTCGCTTTGCCAGTCCCACAGTCCCCATCGTCCCCATCATCCTCATCGTTGTCGTGGCCTCACATTGCTTGGGCTGCTGGCTGGCGCTGGTGGTTTGTTGTTCCTCGCATTATTTTATTTATTTTTTTCCTTTTTTTGCGAGTCGTGTACCACCCACCGTTTTTTGAAATCTCTGTGTTTGCGCGGTCTCTCTCTCTCTCTCTCCGCTTGGTCCAGAGAGGTGGTTGGGATGCTAACCCCTCTGCCACGCTAGTAGTAGTAGGTTGCTGTTCGGCTTGATTTTACCTTCATTGTGTCGCTCGGCGCTGGCAGTGGTGGTATCCTAGTGTCCTTGGAGGGAGCGACTTTCCCTCCACCCACCCCGTGTCTAAGGATATATTGTGTACATTTTGCTATGGTGATACTTGATGCTTTATTTTTTTTTCTCCATCATTCTCTGTAGTCAAGTAGTAGCGCCACTCTCCTGGTCGGGGGACTTTTGTCCCTTTTGCTTCTCTACTTTCCGTGAAAAGTAATATACATGCTCTAGCGTCGCAACCCATCCACCCACTGCACAGTGTTCTATTTTATAAGACGGAAGATTTATTTGAGAATTTCTTTCCGTTCCTGTTATTTTTTTCTCTTTTTTATTCTCTCACTTCTTAAAAGTCCTTGCGTTGTGAAGGGACAACCCGGGGTGGGGGTGAAAATATGGTGTGAGATTGAGAATATATTGTTGATGTTGCTTGGGTAGGATTTGTTAGTAGTGATGACTGTGTTAGGATGTGTTGTTGGCGTTGTTTTGTTTTTCTTCTAGCGAAAATCCCCGTGACAGTACTGGGACAGCGATTGATGTGTAGGGGCTTCATTTGTGGAGGGGGTGCAAAGACGGTGGCGCTTGTCTGTGTTGCGATTGAGTTATAACAACAGGAAGATCTCACGCTGGTCAGCATGATTTAAAGTTATGGGAATTCAGTTGTTTTTGCGGTTGTGGTGTACTCCCTGTGTCCACTTGCGGAAGATTTTTTTTCTTTAAACGATCTGGGAACGATTCGGGGAAGGTTTATGTACGAATTTTTCAGGGACGATGGTTGGGGTAGCCTAACAGGTACTAGGGTACTGGGTTATTTAATGATGCTGGTGGATAAGGGAGATTTTTTCACAGAAGAGAATATAGTTGAAAAGGAAATTAAATGAAATAAGTTAAAAATTATGTTTTTTAGTTTCCCTCTTGAAGTTTCCGAACTGTTGCTATGTATGCGTGCTTCGTATGACCTTTGCAATTCACGTATAATTTACTAATCATTTTCAATTTATAAAGTTCTCTTGCGCCTCAAAATCTATTTTATTTAATCATTTAGATTGCTTGTTACAGTCTGAGATGAAGAAACTACAATAGCCACTGAAAGAGAAACAATTTGAACATGACTCTGAAAGGGGGTACCACCTTAGAATCGAACTTCCTCAAACAGCTTTATCTGGGCACCTATACATGTATTTCCTATCTTTCCTTGATTAGTACACTCACCGTTATTCCGCCCTGGTTTCCATCCCTCATCGTTCACTCATCGCTTGTTGCCAGTCTCCTATGAATAATCGCGGGTCCTAACTTTATGATTTTGTGTCCAAATTTCACCAACTGAACATATTTTGCGGACAAAACTGCACCATAGTGGAGAAACGCCGTTTGCCGACAAAATTACGCCAGAGTGGAGAAATATACCTAAGTAGAGTACGATAGCAAGCAACTGTAGTAACTTTTGTGCGTTGCGTGGAAAGAAAGGAGTCTAGGGTCAGGACTGGTCTTTGTTTTAATTCTCTTTTTAATTTTTCAATACCTTACATGCTAGAAAAAATTACTTAAAACTAGCGCACCAATCAAAACTAATTCTAGCTTAATGACTCTTTACAAGTGTTTTAGCCAAGTTTGGACTTACTCCGGGTCCTGTTCACCCATGCGGCACCTACTTGTCGAGTCTTGTCACTTTTTCTATTTGAGATATGTATCAACTTATGATCGTTAAGAGAATTTGATTAAAAATATCAATGGAAAGAGTTGGACGTTCCGTTCATGAAAGAGAAAGCTTGATACAAAATGCTTTCCGCGCCAACTGAGAGAAAAAACAAGATTTGAAGTTTATCTGTTGTACGATAATAACTGTTACCAACATTTTCGCGTTTATGTGTGACAATGATCATCACTTTTCTCCGAAGCCCAACTGTCAATCGGTAGAGTGCACTGCAGGCGATATACTGTATCCAGTCAGCTGGCAAAGTTATGGCGTCTGCATCTTGTGATTCGCATGGAATAATTGTGATTGTTCGTCTATTATACAGCGGTATTGAAGCCCTTGAAGAACATTATCTCCGATGAATGCCTTAAGATGGAAAAAGTATTGTTTCAAAATTTTACCGATTTCATCCCTCTGTGACATATTTTTTTTATCAGTCAATGCTCACTCAAGAAATTTCGTCGATAAAGAAGTAATCGCCGGGACTACATTGAATGGAAATGAATCATTCTCCTAGAATTTTATCGCTACAATCGATGCGATTGCACATAAGTTAAATAGTAAAATTTAATTTTCTTAAGTTTATTTTTTTGTGGTTGCCGTGGCGTAGTGGTAAGTGCGTCGACCGCCGCGCAGAAAGTCTGGGTTCCATTCCCGGACGGGTCACCTCGCATTTTTTCACGGCACCACCTCTTTCGAGTTGCTGAAAACACTCAAAGAGTATCAATTGTCTATGAAAAAGCTTCTCAAAAACTCGCCATTCGGAGTCGGCAAAGAACTGTTGGTCCCTTCTACTCGAAAGAGAACAGTAGCAGGCACAACACGAGTAGTTGTTGTAGAAGCTGGGCCCTGGTCCGTTATGAGCTGTAGTACCACTCAATTATTATTATTATTAAATATATTTCTTTAAACGAAAAACAAATTAAAGTATTACTTTTTTTCTATTATATTCTTGGGCACTGTCAGACGATTTCTGGCGTCAATTTTTACATAACTTGATCTATGATAACGGGTGTTTTCTGTAACGTGATTAAAAAAGAAATTGACTTGTTCGTTTGTTTCATAATGAGAACGGGTCAAGTGCAGGGTCAAGGTTCGATTCTCGGACGGAACACCTAGCATATTTTCAAGGCACCGCCTCTTTCGAGTTACTGACAACACTCAAATAGTATCAATTGTCTATGAAAAGCTTCAAAAATCTCGCCGTTCGGAATCCCAAAAAAAACTGTAGGTCCCTTCTACCAGTGAGAGACCAGTGGCACACACAACACGAATAATTGTAGAAGCTAGACCTTGGTTCCTTGTGGGCTGTAGTGCCACTCAATTGTTATTACTATTACAATAGTTTAACACAATCGTACAATCGTGCCTCTGTGCCCGCTTTAACTATATTCTTGTCTTGAAACACGTGTACAACTTCAAATACTACTCATACATCAATACTAAAATTCATGCCACCCCAATATTATTTCAGCACTATTTTTAGATCGTGTTGCGCAATCCCAATTATTCTCAAGATTTCCAAATACTTGATTTCAAGTATTCAAATATATCGCAATTGCTACCTTCAATCCGCCCCTGACATAAAAAGCAAACACCAACTTCGTGCATACTCCCGTCCTCGTTTAAACTGTCCAATAAATATCGAGTACATCCTTTAAATAAAATTAATTCTCGTCCGTTCCTCGAAGAGAAATTGCATCATTCACCCCTTGCACCACATCGCCAGCCACGCTCATTAGACCCTCCAGCAGGAGCTGCAGTGTCCTTTTTTGAAATTAAATTCATCGGTAGTTCATCGTAAAATCAATATTTTTATAACTGTTTTGTTTTTTAATTAAAAGTTCCAACCCCACGGCTGTTTGCTCTCCCGCTCGGTCGCTTAATTATCCGCAAATGAAGGAATAAAAGGAGAAGGGACCTAGGATAAACAGCACACGAGTTGATTGTGCTTGTGTGGGTGTCTGGCGGTGAGTGGTATTTGCTTGTTTTTTCTTCTCTCTCTTCGTTTCAAGTCATTAGAGCCGAAAAGGGATGCTTGTTGACATTCGACGGTGTTAACAAAATCGGCTTTTACCCGCAACAGCTGTTGTTTCAGTAACTCTGCGTCGGACGGGGCCAGAGGACGGCGTGTGCCTTGTCACAGAGAACGCGGGCACGAGGAGAGATGTGTTTCGTTACCCGCTGCCACGTTCATTCTCTGCTTTGTTTGGTTCTTCAGCAGAAACCCCAGCAATTTTCTAGGCGGTATTTGTGGTTTTCTTCCTCCCCCCGGATCCACATTCATCCATCCATGGATATCCTCACTCTGTTCTCCGCTCCATCTCGTTCGGTGCTTCTCTCGAGGGCACTGTGTTCAAATTGTCAACTTGTCGACTTTATTTATATCAGATTTCGTACCGCGCCCCTGCGTCTGAAGCCGCACCGATTTGAATGGACCAATTTCATGCGACTCGAGTTTCGGGTGAAGGCCGACTTTGGGACCGGCACGAGGGGAATCAAAGACTGTGTAGAGTTTCTGTATGTGTGACGTCGAGTCATTAGTTGGTCGTCCTTGCCGCTGGCACGCAATACCAATGTACAAAAGGAAAATGATTCGATGAGGCTAGATGAGGTTCGTTTCTTGTCGTTATTAGTTGGTTAATGATTTTTGCGTGTCAATTTGTTTTGTGTTCAATCTCTGTCGTGATTGAGTGAGCAAAGCTGGGATTCTGTTTCTTGCTTTGTGCTATGGTCTGGAAGAAGTGTGAAAAAGCCACTAATTACGATGAGTAGTACTGGTGGTGATGAAATGATTTAATTGGATTTCTTTTGGGTTCTTTTTGGTGAGCCCTTTGTCTTGGGTTGGACTCTGGAGGATTTCCGGGTTGGGGGTCGAACGGCATTTTGAATTATTATTTAAGATTTAAATTCAACAATGTTTTCGTATGATGGTCAATGAGGGAACAAGGACATGGCGTATATTTCAACGACCAGTTGGTCTTATTTAAATTATTTTGTTTTGAATTTTATCCTTGATATGTATGTCGGAATTGTCACAGATGATTTGCCAAGGGTGCTGTTTTAAAACATTTTTCGATAAAATAATCTTGAAACGATGAATTTACTGAATTTTGTCGCGGATATAAGTAGGGAAGACGGTGAGTGTGGGATTGTAACCGCAACCTGTTGTAGGAACAAATCAGTCTGCCACCCTAAAATCGGTCCGCATTTCAAAAGTACCAAAAAGTGCCAAAAAACACGTTAAGGTCTGTATAAGTACAAATAATTCCCAATATATAATTGCATTGTTTTTTATTTAATGCACCATTGATTTGCACAATATTTAACCAACCTTACACAAAACACTTTGCTTCCGTTTTTTTTTACTGTAATTCATTTCATCACGCTTACTAACCCACATGGATCCAAAATCAACACTCTCGATCATAAAAGTGGTAAATTTGTTGTTTTGTCTACGCATTACTTTTTTGTGCCTCACAATGTCATCAAATTGTTGTTTGTGTGTCGTGACACGCACTCGTCAGTTCTAAGTGCACATGTTTCTAACGCATTATTTCTTTTTGTTTCTGATCATCTTTTACAGGTCTTGACGCTTTAGTACGTGAACTTAAATCTGGAAAAGTGACACTTCGACGCAACCGGAGAAAAACCCGAACAAACGAAGCCCTCCAGGAAATGTTCCAAGTCTTAGAGATAAGCCAAAAGCAGAACCGCAATTCTCAAATAGTTATCGACATCCACTCATGACCTATCATCTAGTGCTTCAAAAATGAAAAAATAACGACGCTCACTTATTGAAAAGGAGCAGCTTACTTGCAATATTCTCTTGACCTCACCGAAGAACCCAAGGAACAAATAACTGCCTGAATGCTTGTCCTAATAAAAAAAAAATAACACTCATCGATAATCACACTGCTTATCCCATACTTACTCTTAAACACTTTACATATTTAATATTGCATTGATTCACGTCGCGAGTGCTAATTTAAGACTTCTGAGAGTTTTATTATCATTTTTTTTAGTTTAGTGAAAGCTAGGTCTTACGCAAAATTTTGTTTCACCTGCTGAATCCGTCTTCCATTTAAAGCAAGAACAAATTAAATTCCTTTGCATTTGCAAATATTTGTGAAGTTTAGAGGCCTTACTTAAATTTCTCACCGCTGCATTGAATGCAGTCACCGTCTATTTTTTTTTACAAAGATTTATAGGTATTTTATATTAGTTTGAATTCATTTTATATTACACTTTTGTTATTGTATACATGAAATAAAATAAAATAAAAGGGAATTATTTAACCTCAAAGATCTTAAATTTACTTCTATCATAAAGGAATAAGTATGTATACATCTAAAACAATAATGATGTAATGAACCGTATTGCCTTTTTGAAAATTAAGAAAAACACATAAATGTAAAGTACGAACAAAAGTGGCAAACTAAACGATGAGTTGCAGTCGCTACGGAAATATGATTTCTGCAGATTATGCAACGGCGATGACGATTAGTCTTGTGGATTTCAGTTTCATCGAGCAATCGCACAGGTAAGTAAAAATCAATTTATTGACATTTCTTCATTAAGTATCATTAAGGTAAATGTTCAGTGTTCCAAATTGACAGACTTATTATGTTTATCAACCGATTAATAAATGACATCAATTCTTAATATGTGTTGTATATGGTTTCCAATTCATAAATTTCACTCTATGCGTTCGCATTGTGAGGACCAACCATTGGTGAAGTTTATGATTCAAATAAATTTCAAATATAATGAATGAGACACATAACTGTTGCTTATGGTTCCGGTTCTATATTTTGTTTATTAGCTATATATAAAAAAAATATCAAAACGTCAAGGACCAGAACTCGGTCGGGATCCACACTCGGAGTTTTGTGGTGACGCTATCTGACTTAAGGACAGCGTGGTAAGGAAGATAAAAAACGTTTTCGTCTAAAATCTGGCATCAGGAATTTTAATCATGTGTCCTAATAATTCATGTTCCTCTAGGAAGTTGGGATAATTTTTAAGAAAGGGACAGTCCTTAGAAAATTGCCTCTCCATGAACCGAAGACAAGAGACTGCTCCACTGAGATTGCTGACAAATCGAGGAGGGCATTTGAATGGTAAATCAACAATGTATTTTCCACTTGAATCACGATGATGAGTACGAAGGAAAAGTTCTTCTATTTGGTTTTCTTCACTAGACAGTTTATGTTTAGAATCAAGTTCTTCAATGGTCCTAAATGATTGAAGAAAAGCATCGATATCTACAAATGCACAATTGGAAAAAATATGCTCAGACTGAAATGGAATCTTTTCTGCTAGAACCCAACCGAATTACCTCGAATGATGTTCACATTTAAAATATCCCATGCTTTATCTGCTCCTAATAAGATATCCACCATGGATGTTCATCCCTGATATCCACCTAGTTTGACTGATTGAACGTAGTGTTAGCTAGTTCTATACCATGCACATGCTCCCAATCTTCAATGGGGAACGATATTGTTGGTAGGTAGTAACGATTGATAATATGAATGTATCGACAGAGATACAAGACGAATCTAGGCGTGACTTGACAACCATTGAAATAGTGTAAGTAACATTGAAGAAGCGTCTGGATGTACCTGTATTAGCGGTATAGGATCCGTTGAAGATCGGTATGCGAACGTTTCTTTGTTTGAATCCCAAGCGTTGTACACAGGACTCAGACACAAAAGAAACCTTTGAGCCTGAATCGATATGGATGCGCACATCTTGGTGAAACTCATTCAAATTCATTACCTTTTCTATGGCAGTTGGAAGTAAGGTTATGGGTTCATGTTCCCCACATTGATGGAATATTCGGGTTAGTTAGTGATGTTCAGTATTTGAGCTACGGTTAGACGTATCGCGAATAAACGTGTCGGCTGAAGGGTTGAGGTTGCTGCTTAAAGAATAATTATGTGCAAACTATGTTGTCGCGTGTTACAACTTTTGCAACAAAATTTTGAATTGCATCGAGCAGCTGCATGACCACTTCGTAAACAGTTGAAACATATGTTATTTGACTTAACAAATTCTCGTCTAGTCTGAAGATTCATAGCTATGAAATTTAAACATTGAGGAAGGCCGTGCGGGACATTGCATCAAGGACATGTTGAAGGTAATGTAACATGCATACTTCTTACGATCGGTGAGTTGATCTTGTTTTCGCGAGTATTAATCTTGCAACTTACATCACAAGGCCGTTCTAAAAAGTTAATAAATTGATCAATAGTTGGGTTATCCTTTGTAACGCTATTTTCAGACCACGCCTGCCGTGTTTCTGAATCCACCTTGTTCAGTAGGATGCAAATGAGCCTGGGATCTCTATTAAGTGAATTGATCGAAGTTAATCCTCTGACAACTTCATCAGCTGCATCAGAAATTTTGCGAAGCTGATTGACGTTTGAGTTATTAATGAATGGAAGCTCCATGAATATTTTAATATATCCGTTACTGACGTAACGCGGTCGATCATAACGTTCTTCCAAACGTTCCCAAGCCTGTTCATATGTAGCATCACAAACCGGCAGATGATTAAACAGATTTAATACTTCATTTCGAAGACAAGATTTCAACATATGGATCGATGATAAGTTTGGTTTATTGTGAACCTCTTCTATTGGCCAAAGCCGTCCTCTTTTGAGCGATTGCTTCCTTCACAACAGTCTAGTTGTTAAACGCAGATGATCGATCGAAGTAGCTCGTAGTTGCTCATTGAATGTCAACCCAAAACCGTACAAAAGAAAGCCTTTCCGGCAGTCAATCCTGGTTTGGACACCATTTGCGCAGACTGATTGCCATTTGACCACGACTATTGTCGCTTGATGTCGTCGCAAGTGATGCACTTTTCTTTCACAGTTATAATTAGTTGCAAAGGTGGATCGATTTTGATGTGATTCAACTGTACAATATCCATGCTTGAAATTTTTCTGTGTTAGCTCGTGTAGCATATATCGAGCTTTTTTCTCTTGTTTCTGTATTCGGCCTTATTTGAAGGGCTCCAATCGGTGTTTTTTGTTTCAATGTTTAGCCGCAACGGTGCTTAGATGATGTGTGGCTTCAACGACTTCCACAATTCTATCAACATTTATTTGTCTTTAACCTCAAAATTTCCGGAACGGAATCGATGAAACAAAATTGGTTGGTTATCTGTTACGGTATCAGGACCATGAACCGCATTTATCGAAAAAGAACGTAGATTTAAAATATAAAATTTTTACTTTGTTTCACTGCTTCGACATTGCAGATAGTGTTGTTTTGATAGCTGGATCTACATATATAGCACGGTCTATTGTTGTTTCAGTTTTTGCACACCAAGTTGTAAGACCATGCATTTCCCAACTGCGTGTAAGTGAAAGACCTTTCGAATCTTATTCGCCAAAATTCCAGATTCCGGGCGGTACAAACTCAAGTTTAGTGCTGGGATAAGTTTTTGACCTTCCGCATATGTTAATTGTACTTGAATGTTATAACAAATATAGCAATATTTTCAATAAAAATACTTAGGTATTGCTTTTTTAAAATATTTGAGCAGTATTTTCAAGGCCTAGAACAGGAAGTTGTGAAGTACTTGACTAGGACTTGGAAAGACTTGCTTAGTATTTGAAAGTTCTCCTTAAGTGTACTTAAGTCCCGAAACACCTTACAGCTCACCAACAGTATGGATAGATTTATCCCCCAAGTAGCAACATGTTGCAACCCATCACATGTTGATGAATACACAGTAGTCAGCGAAGAAGCAGAGTAAGTAAAACCCCATAGAAACAACCATTCGAAAATATTTTAAGCGATTTTTATTAAAGTTAAAAATCTTTGGCCAACACATTATAAATCCTAGTACATCTATAATTGACACACAATTGCGCTTCTGTCAACTTAAATAACAATAGTACATTTATACATAGATATGTTTGTGTATAGTGTGTATAACTGTTTTGTATAGTATATATCAAGTAAATATCATTCTCTTTGCGTTGTATGTTATTCTGGTGAAAACCTCTTTGTGAGTGTGGGTGAAGCAAACTTACTCGAAACTTGTAAATTTTCCCTACAAAACTACACGAAAGACTACATATCCGTAAGAACAATAAAGAAACATGCTACACATATGTATCTGTATATCAGTAAATATCTTTGCAACAACATATCATCTGGAAGGGAAGGTTAAATTTATTTAAAAAATATGATTCGTGGCACTTGTGTTATGCTTTCCTTCTGTCGTCATAAGATCATTTGGATTGTTCTTCTGATTTCCGGCAGGTCTGAATGTTCCTATGAATACTGAAGTAAGTAAAGTAAGTAGTCGAAATGTTAACACTGAGTAGGAGTCCCTTATACAAACAAAAAATTACTACAATCTACTGTAAAACTAGTCAATGTCATCATGACTCCATTCAATTGCGTTGCTATTTTGTGCGCAACTAATGGAAGTTCGTCTCCTGCTCTGGTTTTGAGTAAGCTCTTGAAACTTATAGCTAAACACATCTCGTAAATGTAAATAAAAATAGTATTTGGCGTGTTTAAAAATTCCCGTTGTGGGCGCTTGCAATGTGACTCGTTGGTAGTGCGAGTGCGTGTGAAGGCTAGCTTCAATCATATTGAAGGCATTTTATTGTCTTGAATATTGTGTCAAACTATGGAATGTGTTTGCTGTTTCTCGATGGTTTCGGTGGCGGAGTCGGTGGTCTCCGCTTGTCGTCGGTAAGAACGAAATTCTTCGCCTCAACGTATTCGTACGTTGTGTTGATAATACTGGTTGGAGATATCGCAAAGCTGGGCGGTGGCAGCCAGTCAATTGTCGCTGGAAGACTTGTGAAATCGGAAGAATCACGTGTTTTTGCTGGAAGCGGTGGTGGTATTATGTCCTCTTCTGATGTCGAGTCGGTTGTATCTACAATATCTGAGGAAAATCATGGTAATGTGGCTGAAGAAGCACTCCTGGACTGAGGTGATGACTTACCAACAGAGTTGCGATTGCTACTGTCGCCACCGGAGAGCGAATGTGTGTCTGCAAGGGAGAAACCTTTCATGCTGGATGTCGGTGTTGCCATGCTAGCTGGACGAGAGAGGCGACGTTCTTTCTCTTTCTCCGAACGAAGAGGTCGCTTTGGTGTTAGCTTCAAAGAAAAATACTATTCGATTTAAAATAGAGAAACAAAATTATTGAAAGTGTTAAACATAGTTCAAGGAAATTGATAACGTTTGATGATATTTGATGATGTTTGATGATAGTTGTAGTTTTTCATTTTTTTCATTGTGTAACGGCGGTGGCTAGTGTAAGAGGAGGGATACTAGGGATCCAGCTCAGAACTGTTTTGATTCATTCACCAGAAGCAGAAATTTATAATGTATTCTGTTTGAAGGAGACAACACTAAACAGGCGGAAGGTCAATAAGGAAAAGCGACAAAGGTTTAGAACGTGAAACAATTTAATCACAACAACGTTTGAAGGAGGCAAATAAATAGACACAGGTACAAACAAGTTTTGCAGACGGTTAAGAAAAATGTATTATAAGAACCAGATTGACCTGTCTCTGATAAAGAAGGGAAATATTTCATGGACTACCACGTTCGGAATTGCAGCGAACCTACAAAAAGGATAACACCGACGCGCCTTTTCTGCTTTTCATCTCTTCTGCCTTTGATTTACATATAAGGCCGCTTTGATAGTTCGTGTCTAGTCTACCATAGGACTATTTGCCGCTCAAATAGGAAAAACCATTCGTCGGATGATAAAGTGATCGTAACAATCAGATATTCTTACCTCTTCCGTTAATACTCTTGGATCTTGATTAGTTTTCATGGAAAGCGATGTATTCGAGGCCGATGTCAGTGAAACGGAGTCCTTCTCCGGTGTTGATGTAATTGTAGACAACGGAGATGTATACCATTGACTATTGGCTACTGGAAGACTAAGGGTCTCTCTATCAAGCTGCAAAAGAGAACCAAACAAATAAATTAACACCAAAATTAAATGAATTCTTCAACTGATTACCTTCTTAAGGGATCTGCGTTTAGTTGGCGTCTTGTCTTTGGTTTTACTCTTTACACTAGGCGAATGTCCCAACGTTGTTCTATGGTGTAACCAAAGCAAACACAAAATAACAA
The DNA here is from genome assembly GCA_944738645.1 of Eristalinus sepulchralis. Classification (NCBI taxonomy): domain Eukaryota; kingdom Metazoa; phylum Arthropoda; class Insecta; order Diptera; family Syrphidae; genus Eristalinus; species Eristalinus sepulchralis. The sequence continues at coordinate 38,134,392 of OX122882.1, read as the reverse complement.
CTCAATCAAACAAAAACCAAAAAAAATGATAACAACGAAAAAAGCAACAAAATCATAAAGAAACAACTTAAACGGAACTAAAGTGTTATAACAGATGTGCGGAAAAGATATCAAATCTACAGAGGCGATAAGTGTAAAGAGAAAGTTTGTATCTAGGATTGATTGCTACGGCACCTGGTTAGATTCGAAGTATTGAAATTAAAGCTAGCAAATGTTGATTTAATCGAACTCGTTTGTGGTCGGCCAGAGAACGTTGATTTCGAGAGGCCGCTACTGTAAAAGGAAAGAACATGTATCTTGGAGCGAATTGCAGATAAATTGATATGCACTTACTCTGATGATCCCATGCTGGTTTCGGACAAACGGTTATTACCATCGAAGAGAGGCTGGATTATTGATCCGTTGCGCCGAAGAATCACCAAAGAGTCTCGCTCGAACTTCAGGTCGCATGACTAAAAAGGGGAGAAAATGTGTGAATTAAAGAAGATTATGACAATTTTTTGGCTTACCTTCTTTCCGTATTTACTCTCGACATTCGCTTGCATTTCACTGAAACATTTCTCTATTCGTTCGTGGAATGGCTTAAGACTATCAGGTGCCTTTAGTTTATGTACAGATATGGCTGAAAAAAAAAACAAAATCAATAATCTAACAATCAAATCGATCAATTTTGCCAAGGACTTACCAATTTCTAAGAGCGGTATTTGAGATGCAATCAAATCCTTAAGCCTATCGACCAACTCCTCGTCGTCTGGGTGCTCTTCGAGGTAGTCTGGAGTGAGAAAAGCCTCCTCGTACTTGCCAAACCCACCCATGACAGCCGGATCGACAATGCCGTTGATTTTCATGCTCAACGGATTTATGGGAATATTTTCGTCGTTTCTGTGTGCTATAATTAGGTCCCGAAGGGCTTTGTTCGTTGACTCCATCGTCTCCACGGCCAGTCTGATGGGCGATATCTGAACAAGGAAAAGGACATTTGCCTTCAAAAAGCTCCCATTGAATTTTCATCACGCACTTACCTTGAACTTCTCTGAATTCACAACCGGGAACCACCTCAGGATGCCAGGAAGCGGGAAACTTATTGTGATGACTGTCCGCTCCAACCATAAGCCGCGTACGTCGTTGCTGCCCGTGTCCTTTTCTCTGTACGGCCGGGAGAACTTGAACTTTTGCACATTGTTCGACGTGTAGTACTTTACGATCTCGTTCGAGATGTCGTTGTCGTTGAATTTGCTGAACGCCTCATCCATTATCGGTTCCACACTGTTGATTTGAATAAACTGCCCATCGGCCTGGGTAATCTCGGGCCCGGGAGTTGTCAGCGTTTGCATAAGCTCTGCCGTCGGATGTTGAACCAGAATTCGAGTGCAGAAGTCACTCAATCGCTCGTATTCTTTGCCGCGGAACACGAACACCTTGTTCTGAAGGAACCGAGGGAATTTCAGGCCGTAGAAGCCTACGCGGAAGTACTCGGAGGTGTGGCGCATCTCTTTAAGGATTTTCTCAAAGAACTGCGCCATTTTCTTGTATAACTCGGCCAGCTTCAGGTAGTCAAATGTCACTTCCTCATATTGCTTTGCGAGCACTTTGCACATGTCTATTGCACACTCCCACATCTTGCCTTTGTCGAAGTAGCTGATTATCTCGAAGTACAGCTCCTCCTTCAACTCTCTGTGCGTTCGGCACATGACGTGACGATGCGACCGGAGTAACGGCGACAACTCGGTGTCGTCCCACTGCAGCAGATTTGTGTGAAGCTTCAGTGTAAACGCGGCCTCAGTGTAGTTATCGAATTCCATGTGCAAGTCGCAGAGCTTATACACGTAACGAATGTACATCTCCTTGCGGTTTACCTCCAGGTAGAACTGTAGAATGCTGAATGTGCAGGCCATACGATTCTCTTTGCTCTCGTCCTGGATTATGCAGCGGTACTCCAGCAGCCGCTCCATGAGCTTCGTCACCATATTGACGAACTTTGTGCCCTCCGCATTAAGGATATTGTGTGCTAGGCAGTTCTCCATCATGATTTCGTGGAAAAGATCTTTGAACTCGTGGTCGCCCTTGCCTGCCCCGATTAAGACGTCCAGTTTCTCGATCATCTCGGTTTCAAAGTCATTGAAATTCGCTTTATAGTGCGAGTTGTTGCGCTTCGTATCACCGTAGCTGTCAGTTAGCAGTTTAGAGCTGTAGTACTCGCACTGCATCATATCGAAGAATATCGGGATAGTCGCTTTGCGCAGCTCCACTTCTGGTATCATGCTCATCTCGAGGATTGGCTCCACCAGCTGTGGCACGAACTTCGGTTTGTGCTCTCCCAATTGGAACCACATTCTGCGGATTTCGTTAGCGGTTTCCTTACGAATGTCCCTATACCGTTCGAATACCGTCGCTCGCTTATTGTCGGTAAAGTCGTTCAGCTGAAGCGGTGACTGAATAAGAAACGCAATGGAGCACTGGAAGTAGTTGGACCAGACTTGCTTCTCAAACGGCTCAAAGAACGAGTCAATAATCACTGTGGACAGTTGTTGCAGGCTACCCAGGATCACGGTATTCTGATGCATTATCATATCCATCCAGTCTTTTGGGAATACTGGTTTCGGATGTGGGGACACTAGTTCTTGGAACACGAGCAGCAGTTCAATAATGAAGCTCTGTAAGTCATATTTATTGCTAAAGCTCGGCACAAACTCATCGTAATGATAACTAGTCATGCTGCGCAGGATTCCAAGCATAATTGCGACTAAGTTTCCCACAAGTGGGTTCTCTCGGTCCATGGCGTGCGATGTCTTGATAACTGTGCGCAGCATTATTAGCATCACATCTTTGACATCCTCCTCTGTGGGGCCGATATCATCCCGAAAGAGGAGCTTGAGAATGTTGTTCATAATGTTGATGCACTCGTTCACCTAGGAAAGTTATCGGAAATGTAAGTTCTCGAAATGTTTTGGATGGATGAAATTTTGTGAGGGAGAATTCTAAAATGATGAAAGCAAAAATCGAATTTACGGAAATGGAACGTAGAGCATACAAAGTAAAGGAAGTACGATTTTTTTAAGAGTAGTGCAATTTCTTTTTGATAAGATAACATCGCTTTTTATATCAAAAACCTTTAATTGAAGAGCTGACATAAAAAGTCATGTAAAGCAGCCTTAGTATGATTGTAGTCTTAGGTTGTATCTGTGACTACAGAATTTAGGCTCTGTCCGCTTACAAATAGTAAGATTCCATTTTCAAAAATGCTATAGAGCTATTGTAATTACATTCAGGGGAAAGCGAGTGGTACTTCCGTGTATGCTAAAATTTTTAGGTTCTCAAAACTTCTCTAAAACCAATTCGTAAAAGTAGCGTAGGTGGTAAGTAGAGGAGATCACATTTTCGAATACTTTGTACGAAATAATAATAATAATTCAATGGCACTACAGCCCACAAGGGACCAGGACCTAGCTTCTACAAGAACTACTCGTGTTGTGTGTGCACTGTTCTCTCAGCGAGATTTGAGAAGGCTTTCATAGACAATTGATGCTCTTTGAGTGTTGTCAGTAACTTGAAAGAGGTGGTGCCGTGAAAAAACGCGAGGTGTCCCGTCTGGGAATCGAACCTAGACTTTCTGCGTGGCGGTCGACGCACTTACCACTACGCCACGGCGACCACTGGGTTATACAATATATCAATTTAAATTCCGATGCTTATCGACTCCACAGTTGGTTGTTGGTTAACGCAAAGGAATGTTCTCCTCATGCGTCTGCCTAGAGACCACAGAACCTAATTTCTTTGGACTACACTCGCACAACCAACACACCTCCTCTGGTAGATGATATTTCCCTACCACATAAGTAAGTTGAGGTTTATATTTACCACAAACGAGAAAATCTTCTGTTACGTAACCTCTAAGGTTCGAATTTTAGGAATATTCAAGTCAAGCTGTTTTCGATGTTTTACACAGCCTGGTTGTTTTAAACGTGGTATAGGTAAACGATGAAGTAGCCGTGGCGTGGTGGGGAATTGCGTTAAGTCACACGCCAAAGTTCTAGGACGGATGTCCGGACGGAATTCCTCGCATTTTTTCACGGCACCACCTTTTTCGAATTGCTGACAAAACTCAAAGTGTGCTTATTGTCTAAAATCTCGCCGTTCGGAGTCGACAAAAAACTGTAGGTTCCTTCTATTCGTGAGAGAAGAGTAGCAGGCACAACACGAGTAATTATTGTAGAAGCGAGGTCCTGATCCCTTGTGGACTGTAGTTCTTATCAATCAGTGTATTACGAGTACACAAAGACAGCTTGATCTCCCTTGATCTTTCGGAAGTCCTTTACTACCATCTATACTGTTTTCTACATGTTTAGACGCGGTACATTCACATGAAATACAATAAATTAGTTGGCATAAAGCCCACAAAGTACCAAGAGCTAGTTTCGTTTCGCACGTTCATTAAAGACGTCGCATGTGTTCCGCTTTAAGTCTACAAAATTATGCATTCCGTACAATGACGTGTGTTTCGGATATTTATATTTTGTGTACATTTCTCTTCTTCGGAAATGAAGAGTAAAACGTTGGAGAGCTACGCCTACAACAGTCTATAAGATCAAGATGATATCAGTGAAAGGGAACCACTAGATGAAAAAGGAAAACTAACTGTCTCACACATACGAAATATGGTGCAATAAGATGAGGAGAGATACTTTGTTCAGGGATACGACGGAAAACGCTAACTCTGCAGCTATAAGAATGCACAATCGTGGCATATGCGGATGCAGCTGCTTACTTAGCTACCTTACTGATTGCATTCTGAGGAGTTTACACCAACATAAGTGTCTTAAATTGATTTTTGCTTTCATCAATTCTGGAAAAAAATTAATTAATTTTAGTTTTTAACTTAAAAAAAGATAATAATTTTTATTAACAAGCAAAGCTTAGTGGGAAAAAATACACTCACATCACAGTTTTCAATTAAAAAAAAAAAACACTTTTGTTCATCAAACAACATGACAAACCACTCTTGATAGTTGTGTGTTGTTTTTTTTGTTTGCTTTTAAAATAATTCAAAAGGTTACCTTTAGCTTAGCTGTTGTTTCACGTGTGTGCAGTTGTGATTTTAATTGCCCCAAAACTTTAGCTGCTTTTGTAAGATTCTTTTCTTGTTGCCATATATCGGATTTGCAGTCGCCCTAATTATACATTATACAGGACAGAGTATAGAAGAGATCTTGGTTTGTGTTTTTTTTTCGGTCATTTGATTTTCTTTTCATTGGGAGTTTTTTAATGGGTAAAGAAAAAATGTAATTCTTTTCTATGGTGAATATGATCTAGAGAACCATTTATGCGTGATCACTAGTACCGTTGTTAGATGTGTATTCTAAGTAAAGTGACAACAACGAAGATGGTCTCCATAGGATACATTCCAAATGATTTGTGATTTTGGCGAGAATAAAAGGGACAGGTGCACCGAAACAAACACAAAATGAACGTGATACGATGTGATGAAGTGAAATGATCTGATGCAAAATGTGGTGATGGTGTGTGAGGTGAGTTGATATACGATGCTATTTCTAAAATCTGAGATTACATAAAACGTGCAGGAAAAAAATGTGTACAAAAGTTTTTGCCGAACGATTGTCCTTTAAGTGAATCATAAAATAAAAGATCTTGTCGTTCAAATAAAATTTAACTTTAATCCAGTTCATAACAAATTTGAAATAGATTTAAATTAAAATTTTATATAATACAACGAAAACAGGAAGCTGCGAACAAAAATTTAGGGAAAATGGGGATAAAGACACGTGTGTTCTTATACTTATGTCTGGCTGTTCGAAAAATTTTGGTAACAAATATAGTATATCAATATCCTAAGCTTCATTTGGTTGGTTTGGTTTGGTTCAGATGGATTTGTTAAAATTGTGTTTTTCCATTAAACGTTATTTACATAAAAAAATAAATAGAATTTGCTGGTAATACCAAATATAATATAATAGAACGTAATGATTTCTAAAGAGGTTGCTGAGACGAGGAGAAGGAAGGCTCTTTACTGCCTAGAATTATACCTGTCTCTTGAAGAAGTTAACAACAAAACGTTGTTAACAACAGCCTACACAAACTAACTGATGTTGGTGAAGATCAAGAAATTGATCAAGGAAACAACCTGGTTACACCAGTAAAAACGATTTTATTAGGATTCCAAATAACAAGAAGTCAATCCTCTTAGCATCGTAATGGTTTCACACCACCTTAACCTTATCTAATATTTTAGAAATAATAAGAAAGTGTTTCAAGGAGCTGAAACAAACTTTATAAGATATATACGCACTATTTCTACTATTTGCTACACATTATTTCGGAAATAGATTTCTTTATATCAGTATTGTCGGAGAGAAATTCTTGATAGTCTTGAACAAATGTATCAACAAAAAGTAGCAATAAACGAAAATTATATTTTGCAAAACTATACTGGAAGTCAAGATAAAATAAACGACTGATTGTGATCATAAATAAACCGGACCGGAGTTAAAATCAGATACTCCCATTCTGTTATCGAGCGACTGACGAGGAAATAAAGAATATGGACATTGTATTCCGATAGGTTAAAGTTGAAATAAGCCCTGAAATAATACGCAGAAGGCTAGGCGATGTATGTAGGTCTATGTGGAATAGGAGCAACAAAACTGTGTCTATCTGTTTAAACATTTTGTATCAACAATGATTGGTAGTGTGTGATATGATCCAAACAAAATAAATATAATTTGTGGAGTGCCGATTATTTATCACATGCACTACGGTTTGCAGGTTAAAGTATTAGGAATTACAGTACAGTAAAGAGATTGAAGTTCCCTTATTGCGAAAGGACTTGATAATTTATTTTTTTCTTTTTGTATCTACGTCAACTGGGAGTTTGATCGCTTAAAGGGGTGGACAAGCAATAAATGAGTCATTGCTACCAGAAATTTCACAGCGCACGTCATATACTCTGAACAACCTGCCTCCATGTCAAATCGGTAAGTATAATACATAAAATGTTAACACAGAAGAAACAAAGTTCTTCAATTATTTTATGCACAATTCAATATTTCACGATTTCAAAATCGCCTGACAAGTGAATTCGCCCAACCTAATTGAAAATTTGTGGCAAAAAACGACACATAAGGTGGTTAAATATAAACCGGAGAGTATTTAAAATCTATACCAAATTCCCTAACATAAATGAAAATTCATATGTATATGAATATATGAAAGGAAATTTATATTTAATATGAAGACGAATTTGCTTCGTGCTCTACAATTGGAAAATAAAATATAGGCACTTTCGGGAGCAGTGAAAACAAAAGCAGCAGTCTGCTTGTGATTTACATTTTTTATCGATATAAAGATTAGGTAAAACGGTGCAAGTGCTCTAGTTAGAAGATTCTATTATTTGAATGATTTATAAAGCAATTACACTGAACGCACAGCTCACGTCAAAAGTAGACGGACCAACGTGAGAATTACTGCAAAATGGAGAAAGGAGAGGCAGTTCTTATAGTTTGGTTTGTCCTAGTTTGTCAACATTTCCTTTTGAGTCATGAGCAAATTCACGTTTAACATACCCGTAATATGTAATACGCTTAAGGAATATTTTAGAAGCAATGATGTGACATGAAAACCTGCGAATAAAAATTGGCCACGCCATACATTGATGATAAATGATGATTGAAGAACAAGCAAAAGCTTGAGAAATTAAACAAAACACAATTTACGCAAACAAACGTAAAAAAATGAGGAACATTTGAAAAACAAAGAGTACACAATGATTTGTAATTAATGAATGAACAACCAATGCTTTCAATTGCATATGTATATCTAACGAACTTTCTAATCCTACTTTGCTGTATCATGTACCTATTAAATATGGACAAATACGGCATAAAATACAAAAGAAACATAGCTAAGAGATTTTTAGTCGTGTATATAACCAGAACAACAAAAAAGAACAGTGCTTCAAAAATATAAGAAAAAAAAATATAAAAACGAATAAACATTTCAAAAACAAGCTTCTTCGAAAATCCAATGGCATTCAATTTGAATATTACTTCAAACAAATCAACTACATGCAATCAACTACAAGAACCTTTCGTTTCTGAGCGAACAAGTAACGTTCTCGATCAAAATAAAATAAAACAAAAAACAAGTAACAACAATTAAAACACACAACATGCCAGAACGTGAACTTAAATAGAACATTAATACAAAATAAAAACAAACATTTATGCAACTTAACGAAATAATTAAAAAATTCAAAATATTCTTAGACAATCCTCATGGTGGAAATAAACTTGTTTGTCTTAATTTGAAAAAAAGGATGAAGTCTGCATTTGTTTCTTTGAACACGAGAAAAGGTGGTAAACATTCGAAAGATCATCCTGTAACCAGTTTGGTATTTTTCCGTTTTATGGACTTTTTCGAAGAGACAAGACGGATAGTTGTACCCAGAGTGTTTAGATGCAAGTCCTTATATTTGTTGAAAGAACTTGTAATAATTGAAGACCAATCATAGAAATAGGTATAGCTGTTGTGGATCGAATTGATGAATATTCCAGTGAATCCTCATTACTGTCATATAGTACATAGTTTCAGATTTAGTTTGCGTCATTTTATTTAAGCGTAAACAATAATAACTTTAATTTCACTGAATATTTCGAGTATGGTGCCAAACGGTGTTCTTGGGAATTTTCCATCACTATTTCAACACGATGAAATATGCTGCCGAAAGTCACCGCACTTTAATGGAAGTTTACGAAGGCCATTCTCTTCTCCATGCTTTTAAAGTGGTTATTTTGACTTGTAAGACGAAGAACGTTCCGAAGAACCAAACAAGTTTGTTTGTAAAGAATTGGAGGTATTGCTCGATGAACATCGGTCACAAACGCAATAAGAACTTGCAAATATATTTGGGGTCGCTCATTTTGGGATCGTTGGGAAAGCAATGGGAATGATTCGAAAGGTAGGCCAGGAGGTGTGGTATGAATTGCACCCAAAGACATTACAAGACACCACCGGACTGTTACTGGTGATGAAAAGTTGGTCCATTACGATAATCCACAAAGTCGGACATCGTGTGGATACCGCGGTGATATCGGCGGTGCGATATATATTTGGCAGGACAGTTCGCGTGTGGAGTATAATGAGCTCCTACTGCCCGAATAAACAGTTATACCCATTTATTAATGAAATCGGCCAAATAATTCCATTCCAAATTGCGAGTTGTAATGTTTCATTCAGTGTTTATTTTATTTTTATGAGATTATCAATGAATGGAATCTGCTTGGAAACAAACATTACCAGCACTTTTGATGACATTCAGTTGGCATAAATGATTAACTCGTTCTCCACGACTAAGGGTAGTGGGATTTCTGTCTGACGGCAAAGTCGATCTATTTTTGGAAATATCTGTTGAGTTATCAAGCTCAGAGTACGTCTACAAGGTCCACTATACTTCTGTTTCTTGGCAGTCTTATTGATTAATACAGTCTGCATACGTCATACCGTTTCATTCCTATTGATCGCCTTAAGATGATTGGTGTGTCACGCACATCAGGGCTTTTGAGAATGTTTTTAAAGAGTATATTTGCAATAGGATAGTTTTAAGCGACTTAAGTCGCAATTTTAATCAGGTGCTCAGAGAACGAAGCCCAATTTACGACATTTTTATATAAAACATATTCTTTCCTGAAGCTTAGTTCTCCTAATTGAATTTCATTTGAAAGCGTTGTGCTGGATTTCTTCAAAATTGCACTCATCGAGTTTCTTTTAAAAACCCAGAAAAATTAAAAAAATTGTTTTTTTTTCATGGATTATGGCTTCGACTAGTAACAACAAGAATTAACATTAATTATGAAATACAATGCTGTTCCAGTGGCTGCCTCGATCAGCTTCGAAGTAAGGCATCTGTCAAGCACAACTCTATAGACCTTGTTAATGCTTTCGGGCTTAACTTAAGGATTGCTTTGATGGTATTAACTTTAGGTGTTTGAATCGTTTCCTAATTGCTTTCATAGCATTGATTCTCCACGGTATCTCAAAAACAAAGGTCATATGAAACTGTGCGGAAAAAAGTTTGATTGTGTCATGGGTACTTTTGGATGGCGCATCCTCCTGTATGATCTAAAAGTCCTTCAATAACATGTCTTTAATTGCAATGGAAAAGAAGTGCGTTAACATATTTGTGTTAAACCCATCGTTGACTGAACCGTTGTTTTCAGCATCATTTTCAAAAAATAAAAAAAAAATCGCCTCATTTCTTTTTGAGTTTCGAGTTTTTCCTCTGGAGTTCCTCCTCAGCTTTTCCACCCTACTCACCAAATGTGCACTTCGAGTTACTACTGTATAAGGAATTAAATTTCATGAACCTAACACATGATAACGTAGATAAGTTTGAAAAAATGAGAAGAAAGTTCGATCTAATGGTTAGGGGCGAAGATGATCGAAAGTGAATAAAAACAAATATATAGAAAGTTAATAAGAACACATTATCTTTCGAATGTATTAGAAATATTTTAGAGCTGCCAGTAAGATGTTGAGACAAAGGTTATTTACAAGTGTGATAACCCATGATTTGCCATTTGTTCCCCGATTATATGTTTTGCATTCGTGTTTAGAGCGTGGAAACTTGTAGAATGATCTTTCGAATGTTTCGAGTGTGTTCATTAATTTTGTTTACTTGTACACATAAAGTTTATTTCCCCAAGTTAACTTGTTGAATGTTATTATTTTTTGAACTTTGAAAAGAAACACAATTGAGAGAAGAACCATTCTTGAACTTACCTCTTCACTGCTTTCAAGTCGGTCTTTGATGTGCTTACAAAAGACTGGCAGGAGTATTGCCCTGCACTCAGGATAGTGAAACAGTTTTGAATCGACGAAATCCTTGATGCACACCATTTTCGATTGTGTCAGGCGACCCGGTGGGAATTTCATTAGAATTTTCACTATGCTATAGCTGTAACGAAACGAAATGACATGAAACACAGTTTTGGATAAAGCACGTCCTGTAAGTTTACCTAAGTTCTCTTTTGTCGTAGACCTGCAAAAGATCTGTAGCTATGACGTGAAGATTCTTCAGTAGAGCACCTTCAGATTTAAGCAAATCTGTTGGGCAATCGATCATCTCGATGAACATGTTGAGAAGTTCTGCAAAGAAAAGAACATACAGTGAAATGTGACAACTTAATTGTTGTACATTGTCTTACCCTCAAGCTTGTTCTCAAAGTCCTCGACGTTTGAATTGTCATTCAGCGCTGCAAATAATATCCGCGAGCGAATGATGAATTTCATCACATAGTGCAAGTACTTTGTCGTTTTGTACAGTCGTTTAACTTCGGCTCTTTCCTCGTCCGCCTCATAGTTGTCCACAGAGATATCTGCGGATCCAGCATTGATTGCTTCACGGATGTGATCTTGCAATACGTCCATCAGTTTGCTATAAAACAAATTTATTAGGTTACATACGCAATTAATCTATAAAATTTACTTACTTGTAAGCTAGAGTTGCAGAGAAACTTTCGTTGATGTAAACATCCAGCACGGACAAGAAGTGTTGATACTTAAGATCCGAAACTGTTTCCACCAAATGAATGATGCTCATAAACACTAGATTGTCATACCGCATCGGATTATCATTTTCCACCTAAGAAAGATTCCACTGTCATTTAAATGAACTTTAAACTGAAGCATATTACTTACTAGAATATTGAAGAGAGCGTCCAGAATGTCTTGTAAGAATTTAACTACCTCTTCACCTGGTACTGTTGCCAGGGCCTTGAGAGAATCTTCCAGGGATTCTTTATGTGCTGACCAATTCAATAGGCCAAGTAAACTCACTGGAATTAAAAAAGGTAATCGACTTTCTAAATTATAATTTGCTCTATTCTAAATGTATTCAAAATTAATTTTAAGAGTCATTCTAACTGTAATAGAGTATATCATTTAAAAGGATCATAGGCAGAAGAAGATAAATAGCATTGTTTTCTTTTACCCTGACACCGGATATGCATATACACCTTAAATCCTATCTTTGGTTCACTACGAAATGCTGGCATTAAAAAATCAAGCAGCATATAACAGGAGGGGACACTGTTTACTAATTTGCAGAGGTTTATTTTCTTTGAACAACTGTAATTGTAAGCAAAGTGTGTACTTGAACAGACCTATTGATGTGTTCATTGAAATTGGGAGAACATTCTATATTCTTGTGGTGCGGTCAAAGAACCATTCTGCACACTTAACCCTACTTCAGAAAGTGGGCTTAACTGTAAACTAATGGAAATGTGAACTCTTGAAGTGGAGAAATGCTGCCGAAGCCTAGCATGGTCTTAAATTCATCGCAAACGGTTTCGTACGTCAAGTAGCAAATGTTGTTCGATTCTCTTGATTCTAACGAGCCCCCACAACCAACTTATTCCCCCATTCACTCACCACTTTGTGTCAACTTTGTACTGCATAAATTAACTCCAATAGAAAGACTATCTTTCGGCAATAGAGTCAGTCCCGGCGTCGATGGCTTTGTACCACTTGGTATTTCCGGAATTGTCGAAGGCAAGTCCATGTATGATATTATTACATTTTTATCAAATTTTTTGTGATCAATCTTGTACACTATCACATTGTGCTGTCCTTGCTGTAAGATGTCACAGGCGTTAATAAACTCAAACTATTTCGGCCTTCTTTTATCTCGTCATACTCACAGTAATTGTGGTGCCATTATCTTGCATCAGCTTAACATACGACAGTCCAAAAGGTTTCTCTAGACGGTCTTTTTGTTCGTTTGAGCTTCGATGCTTGTACAGGAACTTCAAATGACACTGTTTGAATTCATCAATTGGCACATGAATCTGCAATAAAACTATTGTTGTAGAAATTAAAATGCATTCCTACCTAAGCCTAATTACTCACTTTAAAGGTTTCTAACCACTTTGGCTTATCCTCGTGGTAATACACAACCGATTTATACTCGTCGATCGGAGCGTGACCTGCTCCGATGCTCATCACCCCCGGTACTACCTCTCCCTTCTCATTGCAGACATACACAGTCACTTCGACATTTTTGTCACTGCTCTTAGCACTCCTCGAGAACTCGCCGCCGATTAGCGTTAGATATAGATCGTTGCGAACGTCGCCCGGCAGTATGACCTCGGGAAAGCCCATTTTCCGAGCAAATGGCACATTTCCGTGAACGAGATGCGGAAATTCCTCCTTGATCTGCAAATACACAAACGTTTGAGTGAGGAAAATGTGAAAACAAACTGAGGCCAACCTGCTTGATATCCCCTTGGAGAACCTCTATGCTAACAGCCAGCTTTGAGTCCATCTTTCCAATGTCTTTATTCGCTATCAACTTCTTTAAGGTCACGTCGAAATTATCCTTCTCGCACATGATAAATGGCAAATCTAGGTTGCTCTTGAAGTCATCTGGTTTCCGAATGATTGGTGTCAGATCTTTGAAGGCCACCCCGAATGGCCGCCGCATGTGATCCGTGCCCCCACCAGAGGAACTGTTTGAATTAATAGACAGCTGTGAGCTTTTCTTGCTCGCCGAACTCAGCACAGAATTCGAAATACTGATTCTCTTCGAGTCGTTCTCCTTCATCTCCATCGCACCAATCCGAATGGCGTAGCACACCAGGTAGAGCTTACTGATGTTTAAGTCATTCGTGCTCAGATCGGTGAAAAGGACGCGGTTGTTGTCGAATTGGTCTATGTCGCGGGCGATGCCCAGTCGTCCCCACTTCACAACGTAATTCTCTGTAATTGGCTTGTGTGTCTCACCATCGTACAGTGTGAACAAGAGATCAGAATCCTCTTGGAATTTGCACACAAAAGCGTGCACGGTCAGCAGGACATTGTGGGAATACTTGTTCATTGCACGTGAGGCACGGTGCTTTGTCGGGGGATTCTGCAAAGAGAAGGTACAAACCAATCAAATTCACTACCCATCAGAATACGCTTCTACAGTAGAAACTGTGTCATGTCAGAATATTAAACTTACATTCGCCCTTCTGATGCGATCAACGGCATTTAAGTGATGTTCGTACAACTCAGTTGTACATGTGGCATTTGTGTCGAGCATATTGCCACTCTCGTCACGCACGACCATGTCCAGCCCTAACAAACTGTTTCCTGTGTCTATTTGTGATGTGGCCAGCAGTTTAATTTGGCGCATCTCATCCACTGGCAGATTACCGGATATAAGCAACGCCCTAAGATGAATCAATTCGAACATTTTCCGTCGAATCGCACTGTAGTTCTGATGGTTGGTCTACAAAAAAAGAAACATAATTTGGCGAAGTGCTAGCATGGTCGTGGAGTGTGCTTACCAGAAAATATTGTTTTATGATGGAACCCCATTCTAGTATCACTTTTGTTATTTCGTCGACAATCTCTGATCGCTTGATGTAGTATTCACCCTTGACTATCACCCATTCGACGGTTTGAATATAGGACTTCGGGAAGATTCCCAGTTGTTCTTTGTTTCTGAAAGACAATAAGTGAAATTTGCACTATTTAATAATGTTTTGTATAAGACGTGTGTATTAATTGAAAATGATACATCGGCTGAAGAAAGAAGGACAACTCAGTTCTACAGCCTAGAGTTATTCATGGCTGTAGGCTACCATTCGTTATACCCTATCCAGCCAGCATTGGGAAATCAAACTAACTTTGTTGTAGTTTCTCTAAAGGGGTTTTTTGGTTTTTGTCCTCCATATATATACGACTTCATTTCAGGAGAAATGCAGCTGAATATCAAACGCTGCTTGTACGGAATATGCTTCCCCAGTTTCGATGTCAGTTTAAGTAGTCTAATTAGAATTTCAGCGGATCAGAACAAACTTTTAGTTACAGAGATTTTCAAACTACGAAGGTTTTAGAAATTAAAATTACTGGTAGCTACGAGTATATACATATGTATTTTTATGTTTCGAAGAGTAAAGAAATTTCAATATGTAATTTTTTTTCAGTTAATTCCAACAGGTTCGATGCAGAGAGTTTTATATTGTGTTTAAAGGTGCTTTGGAAGCTCATTCCTATATTAATAATAATAATAATTGAGTGGCACTACAGCCCACAAGGGACCAGGGCCTAGCTTCTACAACAACTACTGGTGTTGTACGTACTACTGTTCTCTCACGAGTAGAAGGGACCTACAGTTTTTTGCCGACTCCGAACGGCCAGATTTGAGAAGCTTTTCATGGATAATTGATACTCATTCATGGATAAAAGCAACTCGAAAGAGGTGGTGCCATGAAAAAATGCGAGGTGCCCCGTCCGGGAATACTATATTAAATCATTGATAAAATAAATTATAAATGATAAGAAACCAATAAAGATTTGAAAAGGCATAGGAATACTTTTACTGTACCGATAGCGATATACTGAAAAATTGTCTCTACTGCATCCTCTTCCTTTCAATAAATGCAAATTCCCGAGAATTTTTTAAGCATTCGTTTGTGACTCACTTTCGTCATGCATTTAAGTTAACAGTTAGTGGCACATTTCGGTTAATAGATTTGACCCTGGGAGAGATTTTTATGTGTTTTTGCACTTAAGTAAATTTGAGTTAACGAAGGGGACAAAGAAAACCTTTGGTTTAGAGCTTTCATCATTCCACCGGAAGAATACTTCTTTTTACAGATGTTTTTAAATTATCGTGTCGAATTATCGAAAGTTGATACACGTAAGTCCAGTGGCCAGTAGGGAGCATGTAAGTGCGCCGACTCACACGTTAAAGATTCCAGGTTCGATCCCGTGTTTGGATATTTTTATTCATTTCAAAGAGCAGACAATTTTCTCAAATTTCGCCGTTCAAAGCCGACACATGCACAACACCTTTAATTGTTGAAGATGCTACGCCTTGGTAACTTGTGAGCTGTATACATTTATATCATACAGACACCAGTCACACGAGTGTTTGGAAGTCTTTATAAAAAAAATTATTCCCATCCCCAGACTCAAGTTTATTGAAACTTATGAGACCTCCTCACAACTGCTCTTCGCAAAGGGTAGGGACTTTAACGGCATTGAAAGTCCTGTAGACTATAAGTTACACGACAAATCGGTTTAAAACAATTTTCAGCTACGTCACATCGATGCGGCAAATATAATGGAACCAAAGAATAACGCCCTAACAAATGACTCAGATTTCATTCAGGAGTTGACGCATACAGTGAACGCATGTGAAAAATTTCATTATGTTGGCTAATTGCAGTACTTGGTTTGACTGCTTACATGTGATTTCCAATCTTGGCTTGACACAGATCCATAGTTCATTGTTTACTTGTTGACACTGACTCATAACCCAATCCCGCCGGCGCTGCTAAATTAAGACGCTGTCTAAGGTGCCAGGATGAATATATCTGCATTTGAGAATAGGAAAGATGGATGTTGGAATGACGGAGAAAAAATTTAAGCGATTGCAAGACGGATGCCGAAAACACCTTATTTCTTTCGAACAGATTACGCGTCAAAATTCGCTTAAAACACACAGTCAGAAAGTCAAACGAGAAAACAAAGACGTGTGGTATAAGCAATTCAATATTCTTTTGGCATCAAAGTGTTCAAAATTATTTCTCACGAAAGACTTTCCCAAAATTCCAGTGTAAACAAAATAAATTCGGCAATCTAAATTTACCTGAGCACATTTATTGCAAACAATATGCAGAAGCAAACTACTTTCAGATGCCGCACAGGTTTCACAAAGCGAAGACTCTCTGCAAAATGTGAGTCAACGCACAAAAATCCCAATATCAAGTATCAAGTTCAAGACAACTATGAAAGACCTTACAATTTAAAATTGGATCAGTATATGAAGATACAACAAACTGGTTCAAATCAAACATGTCAACATCATAAACCAAACCTAAGCAACGACTATTTCGACTCAAGCATGAATCGCATAGAAAACGAAGAGGACAACATTCGATAGTTTGTTTAATAGATGACAAGCGAATACAAGAAATAAATCCGAAGAGGTGTGTAAATATAAAGAGCAAGCAGTCGAATAATAGAAATTAGTGTCAATTGCATGTGAGAGTAACCAAAGACGTTCAAAAGCGATTGTACCTTTCGTGAGTGACGTCAGGCTATGTACAAATGACATACGCATGCAAAGCGGATGTAGTTTGCAAATTCCACAAAATGTTCCTTTTTTCTATGTTATCTAAATGAAAACGATGTCGCATTGAAGGTAGATTACACGCCGAAGATTCCAGGTTCGGTTACTAGACCGATTTTCTGGCATTCTTTTCACGGCACTTCACGCCGTTCGTATTGACAATAAAGGGTAAGTGTAGCCTATATTTTCAAAAACACAATAGCACGCACTACACGAGTAGTTGTTGAGAAGTGAAACCCTGGTCCCTTGCGCACATTAGTATCACTAGGTTTAACAATTTTAAACATTGATACAGCTTGCACTTAGTAATATATCACATTTCGATGGCGGCTTTCGTTGATATTGGGGAAAACTTTAACAATATTATCCACATGCGATCGTGGAAGCAAATTCTTTTTCTTTGTTGGGCGCTATTGTCTGGAGTGGACTTTGGCCTTCAGCATCTATCTCCAACTTGGATGAAGTACTTCTTCACTCGCTTGTGCGCCAAAGGTGTGCTGTTCATATGTAAGTCCGCAAATGCTTGACTAGACACTTTTTTCTCGGAAATGACATCGACGTTTTGGCACCATACAGCGGGACTGGAATGATCATGAGTTCAATCTTTCTAGATATACTGCTTTAAAAAACAGTCCAGATGTCATGAATGGATTTATGAATCACCTGATTGAAAATTATATCCGTAACAGTATAATTAGTGTCAACGTAAATACTGTTGGAGGCAAAGTGTATTCGATACAATGGTACCATGCCCAAGTGTCCAGGGAACTTGATGGGTAGTGACTCCTTGAAGGTCAGGAACCACTGGAACTTAGGTTACAAACTGACTGTGCGGTAGGCCTTCTTGTGGGAGTATCATAGTGGCTACAGTTTACTTAACATAACTTAACAGAGTCTTAAGTAGATTTCTCACCCTGATGACTAAGACCGGACGGTTAGATACTTTCTCGACTTAGTGTTGAGTGTATTCTCAGACGTTAGAAAGGCCAATTTGGAGTGATTGTCCCCAAAGCATTTACTCAATTCGGTACTTGGGTAAGTAAGGCGTCTAGTTCTACATTATTAAGACAGGAGACAGGATGTTTGGTTTAAACCAAACCGGGATTCCGCGCTGTAGTCGTCGTGGCGCAGTGGTAAGTGCATCGACCGCGGCGCAGAAAGTCTGGGTTCGATCCCCGGACGGGACACCTAGCATTTTTTCACGGCACCACCTCTTTCGAGTTGCTGACAACACTCAAAAAGCATTAATTGTCTATGGAAAGCTTCTCAAATCTGGCCGTTCGGAGTCGGCAAAAAACTGTAGGTCCCTACTACTCGTGAAGAACAATAGCATGCACAACACGAGTAGTTGTTATAGAAGCTAGGCCCTGGTCCGTTATGGGCTGTAGTGCCACTCAATTATTATTATTATTATTCCGCGCTGTAATCCGCACTAAAATTGTTGTCCCAATTCTCCAAGAAAGTGAGGTATACCATTTTTTAACCAGCTTAAAGTGTTTATATATGTCCTTCCTATCTTGATGCCAGCAACTACTTCGTATACATTTTATC
The DNA here is from genome assembly GCA_944738645.1 of Eristalinus sepulchralis. Taxonomy (NCBI): domain Eukaryota; kingdom Metazoa; phylum Arthropoda; class Insecta; order Diptera; family Syrphidae; genus Eristalinus; species Eristalinus sepulchralis. The sequence continues at coordinate 38,115,707 of OX122882.1, read as the reverse complement.
CCATCCGCTTCTTCGCGGATCGCTATATTCTCAGATTGCTATAAACGTTGAATCGGTAATTGTTAATCATCCGCGTAGGCCTATAATGGAAATGCCTCTGGTGCTGATCAGAGAATTAGCCATAATCTTCTGAACTATGTAGTACAACACACCGTCTTATCTGTCCTATCTAAATTTTTTCATTGATTTTGTTTCTGTCCAATGCCATCCTTTCGACCGCTAGAACTAGATACATATGTCAGTATATAGCTCATCTTTATGTCGTTTGAATTTCTTGGGCTTTTCACAGGCTATCCCACAATGTAAAGACTTGTGTTAACGTGGACTTTTCTGGAATGAAACTTTCCTGACGAACTCATACCATATGCTAAGAAGATTATTTAATATATTGTTGCCTTAATCAAAGGAATCTCATTTGGTGTGTACCGAAAAACAACACTTAGATTTCACTTACAGGAACCCTTTTCTCCGATCTTTGAGATCAGCTAGATCAGCCGTCCAATTAGCTCATCTCCAGCTGCATATAACAGTTCTGCCGATAGTTCGTTCGCGGCAGAAACTTTGTTTGATTTCAGTTTCGATGTTACCACCATCTCTTTCTGAGAGGGATGGAAGCCTTATCCATCGTCCCTCCAGTTGGGTGTTTCATAGTTTTATTTGTATCTTCATTACAGTTTAACAGTAACAGAAATTTCCAAAATTTTAGCCAAAATTGCAACTCCACTACAAACTGTCAATTTTTGTACTAAAGTTACAGACATTGCATTAACAATAAAAAATACATTTAGAAAATGAAAAAAAAAAAGTTACAGACATTGATTCGGAGTTTGCGGATACGGATAAACCGTTGGATAAAATTGTCGGACTTCTGCTATAACTCCTCTACGTCTACTCGACTGCGGCCTTTTCACACTCCTTTACTGTTTAAACTTAACTCACGAACAGCTCTCGTATTTCTGTGCCTTGTAGAATGTCAATTAACTAATATTTAACAGAATTGTTTAAATATAAAAAACTCCCCACAACTAGGATGAGTTCTGCTTTCCTGTTTTAGATTTATTTTCATCATGAAAAATGTTATTAAATCTTCCGAAGTTCGTTGAAGCGGACGCAATTTCGACTGTCTTAACCGCGTCAGTAAACTTCCCACTGACATACTTTTTAAATGTGTCAACAGTGCCCAGCATTAAGGGAGAAAAAACTGTAACTATTCAAATGATTAATACAAAAGAACCCCTATCGAACTTCCATTAAAGGCTACAGCTGTAATTTGTTCGACAATGCTAAACTCCTGGGACTTACTCTCAACAAAAACCTCAACTGGAAATCAAATATTGATATACGCAATCAATAGCCCGCATTTGTAGGAAAGCATTATATATTGGATCAGATTTTGACGTATGACATATTCAACGGAATAAGTAACAACATTGTGGTCCTCCGAACTTTATACACATGTATACTTAACGAAGATGTACTGTTTTGTGCTACTCATCGTTGGAACAAAAAATATTAGTTTTAATTATGTTTTAAACAAGTTTTTATAGCTAACCGCGAAGTTTGATGCGATTTTTTAATACGATTATTTGTATGACCTTTTTGTAGGCCCTTATTCACAGAACAAAACTAAAGTACAACTGTATACATGAGCCAAACTTTATTTTAACCAAAATGTATCCAAAACTGTGGGTTATCTAGTGCTATGTTTTAAATCATAGGTACACAAATGTGACACTGATCAAAATCTTGACAGATAGTCAAAATCATACCTTTACAGAAATGAAATGACTCACTTTACTCTTGAACAACGTGGGGAAACATAAAGTTATTTTCAAAGTGCGTGCAGATGTCAATTGCTCGACCCTGAGCTGCAATTTGACTTCTTTAAACTTTTTCTTGTGGAAAACTTGATTATAGCCAACAATTCGAAAACGATTTGAATAAATAATGCTAATTTCATCCCAGCATTCCGTGAAAGCATCAAAAAGGTAATTTAGGATTGAGGGTGACAGAATAAGAGGTGACAGTAAAGTCAGCCATGGCAGCCACTTGAACGAAGTTCTACCTCGCATTCAATGGCGTAATTGTTCTTACAAGAAAAGTCATAATATACAGAAAGAGTTAAATTTTATTCACTCACCATCCTACGTATCGTTACAGACAACGGCGTATCGATCTTATAAATATAAAGATATGCAGAAGCACACCACTCACATGATCAAAGGCTAATGCTCAGGAAAATCGTTTAAATATCAAATGGAATCAAACGCGGGGGAAGTAGAAGTTCAGATAAATTCTATGTCAGATAATACATTCGTATTCGAAGAAAATCATCACGATAACTGCATCCACTGAAACTATTCACACAAATCTCCCAGTTGAAGTTCAGACAGATTACATGAAATTTAATCTGGCGCCAGAGCTGTTTTTTCTGTTCCCAAAAGTGGATTGCATCAAATATCTGATAACCACACAACCTTTTCGGAGCACTTCCGGTTATCTACAATATCCCGACGACCGGCACATATGTACGTGCATATCTTCACGCGTACGTATGGCAACATACGTCCATGGAAGGAAATCCCTATTTTGCACAATATGAGCCACTGTTTGCATTTATCAAATCTTTGCTTAGGCCAATAGAATCCACCACAACCGATAACGAGCATATCGCTGCGGCCTTATCTGCCACGCTCTGAGTAGTGCCGCGCCACGCTAGGGAGAGACTTTCAATCACTATCTGATTTGTTACTTATCTTTGCTACACATTGACCTCCAAGCGCACACCACACAGACCGCAGGAACCCCTAATTGACCCAATGAAAGCGAAAGAGAGGCAATCCCCCCGAACCAGTAATTCAATATCAATCGCAGCCGATACACATACTTTTTATGGTTGTTGTGCTGCAATTTATCAGAGTTGTTCTCGTCGAGCGCGGGGTTCCCCCTCACGCTCATTTGCCGCCATAGAGAAATTATCGAGAATGAAGGTGATGTGAAGGATTAATTGAATTCTTGAGAGATACTCACTTCTTGTTGTATCCGTAGTACCAGTGGGTCGTTTCCTTGAGGATCACCACGGAATCGCCAACGTCCAGGCTCAGTCTGTGCGGCTTGTCCTCCTCGTCGAAATTGTCGTTCGCTGCAAAACGAAAAGTCAGTCAGATTAGAACCCGAATCAGATGTAAAAATGAGGAGAGAGAGAGATTCTACAGGTGGCCGCGAGGAATGAGCAGTGACTACCGCTGGAGCACGTTCGTCGGGCGCGACTAGTCACTCGGAGGAACCACAATGTTTATAAATTTGCTCTATTTGGCAGTCAATATTTGAGGCCGCGTTTCGAAGGGGGAGCTTAATGGCACAAAATGCAACAAACAGCAAACACACCATTTCCACATTTCTAGCACAGCCGTCACCGATAGGAACTATATGTGGGGTGCTAGTGCTGGGGCAGCTGTTGCGCCAATGATATTGGTGATGAATTCATGTTCCTACACACACATTTGTTCGTCTGTTCGCCTCGTTATCAAGTTACTTCCTACAGATGAACACAAGTTCCCCCCAGCGGATCAGCACAAGCCCCAATAGTGCGGTTTGAGTATGAGGTTAATTGTTTTTAATGCCACTACGCTCGGTTTACGACATGGGCACACACAGTGTCGCTGTGTCGCTTTTAATTAATGCGGTTGTAACTGGTGCTTGGGAGATCTTCTTCTCTGAATGGGAGAGTGTCTTTCGGGAGTGAATTCTCTGAATGTCTGTGCTGACAGAGTACAGCAGAGTTGATTGATTGAGTCAAGGGCAAAGTGAGACCTGTGATTAAGGTTTGATGTGGAATTCTGCTTGACTTCGAATTACAATCAGGCATCACTTGAGACATTGGACCGATGTGTGCTACATGAAACAAGAATTCAGTTCGGTCAATGCACACGCATTGAATGTGTTAAAGATAATTGAAGAAATCGTCTGACGTAGCAATGATAATGCATCTAGGTTAAATTGCGATTTAAACTTCCATCAAACGGTACACAATTAAAAGCAATTTTTAATATTTTTTACAAAACGGATTGAATGTAAGACTTCCTTGATATTTCAGTAAGATATTAAAAACAAACATTCAATTCAGACAACTGAAGGCAGAAATCCCTTGTTCAAGCCAAATTATATTAGTTTCGATTGCAAGTTGAAAAGTTTATTCTTGTGAATCTTTTTGTCATATCTTGCCTCCTTGGAATATCTTGTATCGATTTTTCAATCGTAGCTGGATAAATAAGCTTCAAGATAAGAATATATTATGGAATATTCCAGATAACGGTAGATCCAAAACATCGGTGAAGCGGGAGCGAAATTGTTTTCACGAATGTCTCCGAATTTTCGATGTATTTTCAAACGAAAACTCGCTCCGATTAGATCATTTGGAACTGTATTTTATAAAGACATTTCTAATTTTTAATCTACGTCTTGTATAAAAAAGAATACATACTGAACTGTCCTTCGAAACTGAAGCAGCAACACATTTTGAAATTCTATCTCCTTTCGAAATCCAAAATCTCGAAAGCCTAAAATCTTAAAAACTCAAATCATCGAAAACCACAAAATATTAAGAAGCAGAAATTCAGAAATCATTAAGACTGAGGATTTTTTTAGATTTTTTTAATTTCCCTTACTAATAGATTTTGATTATTTTGGATTTTTCGTGATTTTGGGAATTTCGGGCATTTGACTTTCGGCACTTGTGGGTCTGTAAAGTCTGTTTTTCTCTGCTACAAAAACAGTTATTTCATTTCTTTGCCTTAGCTCCTGAGAACGTCTACGAGAACTCCTGGACTAGGTTACCATTCATCTTTAATTTTCCAGTTTTCCTCGTTGCTGTTAGCAATGAGGGAATATTAACAATATAAAAAAAAATATCTCAAATTTGAACTTTCATAGTCAGCATAAATTTGAGGTTTTGTCCAATGTTGAAAGGACAAAAACACGAGTATTTCTTGGACAAATAATGCCGCGTAACTGCTAGCCACAAGTGCCATGAATATATACATTTTAAACCCATTTTAGCAACTGAAAACAGTTAATACATGTAAATTTAAACTAAAGAACAAACTGTGCAAAATTCCACACACAGATAAGGCAGAACTGATCAACGTTTTTAAATTCCACTATTTACTATGTTCATTCAATTTGTTAAACTTACGCTTGACTTTACGAGGAGAACAACTAGAAAAGACAAATGATACCCAACCAACTAATGGTAAAGAAAGAACACTGCAATCACTGTTTTCAGATTTAGATGAGGCGGCATTTGTAGTCTTTTGTTTTACATGCATTCAAATACCAAAGGTTTTCTGGTGTTACGAAGCATGCTGTTGTCGATAACGATTCTACATATAACCCGCAAACTTATTATCTCTTCACCAAAGCCAGCCCGTACGGAAGGGGGCTTACGAGGACAACATTCGCATGTTTAGGCGAAAACAGAAATAAAGGCGGTATAAAGGGATCTGTCAGAAAAAGATGTGAATACAAAGTATAGCGTGTTATCTACATATGTAAAACGGATACATGATATTGAAGTCTCAAACTAAAGAACTTTAAAGTAATTACTGCGGTAAGTATGCAAGTACGTAATTACTCCTTTTACTCACTGTGAAGCATTTCGGAAACACACAAGAAATGTCTTCTTTTCAAATAAAAATTAAGAAAAAGCTGGACCAAATTTCTGTGTGTAACTTTAGGCACCTGCAAAGGTACTTTTCTAGCTGAAGAAGTATGCTGATTAAGGCCCAGATGTAAGCTAAACCTCAGAGCAAAGGAGAATAAGGCTCAGGCAACAAACACCAATAAAAGTTTTTCTTTAGAGATTGATTAATCTAGAAATCAATCTTTTTCTTTTTTCTTGAAACTATCAGGTCTTCGCCAATGAGACAGAAACCTTTTGCCTTCTGCGCACACAAACACCATTAAAATATAAATCATTTCACAACAATAACCCGCACATGTCGGTGGATTTACGTCCCACTTATTTGGAAATAAAAACACTATTTGTCTGATGACCGAGCAAACTATGAACGACTGCTATGTACCTGGTTATGACCGGTTCAATAAATAAGACTCATTTTTAAACGTACAGAACATTAAGATCGGTATCTCACTGAAGCTGACGAAAGACTTGGGGACAGGGCCTCAGCCTTCCAGAAGACAAAGGCCACTCCTCGATAGTTTTTCTTTTTAATAGCCTCATACATTCTTTTTTGTTTATAAAAAAAATTCGTTCACATATGGCTCTATAAATGACACCTTACGTGAATTCTATTCATTTCCAATCCTCGAGACATGAACTCCCAGCTTGAAATCATAAAATATAAACTATACACAAACTCCGCACTAACACAATGTCTTCCAGCAACCCCAACTTAAGAAGTTAATGAATTTCCACCTGAAAAGTATGAGAAGGACCCCATTCTATTTACTTACCAAACACTTGAAAGGGCAATGACAAGTAACGTCAATTAAAATACCTCAAACGGGAACTATTTAGAGGCAATCAACCCAATTACCCTCAGACTACAAGGGTCTCAGACATAAACCCATTAACCGGCTTTGTATTTATCCCTATTACCCTTCGCAGTCAGCCGACTTATCAAAGAGTCATTCACATCCCCTCATTGCATCGCTCACGGTCTCTCGCTCCCTAGGCCGAATATCAGCGCAATTCCAACAGGCTGCGACTCGCACGTGCTGCACATACGCGACAACAACCCTTAACTCGTGAAAAAATTCCTTGACTCTCATCTATTCAGCATCAGTTCAGATTTACAAACGCTCCCGTATGTGTGCGTTTGTTTTTGAGGTTATGTAGCTCTCAAGTCCCAACAGCCACAGCCAGTGTGCAGTAACCAGTCGACCCTCATTAGAGACTTGTTTAGATAAACTATTCAGCGAGTGCTGCTTCAAAACAAAGCGCTGCCTTCCTTTCGCTCTTCACTTCCTGCTGGAACTTCGTCAATCTTCATTCACACACACATCCACGGGCACATTCTGAATCGAATTATGTAGCTGCCGCGGGTGCTGTTGTGCTAAGCGCTTGTAAACACTATTTAAATAAACTATTGCTTCGAACTCACACCACCACACACGGCGGTGATGACGCTGTACGACTGGGGGAAGAGAATTATTGACGTAGACGCGACAATGAACAGATCCGCAGCTGCATACATCTCTGATATCGTCGACGTCGAGTCACCTGTGCAATGCCACCAGTTCCACTGCCTCCATTCCTCAGAGGCGTCGAGGCGAGCAGTTGCACTTGCTGTTTCTGTTGCCCCAATGCTTATGCACAATAGCAGAACTTTTCTGCCTCCCCGCGCCGACTCGCCTCGTTTCACCACTCCACAGTGTCCAGCTTTGGACAGACTTCAAGATTCGTATTCGGCGACATGCTAAATGCCATGATTGCGTGCCGCAAATTTTAAGTGGAAGATCGGGTGAGTAATTCATGTACGGGGACCGAACGTAAAAGCCGCCATCGACGGCACACAATCAAGAAACGACCCAAATGGGTAAGATTAAACGCCAAGCCACACAATCGCCAAACCGAGCAACAACAGAGCGGGAAAGGCCAGTGAAAAAATGCACAGAAATCGGTGAACAGACCGAGAAATGGAAACAAAAACGGAATGAATTCGAAACAATCTAGTGTCACATTAAAATTCATAATTTGTTCTTTTCCAGAAGCTATTTTGGGTGTGCAGTAAAGGAGGGTAAATTGAACGACACATAAGTGAAAAACAGTGGCTATCAAAAGAAAGGCGACACTTGCAAGTTGGTTTTTTGAATTTGATTGGGCGTTGGTTTTGTTGTATATTTATTTTATTTTTAAAGTTATGGATTTAAAATGGGTTATCTATGGAATAGACTTTAATTTGAATAGATTCTTAAAATTTTAATAAAACAATGTGTGGTGGATGTGTCTCTTTTTTTTTTTTTTGTTTAAAGGCCTACTGTGCTGCCGCAATCGAAATTTACAATTTTTGAATCTTGCATTTAAATCCAACTGGATAATTCATGACCGAAATCATGAATTATATTGGATATGAAGATTTAAACGGGATCAGGCTTGAGTTGAGGTGCAAAAATGGCAAAGTTGTCATCTTCGAAAGATCAAGTTCATGCAAGCGACGCGAAACCAATCTCATGGAATATTTCAGCAAGCCCTCGCACGTTTCGACTAAAGGGTGTTGGTTAAAGCCAATGAATTCAGGTCACTTATGGTGACTACAAAATGACCGAAGCGCTCCGAACGTTGCCTGAACAACTTTTTCACAAACTTTTGAATGTAATATCCGTCCATCGAGAATAGACAAAACAAACAGAAAAAAATTACAGCCTGTTTGAGAGGAGCAGAAGCCTGTTCGAAACTGAAAATGAGAATGTTGGATAATTCCAACCGAATTATTTTTCATAAAGTGATCTCTTTTTGTAAAATTCTCAAAGTCCAGAAATGCAATTGGTCCCTCCTTTGAAGGAGACAAGTCACGCAAGTCACGCCTCAGCCAACGAAGCCCAATCTGTCACCTTTATTGACTGCGTCCATAGGCTCGGTACAAAAAACTTCTAATATCTGGACTCACTGGATCGCTATAAATCAAATTTAGGAAGTGAGGTGGGATGGAACGGAGAATATTTGGACGTGCACTTGTTGTTGACTGAAATACAGTTATGACACAGAAGTCCATTAATTTTAGTAAATACAATTCACCCCCTCAGTAAGTAACCAGAAGTATATACAGTTGAAGTAAGTAGAAGTGTATACATTACTTAGTAACAAAGGACTTGAGCTAACGTTTTCAATTTTCTATTTTTTGCTCGGTGTCGAGACTAAATTCTAAACACATTCGCTTAACTTAAGTCTGCGTCACGACAGAGACCAAGAAGGCTGACTTCAATAGTTCCATAGAAAGTGCGTTGCCAATACTTCGGCTATGATTGTACGTACAGCTTAAGAGAGAGAATGACGTGGAAATCTTGGCGAAATTTACTCAGAAGTAAAGTCTGCAGGAAAATACACCGCAGGAGAGATTCAAGTTGGTCGATTTTGTTTCGGGGTGGAGTCTGAGTGTTGGTTAAAAAGAAATATCGATTAAACTGCGTTTTAGGTGGAAACATTGCGATGGCCCATAAAGAGGTAGAATTATTCCTACTTGCCCATTAGGGAAAATGCACAGCTTTATTATTTCCGCAGTTGTGAGATTTTTGTTGATTTAATGTTTCAAAGTTATTTAATACTTTCTTTCCAATATATTTCATGTGCATGATTAAATTCTTCAAATGGAAACAATTTATATATCTCCCTAATCTGAAACGATCCATTAAGTGCTTTTCCATGAAATTCTGATTAGGAATTCATCCAAACGTTGCTGCTAATCTACTGTTTTCGAAATCGCTACGCTTTGTGATAATCAAAATTTAAGCGGAAAATGCATTAAACAGCGTGTGTGTGTGTTGTTGCTAAAACGATAATTGGGTGCAACAGTCGCAATGCTGTGCACTAGATGCTGAATTGATTTCAAAGCTTTTCACGTTAAATCACACTCAGTTTACCTAGTCAATTGATTGGGATAACATTGTGTACATACATAGACTGCAATTTAAGAAAAAAAGAAAAGTTGAGCACTTAAATGATCGTAATTGGATTTGTGTTCGTGTCAAGAATGTATATGGCGTCAAAGAAAATGAAGGAAAAAATGTACGAATGTCATGGCAACAGCTGATGCATCAATTAGCGAGTCAATTTCGTTTTGCAATTATACTGTAACCTGTTTTTTAATTTAATGTATCCCCTGGATGCATGACCTCTTTTGATGGAATATATTTTTTATAAATCAACTGAGATCGATTCATTTCGTAATTTTAACTTATTGGAAACTAAACAAGATAAGAAACATACACTTTTCATTTCCAATTTTATTTTAATGAGACAGGCAAGACAGGATGTGGTCGCCGTTGCGTTGTAGTAAGTGCGTTGACCGCCACAAAGAAAGGGTAGGTTCGATTCCCGGACGGGACACCTCGCACTTTTTCACGGCACCACCTCTTTGGAGTTGCTGACAACACCCAAAGAGTGCTAATTGTCTATGAAAAGCTCTCAAATCTCGCTGTTCGGAGTCGGCAAAAAACTGGCCCCTTTTACTCGTGAGAGAACGGTAGCACGCACAACACTTTTTACAAGGAATAGCAACGTATATAACATGACATTATTAATCTTAATCTTATGGATGTGCGTACATGTAAGGGAAGCCTGTGGGGGATACAACTGAATTCAGTTTGTAACAAGACACAGAAAAAAACTTGACAGTTGTCTGACTAAAAGTTTGTGAAAAGAATTTCGTGTCTTAATGAAAATTTAGAAAATTTGATTTCCACAAAAAAAAGCTTCTGGTATGACAACGTGTATTGATAAGTGTTATTTTGACTCTGCCTTAGCATTAATTAAAAAATGAATTACTAAATTCCGTAAAGCCCATTAGCGGCACTGAAATCGATGAAGATCCACCGTAGGTAGAAAGGTGGGTCTTACAGATCCATAGAAATAACAAAATGATTGAGAACGGCCGTAAAGTGATCAAGATCTCGGAAACTCTAAGGATACCGAAGGCAAATGTTGGACATATCATTCATAAGTATTTGGGTAGGGCAAAATCTTTGGCAATGTGGGTGCTGCGCGATAATTTTTGGCACGATATCTGACAACGAATGAAACTCTGCTGCATCATATCACTTCGGAGTCTAATCGACAGTCAAACATGTGATGAACCAAATCCAAGACTTCAAAACGATGTCAAAGTTTTTGTGTCTATACCTCGGAATACGAAGGGATTAATTTTCGGCCACAACGACAGGGAATAGTATAAAGCTCCACTTCATCGTTTGAGGGATGAGATTGGAGAAAACAAATCCATTTAAAAAAGAAGACAATGCATACCGTCAAAAATCTGTGAAAACGATGGCAAGTAGCATGAATTCGAGGTCGATTTGTGAAATTTTGAGTTCTGCACTTATTTTCGTTTTCGCATATTAAAAAAAAATCTCTCAAAAGATATTTAGTGGCGATGAAGAAGTGTTTTCCAAAAGTGAAGGCGATTTTGAAGCATTAAAATCATACTACAAAAAAGATATCGAAAAGTTGAAAGACCATTATAATCGGTGCATAGCCATCATTTGTTTTTTTAATAGACTGTATTTTTTAAACGATACGGACTTGTTTCCCACGATCAATACATGGGATATATCTAGTCGTCTACATTCATTCATCGGAATTCTTGTTTGCAATCTCTCTAAATGTACATATGTAAACGAAGACTGTTTTCAAGAACGGTGAACTGTTTTTTCAATTATGTTTAAGGCCACGCACACGCCTTGAAGTGTTGAAAACTTTAAATCCATTAATTTTTCGAATGCAAGCATACAATGCTTAATTTAATTTGTACACTAGATTTTTTGTGGTGGTAACCTGTGGTTCCTTTTCTTTCTCCTTTTCTTGAAATCTAACCTTCGTATCAAAATTATTTAGATGGTGCAATCGTCATAATCTAAGATGAATGCGAGGGAGCGTTCCCAAAAAAAAGCCCTGTGTACATCAAATTTGCGAATGTTTAAACTATTGTTATAACATCATTTCAACTCTATTTAGCTTCCACAAAACGAGTTCCTGTTAAATCGCATAAAGGCATCGTATATACACAGGGAATTTTTGGGAAAAATCGAATAAGGTATAATGGGGTCTGCAGATGTGCCATTAATACGTCTACATTTGCTACAATGCGGCTGTAACTTATGAGTGAAGTTGAGAGTGAGAAGAAGTTTCAAAAGTAATCCCAGGCACTGGGGCAGCCGAAATTAATATTATACATATAGAGTGTTTCTTAGAGGTTTACGACAAAATTTTAATTGCCAGCCTTAGTTTTAGTTTGTTTTGGCATTTCAACATGGAAGAGACTTCCAAGATTGCCGTCGATTCCAATTTTAAGATAAAGCCCACTTTCGGTTGAATGGAAAAGTTAATAACAAAACTGCGGTATTTTGAGTGAGAACAATCTCCAAGGGTATGCTAAGACACCGTTACATCTGCAAAAATTTATTGGAGTTCTTTTTGGATTGGTCAGAACGTTCCAATGGTGACATGATATTTTTTATGTCGTTTGGGCTAAACATTACCTTTTTATGGAAATTTATCTCAAAAACTAAGATGAGACAAGAAAATCATTATAAAACAGCAGGGAACCGTAGAAAATGATAAAATAAATAAAAAACTTTCGAAACAAGCAACTGATTTTCGACTTAGTGGTACGAAATAAGTTATCGAACCAGACTAAAATCTATTACAGATGAATTAGTCATTATGAAATTGGAAAGCCTATTTCAACATGCTTAATGCGACAGAAGATGCACGCATATACCTATGTCAAGTTCGTCTTGACGACCATGTCAAAATCATAAATGGTAAATAAGGGAGCAAGTTATCATTAAGTTTCCCGGTTTCTCATTAACTTCTCACAAAAGCAGCCACCACTTCGATTATCCCACTAAAACCAAAACTTCGTTGGATTAATAGAAAATGTTCACCGACCATAGCAAAGTGAGAGTGGAAGTGGCACTTGAAAATTCACTTGATGGCGTTCATTTAGATTTCATGCTAGATTAAAGGGCTATCTCGTTAAGTTACAAATTCTGATAGAGAACAGCAGTATGACTGACATATATTAAAGAATGGATACTTGCCTAAGGCAACGTCATAAGCATCAGTTTCGTTTCCTTCTCCTCCTTCGTAAAAAAAACGTAGATGACAAGGTTGGAGTATATGCAAGGAACTTTGAGAGCATCTTTTGCAATATCTACCACCATTCGGATTGCAGAATTATGATGTATGACGGTAGGAGAATTGTCAAACACTAAGGTAGACTATATTGGCAAAACAGAAAAGGTCTTTGTATATAAGCCATTGAGGCAACGCAATAGACGTTTACGATTGAATGATTGAGGAAAAACCTCAACAATTTCTTCGGGTCCAAATGAAAACCGGATGCGTCTTAAGCGTATTACACTGACCTCTTCGAAGTATTTACTATGTCTCTCTCAATCGAAAATTAGGTATACAGACATAAGTGGTCTCTGCAGATCATTTTCGAAAAGAATTTCTTCATTTGTTTAACATAAAGCGCAGACTTACGGATCCATTAAAGGCGCCAATTTAAGTTAAGATACCAGATGAAATATTCAAATATTTCAATAAACATATAATTTCAATATGAAACGTAACTGAAGTAAGGTATAAAATATAACCGTCCCTTGAGGTATGAATGGCAACTTTATCTTAACCTACATATGTACTTCCAAGAAACACGCACTCACATTGACCGAGCTGAGCTGGTATACATATAAATCTACCTATGCTAGACCAAAGACCCTAACCAATTAAATTAACCCAAACAGAAACCTAGTCTTCAAGGGTGACTCTTGAAAACACAATTGTGTGCGTTATCCACCACGAAACGATCCATCATACTGGCGGCTTCTTTAACAATATTTAGCCAAACACATTTGTACATACAGGTTATTGCCACTGCTCCCGTGCGTTGCTGAGACAATGCTGGCGTACCGGATATATGATGCAGGATAAGAGAGAGAAATTTCTCCGCCCACGTCCAGGAAACATAAAACAAAGCAAAATCCAGAAAACTTGGTCAAGCCACCAACCGTCATCATCACCAAAGGTATCCCCCTTTTTCTCTCTTCTCAGCCACACAATAACATTCGTGGAAGTTGCCAAAGCGACAAAAGCAAGTACATCCGAACTCGGTTGCTCCCATTCGACGCCGAAATGCCCTATTGGAAAGCAAGCTGAAATAAGAACGCGTGTTGCATATCTTTTCTTCTCCAGTGTCGGTGCGTCTTAATTGCGCAGGAAGGGGGCCACATATTTTAATCAGTTTTCCCCGTTCATACTCTAATCGTCCACTAAGAAGAGAGATATGGGTGTTTTTTGTTTCTTTAATTTTTTTGTAGTCTCTCCATTCGTTTTAATTACTCGGCTGTATGTTGTTTCGAAATGCGATCCAAGTGAAAACAGCAACTGAAGCGAAATCCAAAATTCAGACAAACACAACACAGAAAGCACTCAGCTACCCCCGATATTCCGCTGATATCTGTTTTCACTTTCGTCAAGCGACGAACACTGTTTTCCCCTAAATAAGGAAATCATTTCGATTTTCTATGCACAATCATCAGCAACAAGTTACACCCTAGGGGGTCATGCTAGCCGATGATACTCAAGAGCACAACAACAAAAAGGCAACCAAAAGAAACACGGTTTGCAACAGGGCGCTTTCTGATGAGTGTGACGATGAATAATATTTTCTTCTAACCAACAAGGGGGAAAATTGTGGGTCTTTTTACTCGAATTTCGGATATTTTATACAGTTTTGACGGACTTCTTGATTGTTGCTTCGCTTTGCTTACCAATTCCGAAACGATGTTTATTATCCGTATCCTGCCACACACTCATCGTGAAAGTGTTTCCTTCGCTAAGCGATTATCCCTTGACACGACACATAAAATTTCACAAAAATCACACACACAAATTGTTTTGCACAACGGAAACACGAAAATTTATTGGGGTTTTGTCAACAAAAAATAGGGAGGCGCTCGCGGCCCCACGGACATTTTTTCCAAAATAAAAAATTCAACTGATTACGACGAGTTGGATATACACATATAGACGAGGGAAGCACACACCGACAACAGCGACAGCGAGACAGTGACACACACTAGATGGTGGATCAGGTCAGTTGGTGTGTGGGATCTCAGTTGGGGAGAGGCCAAGCTAAGAAACAACAACAAATTTGTTTTATTGTAAGCCATTTGACAGATGTATAGGAATGTGTGGGTGCACGGATATTCCTTAGTTCTGTTTGGTTGCTGAATAGCATGCTGCTGTATGCGGAAATGAGAAGTGCGTTCAGCTGGTATAAATATACTCTTAGATTATCTGTAAGCAGAAAAGTGCTGAAATTGCAGTATCTGATGTGGTCATTGCTTGCGGTGGGATTGTAGATAGTTATCTTAATTAAGAAAAAGATATGTACTTTAACCATTCTAAACAACTCAGAAGAGCAGGAATGTCAATCTAACTTATCCGCGCTGACAGAAAATGTGGTTTTACACATTTTTTTTTTTTAAATGTCCGGTAATTGCAGTTTTTTTTAATCAAAAGAGCGATTTCCGAATGCACAAACATTTAATAAGAACAGTTAACCAAGATTGCAATTTCATAACGCTGCGTTTTTCGATCGCCTTCGTGTTCAATACAATGGTTTGTGTCAATTAAGATTTTACCGATCAATTTGGTCCGTATTTAATTTTATTAAATACGAGAAAATGATATTACTGTGCAAAAACTCAGAGATAAAAAAAACTCCAAACGACTTTGAACACGTCCCGTAGTTTACTTGTCAAATCAGCACTATGTTATCGAAATCGACACATTTGATTTGCTTTTACATGGAACGACAACCATGGTTTGGGTCTAAGCTATGCTACTGGACTCATCTTACTCTTGATAAATATTTTATGCTGCATTAGTAGGCCTATATGCGCAACACGATACTCGTATGCATTCATAACTGAATACTTAAGTGTACTACGCAAATCGATCCTATTTTAATCACAAAGAGAAGAAGCTCATATAATTTCTAAATTGATTCCTCCCCATACAAACGCTCTGATTACTGATTTCACCCCATGTAAATCCGGCCAGAGTGTCAGAGGAGTCTGTCAAAGATTTACAAAATCGCACTAGTGTGAAACATCGAAAACGTTATAGCGCCATTTTTCAGTTGAAGTGGTCTCTCAAACACATTTTGCAACGAGAATTTGGCTATTAAAATACATCTGAGTATTTCCGACTGAAAATTGTGTTTAATTTTGCGTGCAGTGCTCCACATTAAAAATAAGAAAATACAAACAAAAGTTATAACTGCAATCCCTTGTCTGCAAGAACCCTTCCCCATCCCCTGTTACAAGTTCCATAACTCACATGTATTACACAGGCCTTTTTCAATAAACGAGTTTCACAATTCGCACAAATTCAAAGTTCCCAATAGTTTCACATTTAAAAGAAGACGACAAGTCGCACCGATTAGTGATAAAATTCCGCGTGTGAGGAAAGAAAAGCAAATATGTTTGGCGGTGCAAAGCCAACTTTTGGTCAGACTTCTACAAGTACTGGCTTCGGGTTTAACAACACCGCAACAGCGTCACCATTTAGCCAGTCAACATTCGGAAAGCCGGCTACAGGGGGTTTTGGACAAGCACCTGCCTTTGGACAGCAACAAAACACATCTTTGTTTGGTGGCACGCAAAATGCTAGCACTGGACTCTTTGGGGCAAGCACGTCGTCTGCATTTGGAACTACAACTACAGCGCAGCCAGCATTTGGAGGTAACTTTGAAATTCGTTTGTTCAATGATTTCGTGACGTTGTGTGCTTAGCGTTGAAATTCGCGCACTTTCCGCATTTATTTTGGATTCCTTGTAACTGTGAAAGTTAACATTTAAATAATGTGTGTCATTCGCCATTAACTCAGCGCACAGGGATGACTTGAGCATTCATTGCTCCTTCCCACAACTGGGAATAAGCAATTTACTTGTCGCGGTACCAAAGTTGTTACCAGTTTTTCCATCACAAAATTCTCTTTCCAGGATTTTCCCAGCCACAACACAATACATCGATTTTTGGTGCCACTCAACCAGCTGCAGGGCAAACTTCTGTCTTCGGGCAGTCAACAACATCAGCATTTGGGGCAGCCAAACCATCTGGTTTTGGATTTGGGCAACCAGCAACACAACCGACTACATCCGTGTTTGGTCAGGCTCAACCAACTAACACGACTGGCTTTGGCACATTCGGGCAGGCTAACCAAAATACAAATGCCTTTGCAAGTGCGGCCTCGGCATTCGGTCAACCGGCTTCTGCCGCTGGAAGTGCCACCGGGACAGTTCCCGTGAAGTACCAGCCAACTATTGGCACTGACACACTGATGAAGTCTGGTGCGCCCAACAATGTGACCACGAAACAACACTGTATCACGGCAATGAAGGAATATGAGGACAAGTCCTTGGAAGAACTTCGAATGGAAGATTATCTCGCTAATCGTAAAGGGCCACAAGCGGGTACATCAACCGGCTTTGGCGGTTTTGGGGCAGGGCAGGCAACGGCCAATACCGGCGGCTTGTTCGGTTCCACCACGCAGCAAACAACAGGGCTTTTCGGACAGCAAAACGCGCAGCAGCCGACGGAAAATAAAAACTTGTTTGGAACAGGAATCTTCGGGCAGTCAGCTCCTGTGTTCGGAGCCACTACGCAGCCCGCGAACAGCTTCCTTGCAAAGCCGTTCTCCACACCCGCCACATCGACCACTGGCTTCGCGTTTGGGTCGACTCAACCCGACAACTCTGCAAATCCCTTTGGAGCGAAACCATTCGGCCAGACACAACAAACTAGTCTCTTTAGCCAGCCCCAAAACACCGCTGCGCCCGCATTTGGACAGACAAACACCACTGGCTTCGGCGGCTTCGGAGCCGGAACCCAGCAGGGTGTCTTCGGTGCTCCGGCTACTGACAACAAGCCCGCCTTCGGTCTAGCAGCGTCCACAGCCAACACTGGATTCGGGGGTTTCGGCACAAATGTAAACACTAGCACAGCAGGTGTTTTTGGTCAGAAGCCGGCACCAGCTTTCGGCGCAACGTCAACATTTGGCACCAGTGCAGCGAACACTGGATTCGGAGGCTTTGGGGGCAACACAGGAAGCTCCTTATTCAACTCGAGCTTGAACAAAACAACTACGCCCGGGTTTGGAGGATTTGGAACCCAAACGTCATCTGCCCCGCTCACTTTTAACCCCGGACAGCCGTCATTGTTTAGCAACACAGCCAACAAACCCCTCTTCGGCAACACATTGCAGACAGGCAATACAACTGGTGGACTCTTCGGTGGGGGGACAAGCCTTTTCAACAATAACAACACTATGGCCCCATTTGGAACCTCATCACTGGGAGGGTAAGAATGTTGTACAATGTAAGCGAATCCTTGCTAATTGTTCTCCTCAGGAACACATCCCTCGGGGCAAACCCTCAACAGAACGTGGTTCCCATCCACCAACAGATTCTGTCAAAAGTGACTTCCCCGTATGGCGACAATCCAATATTCAAGGACCTGAAACGAAGCGACGAAACCGATGCCCTTCGCGCCACTAATCCTTTAGCGCAAAAAGCAATCCTGGAGTCAACAAATTCGCAGTTTAAGGTGTCCGCCAAGTCCAGCCCCAGCTCCATCAAGATCAAACCCATCGGCAGCGCTCTCACTAAGGTAAATTATCTCATGCGATATTCAATATGCCTGCGAATTTAATGTTGGACCCCATTTGCAGAAGTCTTTGTTTGAGGGACTCGAGGAGCTTGACACCAGCGTCGAGACATTCAGCTTGAAACCGAACGCGAAACGATTGGTCATCAAACCCAAGCAACCCAGCGACCGCACCTCAAGTGCAAGCTTGATCGGAGGGAACACTCCACAAAGTGGTAAACCTACACGTAGTTCAGGCGTGGATTTGAATCGTTCCGGATCTGGAACTGCAACAGCGAGTGCAAACCAAATGCACCGCAACGAAACGTTCTCTGGAGAAATCCCTCAGGAGAACATTCCACCCGTCAATAAGGAGACGGATAGCAGTCGTCGGGAGTCATGGCTGCACCCGAACAACCTGGAGAAGGTTCGCCAGCAGAACGTTCAACACTCGTCTGAGGTTATGTTGAATAACACCCTCACGGAGTTGGTTCCGCGAAAATCTGCGGAGCTACCGTTCAATGCAAATGAAGACCCGGGAAGTGTGACTCGCAAAGATTCACTCACTAAAACGGTGTCATACAGTGACAGTGTTGCCGAGAGCTTCACGCGTTCTTATGTTGAGGACAACAATGACGACTCGATTTTCTTGAACACCGAACCGCATCCAACCGGGATCGTTTTGCGGCGCGTCGGGTGAGTGTACAAATAGAATACACAAATATCATCATGACCGCCTTCCACCTTCTCCTTAGTTACTACACAATTCCATCTCTAGACAACTTGAAGTCATACCTTGCTGAAGACGGATCTTGTGTGGTGCCAAACTTTACAATTGGACGCGAAGGCTATGGCAACGTTTACTTCAGCAAGGAAATGGACGTAGCCGGATTGAATTTGGACGAAATAGGTAAGCAATGACACGCAGCAGGAATCTAGCCAACTTCTAATTTGTGTTTCGTCTCCTCCAACCGCAGTTCACTTCCGCAACAAAGAAGTCATCATTTACCCAGACGACGACAACAAACCACCAATTGGGAGTGGTCTCAACCGGGAGGCACAAATCACGTTGGACAAAGTCTGGCCGCACGACAAGACCAAGCATGAGCCAATAAAAGACCCAAAGCGTCTAGCCGAAATGGACTACGAATCAAAGTTGCGTAGAGTCTGTGACAAGAATGACATTCGCTTCATTGAGTACCGTCCAGAGACAGGTAGCTGGGTGTTCAAGGTGAAGCACTTCTCGAAGTACGGCATCAACGATAGCGATGAGGAGGACGACATCCCAACTGACCCCAAGAAGGCCAAGATGAATGCCAAAGAGGGCGATCTTAAGGCTGTCCCAACCAAGGGCGCTACGGTAAGCACTGTTTTCAGCCTCGTCTCTAGGATGAAAATTAATTTGGATCGCTTTAAACAGGTTCCCGAAAAATTATCGGGCTCAATAGAGGGCGCTGCGGCTGCCAAGCAGGACACAAAACAAGCTCTCCTCAATGTTGACGACGCAGACTTTATGCTTATGGACAAGACTCGTAAGTATTGGCGACTGATGCCAGGCAAATCAGTTTCATCTATTTTCTCCTTTTAGAGCTTTCGTATTATTAAACCTATCAAACGGGGTTTTCTGTCTAGACCGATCGAGTCTAGTGCAATATGTGTAGATAAGGAATATTTGTTAACCATGTTACGTTGAATTATACTTGAAATGTTTGCGATGCAATGAACAATGACTTTTGATTAGACTTAAGTTTTGTGGATGTACTAGGCAGAGATAACCTACTCTGCGTGGTGTCCATGATTCATAAGTAAGTACGGTTGAGAATTAGGGAGGGAGATGCCAGTGTTTTGTTGGGTGCGACAATTTCTCCTTTTATGGTAGTTTTTTGTTTTTCATAAATGGGAGTGTTGGAAATTTTGGTAAGGATGTTCAATTAGGTTAAGTAAGGTGCAAGTGAATGTTAAGAAGTCTGAAGGGGTTTTTTCTTCTGTTGGCGCTATGGTCCCTGATGAACTTTTACCTCAGTCAAGAAGAATTTTTCACGCGGCGGATCTGGATTTAGGTGTTGAACTGGAAGAACTATGTTGCTCCTTTCGAAACCCACGTCATCTTTGGTGTACATCTCGTAAAGTTTACCGCCAACCAATATCGCTACCACCAAGAAGATCCTCCCATCTTCCTTTGGGGGCAACAAAAACTGCGCTTGCACTATTCATGCCGAAGACACTGCGAGAAGTTCTTAATTCTTCACCTGATCTGATCTCACCATCATCGCAGAATCACCTCTTATTTATTTAGCGGTCGTGACAGACGGTGTTAGTTTCTTTTTCTTAAAGCGGTATGGACTTGTTGCTTTGTACCCGATTTTCGAAATGTTTACCTGACAGCCCGTTGCGTCAAAGGGTAATTGTGGAGCCATACAAAGATCTCATTGATCAATATCCATGTCATTGACATGCAAGCAATTATACTGGTGTATGGAAGATTGAGTCGTTGTCTGCGCGATGTTCTTTTGAGATCTTTACCGAACTTGAAAGAGATATATGTAGTCTTTCTCCTTCGTCAAACTTAAGAAACACCTGAGTTTGCGAAAATTGGATGGTCCTTTTCATTGTGGCATTCACACAATGTGGTGAAATAGGATCTTCTACGAGGTCTTAAGGGATCCCTCAGTCGAGCGCAATGTAAAGTACTTCTAGATGAATTGGTGTATGGGCATAACGAGCTACTTTCAACTGTTTAGCAGTTAGTCCTTTTTTATAAATAAATCGACCGATCTGTGGCGCTCCTCCCTGCTTAACGTCAAAGATGAATGATCAATTAGAAATTGAACCTGGAAAATGACGGGGTGACGCGCTACTTACTGAATGCTGGTTAATAGATATGCCACGAAAGCGATAAGGAGGTACATTAATTGACCTCGTGTGACTTTTTTCTGTAGGATTTATAAACATCACTCGACGTCCTCTGAAGGCTAAAATTTTCTCCAAACGATGCGAGCTGTGAATAGTTGCGTCTTATGAAACTTTCTTTCCATCTCTCTAACAAGTACTTGTATGATTTTGTTTAGAATTCCTTCAAACAAGTGGTCAAACCGACTTTTCATACTTTGATACGTCGTCTAAGAAGAATGGTTTAACAAGTCCTACGGCGGTCTTAGCTAAGGACGCCGGTACCGATTCGCACAAGCTACAGCTGATGAAAGCATCTCTATTCATCGACGATGACATGGATTCTCAATCAAGTAAGTTTACAATTGCTTTAGGTTGCAACTTTCCCCCATCAACTCGTATCTTGTGCAGTTGCGTCGGTGAATGATCGCGAGGCAAATGAAGGCAATCTGAAAAATCGTCTTCTCTTTATGCGTGATCAGCATGATCACTATTCCTCGACACAATCACTGTGGAAGGAAGGTTATGGGCTTTCTGCTGCATCGAGTCAAGTTGATTTCCCGCCAATGGACAGCCCGACTTTTGATGTTGGCAAAGGCAAGGAGAAAGATCCTGAAGTGAGTATGCATTTGATCTGTGCTGACGAAAGGGTTGCTTATATACATTCCGTTTGCAGTCATTAACAGCCCGTGCAGAGACCCAAGCGATGGTCAAACATCAACCGCTTATTGTCAAACCTAAAGTGGCTCAAGTCAAAGGCATGGCTTCGCAGGTACCGTTCGAGAAATCGCTTGCGTTTAGATTGCGGGGTAAATGCTGTGCTGACTTGGCGATCTTCAACAGTCGTCGACTGAGGGTTGCGTTTGGACCACAGAACTGTCTCATTTTGCCCGGCACGAAGGACTCTGCAGTGAGAAAGATCAAAAGTAAGCTCACCCTGAACCCTGAGTGGGGATAACCAACTCAAACCGTTTTTTTCTTCAGATGCGAATTTGCAGGGTCTCAATGACTTGTTGCAAGGCCGAAATGCGAAGGACTTCTCTCCAACTGTACTGCATCAAGTGAAGATCGCGTCTTTGCAGCATATCGATAAGTTTGACGAAAGCATCGTCGGCCACTTGCAGATAGAACTAAAGAACTCCTTGCAAGTCGAAGTAGAGGGTAGCGACTGTCCCATGATCAAGTCCAACGGGGGAACCGAGTTGATCGTGAAACACCTCGATGAAGCTGTTAAACAGATGAATCTAGGTCCACTGGAAGAGTACACCATTTCGGTGTGGTCGTTGTGCCTGGCCCTTTGGGGAGAGCACGATGAACTTGAGGGACGTGAAGTCTCGAGCCACCTGGCTGTCATGTGCCGGAGGAACCTGTTATCACAGTGGCTCGAAAACACGCTCACCAATAAGGACGTCTTGACGAAGAGCGTCTCAAAGAACACTTACATCGATCACTTAATGGACTTGCTTATATGTCACAAGGTGAACGAGGCTTGTGAATTGGCGATGCGGTACGATGATGCGAACTTGGCGTTGCTTCTGGCTCAACTGTCGTCTGGACCAGTCGTGCGGCAGTTGATGGAGGATCAGTTGGCTGCTTGGCATAAAGTCGAAGCTGACAAGTTCATAAGCGTTGAACGTTTGAAACTTTTCATGCTTGTGGCCGGCGTAGCGCTCATGGATTCGTCGCACGGGGCCATCAACACGTTGGAGGGAATCGAGTGGATTAAAGTCTTAGCTGTGAGTCTGTGGACATTGAGAAGCTTTGAAACTCCAATATAACCATATTTTTTGTTTGCAGCTGCAATTGTGGTACTTATGCTCGCCGACTTGCTCCATCACAGATGCCTTGATCGCCTATGAAAAGTCGTTCAAGACCGACGAGTTTTACGCGCTGCCTCCATCACCACATTACCGTGACTCTACGGGAGGGAACGAGAAACATCCCCTTTACGATCTGCGGTATCACATCCTCCAGCTGTACTCAAAGCGGAGTCATCCCCTTGAGAGCCTTCTAAACCCATTGAACCACACATCGGACTCTATGGACTTCCGATTGAGGTAAGACGCTGTTCTTAACTTATTTTGAACAGTCTTTAAGACGTACTCTTTCAGCTGGTTGCTACTGCAGACATTTGAAGCGCTTGGCTATCATCACTGCTCTGAGGTGTACGAGAGCCAGCTTCACGTGGACTTCGCCTCAGAGCTTGAGAATTATGGACTCTGGCAGTGGTCCGTTTTTGTTCTGCTGCACATAAAGAACAAAATCATCCGTGAAATGCATGTTCAAGATTACCTCTATCGGTATGTGTCGGTGTCGAATGATTGCGCCATTACAGACAATGAGAAATTCATTGTGAACGTCTTGGGCGTTCCACAGAAATGGTTGGATGAGGCCAAGGCGGTGAAGGCGGGTGCCATCGGCAACTACCACATGCAGGCTAAGTATCTGTTGAGGGCTCAGAAATGGGCCCAAGCTCATGAAGTAATATTTGAGCATATCGCACCAGATGCGGTGATAAATGGTAAGTCTGTCCGAAATGGATTATCTCAACCATTACCTAATCATTCCTCTTTCTAAAGATAACCTGGAATACCTGCATGAACTCCTTAGTCAGTTCGATAATTCATCACTCAACAAAAGTATAAAAGTTCCAAACTGGTCGAACCAGGGCCAAATATTCTTGGACTTCATCGACATCAACGAAAAGGTAACCCTTCAAAACCTCCGCTTATCACTGGAGCCTTATTCTTTGCCTTTCAGTTCAAGAGCCTGAAGAACCTCCACGAGGGTGACATTGAAGCGCGATGGGAAAGCCTGAAACCACAACTGGCCGATCTGTGCTCTCGCATCAATCTTCTGCCATGCCCGACGCCAAAGCATCGTCTGTGCCAGAGTGAAATCGCTCAGAGTCTAGCATGTCTGGTGCGCGGTGTTCTTGTCGTCTGTCCAGTGCTGAACCCCTGCTTGATCATCAAAATTGCTCTGGAGCGATTACCATTGCCGCAGGAATTCGCGCAACAGGAGTTGCGCTCCTTATTAGACACTCTAGTGGCAGATCTTTGTAAATCGAATGAACCGATTGATGTGAAGTGAGCTGGTGTGCTCGCAAAGTAGTGTTAGCATTCTCAAAAACGTTTTATATCCAAAAGGAGCAACAGGTCGGACGGCTAACAGATGAATATTTTGTAACAAAATTTTAGAGAAGGAACAGTTGCTCGGTTTTTTTACACGAAAGCATTTAGTTATTAAACAAAAGTACACAAATTGTGAATTGTTAGTTTGTTTCTTTAATTGTTCCCTAAGTTTAGTACGCCTAGAGTAAATTAAATAAAACAAAGTTTAAAATAAACAACAAATTTAGTCGTTTTAGTATTTGGTTTGATTAAGGGAATGTTTTATTCATGCCGTTTGAAGAACTTATCGGAACTTAGTTCTGACTTGTTTCAGTGAAATCTGTCGAACTCTTCAAAGTTAGAGCGGATGTAAATACACCTGCGAACTGCAACTGGATGATATGTTGTGACGGAGTGAATCTTAGCGCCATATACTTGATCCTACAGAAACTACAGAAGTATGAGACTCCTAAAGAGCACGTGCCACTTTGTGTTATAAGCCCTTGAATACTTTTCCACTAAAAAGATGGTGGTTATGTAAACCAAGACAGAAGTGTTGGGAACAAATGCAAAAGGACGTCTGGTTGCGGTTGGATGAGCTGTATGGTACAGGTCATTGGCCGGATTATGTACGTCACTGAAGGTGGTGATGATCCTGACACTATCAAAAACTTGGTCAGATTATGACCAGCGATATCCTCCGTTGACCAGTTAGTCACATGGAAGATCTGGGACACTCTGCTCTTGCCGGTTTTAAGGCCGTTTCGGTAGGGACAAGTCTTGGAACTCATTTTTAAGTTTGGGCATCACTGCAAAACACATATCCATATCTTGGTAAAACTCTTACTTAGATACTGGATGACAAATAAGGTTTTAGGCTTTAGGCAATGCATTGTCATGCGATTTTTCACCCAAAGTTCTAGAGAAAATTGTGCGCAACGCTGACATCAACTCCTGGGATAAATAATGACAATGGTCATTGAATATCACAAAAGGGCGGTTGCACAAATTGGAGTAATTTACTTATGATGGCGTCGGCCATTATTCACGGACGAGAAGAAGTTTAAGCTCGACGGTCCCGATGCCCTGGCATGCTATAATCACGATTTAAGAAAAGTGGAGTCAGTATTGAGCCGTCGGCAACATAGTGGAGGAACTGTTATATGGGCTGAAATAGGGTACCACGGTTAAACTGAAGTAAAGTTCGTACCACAAAGAATGGGCAGTAAAAAGTACCTGGATTTGATTGCCGATAAAACAACACGATCAGATCAACTGATGAAATTACGGACTTGCGGGTGCATACGGCAAAAAGAAGAGGTAATCACCCTGTAGCACTGTGAAATTCGCCTAAAACTTTATCCAAATTTTGCATTAACTTGCCTATTGCAACTAACCAATAATTCCAAATACTCAACAAAAAACTGGGAAGTCACTCCCCACTCAATCTCTGGATGATTCATCTGATAAAACTGATTAAAACAACACTTTTCTTTCTTATAAATACTTTTTTATTTTTCTTTTTCTTTTACAACTAGATAATCATAGATGTATGTGTGTACCTTAAGATCGAAAATTCTTTCCAGATTTATATCAAACAACAAACATAAAGCAGGAGAAAACAATGATTAATGAAAAGAATATGAAACAGTTGCAGGAGTGAGATAGATTTACCTACCCAGCGGTATGTGTTTCAATCCAAAACAAGTAACACAGCTTGATAATCGCTTCTCAAGCAATGCAAGTGGCTGTGAACGTTTTTCAAGACCTGTAACTTAGTCAAAACAATTAGAAACATTTGCTAAGGAAAAAAAAATAGATTTGCATGTCGACGTAGTCGTTCCGTTGCATTAGGATGTGCGCAGGGGGCAGCAACCAATCGTAGAGCAAATAGTGCACGTTCACCTACCGGCGACACATCCCTCAGCAGCGGGACACTCCGTCGGCGAGGCATTTTTCGTAATTGCTGTTTGGAACGATACATTTCTCATTTACAATACGTCGTGATGAGCTTTTATACAACTGAGTTTGATCTTCTGTTGCCCATATTCCGCCTCTCTCATTCAGCTGAAATATTCGAGACAATTGGAAAATAAAAACAGTTCTTTTCTTGAAATATCGCCAACACAACTGGTCGTCGAGGTAAATTCTGCATATCTTCGCCCCATCCTAGTGCTACAAGGTGCACTGGGATGCGTCAGAATGCAGGACTTCCCCGAACTTCTGCTGTCGAGACGGTTGGGAGACCCACCTTCAAGTCTTTTGAATCAATTTTTTTCTACTTTTTTTCAGATGGAAACACTTCGCACCCGGTTTCTGGAATGTTGAAAAAGATTGTAAGTGCATGGCTTTCAAACAAAACGGGATTCTATCAAACTCCTACAAAGGATTAAAGAGAATGTTTTTTTTTTACAGTATTTTGGAAAGAATTGATTCGATTAACAAATTTTAAGCTAGTCTTAGGGGCTAGTTGGGGCTGATGTTTGCCATTACCTGTGGTGATGGACAAAATCAACCTCTCCGCGGCGGGGGAGGCTTTTGCGATTAGTCGACCACCAGCAGCTCCTCCGGTAATTTATCGCTGCAGACTTTTGACTGCACTGTTATGTGGCAGGTGGAACAGTTCTCCATTAAACCTGTGTCGCTGGTAATGTGGTGGTGAAATTTGCTGTTCTTGTCATGGACATCTTGACTGTTGAAGTAATTGTGCTCCCCAGCAACATTGCTGTTTGTGGGACAGAATCCACTATCTTCCTCTGGCAACAGACCACCATCCATTCCAAGGAGCTGATCCCAATTGGTCTCGACGTACGGCTCGTAGCTGGAATCTGTGAAGAAATTGAAATCGTTGATAAAATCGTCGATCTGATATTGTTCGTCGAAAAGTGCAGCTGTACCATTGTCATTGAAGTCGTAGCTGTGTGTCGACTGAGACGGGTCCACGCTCGACGATGAACGACTGGAGTCCGTCGGAGAGCAGGCTAATGCGTTTGTTGGTAAGAGCATCTCAAGTGCTGGAACCTTAGTATTTAATACTGAAACCAAATTAAGAATATCCGATTGATTGGAAATTAGTCCCTTGTAGTACTGCTTTTCATTTTCCAGTTTCTTCACCATTTTTGTTTGTTTTCTCAGCAATTTTTGCAGTTTCTTGTTGCTTTGCTTCATTTCGTCAAGCTCTCGCTCCAATGATTCAACATATGCCTTCTTTTTGCGGCGATTCTCACGCGCCAACAGGGCATTACGATTGGAAACGTTTGGATCTGGTCGACGAGTTGGTAGACGTTGAATTGATTTTGATTGTTGTGCTTTTCCTTGGGTTCTTGTAAATTCTGACGATGATGCTGCACTTGTGCTCTGAGTTTCACTGAAGATTTCATCAATATCTGATTCATCGCTACTACTGCTGCAGCTTGATAAATGATTTATTTCACGTTGAATATATGCCGCCATATTTTTGTCGGACATTTTTTGCGCCGTACGTTTATATGCGATTTTTGTGGTTGTTTCGTGCGAAAACACAATGAAATTTGATAAAATCTTTTCTTGTTTTTTTTCGCTGATTTTGGGTTTACTTACTTTGTGAATTTTTGTGAAATTTTTTGCAGTTTGAATTTTTGTGTGCTGATGTGAAATACACAGTGCGCTAGATTTCCTATGGTTGGCAAATTTCTGTGAAAAAAAAAATGGCGGTAGGTGAACTGGTCGATAACAAAAAGGGAAAGTTTGGTTGTCGGTAATGTGGTGCATGAAGTTCACAATGATGATTTTTATTTTACTAAGTAAATAGTTCTCAATTTTGGTGAATAGTAATTTCTTGTTACAGACATTTGCTTTAAATTTTACCTCCTGTATATAAATGCCGGAAAAGATTACATCTTCCATGCTTCTTTTAAAAAAGACCACATCATACTTTTTTATACTGTTTTGTTGGAGAGATACTTACATATATTTATGTTCTTTTTCTTACTTACCGGTTTATGTTGTGTATACAGTAATTTTTACTATCCATAAAGAAATGAGAAAAGATTTCTTAATATACAGTTATTATACAGTTCCTTGAAGTGTAATAGTGACTAGAGTAAATCAGCTTTGAAGCTATGATGAGCAATATAAAACTTCTGTCAAGCTTATTCTATCGCCTAGTCTCTGCGTGTGAATCCAGCCGAAGTGCAAACTTTTACATGTGTGTAAAATAAGATACTGGTATGATGAAAGCTTTCAAAAATTCCCGAGATCTGTCAAATTCCTGATTGACTAGGGTAAAACCAGCGATAAAGTTGGATAATTCTGGCTCAATAATTTATGTTATTGTCAACTAAAATTTGAATATTTAACAGGAATGGTATCTGGGGCGACGTTAAAGCGTTTTACGTTATTTTTCAAATATTTCGATATAGTAAAATTTATTTTGAAGTGAAAATCGATTATATTTATAATCATTTCTGACATATGTACAATTAGATAGAAAAGGACATGAGATGTTCAACTGTGCAAATAATTTTCGGAAGTTTACCTAATTACAAGAAAACAAAGAGAATACAGATAGAACTTTTGTTAAACATCAGTTTTCGAAGGGTTTCAGAAAATTATTGCAAAAAATTCACCAAACATCTATTCCTTTAACCAAGAAACAAACAAACAATGCAATTGCTTTGAAAACTATATTTTTCTTTTAAAAATCCGATCTCAAAGTAAGCCGTTACAATTTTAGCAAATCAAAGGCAAACAAAAAACAAAAATCAACAAGAACACATCAGTTGCTAAGGCAAGTGTCAAGGTGTTCGTTAATCTGGTCAACATTCACTGGCATACAGCACGCTGGACATGGTCGTGTCTCCGTGTATACAGACCTCATGCGTCTCTGCCTATCGCTCAGATTTAACTCGTCATCACTTGTACCAGAAGCTGAGTCACTGGCCGCCGGAATTTCGTCAATGTCCTCGTGGGTGTACCCGGCACTGAGAAGAATTCTCTTGGAACGTGGAGATATACTGACTGATCCCTTGCCGGATTGATGTTTAGTTTTCGATTTAGGTATTTTTGGTTTTGGCCATTCGATTTTTTGAGTAATGCCGACGCATCCATTCAGATGTTCTGACAAGTCGCTGCGCTTCATTTTCTCCTGGCAAATGGGACAGGTGATTATGTCGTTGTCAGGATCGTCGGTGTATCGGGAGCAGGAGGGTACAACATCGTTTTCCTTCTTGAATTCTTTTAAGAGGGTGTCCTCGCCAAAGAGATCGTCAACCAGCGATGTGTCGGCCAACTCTACCGATGTATTAACCATATCATCGTTGTAGTCGTCGTCGATTAGATTAATGTCACCGTCCAGACCATCAGTTAAATCTATTGAGTCTTCCATTATCTCCTTTTTAATTTGCTTCTGACGTTCATCAGCGTCTGCGAAGATCATGGCTTTGTGTGGAGTGCTGCAGTTTTGAGTTGTTGGTCCAGAGTCATCTTCGTCCTCTGACGATGAGATTGCTATCACATCGTTTTCGACCTCATGGACCATAACATCCTCATCAACAGACACCCAATCAGGTTTCTTTGGAACTTCATCAGCTACGAATGTCACTTCATCACTGCCATTCGACATTGACAATTTTCGACGCTTCGCATTTCCAGCGATTTCATCTTTTTCGTGGTTATTTGAAGTTTTCTTTGAGTCGTCCGAATTGTTTCCGAACTTCTTTAGCCAGACATCGCGAAGGTGATTCCTGTCTACTTCTTTCTCGGCGCTCGAGGTGTTCCCTGTATTTGACAGAGAGTAGCCCTTTCCAGTCATGGAGAAGTCACGAGTATGTGTGGTTGGTCGACGGGGGGTTTCACCTTCACCTGAAACACAAAACAAATCATCACGAAATAATTCCTTTAGCAGTTTAGAACATACCCAAGTCCTTGAAACCCACAACATTGGCCAAATTTCCTGTTTTGCGCTTTACATCGGGGACTTGCTGCTGCACTTGTCTAGTTGGTGATGGAACAGTTTTTGTTCTCGGATTCAGAAGTAATGTGCCACCGCCATTTGTTTTTATGGGACCTTGGAGATGGAACGTTACAACTTATTTCACACACGAAAAAGGTAAATTATGAACATACCCGCTGGGTGTTTTGTTGAAGTTGCCGTTGGGAAGAATTTTCGCAAATCCCCTGTAGTTGATTTCGCTTGAGGTTTAGCTGTACTTGCACCAGATTTTTTTGAGCTGGGCTTTTCCTTTTTCGGTGGTTTTTCGGGTTCCTTTATTTTCATAAACGTTCCTCCACAAGATTCTAGATGCTGCTTCCACCAGAAATCATTCGGACCTGGAGCACGATTTGAAGAACGCTTAACGTAGCCAAAAAATGGAGTGCGGTGTTGGCAAATGCCGTTGCACCGCCACCAATGCTGCTTGTACACATTTACTTCGTCATGGAATGTATGATAGACCTGCAACCAATTCTATATTTTTCAAAATCTATACGCACGTCATGTTTAACTACCGTAATGTTTGTTCCGGCAACTTTGTTAATTCCCTGCATGATTTTCTTAAAATTGGGACCGTGGCCTCCGTTGCCCTCGCGTATGCCAAGCACAAAGCAATATGCGTGGATCATTTCATGCTAAGAGTATAAGCATGAGCATGGATGAATTGCAAAATTTACTTACACTTACCAGCATCGTTTCTACCAGATCTTTCCTTGACCGCAATTTTAGCAACGGTTCACTCAACCGAATGGTTATTGCCATACCCAACCCGTTCCTGCGGGAGTAGCAAATACCAGCGCAACTATACATCCGCTTACTCCATTCTAGCGTTACACACCGAAGTCTCTTTTGAAAGAATTTATCATCAAAGGCTCGGAACATTGCTTGCGTATCTGGTGTAGGATCCAATGTCTCCCATTGTGGATGAACCAAATTTTGTGTACGATTTAGATACTCCTCGTCGAGGTTGGAACGATACTTGCCACTCTTTTTTGGGGATTCATCTGGAACTTCAAGAATATCCTAAAAGAAAATGGGCAAATGGACGCGCGTTCACAGAGGTTGTAATTTGAACAGAATTTACATTGTCTGACAGTTCGTCATTCCATTTTTTCTGCATTTCCAAAGCTAGCAAATAATCACGATCGTGAGACATGGTTTTGTGTTTGTTAAATTATTTTTTTTCATTTAGAACGAGGCCAAGAGATTCTCCGTTAATTTTCTTTGTTGCAAACAGAATTTGTTTTTAAATTGTAATGTGCATGTTTGATATTCGTTGAATGCTTTGACAGTTGCAGGGACAGCTGTCACCTGCGCAATACTCTTAGGGTCGACATTAAAGAGAATTTTTGATTTTTTTTATAAATACTTAAGGGCGCAACACAATTGGTTTGATTACTATTAGGTAGGTTCGCGTAAATAAAAGACAGTCCGTGAACACTACATTTACTCAAATCTCGTTCGCTTACACTAAGAATGTGAATTTCTTGAACCTTGACAATTTTCGACCGAGTGGAGAGAATTCCAGCTGAGCAAATATGTACATTGTCCGCCTGTTTACTAAATTTTATTAAAATCCGCGCATCCGTTTTGCAAAGTTCAGTGAGACTAGAGACCATTTCACAAAATATCCATGCCAAGCCGAAAAATAACAAATTTTGTCTACTGTTGGATGTCGACACATTGTTATGTTTGTTTATTACAACACATATCTTTTGAACAGGTGACAACATTCGCTGTTATTCGTTTTAAGAGAACTTTCCAAAAAAGAGATTTCCTTCTTTAATGACAAAGAGAACATTTTCCCAGTTATAAATATGTATTGCTATAAAAAAGCTTTTTCAGTTTGTTATGTCAGTCTTTTATAGGGCAGTGCGACATCTGCAAGTCATTGTCTGTAGTCTGTATACAGCCGCCAGTGTCTTTGCTACAATGTCTGTGATAGAAAATCCCAGTAAAATGTCTATTGAAAGTTGATGTTGCAGAACCGGTCCGTCCCATGTCGCTGCTATTGCTAGAAAGAAATTTTCCATATGTGTGGTGATTTTAAGAACTGAACGACAGATGTCGTTGGACGGTTTTTAAAATTGATTTTAAAAGGAATTCATTCTGCCGTTGTGCTGTGATGAATTTTAAACGTAATCTATAAGGCGATTTTTTTTTAGTTTTATTTTGTTTAATTTTTAAATTGAATCTGTCACTAAAATTGAGGAATTTAATTTTTAACCTGTTTTGGAAAGCTTAAAAAATGTGTTCTCCATGTGTAATAGCTTTATGTACTAGGTATGCCTACAAACTGGGTATACATCTGCTCATTGACTTTCGATTTTATATCGAATCATGTAAAACTTAGTCTTATCTACAAGTGCCGAGGACACAAAAGGCTTGAATTTTAAGATAAGATGTGTTTTATTTCAAGTGCAGTGAGCGTTAGAAAGAAGATGCGGGGATTGTTTCAGTTCTCATATTTTCTTCTAATTTTCCCATAAATATAGCAAAAGTACTTGAATAGCGTTTAATGTGATCGAATGAGATACAACGTGCTTGATTTTTTTTCAGTTCTTTCTCTTCACATGAAAATATTTCCTAAATCGGACAAAAGGTACATCTGTTTCTGCGTTCTGCAACAATCACCGTCAGTCGAAACTTTATCTTGAGGCTGCACTTGTTGTTTTGTTTGCAAATTTCTATCTTTTCTCCAAGTAAAATCGTGAAAAAAACGCAGTTAATGTAGTTTTAAGTTTGCGCAAATTGAAGTCTTCATGCACAGCTGAGGAAACCGCACCTACGCACTTAATAAAATTGAAATGATCTCCTCCGTCCTTCTCTGTGATACCCAACTTCAAAAATTATCCATACGTAGAAGTAAAGAACAGTTCTCTCAGTGAGGGATTTCGTGGTGAAAAAATAAGTTTTTTGTTGGTTAGTTTAAAAGTCATGCACAACCTCAAACCGCAAATGGCATGTCACATGCAGGAATAACAACTGGAGCGACAACAATTTAAAAATTGGAATCATAGTGAACTGGATAGTTGTACCTTCGATGCAGCCGGTGCTTGCCGAAGAAAATCTGAGTGCTGCATCTTTCTTATTGGTGCAGTCTTCCTTACCTTACGCAACGACATTTAAAGTTAATCAAGGAAACCATATCCTATACCAAAACTTTCTTTCTCCCTTTCGCTATTTTTTGAATTTATTTTCACGATTTTTTCCTGCTTCGTTGCGGGAGACACTGGTTATGCGGTGCGGTGGCTGCTAGTGCTTCTCTCGGTACACCTGCTCCCGCTGTTGGTTTGTTTACTCTAGAGCAAGAAGCCAAAATGAAAAAAAAAAAATAAGTAAATGAAGGATCTAAAGAAATTGATACTTTATCAATATTCTTTCGTTATTTTTGCGAAGAAGGCTCCAAAGCGAAGTGGTAGTTATTGAGGTGGATTCCGCCTCTCAAGTATCATAAATCTAAAATCTCCCCCGAGGGTATTTTATGCTCCTAAAAATGGTTTCCTTGCAAACACCGCCTCATCGTTGTTTTGGCTACCTATTTACGAAATGTGTATCTGAGAAAGAAGCGCGACTTTCTGTGATACACTGCTTTACACACTGATTAATAAAAATTTTCTCACAAACTTGAAATTCATATTTTTCCAATACTAACACTCCTGTGGAGTGGCCGTTTGCAATACGCATTCAATAAATCATTTTTAAAATTGAATGATGAGTAAATGGGTATTCACGCTGTCTTTTAAGTAATACGCTCGTTTCTTTATTTGCAGCGCATGTCAGGATATTCGCTTGGCATGGATTTTAAATTAAAGAGGCTCAGGCAAATGTTGATTCTCTAAACTATTAAGAAATGTCAAAAGCCATTTTTAATTACAACTGCTCACCACCTATTCCAAATCAACACTTACCACCTATTCGTTGATTTCAAGGCCGCATATGACAGTGTGCATAGAGACGAGCTATACAGTGCTATGTATAGTTTTGGCATTCCTACTAAACTCGTCAGATTGTGTAGGATGACGATGGAGAACTCTCGCTGCTCCGTCAAGGTCGGTAGCGAACTCACCGAGACCTTCGATGTCAAAAAAGGATTTAGACAAGGCGACGCGCTGTCATGTGACTTCTTTAACATCATCCTTGAGAAGATCGTGCGTAACTCACAAGTTAACACCAGAGGCACTATCTTGAAAAAGTCAGTTTAATTGCTAGCTTATGCCGACAACATTGCCGTGATTGGACGAACACAGCGAGCCGTCAATGACGCGTTTGCTAACATTGAAGTAGAAGCGGCTAAAATGGGTTTGGTGGTTAATGAGGGCAAAACGAAGTACATGCTGTCATCAAGGAAGGCACACAACATCGGCGTCTCGGACAGAGCGTCACACTAGGCAGCAGAAACTTCGAGGTAGTCAAGGACTTCGTCTACCTCGGCTCCACAGTAAACAGGGACAATAACACCAGTATCGAAATCAAACGCAGAATCACTCTCGCCAATCACTGTTTCTTTGGGCTCAAGAGGCAATTGAGTAATAAAGCCCTTTCTCGAAAGACTAAGCTTGCTTTATATAACACCTTGATTATCCCAGTCCTATTCTTTGGCGCAGAAACCTGGACGTTACTAATAGCGGATGAGGAAGCCCTAAGCCTTTTCAAGAGAAAAGTTTTGCGTGCGATTTTTGGTCCTGTTTGCGTTGATGGCATCTGGGGGAGAAGATTTAACGACGAACTCTATGGGCTGTACAGCGAAATGCGCCTATTCAAGCGTTTTCGGATACAAAGCCTAAGATGGCTAGGCCATGTAGAGCGCATGGCACCACTGCTCCGACCCGAAAAGTCTTCAAATCTGAGCCATTGGGACAACGCAACAGAGGACGGCCTAGGCTAATGTTGCGCACACAAGTGGAGAAGGACCTCAACCAACTTGGAGTGCACAACTGGCGGCAGCTGGCGAAAGATCGTGCTGGCTGGAGAGGCATGTTGCTTGAGGCCCAGGTCCACCCCCGACTGAAGCGCCATAAGAAGAAGCAGAAGAAGAAAAATTAATGATATTTGTTGACTTTAATTCAAAATTTTATCGAAAGGTCTGTTCGAGTACTCATTTTTTCACTTTTCATTTTTTAAACTTGTCGTTCTATATTTTACCGAAATCAACTGGCAACGCTGATTTTCACTTACATATGTCTCAATAGGCTCTCGACTAGAGCACAGCTTGGCTTGACAGCGTTGGCTTATAAGCATTAGCTTTAGGTCCAAATTCCGAACTGGACTATTTCTGGCAATATTCACGGAATTGCTGGGAATAATTGTCAGTCAGAAAAATTCCATCATTCACAGTCGACATTAGACTATATGCGCCTTCATTTCTGCTAAACCCAAAAGTCTGCACAGCACAAGTGGTTTGCTGAAGAAGCTCTGAACTGATTAGAAATCAATAAGGTAAAGGAGTATACGTGCTCTTGTTCTTCCAAGAGCTCAAGGGACCTGCAGTTTCTTGTCAACTCCAACGGGCGACATTTTTTTTTTGACAATAAGTTTTCTTTGGCTGTTTTTTAGGAACTTGATATTAGTGGTGGCGTGAACAAAATGCGAGATGAACGGATCAAACCTGGGACCTCTGGCGTATGAGTCGATGCAGGTACCATACATTTGACAGGGTTTCTTCTTATAGCTGATTCACAATAGACACATTTTCAGTTTCGCTCGACAATTAGTTTTGGCGTCCATTTCCCGCGTTGGAAATTCATGAATTGACTAGGAAAAATCAAGTATGAAGTTGTGTTTCACTTTCCATACTGGTTTCAGGCTTTGGTTCTTTGTGGACCTTAGCTCCCCCGAATTTATTTTTGTTTATTTTTGTTGTATGTCATATACGTTTCGTAAATAGTTAGTGACACGGTACCAAGCCAAGGTCAAATTCTCTAGAAAAAATCTGCAATCTCCCACTGACTTTAAGCTTTTGTTTCTCGTGCACAGGGTGACACTGCGGCATTTGAGAAACAGGCAAACACGTACATATTTCATTCTCTCTAAGACGTTTCTAAGTCCTCACATTTTTTCCTTTTTAGAAAACTAGGAGCATTTGAAAAGTTCCTAAGATGTTTTTTGACCACAGAAATTTGAACGAAAAAGTCTTAAGGAGAAAGAGTTTTCAAAAATCGTATCAAGACCTCTTCGAAAAAGAAAACGGCGATAGCGGAAACCCTGATACTTCTCATCAAAGATCCTTTGCGCTTGGGAATAGCTCCTGAAAAGCTCGAGACGATGACAGATGATCGAGCGGTCTCTTGTGAGACCGCTTAACACCGCGACGCCTTCAGTGGAACATCCGGGTCACAAAAAGATGAAATAAAAAGATCAATTCCTTATACGAGCGGCACTTGCCTGAAAAAAATGATTACAGACACATTTCTCTGGTTACGTCGCATCTTCATCCTCGTTCGGAGAGATCAGAACGGCAATAAGGTCTGCGGCCGGCATAAAATCATTATTGATATTAACCCAAGAATGCGAACAGTATTAAAAAAGTGCACTCAATCAATCGTGAGAACAGAGTAGAATGCGCCATTCAGGTAACCTCTCCACTACACACGCACCTGCTATGCATTAAATGTGCATCATGTGCAAGAAGGAGACTAGTTCTCTAGATGTATTGTCTGAAAAGTTGCTTACACATTGGCAAACATTGAAATTCAACGAAACCTTTATGTTGTGCGTCGATGTAAGCACGTTCAAAATAAATAAAGACAAAAAAAAAGAATGATTTACAATTTCAGAAAGCGATCGATTCAATAACCTCCGTAAATATCTGTAGTTCTCTTAAATCGCACACAGAAACGCTCCAATTAAATACTTAGTCGGAATTAAATTATAATCAGGAGTTATGGCGAACAAAATTTCACTTCAGCAAATATTGGTTGTTCTCTGAGAGCACAAAGTAAATGTTAAGTGCCCTAAAACAACAATAGAACAAACATTTGCAGGCAACTAAATTGACCTTTTTATGATCGCATGCTGCTACCAAATTTAAATGAGAGAACACTTAAGCCCTCAAGGGGCAAACGCAATGAACACTCGCTTCCTTACCCCTGCTTTACCGTCTTTCTTGTTCGCGCAATGGAAGATGACTTGGTCCACCTGCCTTCGGGGATATTTATCTCCAAAAACGCTGTATCCAGCAAACCGTCCGTCCCACCGTCAGCTGCGTATAAGGTACATAGCATAGACTCGCTGGAATGGAGCACAAGGAGTTTGCGAGCAACCAAACCGACAGACAAAAAGAAAGAAATATAATCCGAATCGCCTTGGAGAAAACTCAAAATGTAATATTTTATTATGGAAATCGCTGGGGTTAAAGTGTTACATACAGCGAGGATAATGCCCTCCTGCCGATGTATCTTCGCCACCTCGCAGTCACTCTGCCGCCTCCGCCACCGTGAGCACCGGTTTATACACCTCATGTACATTACATTAAATTGCCGCCACCAAGAATCATTGCAGAGATGATCGTGAAAATGTTTTCTGCTTCCGTAATTTACCAGGGTGATAGCAAGGACACGCCAGGCGAGATGGAGAGGTGGAATGTGCGCATAGAGTTCAGGCAGTTCCCTCATATTTTCACGCAAAATTTATTCACGGGAAAAGGATTTTTATTGGCAATCGTTGAAATCTTCTTCCACTCTTTGCCCTTGGATCTAGGTGAACCCTGCACAATTGCAGATACTTTTGCCGCAATGACACAGATATGTATGTGTGTATGTATGTACATCCATGGAAAGTGGTTCATCCCGTACCGCCACCAAAGTCCTGCATGTTTGCTGTTCTCTTCTTTTTCACATTCAAAGTACCGATGTTATCCTGCAAATAGCATTATGAGTTACACAGGTTCGTGGCGACGTTACACTTGCCAGCGGGATCATTACTCGCATAAAGTGCTGGGGAAATATTAAAAAATGTTTTCTCCTCTGAATGGTATCTAGTAAATTCGTGTGAGAAATCACTGAGCATTCCAGGAGATTTGAAATTTGAATTGTTACCGCCACTGCGAATCCAAATGAACGTATAAAGGTGAGAATTTATGCACTGGGATATGTGTGAGTGTGGGCGTGGAATATATGGAGGGGTGGGAAACGAAGCCGCAACCGAAAATGAATTCCAAAATTATGCATAAGATATCCCTTCTTAGATTCAAAGATATCCTCCAGGGAAGAGTACACTAAGATGGCCTTTCCCTCTTGAATTGTGTACGTGGGCAGTTATAAATCATGATTTTGACGTCCTACTTGCTCCTGCGAGAGCTCTGTCTATAGCTTATCATGCTTTTGGGGCCTCGGAGGGCTGAGTGTTGTGAATTATTGTAAAGTGATTGATTAACTGGTATAGCCTCGGACTTGGTGTTTCCTTTGCGGGAAGGATTCCTTTGTTTGTTAATCGATTCGAAGTATGTATATGTATCTCTGTGAGAAGTTTTTTCTTTCAAGGACATATTGCAAAGCGGCTTTGGAAGCCGGAAAACCGTTTAATCAATGAATTACACACTACCAACAGAGGTAGGTCAGAAAGGACTTCCATACAAGTTGTATGCAGGATACATTTACTGATTGGCTCACATAAAAAATAAGTACTCTAAGGAATGCCAGCCACTCCGTTTTCAAATTATTAAAACTGACACAGTGGTCTTAGAAGAGCTGAACTTGCAGTTATCACAAAATCAGGAACAGAAAACTACCCGCACCTGCAGCAGTGACCGCATCGCAGTGACGTGCACAAGCAACTCTTAAGTTTAATTTTATGTATGTCCCGAAAAGACGCACATAAAGTCCTCGGGCCAGAAACATGAGTAGCCAGTGATATTCTGCTAAAATGTGCGGTGTCGTTTAGACACCTTAGTTCATTGCATCGGCTGCACGCTTCATCTCTGCAGTTGTCTGCCGCAGCTGAAAGCGTATCCACACTCCCTCAACGCTCCCACACCCAGACCGTCTGATTGAAATTCATATTTAAACCCCTTCGCCGGAGGTGGAGATACATATCTGTGTAGGTAACCATTTCCATAGTTTGCTAAACAACCGTACCCACAACACACAAGCCGGATGCCGAGCTCTTTCCAAACGTTATGAAGCAGACCACTCACATTAGTTTCCCTCCCACAGTGCACAGTGCTCGTACGGTGCGGCGCCGCGGCTCACCCTCTCACTGGCGCAGTCGACGAAGCTCTCCAGAAGTGTATCATATCTCCTTCTATCACCCTCTTCTGCGAGAGTATTCTATAAG
This sequence comes from Eristalinus sepulchralis, assembly GCA_944738645.1. Taxonomy (NCBI): domain Eukaryota; kingdom Metazoa; phylum Arthropoda; class Insecta; order Diptera; family Syrphidae; genus Eristalinus; species Eristalinus sepulchralis. The sequence continues at coordinate 38,076,065 of OX122882.1, read as the reverse complement.
AAGCATAATTATTGCAATAATCGTAAATAATTGTCTGGTGAAATATCACCAGCATTACGAGGAGGACGGTCGGCTTTCGGGAGGGCGTCATCGGCGTGCTTACCTCGCCAGAAGTGCCTGTCTCAACATGCCCGACATACACGCTTGCATATGGGCTTTGAGTTATGCCGCCCAAGGAGTACATAATACTTTAAGGGCAATCTCATGCTTCCACGACGTCTACTTCTTCATAGTGCGGAAGACTGCCGTTTTCCACCAACCGCCGTTCCGTGCAGGTAGTCAGCCACCGAAGCCTCCAGCCAGTCAAGGGCTATAAGTCGACACTCCACGCCAACGTACACACTTCCATTATTTAAGATAGAGTGAAAATGAAAAACGATTCTGAATACTTTGGTGAAATGAAAATCCGGTAGGCGATTGCATGGGGCTACGTTTATACGGATGTCCATAGATATAGCGGCCAGAATCGGCTCGGAAAGTGTTGGAGAGCTTGAATAAATAAAAGAATACTTTAGTAAAATGGAAGGATGTGCGAGTGCTTATGTTTAGAGCGTTCAGTTCTGTGGCACATGTTAATGTTCAGGGCTCAACGAATACAGATCATATCGAACTTTAGATAGAATTTATTTTGTATATCTGTGGAAAAGTTGATGCATGGATTTTATCGATTAATTTGTATGAGGAATAACGTTTTTGTAGTGCCGCCTTTTGATGCTAGAAGCGAATAAAGTCATCATTATCGAATTCTGAGTAAGCTATCGTCACTAAGGACGAGTCCGTTTGGTTTTCTGTTGTCAGTTTTTTTTCTGTGAAAGCTGATACAGAATTGAAATGTTAAATAAGGCCTACAAGGATAATGCTAAAATGTCCAATGAGACTACAAACCTCGCTCTGGTATTCCGACGAAGGCTTGAAGCGTTAAAATGAAGGATCGATGACAAGCTGTTGGAATTGAGAGCTATCGGGAATGACTTGGAGGAAATAAAACAATTTTTGATTAAAAATGGCGTCGTCCACATTGCTGCTGCAAGTTTTTATTTATTTCCCCGAGTGAAATCGGGAAAATTGAAATGACTGAACTGAACTCAACCATTATTTATTAAAGTCAATTTTTTAACATTGACTAAAAAGTTGCCAGGTTCAATGCCAAGACGTCTAGAAGCTTTTCTAAAGATAAAACGAATACAAATATATAACTACACTACACTACTAGCTTTCTTTTATGCGAACAAACGACGTATTTTGTGTTAAGAGAAATACAGGAGGACATCTAAGACAAACCTTTGTCTCAAACCATTGTGCCAATATTTTTCTATCCAATACTGAAGATATGGTCCGGTGCACAGAGGGCAACGGCGTTAATTGCAGTCAGGCTGAAGAGATGCCAATACTATCAATTACCAATGCACAAGTCAAGTTAAAATATAGCCTCCTGGTGGCGCTTCAAATGTTTGCACTGATCACTCTCTTCCTTATGCTTGGCTTACAAACTGTATGTCCTGCCTCAGGTTAGCTTACTCATCACGTACAAATTAAAGTAGTAATAAGACAATTACATTTCTTGGATGCGGACGGATCTCCTGGTGATGACCATTGCAAACAAAGTAAGGACGAGGACTTTCGGTTTGACATGAGAGGTCTTTTAACACAGTCGTCTATTAAAAAAATAAAAGAATACCGTACTAAAACATAAAGACCTTAAAAGTGAAGGTACGGAAGTCACTTTATTAGTCTTTGAATATTTTTTTTTCCATAATGTTCTTACGTTACTTACTTAAGGGATCTCTAAGCTTATCTCATTTTAATGTTAAAACGTCTTTCGGCAATTGAGTCTTTTAATATGTGACTTCATGTGTGTACACTTTCTTTTGATATCCACAGAAAATTAATATTTTTTTCCAAAATATTTCTCAATAGACACATAAAAGCAGTTTTGTTTTTATGTCCCTACATATGTATATTTGAAAAATGTTAGTAAGAGCTTAAGAACGTACTCATAGTCCTTGCAAAGATATCTCGAAAAAACTGTCAACTCGTTTTTTTGCACTTAGCGTGTTCTTTAGACTGTTTTTTATTTTTTTATTTTTATAAGAAAGCGTGGTTCGTATAACATAAAATTTTTTGTTTAGAGATTCTTTTCGCTGCGAATATTATTGTTGTTAGAACCCCAGCAGTAAGATCGAAATTACATTCTACATATATGTAAGTCTTATTATAATTTTTAGATTTTGCAACTTCTTACCACTTTCCTCTCAAATCATCACCGTTAAACACAATGACTTGGAACTTTCTGGCAAAAAACTAAACGCTAAACAACCAAATCTATAACTGAGATTAATTTTATTGAATGTTCAGTAATTAAGTTTCAATTTCATTGAACGCTCTCACTGAAGTTTTTAATTGAGTGAAAAACCAGCATAACGACTGAACCTTTCAATTAAATAAAGCGTTCGCTAATCAATACCATCCAATGGGATTAATGTGAGATTCCTCTGTTCTTGGAAAAACACATTTTTGAGGATATTTTTTCTACTCTCTCAAAATGACAACGACTCATTATTGAAATAAAGTCGACTTCATCGAATATCATTGAATCTACAACTACATATGTATATTTATAATTAATAAATTATGTTTTCAAAGAATTGTATTTATTCGTCTTAACTTGTTTCGGGTGAAGTTGTCGTTTGGAGAGTCAACGCATTCCCAATCTTCAAAGTCTGGAAACGATTCTTAGGTTCAGATCGGTTTCCCGGTATTATACTGGAAATAGAACCTAGGCACACCCACGTCTCTTCTTTTTTCAAACAACTTTTTAATTAGGTCAGTCTCCGTATATTAAACAGATAGTATAGTTCGAAAGTAAACCGTAATTTGGATTTGGCTTGCGCGAGTATAGTATGGAAACAGACCAATTAAAAATTGTCACACAAACTCAGAGAGCTTGCTCGCCTGCAGTTCATCCATTCGGATATACACCACGAACTTAGTTTAATTACGGCCAGCCGCAAAATTAAATCGAATGTGAAACCTGTATAATCATCAACTAGTTTCCGGCTTTTTGAGACAACAGCACCCATTTTAATATTCTTCCAACAATCATGAAATATCGGATACTCTCCACCGAATACCAAAATTGTCAAATTACAAAATATAACCAACCGCAAATGAATGCGGCTCTGTTAATTTCGAATTAGGCATTAAGACCAAAATAATCCTTTCACATACTCGACCCTGGTTCCTTGTCCCGGCGGATACCACTGAGAGATTTTGTAATGTAATTTCTGCCCCCAAACCGGCAGAATGACCAGCAAATGGACAGCTCTTAAAACCCTTTGCCTCGACGCACATAAATACAGCAAAATTGTACAGTCCTCTCGCATCCCCTCCCCTCCAGCACCAGGCATAATTAAACATCGTAAATCCTACGCATGTGAGACCATTACCTCTAATTTCTGACCCTAATGAAACCTAAAACTTTGCTGCAGAGTGGTCTTCTCCACCTCTGGGATGTTTGGAGACGACAACAGAAATATGACTGGAAGACGGGGGGCCTTTTGGACGTATACTTATGTGCTCAAGAATCGAAGACGGAGTCATTTCATGGATACTTCATATATTATGAGGAAGCGATATGCAAAAATCTAATTTAGAGTACATAATCCGTTGTTGTTCGTGTAAACCAAAATCGGAAACATCTGAAATTGTGTGATTGCTGCATGTTGCATTAACGTTTTGTTAATAGGGGCTGTAAATCTAGAGAAACGGTCTAGCAATGCGATGCCTTTAAATTTGGCAAGGCGTTTGTTTCCCCTTTTAAACTCTTTATCGCTAGAACACCGCGACATTTACAGATCAATAAAATTTCTAGTTCTGTTCTAGTCAAGTGACGTATTGCTTATTTTTTAAAAGAAAATCTGTCCTTTGTGCAGGAATGCCCGTTAACTTCCTTATAGTTTCCTTGTCTAAGAGATAATAAATAAGGATAATTACGTCAATACTGGAGTTCTTGGTATCTGGGTAGCCGGGTAATGCCCCAGAAACACGGGTATCCGCATTTTCGTGTTTTACCAAGGAGCTATAATGTGGGGTACCCATAAGTGATTGAGTACCCGCTATACCTAAGGTACCCGGCACCGCGTTTGCTTTGGGCTTATGGGGCAATTGAGTAACAAGACCAAGCTGAACATATATCATACTCGTTCACATAACGTCTGGATTATCCCTGTACTGCGCCATGGTGCAGAAACTTGGACGTTGTAATAAGCAGATGAAAGAACTCTTGTACGTATGACTTTTGGTCCTGAAAACGTTGAACTCTACAGGCTGTACGGCGACATACGACCTGTCAAGCGTCTACCATACAACGCTGGCTTGATTTTGTAGAGCGGATGGAAAACACTGCTTTGGCACAAAGAGCCTTTAATTTCGAGTCATTGGGACAAGGCATCAAAAGACGATCTCATCTGAAATGGCGCACACAAGTGGAGAAGGATCTCAAATAATTTGGGATGTGAAATTGTAAGTAACAGATGTCTGTTCCGGACTATAATGCGGCTCGAAAAAATAGGTGTCTTAGAGAAGGATTTTCTTGTAGGCGTAGGCCTGATAAGAAGGTCTTACTTATTGGTCCAGTGGTCTAGATGAAGTAAGTTCACAATCGCTAAACAGTGCTGTAGCTGTGATGCATTTGACACTGCAGAAAGGTTCAGAACCGGACCTATCCAGTTCAGCTAGGGATTTATTGGCTGCAGTCCTCTTGTAACTTAATTTTCATGCGCTGCAGCACTTGACAGTTCTACATTGACTTAAAGGTCATAAATGCAGTTTAGATGTATTCAAGCACTCTTGACACCCTTAGACACAGATCTCAACAGCATAGATTTAAGCTTGAAAAACACTCAACTCCAGACACAATTGTTAATTTGTCTTTGTACCATACTAGGCTTTGCGGTTTAGATTTGGAACAAAAATGAACCATTATGGAACCAACCTACCGAAATAGTGTGTGTGGTCTAATTATAATGTTCGACATTGCACAGAGCTTGTCTCTTTTAGAGATTTAGTTGAGTAACTTGAGGTGACCTGAACTTGTATTCGAGTTGCAGTTTTACGGCATAACTATCAACTGCAAATCAAAATTAGATTTGCAAGCGTATAGGCACATATATGTATATCTTTAAAACTCATGTAGGTCAAGGGTGTGTGGAACCTACTCTGACAGGCAAATTTTTGTTACTTTAAATTGAAAGCCAATCTCTGGAAAAAAAACAATATCAATCTTTAAGAGGAGACCTTTGGTTGGGTAGACATTAACGCCGTTAAAATTCACCAGAAAAATGTATACTCGAACATAAATTTGTTGAAAATCATAAATGCTCAGACGGAGACCTAATTAGTAAACTTTTGCTCCCGTATACGCGAAAATTAAGCAAAATCTTTTGGGTGATACGTATGGAAGAACAAGCTCGTTTTACAGCTTTTTGATTCTTAGAATTCTTAATCTCCAAATTCGTGAAAACATTGGTCGTCGGTTCTTACGTCACAGTTTATTTCCATAATGAAAACATGGGAAAGTCGTGTCATATTTTCATACACCGTTAAAGTCAGTAATGTAGTAAAACATGACTCCACCTTTCGGCACAGTCCTCAATGTATGTTCGTACTTTCATTAAAAAAAAACTGGGGCAGTGTTGCTTGTGAATATCTCCCCTTTTATCTAGACAAACTGTCTTAGAATTAATTTTTCTAAGAAGGCATTTAACTCTAGGTCCTCTCCACTTTATAGCTTAAACCTATTTATTTTGTATTTTTGCTTTTTTTACTTTCGAAAATTGATCCTAAATGGTTTTAAGTTTTTGAGCAGTAGCGAAAAGTTCTATGAATGTTGAAAAAAAGCCAATAAAAAAATTCTTAAGTATTTTTCCCCACAGAAAAAAGGCCGGATGTGACTTTGTTTTGCCTTTTCAGTTTCTTGTTGATTGACCTAATCTAAACAGTTACGAAAGTAGATCTTATTAATTAATCTTATTAAAATCTTCTAGAAGGAACTTCCGATCTCCGACAGTTAAAGGCAACCGTTGTGTTAAAGTGACATCTTTGAAATTGGCTCCGTTCATACAGTTTCGACATGTTTGTGAGTTCCCTCCATAAATCGCTGATGCCGACCATTTATCGAGAGGACTTATCACGGCAGAGATCAATGTAAGTGATCTGTTACCCAAAGTGCGGTAGAACAATTTAACTCACTGGGTCAGTAATGAAAATCAAATAGTGTTTTTCAAAGGTATAGAAATTCGGAATGGAAGTAAAAAAAGATGATAAAAGATAAACTTATTTTAAAAATAAGTCATATGTCATTGTAATTTAAATGTGATTCCTGGCATATGACCAACACAGCTGGTTTGGACGTGGTCTAATCTGGAGGTCCAATATTCGATGATTTTGTTCAACATTTGTGTCTGTTTATCGTTAATAACGCGGTGAATGTTGTCTCCAAGTAGTCAATCGTTTCGGGCTTATCGGCAAGCGAATTCATATATGTTAACTTCACAGAAAATTGTCAAGCAATGTTGAATCGCACGATCTTGGAGGGTACGTCACGGTTTCGTAACGTGAAACTATGCGGTTATCAAACATTTCTTAAAATAAATCAATTGTGGCACGAGCTGCGCGACGAACATGGTTGTTCAATTGCTGAACAAAACAGTATTCATAACTCTATAGCGCTCACCATTGACAGCAACGTTCTGGCCAGGATCATTTTTAAAGAAGTACGGACCAATTATTTCACCAACCCATACAGAACAAGAATGTACCATTTAACGGTGTTTTATTCTTGAGAATAATCATCACTCCAAATATGGAAATTTATTTTATTTGCATATCCATTCCACCAAAAGGACCTTCATCGCTAAACAAAAAAATTGATATAGTGCACGGCATGTATTTCGAACAGAACCATGATTTTTAAATACATTTTCAAAATTTGGAAGCGTTCAATCTGTCAAAGTCAATCCAAAATGACAAAATGGCAGCCAGCTAATTTAGTTTTGCCAGCTTAAATTTCTATACTTCAAAAACATCCATTATAAGTATTATTGTCAGCATAATGTGGGTTGTTTTAAATGTACATCTCTCATTGATATATTTTTAGGTTTCTAGAATCTTAACATTGTCAACAATCTGACATTTTTTCACTCCTGAACTTTAAAACAGACAAATGAGAATAACAAACATGGAATGTTTAACAATTTCACATTATGAGGTCAAGAATGAAAAAAGTTGATTGTTTTGACAACATCTTTTTAAAATGCCCAGAAATCAGGACAAAGCACACCTTATACATATTCCTTCTAAAACACAACACACGATATATGCACAGTCTCGGGCACAACTAAGGAAATCGAAATTAATGAAACATTTGGACGCAGATAAAAACAAAAAAAGGGAACTTTTTCAAATTCAAATACTATTCTTCGCGAAATGCATGAAAAAATTGGTGATGGCTTTTGAAATGTTGCCCAATAAGTTTTCTTTAAACTATTTCCCATAGATTTTGAATTCAATTTAATGTCAGGAGATTGGGATGGTCACTTAATAACATCAATACTTTTTGCCGGAAACAAATTTTGGATATAATTATCCTCCTGAAATCTCCACCGAAGGAGCATGCAATTCTCGGCAAACGGCAACATTTCGTCTCCTAAAATAGTTTGATATTGAATTCGATCCATTCGTCCCTCTATTTTTCGGAAAGGTCACATCCCTTGGAATAATATATAACTATAATGTCCTGCTGAAGATATCCTTTGCGGAACCCAGTTTGCATGTGGATACAATAAAAGAAAAAAAAATATTTCAAATTTAATTCACTTAGTTTTGAAAATAGTTACACTTTTCACAATACTCACCCATGCATTTTTAAGTTGAAAATGGTTTATTCAATTTTCTTTGGAAAACTAGGACGTTCCACACTAGGACAGGAAGGAAGAAAAGGAAGAATAAAAGAATCAAAACCCATCCATCACCGTGTCCTTGACAACAGCCTCAGAGGTAGAGTGAATTCCCAAGAGATGGAAACTAAATAGAGCATGAAATAGAGCTATAGAAGCAAATAGTCCCAGGATTACCACAAATGTAATATGCACACAGTTGAAGGTATGGTTTCGCGTACGCATGTGTATAAACATGCATTTATAATCCTGGATAATAAAATTCCAGGGCAAAGAGAAACAAACTATGATACGCCGCAATCTGAGTGTCCGCGGGATTTTGCACCATTTCACGGAAACCCACAATTGAATATGAGTGCTCTTTTGTGTTTTCACCCGACAAGTCTATTAAAATTCACTGTTGCAACTTCTGTTGATTCGAATTCAGTAGCATTTTAAGTCATCTATCTACCCTAAGACTCAATCAAAATCCAAGATAAATATCCCTACACAAAACCTGTCCATTTTGTGCATTCATGCGTGTGCAAACAGTGAGTGTTCCGCGCTGGGTTTACGATACAAATTGCTCAAGCTAACTTCACTTTTTTGTATGTCAAGTAAATTAATTGTCTGCGCTTTGATCAGTTTAGAAACACCTTCTGTTCATCTCGCAGCGCGTGGTGGAAGGTGTAGACCCGGCAAATTAAGGCGTTTAGCGGAGTTGCTTTTCAGGGTGCCCCTGCGCTGGAAGTCTTGTGAAAATTTTACGAAATTAATTGCCACCCTTGCGTGGAAACATTGCAGTTGTAATTTGACTTTTTTGTTTTCCCCCCTCAAAAGTAGTCACGTATATATACGGTTATTCCTTACCGTTAGCTGTTATCCTTATTTTTGCTCATAGTCGCACCACCGTCGTCTGGTGCCTTAATTGCACACACACTCTTGAAAGAAAAGTTAATAATTCTGATTTTTAATTAGTCGCACTCAGCTGGCTCAAGCCTTTGTCGCGGTAATTTGCTTATATTCGACAAAATGTAGGGCTTTACAAAGTGTAGCAGGACCTATGTTACTTGTAGGTACATGAAGGAAGAAGCAGCCATAAGCCAATGCGTACATAAACGAAGTGCATAATTAGAATGTTAGCTTACTGCAATTAATGTTATTTAGTGCACTTGTTGCCGTGAGAAAAGGTGGGAAGACTTGCAGAAGGACGTCCTTTCGTTTAATGGAAAGGCCTGAAGTTAAATGGTTGACTAATTAGGCCACGAGCTTGTGAGAGAAACAAACACATTTTAAGAGAGGTGAACAATTGCATAATTGAAATGTTGGCTGTAATTGAGTAATTAGGCCACGGATGGCAGATAAAACTGTTCTTAAACTGAATTAATTAAATTAGTTTATAATTAGTTTTGCTCTTAATTGCATTTCTTATCTGTACAAATTTTTAGTTAAAGAAATGTGTGCCACTTATGCAAGGTCTTTAAACATCGTCATCATCATCATCTTCTTTAACGGTATTTTTCACTAAAAGGGTCGCGTGGGCAAGGCACGCACGAGAGACCTCCAGGCCGCTCGATTATCCGCCATCGACTTTAACCCATCAGGAGCTATTCCCAAGCGCAACCAGTCAAGCTTATGAACTTGAGCAAACCATCTCGCCTTAGGTCTGCCGAGCGGTCGCCTACCTGATGGAATTGCATCTAAGGCACGCCTCGGAAGTCGTGATGAATTGGATATCCGTGCCACGTGGCCAAAACAACGAAGTAAAGCCCTCTCCGTTCGAAGAAGTAGCTGCTCAACATTAAAGTTCCCCCCGCCTTTCTCAGTCTTTCTTGCCGAAATTTTGAAAATTTGTCAAGGACTTCAAAATTTCTTTTTTGAAGTGACTTGGAGTTCAGTTCAGTATCTGCGTCCAACGAGAAAGAAATTATTTTTTTGCTTCCATCTCTGAACCTTACGATCTATTCGAAAGCGCAACCGTTAAGCTTTGACTGAGAGTTGAAAACGAGGAAAATCTTCAAAAAATATATGCAACTGGTGTTTTTTTAAGTAGTCATTTTGTCAGTTGTCAAATGATTTATTTTTAGTTTGGGGGATAAAGAAATACCAACCTCAACGGAGGCAGTAGTACTCTCGCCCAGCTGATGATGAAGTAGGCACGGCTATTAGAAACTGAAGATGAACAAACTCTCGGGCATGGAGGTCTAGAAATTAGACACGGCATACTGTGTGAACGTCTAAAGCTGTTTTGTACAGCACTAATCGGCAAGTACCACTGCGGCTTTCGACCCAAAAAATATCAATAAACTTTCACACTGAGTCAAATCCTGGACACGACTATTAATCGATACACACCACAACCTCTTTGTAGACTTTAAGGCCGCAGTACTTTTTGATGCGAAGGCCGAGGGGATCTTCGAAAAATGTATGTGGGTGTATCGCATGACGCTTAAAAAATCGCAAGGCATTGTACAGGTTGGTTCAAGAACGTCAAAATCATTTGAATCGGATTCCCCAAGGAGATGCGCTGTTGCTTGACTCCTTTAATCTTCTATTGGAGAAGATAATGAAGAGTGCAGTTATTATTATTGTCGGCCTAATGTGAACTCTGCAGGTGACATCTTAGTAGAGATCCGTCGTTGGATTGCCCTTGGCAACCGACGATAGTTCCAGTTGTCTTAACAGCTAGGGCCCAAACTCCTATCGAGAAGCACCACGATTATGGTTTACAAGACGCTTATCCTGCCAGGGTTATTATATGGAGTCGAAATCTGGACGATAAGTGAAAAGGCTGAGTTCTGAGTTCTTGAGGCCTCTGAGAGATAAACTTTACCTTGGATAGGCGGTCCTGTTTGTGAGTCGAATGGAGGAGAAGGCCTGAATACTACGTGCTGTATCGGATGTGGATGCTGTCCGGAAAGCAAAATACGCTCCAACTAAGAGGGTGTTTGAGTTCCAGCCTAAAGGTTCAAAAAGATGAGGAACGCCACGTCTCCAATATAAAAACCAAGTAATCGTGGACGATAGGAAACAGGAAACAGCATTCCTGGAATCGTCAAAGACGGAAAGCAACATAAGCTTGAACCTTATATGAGATACCAGACTGATAAGTTAGCTGTGGTCAGAAATCAGTCTAACACGGAAAAGAATTGCATTAGTCTTGAGCATCCCACACAATAAGAAAATGTACCAAAAAGAAGTTCGGAGACTGAGACATTAAGCCAAGCACATGCGATTTTCGTACATACGACTAATTAGTCACCAGAGATCAGAAACCTTTAGTCTTTAAAAGTTGGGTGTTTCTATTTATTTTTTGCGAATGCGTAGCCTCAATCCTAAATGGTTTGTGTCTTTTGTTTAGTTGGCGTTGCTTTTTTTAAAAAGATAACCTCAAAAATATTAAAAAGTACAAGTTACTGCACAATTATATATTTGTTTAGGAATTAATTACAAATAGCTGGCGAAGAAAAACTTCTTTAGAGTTCGTTTCCACACTGAATTTAATCATTAAAGCAGCCATTTTATTTTGCACTATCCTTGCTACAAAAACGTTCAAATCCTTGAAAATATCTCAAAACTTTCAAGATTTTGCTACATTTACAGTAAGAAAAAAGCTAGCGCATATATTCTTATATTCGAAATTTTCCTTGCTCTATATTTTAAGCAAAATAAAACAGTTTTCAGAGATTTTTTAATTTATTTGTTCATTCAGGACTTTTTTCTAAACTGGTTGAGAATAGAGTTTGATGAAGAGTACTACATGATATATATATTTTTTTGCGATCTATACCATTCAAAGCATAGCCTTCTTTCTCAGTATTGTCCAGACTTCACACATCGAACGAATCTTGAGGCACTCACATTCCGAAGGACGTTTTGGTCTTGATTTCGGCCTGTTGCACTCTGAGAAACTGGGATAGGGATTCTTTGGTGGCTTGCAATTTTTCGGGCCACGGATAACCTTGCATTTGACACCATCAGATCGAATGGCACGACATCCTGGCAGAGTGATCTTCAGGCATTTCCTATTCTGCTTACCGTCCTTCGCACGAGAACATTCCATCAAGGACGACTGGGCCATGCATTTCGCAGTGTCGGGCCGTTCAGCTCTGCGTCGGCGCTTGAGAGGCGGATACTTACTCCGCGGATACTCGCAAGCCAACTTTTTCACTATCCTTCGGCGGGGACACTCAACCCAAGTCTGCTGGTATTTTCGTTTTGCTTTGTCGCTCATTTTGTAGTACAACTGATCGAATCGCGCACGGGGACACTTGGCCTCTGATGGTGGGCAAGGCGGGTCTGCCCACATTGACTTGAATTTTGGTGTTACCGGTGGTTTTCGTGGCGGATTTACGGTTTTGTTGTCGGCACAGGGCGATTGCCGAATTGCACCCTTAGGACACTTGGACTTCTGGTCGAAACATCCGCTCACGTTCCGGATATTCTTGAAGAGTTGTGTGCCAGCGTGCTTGAATAACGAAAGCCGATTTATATTTAACGATAAGGCGTTCATTTTTTGTTCTTTTTTTTTTCTTTTTTTGTTTTTTTGTTGGCTTTCGTATACAGAAGATTTGAAGAGAAGAAAGAATTAATTTAAAGATTTGACTATTCACCGAGAAATTTAAAGCCTGATTGAAAAATTTTGAAACTATTTTAAATGCCTGTTTTTTGTGGATACCTTTGTTTTTGAAAGTTTGCGCAAAGTAGATTTTGAACAAGTGCATAGCGCTACTATATTAGGTAATGTTTTTTATCCTGCGACCATGGTATGGCGGAAATAAATTTTTAACGATGTTGAGGATGCTAAGAAAGATACAGGGTGAACATTTACATGAACAGAGGGGTTTTTAAGTTTACCTATTGGGAGTTCCCCTGTATTCGATTTAGATGCGATGGCCAGCTGGCAGTACAGGAGAAATATTTTCTTTAAAAATTATGTCTCATCGCTCGACAAAGAGTAACAATAATTGAGTGGCACTACCGCCCACAGGGGATCAGAGCCTAGCTTCTACAACAACGCATCTCACGAGTAGAAGGGACCTACAGTTTTTCATAACCTACAAAACGATGGATGTTGCGTTCAACAGTTATAGACGTGTAGGCATGGAGTTCACTAACGCCGAAATTTGCGCTATTTGAAAGTTTTCCTTCGTTAAAGGCAAATCCGCCAGAGAAACGTTCTGTGAGATTAATGGTGTTTTGGGGGATGGTACTCTATCACTTCGAACCGCGGAGGAATGGTTTCGACGATTCAGAGCCGGTGAAAACGACACCATGGATAAACGAGCCGGCGGAAGACCTGTGACGACAAATACCGATCGAATCATGGCAATCATCGAGTTAGACCGGCATGTGACATCTAGTGACATCGCTCAGGAGATGGGAGTTAGTCATCAAACCATATTAAACTATCTGCAGAAGGCTGGAAAAAAACGTTGATGTTAGACGCAAAAAAAACTTTTGGACCGAATCAACATTGCTGAAACGGAACGAACTCGACCCATTTTTGAAGCGGATGGTGACTGGCGCCGAAAAATGGATCACATACGACAATATCAAGCGAAAACGTTCGTGGTTGAAGGCCGGTGAATCGTCCCAAACAGTGGCCAAGCCGGGATGTACGGCCAGGAAGGTTTTGCTGTGTGTTTAGTGGAATTGGAAGGAAATCATCCACTATGAGCTGCTCCCATATGGCCAGACGCTTAATTCTACCATCGACTGCGAACACCTGAACCGCTTGAAGCAGGCGATTGACCAAAAGCGTCCAGAATTGCCCAGCAGGAAGGGTGTAGTGTTCCACAAGGACAACGCCAGACCACACACTTCGTTGATGACTCGTCAGAAGCTACGGGAGCTCGGCTATATGGAGCATCCACCATATAGCCCGGACTTAGCGCCAAGTGATTACCACTGTTCCTGTCCATGGCGAACGCCCTTGGTGGTGTGAAGTTGTACTTAAAAGAGGCTTGTGAAAACTGGCTGTCCGAGTTCTTCGCAAATAAGGAGGGGGGCTTCTACGTGGGGGGTATTATGAAGTTGCCGTCTAGATAGAAACAGATTATCGAACAAAATGGCGCATCATTCGATCACTGTAACACTTTTTACGAAGCATTGAATGAAGAGCAAAAAAGCGGAAGGATTATATTTGACCTTATATATAGATCCAATACCCCTCTTAATGTGGTCATATACTGACAATTTACTGTTAATAGTAAACCCTTAGCTGGTGACGTATTTACTTTCTCGAGTTTATCGTCAGAAAGTACAATATTCAGCAAGAAGTGAAAGACTATAACCGAATTTGGAATAGGAGTTACCGGACACTTCTTCGGATTCAGTTGTAAACAATTTTTTTAAAGACCGCGCCTGGTATTAGCGAGCTCTTCATTCACTAAATTTATTAAAGCTCCTATACTACTATGGTTTCTGGAAGAGTAGAGTTGCACATCATCAGAATAAAGGTGGACAGTAGAATGTTTGCACACAGACGGGAGATCATTAATAAATAAGGAAAACTAAATTGGTCCAAGGACTGAACCCTGTGATACACATTGTTTAACAGGTAAGAGTGTGGAAAAACCGAAACCCCGCAATAAATGTTTTAAGTTGGCATTCCTATCATTGACATTTGCAGCAAGTATCACGTGAAAATGTTGATTAGTGTTTGAGATAGGCGTTCTTTTATAAATGTTTCGTTTTTTATAATTTCTGAAACTATAAAACAACAATAAGACTGTGTAAGTAATTATATATGCATCTCTATGTTCATTTCTCGGATTTATTTTTTGCGTGGTGACTTAAAAATATTACAGTCAACTACATATTTTCAAAATTTTACTTAAGAAAACATTTTTTTTCTATCAAATTCTGTTTTGAAAACGAAACCAATTATGTGGAAGGGTAACCCACACTTGCCTCGTTTACTTTTATTATAAGATTCTGATATTGAAATGTGTAAAATGAACTGTACGAAACCGTTTTAAAAAAAAAAAATTTGTAATGTCTCTGTGGAGAATGGTCATCTCCTGTGCTGGGAAGGTGTTTGGATTACAATGCTGCGGAAAATAAAGCCCAAGAGATAGATTGACTGATTTCGATGCTTTTTGACACTTTCCTAACAAAAACTACGTCCGCTCACAAGAGTTACCAACTGTAAAGATTAAACTTTAAGGTGAGTGACAAAAGAATAACAAAAGTGTTGGTTCAAAACAAAAGAAAAAACGTTGACGAAAACGCCTAAGGATAAATGTCTTTTGATTATCCCTTGCCTCTCCAGAGCAACTCCAACTGAATAAGTTCATGCAAGCAATGCAAATGACTGCAAATTTATTCAATCGAATTAAACCCACACTCCACTCTCAGGAGACACGAATTCCGACAAAGCTGCAATCACCAGCAGCGGGGTTCCTGATCCGGCCAAATGCACAGATTATAGAAACTCATAATTGCCATCAAATCACTGCTGACAGATGACGCCGACGATGATACTGCCTGTACTTGGGTGACGCATCCAGGCGCTGACAAACCCCTATAGATGAAAATACCTTGGAGCTGTTTGCATGATACCAAAATGCTGGCGGATTTAGCTTTCAATCTGCACTCGGCTCGAGCACCCCTCCGAGGAGGGCGTGAACACATTTTCGTGTGATTGAATTCAAATTTGTGTCAGTTTAAAATTTGAAATCACTTCAAAGCGACGGATGACAAATTGCAACCCCTTAGGGGTGAGAATTATGATTGCAACCCCGCCCCCAGAATTGAAAGCGTGTTCCATTAGGGCAACAACTTTCAATCTTCCTCTCTTATTTAACATTCTCTCGAATGGAACTTTAACGACTTAGCCGGTTGTACACGCAAATCAAACATCCATCCCTTGTTCGCGGGCATCAACCCCTGGCAGCGGGCGCTCGTGCATGTGTAAAGGTCTGGCTGTCCTACCGCCGCCGCCGCCGCCGTCGCCGTTGCAGATTGAAAACATAATTGTTTGTTTGTTATTTGCATATAAATTTGGCATATGGCCGGATATTCAAAAGGGGGTCGGAGAAAGTTCAAAAAGCGAACCCAAGCTCTAATACGGTTATCGGGTGCTACTTAGCTCCTTGGCTGTTGAAGTAGTGGAAAATTTTGAACATTCTGGGGTCGGTCCATTGTGTGGTCGGAATGTTTTTGCGTAATCCTTGGCCAAGTGGAAAACGTGGCATAATGAAATATGCTAACGAATTATTTATCAACAGCAAACAGATCATCTGCCTCGAGTGCTTTTTACATATGGGCCTGTGACCAGACCGCCAGGTTTGACGGTGATGTCGGCAGCAGAGATATACTCGTAGATGATGGCTGTCGGTGGCTGGTGGCCTTAGATTGCCGCATCAGACGGGGACAACATTTTAATTTGTACTTGAAAAAATATTTGCACATGAATAATGGCGGGAGGGATGATAATTCAATTATACTTCAGATTTCACAAAAAATTGTTCGTTCACTGGCAAGCAGTGTGGTGAGGGGGCGCAGCAGGGATTATACCCGCCAATGGAGATATTATTCGTGAAGGATGCCCGGCTGAGACACAACCGATATGAAAGAGGATTTGCTTTTAATTCGAGTATCGAATGATTTCAGGAGTCATACAGTCTCACAGACGCTTGAGCAGACTCCATCGATTTCGAAATGGCACTGTAACCACACTATTGCAAGCATCACATATACGAGTAAGGCCTTTTCATGCGAAAGAAGGTTTTCTGAGATTGAAGTGGTCTGAAGTGTGTGTGCTTGGTTCGGCGTATTGTTAAGTTGCTCTGTGTAAGCGGATTAATTTAAATTGACCCGAATGTGTGGTTTTGCGTAGGTGGGTGAGATCTAGTTGATGCTAATGACAAGCGCATTTATTTGCTGCTATGCTGTGATTTATTTTGGAAACTGCACAAGGGGATGGGTAATGTGTTGTGTGTGGACAAGAGTGTGATATATTGAAGAAACGTCTACAGTCTGTGTGGGGTCAGGGCCTGAATCCTTCAGCAATCACTCGTGTTGAACGTGCTATTGTTCTGTCACGAGTGAAGAGGATCTAATGTGGTGACACTGAACGGGGAAGTTCGTGGAGCTTTTTATAGATAATGAATGCCCAGCAACTCGAGAAAGGTGGTGGAAGAGTAAAATGTATGAATGAGGTATTGACCCAATTGGGAACCAAACCAAACGCGTAGGAGTCATTGTGTCTAACCACTACAGATCTTCTTCTTCTTCTATTATTACCTCGTATGGGATTTAGTGTGCCTTATGCCACTAATGACCAGCATTCCGTTGTGGTATCACATTTACATCGTCATTTCCAATTTCCAGGAGTTGTGAACGTTGCAGAATTTGCTTCAAAAAAAAAACCAATCTTTCCATTGACAACTACTAAATCCGAAAAGTAACAAGCATTCTCTGTTTTTTAAGACAAAAAAAAAAAAGAACTAAGTGCTCTTCAGTAGAACAAACGAAATCCAAGCGAAGAGTCCTCAAAACCTCTTCTCCACTTCTACCACAGCAGCAGAAAATTTGCCAACATTTTATTGCAATTAACGATCTTCTTTATAAATGTATTCCAAACAACTGACTGCTGCAAAGCGAAATAAATGCACACACAGGTACCTGATGTCAAGTTGTTGAGCAGTACCTACAGCTGGCGAAAAGGTGGAAACGCGATTGTTTTCTATCCGCTGGCAGTGGCAAAGTTGAAAGCTCTTCCGAAGCATATTCACTTTTTTAGTCGCATCGCTAACGTTCCATGCTCGAAGGTAGTCGTTCGCATCGAGTGCAGCGGGTGGTTGAATGCTGTGCAACAACACTAAGCTGCTGAGTGCCACGTCAGTTATAAATTATTCTCCTTTGCCGATGTGGAGAGCTAGGGAGAAGGGTGTACTTGTACTAGGTGCATGTACACACTAAACTGGTTATCGATGTCGATTTCTTGATATTACTTCGCTTCAACATCTGCGACAAATTAAAGTGAAAGAGTTTGTTTTAAACGGTTTGTTGTAAATAAGGTCGTAGTCTAATGGTAGGGACAATGTGTCAATGTGTCTTTTGAAGGTTATTCTGAATTGACTTCCATCGAATTTAAGAAAGAAATGTTCATATGGTCAAAAATGTAATTAACTTGCGTTAATGTTTTTTTTCTTTGTATGGCGGGTCGGACCTACTCAGCGTAACCTTCCAGCTAGGACCATTTCCTATATCCAGCCAAGTTGGTTAAGGTTTTCTATACTAGAGTGCGTTAAACGAGGACTCTTGAGGCATGGGTAATGTTGTCCATACACTCAACATGGTGTGGGCAACTGAATTGTTGCGCTCCTAGATTTTTGACAGGACAAAAGAAGCCATACAACCAGCTTAATTCTCCATAGAATCTTCTCCTCCAGATGCCACCAACACAGACAGTGTGAAAAATTGAACGAAGATCTTTTTTGAAAAGACTTTTACCGTGGCGTGGTACATATAATTCGAGACGTCAATGTAGTGCATTCTTTCTAAATGTCGGGACATATGCTAGATGCCGCCACAATCACGAGAGGATATTTTACTATTTATAGAAGTAGTGTAGTCTACGAGAAAGACGGCAACTGTCGGTAAAGTCAGATGCGTAGTTTTATTTTGAATGAGTGTGGAAACTGGCGCGTTTCCGGTTTAAAAAAGAAATGAAGAGAAGAGCAAATATCAATTGGTGATTCGATTCTTGTGCTTAAAGGAAATCGTTTTCTGTGAGTCATAAGAAGAGCAACATCTATAAGAGGCAAAACTACTTTGCCCTATTATTGGACAAAAGAAAAGAGGTGACATCTTAAGCTTCATTTTACTCAAAAGGCTTTTTAAAGACATTTTTCCGTCAACAGTTATTAACGCTAAAAAAATAGTGAAAGAAAAGTCAAAACATGGTCATTATATTTTTAGAAAAAGTAAGAAAGCATCGCTTGCTGCTGAAAAAACCTATCTGATAATTATATATTAACGGTGCACCTGGCTGGCTTTCCACTCTCATTTAACTTATACCTATGTATAGTCACAGCCACCCCCTTGTGTATTAGATTGCGAAAGTTACAATTTGGAAAATCTTTATATAGCCTCCAGCGAAAAAAAAATAGTTTTTAAAAGCCAACATTACCCACGGTTTGTTGTCAAGAGACGATATGGTGGTCGTGACGTGGTGGGAAAGTGCGTCGAATTAAACGCAAAATGTCTCAGGTTCGAACCTAGTATTGAACTTCAAGCATATTTTTCACTGCACCACCTCCTTCCTGTTGCCCACAACACACAAAGACTAATTAATGTTGATGAGAAGCTTCTAAAAACCTCGCCGTTTGGAATCTTAAACTTCAGGCCAGCTCTACTAGTGAGAGAACCATGGCACCCACAACACGAGCAGTAGGTAAAGAAGCTAGGCTCTGGTCTGTTGTGGGCTATAATGCCATTTAAAAATACATTTTTGAAGAGAACCCATTCTTAGTGACGAGTTCCGATGTTCTAAATTTCAAAGACAGCAAAGCCGTTTATTGAATACGATAGAGACTATTAAACTGTCTGTAGCGAGATAAGGTTTTTGATTGCGTGGTCATTACAGAGAAAGATTTTTGTTACAAATTTTTGCTTTCAAAAAAGATAATAAACTTTGGCATTGAGGGTAAAAAAAATGGGTCATTCAAACGGATGCTTTTGGAAGATTCGAAGCATGCGAATCGAAGGAATTTTAAAATATTTCGGTTTCAAATCGCATAGTCAATCACAGGTCACAAAACTGAAGTGTCGTTCAGCGATGTATGTAACTCTGAATTGACTGTAACCGTTTGCCAATTGACATATTTGCATAAATACGGACCAATGAAAACTTTCGACCAGATGGCTCACGAAACAGACACTTGGTCTGTATGCAACGGCATTACTTTGATCACTTGTTGATTTTCTAAACACATTTACTTAGCAATCTTGGCATTTTCACTTATCTGGCGAGTGAGAAATGAACTACATCACTGAAGAAAATATTTTTCGAAAAGTCGGTGTTTATTGTCTACACCTAAGAATGGTTGTGATTGATCAACAGGCTTCCATTGTGACGTACTTGAATTTTATAAGAATGCTTTTGTGTACGACACGTTTAATTGCTGCAAAAGTCGGGAAATTGATAAATGTGGACTGGCCGTTCGTTATGGTGGTGGACAGGGGTTACAAGCTCAATTTCTTCTCAATTTTAGCGATTTATTGTATATTTGATCGAATATGACGGCCATAATCATCAATCAAAAGTGACTAAGTTTGAGTCACCAGTTTTGTAGTAAGTTTTAGTAATTTTTAAGCGTTGCTCGACTGTAAGGCGATACATTTTAGTAAATGGAAAGCATTCAGGTACTATTGTGATACTTCAAGTGACAGCTGAGTTTGGCAGGTGTACAATGCCACCTCTACCAACTTCAAATCACGAAACGAATGATCTTGTAACGTAAACATGAGCATATATCAACCAATTTTCGAAAGACTGTGGCTTAAGAAGGAATTTACCTTAAGAAACAATATTAACTATCGTCTGTGCATTATTAAGTTCAACCAGAACACGTCTTTTAATATCCTTTTGTAAATTTTAAACTCCTTTTGATCTTAATCTCACGTGGATTCGATTTAATAAGAATGTTAAAAAACAAGGTACTGCACAAAAACTCATGGCTTTTAGTTTTTGAATGTTGGCTGTGACTACGTCGAAGGTGATCCATGTGAAAGGCCCAACTTTGTGCAACTGGTTCGAGGATAGCGGTAAACAGTAGTGTTGTCTTCCAAAGCTTCAATCATACAGTAGCTGGCCTAGACGTTAACTATTCCTAGAAAAAATATCCCAAAGGTGTAATACCGCTCGATCTAGGTGGCAAAACGTGAAATTAGGTGCTCACTAATAAGATTTCTCTACAATTCCATTGTTTTGAGCGTTGTTTTGCTCACAGCCACGTCTTGTTGTAACCAGAGTTCACCGACACCGTGTGTTTGAATTTTAAGAAAGCACATGTTTCCTTAACGTGACCAAGGTGCTGAGAACGACGATAAATCGATTCGTAGGGGTCTTCGTGTTCACTTTTAGCTACGGCTGCTTTAGTTCTTCAGACGGTCGAGCATTATACACTTATGTGAACTAGGACTTTAATTTGCAAATGTTTTTTTTTTCAGTAAGTTCTTTTTCAGAACTCAAATTTTCTTTATACGGAGTAATAATTTGAAGACATTGTTGTTGTGTGAGTCTTGCCAGACAATACTGAACAAAAATGACACAGAAGATTCAAAGGAGTCACGCGCGATCTGTTTGAAAAAGTAGATTGAAAATCAAACCCTCTACGCAAACAAATAAATAAAAATTCAAAAATCCAAACACTTCAAGAGCACTGTCTCTGAAAAGCTGTAGCCCCCTCGACTAGTGCGATATTAGTATCACGCAGATCCCTCTAAGCTGTAGTGCTAACAAACTTATTTATTTGTTTAAAGTGCGGAAGCTGTTCAAATATTATGATTACCATATTTCAATTTTACAGTCCTCTCGATTTCATTAAAATGGTAAGGAAGGATTAAACGATATGTTGCCTTCGTACGTTGAAAACCAAGTGCAAGCACTAAATGGGAGGATTCAGACGTTCCTCGTGAACTGTATTCCATTCAATTCTCTGGCATCTCAAAATTTTCTTCTGCCCGAATACTTTTATTTGCATACATTGGTTATTTTCACTCAATTAAGTTTTGTGCAATAAGTGAAACATAGTCCAGGTTGTTATCCAGTTCACTCTAGAACATTGTGTAAGGCATGCATCGAGAGCCCAAGAAACGGTTGCATATTATTTACCAATCAAAAGGAAGTTACTTTCATTTGGAAGTAAAGAGTTGCAGATTTATCTAGATTTTCACACAGAAACCCCCCTCCAGTTGACTGCGAACACCGAAGTCTACCCGTTACTTGGCCGAGCCGGCAATTGACAGTCCACCTATGCTGAGGTCAATGAAAGCTGCCTTATCAGAATCATTTATCCGGAAGAATCGCATCGAAATGAAATCCTTTTGAAACCAATTCAAATCTCATTGCTGATGATAGGTATGCTGTTACCAAGGGAGTGTGCATTGCGGTGAGTTTATAACTCGTTCAGCAGGAACCGCATCAATTCCGGTTTCCCTAATTGATAAATTTTCTTTGCTTGGAACTTGCATAAGGACATCAACATTCGGTCACGTGAAACATCATAAGACTAATAAAAGCACGAAAGCAAAACTAATATCCAGCCACTTCACACTTCTCACCCAGACACACGGTCACACCAAACCCACAATCAGAGGAAAATCATTCCCCAAGTACGGCTTCAGTGTTATTAATTGCGTTTCCATGTATCTTTTCTCTTTTTGCCGGGGTAAAAGAAACCCAAGCGGGAAATTTGCCCCCACGATATTCATACCCTGGCTGTAATTACAATTACGCTTACTAATGGATCCCCCTGGACGGAATACCTAATGGCGTAACGGTTCCTTGGGAGCAGGTGTATGTGTATGTGTGTGTGTATTTGATTGCAAATGTGAAGATACGAGCGCAGTCCTTAAGCTTTGCCTGGTTGCACTCTTCTCGAAGGTGCTCAGTGCCAAAGGCAACTTTCGAAAAAGATATGATCTCGTCGACACAGAAGTTCCTATGTTTATTTTATACAGATGTCATGACGGATTGATTCGAATACAACATCAATTCACGTGTAAGCAATCATTTATCAAAAGGATTGTCAGCTCTTGCGGGAGACTATGCGGTTCAGTGCAAGTGCAAACTGAGTTCGAAATGGAGTGACACATACTATCTCTAACACACACACACACACACATATATATTCACAAGATGAATCATGTTTGCCAGGAACACAGGAATTACAAGAAGAAAATTGTTCAGTAAACGTGTCCGCGGATTTATTATTCATTTTCTTAAATTAGGTTGTTTTTTGAAGATGTACGGAAATGACAGAAATGTTCTTGTTCCCTCTAAATATCCCCGCCTTACAAAGGCCCTTTATACACTCCACGAGCAGACGGCAACGATGCGCAATTATGTGTACGCCGAAGGGTAATTGTTAAGGCAAAACAGGACAATGCCGTGAACTTTCAAAATAAATGAAAATCTTCAATTTGAGAAAAATAATGTATTTGTATATGAAAATATTTACCTCTCTTGCGACTCGTGACTTTAAGGCGATTTAAAAAAAAACAATGAAGGAACGGCAGTGTGATGTGGTTTTGCGTGGTTTAAAGCACAATGTTTCGGTTATTAGCTATTTTGAGATATTTGACACATTCGTGCATGGGTATGTGCAAGAAACATGCAAATGACAAGCCACACGAGCGCCCTTACTACTTTCACAAAAGGAAGATTTTGTCAATGCTTTGTAGGACAGAGATTGATGTAAAAAGTTAGCAGTTTAATTTTTAGGTCCACGGAAAACGGACTGGACTTTGCAAAGAAGTACCAAAATGAAACCAAGGAATTCTGGAAGCAAGTTATTTTCAGCACTGAAAGTAAGTTCAACTTGCTTGGGTCAGATGGGCGCCAGAAAGTTTCAGAAATCCGAAACATTTAACACGGTGGTGGTTCCGCAATTGTGTGGGACTGTTTTTCGTCAACGGGGGTTGGTAATCTAAAAATTTTAATGAAACAGGATGTGTATATCGACATTGTAAAAAAAATCTCGACTTGGTTTAAAAGATACATTTTTGTTTTTCCCAAGATTACTACACCAAACACACCGCTTCAAAAACACGCAACTGGTGTCTATATAACTGCCCAAAACTAATCCAAACACCGCCACCATCCCCGAACTTTAATCCCATTGAATCTGTGGGACCATTTGGATTCAAGAATACGAAAAAATCAGATTACGGGAAAGAAATAATTTGAATAGCGGACACTCCATGATTGGTAAGTAATAGAATTTCACCCTAAAGTTATTGGAATTAATGCTAAAAAGACTAAAAGAAATCATAAAAAATAAACGGTACGCTATAAGCTACTAAAACTGTTTTTTATTACATCTCTTACTTTAAAAAATCTTAAACGATTTAAGTGTACGAATACGAAAGTGTAATTTTATTTTAATGCATCTTCGAAAATGAATTGTTTTTGTTGTTATTGCTTTGAAAAAATAAATATTTTTGTTACTTTTTAAAAAACCACTACTTATTAAATATAAATAAATTACCTTTAACGTTTAAAATTATTTCTTTTACATTTTGAAGCAAATTTCAGGAATAAATTCGAGTTGTACGAATATGACTGTGAATGACTGTAAAAATTTTTGTTTTGTATTTTAGAAACAAAGGAAAATAGAAAATCAAAGTAGATTAGCGAGTAGCATAAGGGATGTGGAACTGCAATGCTCGTCAAATACTTTTCGTAAATTACAAACTGCTTGGACACATATTCTTACATTGCCTTCCGTTCCAGTATATTAATTTTTTCTAGGTGGTGGATCCATAATCACGTCAAAACAATCTTAAAAGAAACAATTCAATTGAACTAAAAAAATATATATATAAATAAACATTTCTTACCAATAGCCCTTGAGAATCCGGCTTATTTATTTTTTATTTTGAAAATAAGAGGCGGAACGTTTAATTTCTTCTTCATCAGGCCAATTAATAAATGTTTTCCTGTGACTACTCAGAAATATTGAGTATCGGCTAATAAAACGCGATACTGATGAAATGGAAACGTCAAAGCGATCCGCCAAGTCCCTGAAGCTATGTACATGCGTCGTGCCCAGCACACCATAAAAAACATAGTCGCAAATTTCGTAGATAGGCAATCAAAGAAAGACTTGCTGATGTGGAAACGAGATTTAAACTTCAAGTTCCACATAATCAGCAATACAATTCCGTTCATTCTTGAATATTTTTTCTACAATCATTGGCAATTCGTCTTTATCTGATTCACTTAATAACAAAACACTTGCATTTTCAAAAAATTCGTTTTTAAAAAGAATTAATTTTTTTCCAAACGAAATAATTTCAAAATACAGTGCTTTAACTTCGGATTGACAATACGAGTACAATATTTTTTTGACATTTCGTTAATTCTGTGAATTTTTTACGAAAAGTCATTTCATAAGTTTCGGCAGAGTTACTCTCTCCAAGAGAGATTCTTACCCTCACTACACAACTACGAATTTTTGTGCACAAATGAATTGGAACCAGGGATGAATGAAGAAGAGAGAATCAGCTGTTCAAGGAGGGGAAATGTTATAAAAAACCTTGTCAAATAGGATCCAAGGGTGAGAGACGAAGAAGCTGTGTATCTCCGTCCTTGTTCATCTCTGCTGGCAACAGATCTTTTGATTTTTGTACGCCTCCTTAGCGTGTGCCTGAAAAAGCGAACACCGGTGCATAGTTGTGAACAGAATGTAAGTGAGAGTCACGAATGGCAGTCGCTTCTTAAGACATGATCAGCGCCCATCATAAAATTTTTGTCCGCTCGATAGAGAGTGCAGGTAAAAAAATTAAATTCTGTGTAACGGATTCCACATGATTTCAGTAATCCCTGCATTGCACACATTCCTTCTACAAGGATTTCATTGTAACACATACGCCCTGGTGCACGCGTCTGTTTAGTTTTACGGACATAGTTAAGTTTAATATAAACAGTTAAGTATTTAAATTAAGTTTAGTTATGTTTAAGTTAAGCTTAAGTTAACATAATTGTAAATAGTAGTTAAGTTTTAGGTAGTGTAGAGTAGATAGGTATTTAAGTTAGGTTAAGAACAAAGAAGTCTAGCATGTAAGAAAATGAATTAATACAAATAAAAACTCATTAAAATAATAAAATAATAGGATTGCATTGCATCCTATATTTTTGCATAGGAATGAATGAGAGGGACATCATTTTGAGAGAGAAAATTTGGATAGTCTGGCAAGTCTGATCGCTTAATGTGAAATTCGGTTTAACGGGCGATGTAGTATCTTTATCTTTAATTAGATTACACATTTTCACAATTCAGCGATGTCCAATTCACATTAGATTGTCCAGATCCTTGTGTCTGTGTGCTTTGCGTGTGAAACCCTATATCGTCAAAGTCATAACCTTCCATCCTTCAATCGGTTATCATTTGACCATATCGCTTCGAATTGACGGTAACTGTCCACTCATTGGAATCTTCGAAGAAAAACAGACCAATGCCACTTTTCAAAAATGGAGAAATTTTATTTGTTAACATACCAACCGAGTACGGAATGTGCTCCGTCACTGTTCGAAATTCCAGCGCTACCAACGTGACCATAAAATAAATGACCCTTCATTAATGCGAGATTTTTGTGGACATCTAATGATTTAGAAAAGACTTCGTCTACCTTAACTCCGTTGTAAGTGAAGACAACAACTATCGAGCAAGGTTGGCACCCTTGCCAACCACTATTTTTCTGGGCTCAAGCGGCAAGTGGGAATCGAAGCCCTCTCTCGAAAGACCGTGTCTGTCCTGTTCAGGACGTCAATGAAAATTAATAAGAAAACCTTTTTTCCTCTCGAGAGGAACATTCTACCTGCGATTTTTGGTCCTGTTTGCACTGATGGCATCTGATGGAGAAGATTCAACGACGAAGGCTATCGACAGTGCGGCGGCATGTGCGTAGTCAAGCGTCTGCGAAAAGAACGGTCATGTAGAGCGGATGGATAAAACTATGAATTGGGGCAATGGAACAGAGGTTGACCTCGCCTGAGATGGCGCACACAAGTGGAGTCGGAGCTCAGACAACTTGGAGTGCGAAATTGGAGACAGCTTGCTAGAGATCGTATAAGTTGGATAGTCATGTTGGCTCAGGTCAACCCTGAGCTGAAATGTCACTGAAAAAAGAAGGACTATAGTCTAAGAGTTATTTAACTTCGGCAAACGCAACTTTTCAATCTGAATTTAATGAGAAATGAAATTCAATGTATCGAATGCTACTTACAAGGAATGTCAGTTTCCATATGTGAATTTTACTATAAAAGTATCAAAATTACCGTGCCCTCCGTGGTGTAGTGGGTAATTGCATCTACTTACACACCAAATGTCCAAGGTTTGATTTCTGGACTATTGATCTCGCATTGATGGCTCCACCTCTTTCGAGTTCCAACCTGATATCACTCAATGGATATTCTCACATTTCGCCGCTTAGAGTCGGCAATAAACTGTGGGTCCCCTTTACACGGTGTGCTAAAGAGAATAGAAAAGCGTGCAATAGTAGTTTTTTGTTGCAGAAGATTCTCGACCGTTGCCTCTTCTTGGCTGTAGTGCCTCCTATTTTATTAAAATTTTCATTAAGCGTGTGTCAAAGAATTCAATCCCTTCTTGGCTGTAGTGCCTCCTATATAGATGCACTCTAATAACTGTTCGCTACTTATAATTACAACTAGAGGGTGATTCAGAGTGAGCTTTGATTTTTGATTTTTATGCATTTTTATTAATTCATTCTTTAGATTACTTATATGCTAGACAAAAGTACTTAGAACTAGCTAACCAATATAATCTAATGATCTTAAATCTAACTTACTGACTCATCACGAGTACTCTAAGTTAATCAAAATTTTGTTGTATGCCTTTCGGCCTCTTGTTTTTTTTTTTAAATTCACTATAAAAACTATGTACAGCTTTTAAAATTTGTTAAAGGAAACTGAAAGAAAAACTTGGATTCCTGAGAATTAATTCTAGTTATTTATTTACATTAAATTACAAACTTAACTATGTCTGTAAAACTATACGGACGCGTGCACCAGGGCCTATGTGCTTTACGTATATGTATATCTTATACGCCGTGGTGCACTTTTTTTTCAGTTTTGTTCTTTGTTGTGGCCCTGTAGACTCAACTACCCCATCTATTTGAGTGAGCAGTCAGCGGCATCGAACGCTGGTTTTGGTGTAACCACCAGTAAAAATGCCGTTCTTTGGGAGAAACTGCTCTGTCGCGGGCAGACTCTACTGAGCCGTAGGAGGTCCTCGTGGCTGCGAGCGATGTCCGGCTCGTATTGAAGTTGCCTCTCGACTGTTCGGCGTACGACGTGGAAGATGATAGGGCAGCCTTCCCTATCTTTTATCAGGCCTTAAGCGTCCAAATAGAGGAAAGCTTCAGGCGGAATGAAGACGTACCCGTTCATGGTACATTCCATTTGGGAATACAGACTGTTGGTTGAAGCCATGAAAACTTAATTATAAAACTATCTATCCTTATAAGGTTTGTCTCGTTATACAGAACCTCGTTGGGGTAGAATTTCTTGTACTGGGATTCTGGTGTTCGATACAAACGAAGACAAGTCCGAAAGCACTGCCTCTCGAACACTCTCATCTTTTCCATTTGAGAAGAACTCACGTTGAACCACACAGGGCAACCATACACCATAATTGGCCGGATGAGGGCCATGTAGCAGATTACCCTCACTTTGGTGTCAAGTTGACTGCTGTAAAACAGCCCTCTTGCCATAGCAAAGGCCTTATTAGCCCTGGTCAGAGCTGTATCTATGTTATGCCTAGATATCTGACTACACTTTTTATAGTTAATTGTCGTCCTTGTGGGTCAAATATGCCAAACTTGCGCCAGTTTATTTTCGTGTCCCTTGAGACCCTGGACAGCGGGGTTATGAAAAGGATAGTTTCACACTTCTGGTAGTTGATTTTTAACTTCCAGTCGTCGTAAAATCGTTGAATTGTATCAAAGTCGCTCTGCAGCAAGCGGTTATATTTTCTACTTTCGAACCTGATCTGTACGCGATTAGATCATCGGCAAACGCTATGATGATAGGCATAGAACCTAGGTATGATATTGCTAGTGAATATAGTGAACAAGATCGGCGAACCAACAGCTCCTTGTTGCAAGTCTATTGTTTCAAGCCCTGTATGAATTGTGGCGGTTTTTTGAAAGGAGAGCTAACCGAGAACATGTGCTGGAATTTTAGGAGGCACACTGTCTGTTAACATGGCAAGCTGCTGAGAACGACCACGAATCGATTCATCACGGTTTTACGCTTACACCTGATATGTGTAGTCCTTTCACTACATACTGGATAGTGTCTATATAGAAGAGTCGTCTATATCATCAACTTATGTAATCTGGGACTCAAATTTGTGTATTGTATCGGTAATAGTGATATAATTTCTCACAGAACCCATTCAAACATTATGGATAAGTTCCTGTGGTGTGAGTTTTTCTGCGATGACTTGCCAAATAATAAAAATGACAAGGCAGTGTGATGGGTCTCATGGTTGATCTGTCAAAAGAAAAACCTATTGAAATTCAAATCTCACGATTTATTTTTTCTTTGTCAGTGTTCCACTTTACTACAGTATTATATTAAACGCCAGTTTTAAATAAAAATTTACTTACTTACTTATCAGGCCGGCGACCCATGAAGGGTCAGAGCCTGAGCAATTGCTGCCTTCCATCGTTGACGGTCCTGGGCACGCTGCTTCCAGTCATCAAGGCCAAGCTGTCTTACATCCGCGATGACTTGGTCTCTATACCGGAGATTTGGTCGTCCTCTTCTTCTCGAACCAGGAGGCTCAGATTCGAAGACCCTCTTCGCTGGAGCGTTGCTGTCCATGCGTTCGATGTGGCCGAGCCAGTGTAGTCGACGGATTTTTGCCTTCCGTACT
Source organism: Eristalinus sepulchralis (assembly GCA_944738645.1). NCBI lineage: Eukaryota > Metazoa > Arthropoda > Insecta > Diptera > Syrphidae > Eristalinus > Eristalinus sepulchralis. The sequence continues at coordinate 38,046,490 of OX122882.1, read as the reverse complement.
ACATCCACATCCTGGTACAGCTCGTAGAGTTCGCGGTTATGTCTTCTCCTCCATTCACCTTCCTCGCAGACGGGACCATATATCCAACGTAGAATTTTTCTTTCGAATGCACCAAGAATCAGCTCTGCAGACTTGCTTACCATCCAGCTTTCAGCCCCATAAAGCTGGACTGGCAGTATAAGGGTCTTGTAGAGCAAGACTTTGGTCCTTCGAGTCAGGAGTTTTGACCCCAGTTGTTTCGACAAACCGAAGTAGCATCGGTTGCCAAGGGTGGTTCTACGTCGGATCTCCACTGTGGTGTCATTTGTTGAGTTAACGTTTGCCCCGAGGTAGACAAACTCCTTTACTACCTCAAAACTATAATTGTCGACACATAAATTTTGTCCTAAGTGTTGTGTGACGGAACGTTTTTTAGTCGACAGCATATATTTTGTTTTCCCCTTGTTGATCTTAAGGCCAGCTCGTTTCGCCTTTTCTTCAATTGCCGCAAAAGCCTCCGCTACGGCACGTTGGGAGCGCTCGACGATATCGATGTCGTCCGCATACCCCAACAGCTGGACTGTTTTGTAAAGATAGTGCCTTCCGTGTTTACCTTGGCCCGCCGCACTATCTTCTCCAGTACCAAATTGAAGAAGTCACACGACAGCGCATCTCCTTGCCGAAATCCGGTGCAGGTTTCAAACGGCTCAGATGTCCTCGAGCCGAGCTGAACGGTGCATCGCGTATTTTTTAGCGTGGTGCGACATAACCGGATCAATTTTCCCGGGATCCCGAATTCGGCCATCGCCTCGAAAAGTTCGTTGCGATGAATGCTGTCGTATGCGGCTTTAAAATCGATAAACAGATGGTGCATATCGATTTGAAACTCGTTGGTCTTCTCCAGGATTTGCCTCAGTGTGAAGATTTGGTCTATAGTTGATTTGCCGGGCCGGAAGCCGCACTGGTACGTGCCGATTAGTGCGGTGCAAAACAGCTTTAGACGTTCACACAGTACGCTGGATAGGATCTTGTAAGCGACGTTAAGCAGGGATATACCTCTGTAGTTGTTGCACGAGGTAGGATCGCCTTTTTTGTGGATGGGGCATATGGAGCTGATATTCCAGTCGTCGGGCATGCTTTCGTCATCCCATATTCGGCAGATGATCTGGTGCATGCTCCCTGCCAGCGTACCACTCTCTCCTGGTCAGGCCTGTTAAGCAGCTGTTGAAAGTGCTGCTTGAACACATCCACTATTCCCTGCGGGTCGGTTACTAGTATACCCTCGCAATTTCGAAGAGCCTGGGTGCCTTTCCTAAAGCCTGTTGCACGTTTCTTCTGCTCACACTCGTCATCATACCACGGATTTCTTGTCGGGGGTGGTAGGTAGCCTAAGGTAGCTTCCGTTACCTCTTTGATGACCGAGCGGCAATGCAACCACATATCGTTGGCGTTTGTGTTTGACGTAGGCATACCGGAGAGTCTCTCACTTAGTCGCTCTTCGTAGGCTCTGGCAATCTCCGGTGCACTCAGGCGTCCAATGTCAAATCTTCTCATTGTTGGCTGGTGCAGCTTTCTGACATTGGACAGTCGAGCTCTGAATCTTGCTGCCACTAGAAATATTTGACGCATGTCTTCCGTCAATGAGCACATGGTCGATTTGGTTGGTGGTTCGACCGTCCGGAGATCGCCAGGTTGCTGTGTGGATATTTTTGTGAGGGAATCTTGTGCTACTAACGACCATATTACGGCCTGTCGCAAAGTCAGTGAGTCGGAAGCCGTTGTCTATTGTGGTATCGTGGAGGCTGTGCTTTCCGACCACTTCGCCAAAGATGTTTCCCTTACCGATTTTGGCATTGAAGTCTCCAAGTACGATTTTTACACCGTACTCCGGACAGGCTCCGTAGGCACCGTCCAAGAGGTCGTAATAGTCCTCTTTGGCGTGTGCACATACTCGTATAAGGCTGATGTTGTAGAATCTGATGATGCTAATGTTGTAAAAAATTTACTGACCGAAAATTCAGATACATAAATCACTTTTCACGTAGTCAATTATGCTGGCGCATTCGGCAAACTTTAACAAGTTATCCGTGTAGATCGATTTTTCAATTCGAACTTCGCTGCAGGTGTTGCCGCCAGTCTGCATGCACTTTCGAAAATGCAATTTCACGACAAGTCCAAACGTCAAACGGCCAATTAGACGAGTCTTACTACTCCTCACTTCAAATTGAAAATCATGATTTTCAGCCATATTGACTGAATTTTTTCTATTCGATTCAATTGGCAGAAATTCCTGTTTCCCGTGACTAATGAAAATTCAATAACTATTAGGGACAGCGACAGGGTGCTCCTGTCTGCCATGTCTACGGAAGAGGAGAGTGCAAAATAATTTACATTTTCCTGCGTACTGTCTGCGAGTGTAAGCACGAGTGAAATGGGCTGGTAACTTCAGGGCTTCTGTCATTTCATGATGGACGCGAAGTTTGCCGGCAACTTGATTGAATGAACTCGGAGTCACTTTATTCTGCAGTGCCGTTCCGCTTTCGTTTTGTGTCATTTTTTTTGTGAGAGTGGGGGATGGAGCTTTCCCATTTTCCCTGGAAAGCAGGATGTGTTTCTATGTTTGATGAGATTTTTTTTTTGCCCCTCCATAGGCAGCGGATGAAGACACGGTGAGAGGAACATTAAGTTCTTTGATGGGATTTTCGTGACTAAAATCGTAAAGGTTCTACGAGTGGCGGAGAGATAGCATCTGGCACTCGGTGGAGGCGTGTGGGTGGATCCGCTGTGTGTCTGCATGGGATGGAATTTTTTTAAGTTGCAAGATGAAAATATATGACAAAATCAACGGGACACGTACGATACTGAAATGGAGGAATGCTGCCAATTTGCAGAGGCAAATGTTTGATATTTTTTGAAGGCGCATGAAATCGGTTTTTTATAGACCCAGACAGTGATTGGATTTAAAGAGTAGTTCTGTGCTGTGTTTAAGTGTGAGACGACTGGGGTTGATGTGGTCGTTGAGACTTTTATTGCTTCTTAAATGATGAAGTCCTGTCAGGCGGAGATGTATTACAGAGATTAGGGCTATTAAGCCACGTGAGCAAATATCCCACAAGTGCTGAATGGAGAATGGGGTATCCACGTTTAATGGTTAATGGTTTTACTGCCCCTTTGAAGAAATGACTACCCAGCGCTGAGAGGAGTATTGAATTGGGGTGTATTAAAGGTTGATCGAGACCTTGTTGTTACTTGGTCGTGATGGAATCTTCCTTTTGAATTACTTTTTTAATCCGAAGCATCGGCTTTTGTAGAGTTGATTGGGCTTTTATATTGAACACGTTTTCGTGTGTAAAGAGTTTCGTTTTTCGGAGTTCATCATTTAGATTAGAAGTTACTTGTGCAGCATTTATGAGCCTCTAAAAAAGAAATGTCAAAATGTGAATTTACATTGTACTTCTTGGCGTCTGTTTTACTTTGAGCATAGTCTTCGTCTAAACGTGGCTTATTGTTACACTCTTAGATCGCATTGGAAGTTATTTAACACACATTGTCTTGCAAGTGAGGAAACGAGGTTAAAGTTGTTTTTTAAATTTCATTCTTAGAGTGGTTTCTTCCTGCTGGAACATATTAAACGATGGATTTGATAGGTTAACGCATTTCTGACAGTGAAATGTTTTAGTATATAAGAGAATGGGCTATTTATCATCCTTGACCAGGATTAAGCATCGATTCGCTATCTATTTATGTATTTTTTCAATTCAAAAGATTCAGTTTTCGTATACCTTCAGTTACAACAGCTGGTGTCTATCCATCTTATCGTTGACCTACCTCTTGCTCCTATTCTTTAAAGACTGACTTTGATCTGTTTCGTTTTACTGAGTCACCAATCCTCATGACATGGCCAAGTTAATTTTTTTGTGTAGGTTAAGATATTCATTAATAAAGGGGGTCACTTGTGTCCATGAATGGCATCGATCTCAAGCTGTTCGTTTTTTTCAAAGGATTGTGTTACTCTACCTTATAGAAAAATTCACTTCTTTGATATCACTCGTGCGAACGTCTTCACGGTTTTTTGCCACTAGATGGTGTTGGTATCCATTTATCTTGAAACACAAAACAAGCTTAATTATTTGTAAAGATAGCTGTGTAATTCGTTTCTCATGCTTAAAGTTATACTGGTTACAATGTAATATACTGGTGATGCAGTAACATGCCAAAAAATGTTGCAAAAACGCCCCGAGAAGTTTGCATTGAGAATGCTGAAAGTGATCGCCGGACTTAAATAACATATTAATTAATTGCGCACTGGTCGCAATGTCACTGGAAAAGTCAGTGAAATGTTGCAACTGATGAAACTGAGGCTAAAAATGTCAGGAAATAGCGTAACAAAGTATCAAAGTTTCAGCATAATCTACAATGAGTGTTGCCTCCCAACGTATTTCGCTGTTTGGGTGGCACATAAATGAACGCAAAGAAAGCCTGGTGATGCAGGCGATGCAAAACGGATTAAATACGGGAGTATTCTAATCAAATGGTCAAAGGACGGTGACCGATCACAGAATACATGGCAAGTAAATGAAGGGAGTTGTCTATTATGAGTTGTTCGAAAACAGCGAATCAGCCACTACCCGTACATTTTACTGAAGCACTCAAAAAAGAACGACCAGTATTGGATAACATAAATAGATTTGTCTTTCATCGTTACAGTACTAGGCTACATACATATCTGATGGCACAGTATAAATTTACGGAGCTTAGTTGCGTTCGCCGTATAATCGGGATCTTGGATCCTTTGTTTCCGTCTCTACAAGACTCTCTTGATGTTAAAAAATTTACCAATCGAAGCTCAAAATCGCTCAAAATTACTTACCAAAACTTGTGTTCTACACTGTTGCAATTAGTTAGGGTTTAGCGGAGACCTGTTCAAATGGACAAACGAGTACATAGCTATGGTCAAAATTTCAGCTGAATAAGACTCGTAGTTAAGTTACGCCCGCGTGCGTAGCGAAACAATTTCGGTCGGGGTTCTTGTTTTCCCGATAAATGATAAGCGAAAGGGCTATACGGATTCTTGGGATCTATGAGAGAAACATTTTACGCGGGTCTTATGGTCCATTCTGTGAGGAGGACGAATATTTTGGAAGACACAACCTATTTTCTTCTATTTTCTCTATCGAGATGTGGACGTAGGCAAAATACCGTCGACTACACTGACTCCGCCTAAGCTAAAATGGTCCGCGAATCCCAGCCTCCACATTCGAGGAGAAGAGGGAGACCTAACCTCCGGTACAATGAGTGATTGTGGACATTAGGGAACTTGGTTTGGGGGACTGTCAAGGCAACAAAAGCTCAGACTTTAACCCTACGTGGCCTGCCAGCATGGTTAGTACGCAAGTAAGACTTTCCGGTAGCGTCACATGTAGTTTATGAGGGCAAACAACCATTCGAAGCCATGGTCAACATTAATTCTCTTTGAATTTCAGTCATACGATTAGAAAATTGTATAACATCATCGATTGAAGTGATACCGCATATGGAAAATGACCTCAACAGACTACGTGTACGTTACAGAAAGCAGCTGGCAAGGGAGGGCTATAGGAGGGGCTATATATGTTGTAGTTCATTATGCACGTCAGATTGTAGCGTTTTTAATTCATCGAGTGCCAATTGTGTGAAGGCCGTTGTGTTGTGTAGTAAGTAAGTGGTATACGCCGGAGGTCTAGGTACGATGCCTGGTCAGGACTTCCGTTCATCTTGCATTTTCACGACCCCATTTCTTTCTAGTTGCTCCTCACATTTCGTCCAATCTATCTGTGTATCTCCTTATATATGAAAGGACTGGAGAACGCACAACATCAGTAGTTCGTGAAGAAGCTAAACACTGGTCTCTTTTGGAGTCTTATTTTATTCAAATGTGCAGCTTGTTAAGTGCGCTTAAGAGTGGACCTTCCAACTCTGCTTCAATGAAATAGAAGCATGCCTAAGTAGCTGTAACGTGATTGATTTGTTCCTACCTTCAGAGTGTAAGCCTTATAAACCGATAAAAAACAAACAATCAACTGCAGCACTCTTCTCCTAAAATAATGAGAACCTCAATCCAGATGGTGGCGGCTGCTTGCGTTGTTGAATATACATACGTTAATGGTGCAGACTTCCTAGTCAAATTGAAACTCCGACTGAAGTCGGGTAACCGATTCTTTTCGTATTTTATTTACGATTTTATTCGCTCAATAAATTGAAATTTATTTCCCTTCGAATGTGAGCTTACACAACATTCAGCCACGTGATTGTTGGAGATGCGCTTTTCGAACATTTCTTAATCCTCTTCGCATAAATTAACATTACGTGTTCATCCCGCCCCCCCTAGCTTTCCGTTACGATATCGGTGCTTCCCCAACACAGCCCACGTTGCCGCCTACGTCAAGGTGATAATATATTTCCCATCTGTTCAGTAAATACGCATTATAAATCCTTCCAGGACGGGAACGAGTCCTAGAACTGTCATTCTAATCTGAGGAAAGTACTGCACAGTAGATATGGAATCGCTTACGCTGCTAACTGCTATCTATGAGTTAAAGCTTTTTGCATAATGAAAGGCATTCATCCGTGGTGCAGAAGTACGTGGCAGAGGTAGAGAGACAACTTTCAAGTGACGTCTCCACCGTCGTGCCGTACCGTTCTTCAACGGGGACGGGGGTTCGTGTACCGGTGAGAGCATGCCGGTGGCAGGTGGAGGTAGAAAAGCGCTCGAGTTTATGTTTAAATAAATTTATTTACCATGGTAATGTGCACAGTGTGCAGACAGGCTATAGGAAGTGTGTATGTACTCACACGGGGGGCTGTGAATCCTCTCGGATGGGAGTGCTTGATTGTGTTTTTGTTTTTGTCTGCTAAGTATTTTATTTAGACACACGTACACTCTGGGGCGTACATAGTTGAAGGTCGTGAGGAAAATTGCGAAAAATCCGCTGGTATCGGCGGCTGAAAAAGGTGGCCAAGTGGGTGGTGTTGGTGTCTGCTTGGGGCGGGGGGAGGGAGGAGAGGAGGAACACTTTTGACCCGGTAAGAGGTTCTGGTTGTTTTGAGATTTTTCCTTTCACCTTGCATTTGCCCAAGGAAGCGCACAAAACAGCGAACAGCGAATGCCGACAATAAGAGCAAGAGGACGAAAATACATTTATATCTTGTGTACCTTTGTTCGAATATCTCTTTTCATCAGATACAGTTCTCTTGATATTATGCAAAATCCCTTTTTTTTCCACATCTATAGATATGCCTGTGTGTGTATTTATATACAGATGCATCCGCACGTATGTATGTACATGCCATCCTGAGGCATGAATGATGGGACTGAGTTCTTGACGTTGGGAGGGAGGGAGGGAGAGTAACCGTAAGTGAACTCAAGGTCTGCTGAAGGAGAAGCTAGCTCTTTTCTGATGTCTTCCGGTTCCTGAAGATACGTGATTCCTGTTACATTAAAGGTGCTCGAGGCTGCTCTAAAAATTGATGCGAATAAATTCCGATTTATCGCCTTATTTTCAAATTAGAATGAATGAACTTTGCAAAATCGTTTAAATATTATCTTCCCGATCCCAACTTTGGGGTAAGTAATATTTTTTTTGCTTGGAGTCGTCATTCAGATTTGATGTGTTCCTTAAAGCTAATTCGATGAAGGTAATTGGTAATGTCAGTCAACGGCAAGTAAATTGCATGTTTGCTCTTAAAAAGACAGCAATTCCACAATTTTTCTCAACAACATTTCTTTCAATTAATAGCTTACCTATAGAAGGAAATGTTGTGCACTTCGGCCCTATCTGCTTTTTTTTATTTATATAGATAGATGGATAGGAATTCTATTTTTCTTACAACACACACAAACAAATCAAAATTAGGATGACCTTGCCACAGATTGACTATAGTACTATTAGGTATTTCATAAAACATGTTTATTTATATTTAAGGGTGGTCCAACGAAAACGCGCAATGAAAGTTGTAAGTAAGACAAAAAAAGTTTAGTTCAATATCTTTTATTATGATGTTCGATGACATTTATGGGTAAAACAAATGCCCGCCACGACATCGGTGACATACGTCCCCAATTAAAGATATCGAACGTTGTCAAAACATGATTGTGGCGGCCAATTACCATCGCCACGACGTGACATAAAAGACTCATTGTTTGGTTGGCTGTATGGCAAGTGGCACCATCCTGTTCAAAGCATATATCATCTAGCTCCATATTCTCTATTTCTGTTCACAAGGAGCTCGTAACCATCTCGTTATAGTGAACACATTTGAAGACCTAAAACCTCAGCTAGCCCAGAAACCCCACCACACAGCCACTCTTCAGCAATCACCCGTCAATTCTCAGTTGCCCAAATGCTGCAAAAGCATGAAGTGCCTGAAATGCATTTTGAGTATCTTCTTAGAATAATTAAGCCATTTCGCATCTCCATCCCTCTACTTCTACCCAAAACATGATTTACTAGTTTCCCACACTTACCCATTAAATGTTTTGTATTACCTTTCTTACAAATTCTGCATGATACAGAATAAAGGAATTTCTATTTAAAGCAGTTTATCTCGAAGCTTAAAAGCAGCCGATTTTTACTGGCTGATAAAGATACCCTACCCTAAATATGTAACGATGTAGATATTTCGCTACTTCTTCTAAAAATCTGTATTCTGTCCATTATTGATTGGGATAGTGAACTACCCCAGTTTGAACTATCTACCTTTAAGTTCAACCCACATCCTCGATCCACTCTTCAGACGAAACAATTTTGTGCCGAGTTTGTAATTCTTCTATCCTCGTGAACCACTTTCTTTACCCGTGGTATATAATATATTTTAATTTTTAACATTCTTATAACTATAATGGGGGTAAGCCTGTTCCCACCATAATCATTTACTTTGGTGTCATTGAAGGTTCTTTATAGAAAAGCGCTGTATTTTGTTCATCTCCCCATGAGTCTTATATGCCACCACGTAGTTCAGGTGACTCTTTGTATTAAGGTTGCTTGAAAGTATGACTTCAGACATTAACGTCCCCTAATTTTGGGAGTTAAAGTCTGTCTTCACCTTTTTTTGAAAATGTTTATCTTCGATTTCTCCGGATTGACGGTAAAACTCTATAGATCACAGTACCCACATAGGTTAGGTAATGTATCTACTGTCACTGAGTGATGGATTCACTTAGACCCAAGTGTTTTTTGTGCTGACACTAAGCCGGTTTTCATTCGTTACTCTTGAAAGTCAATAGGTTTTCGAAGAACGTCCAAATTGCTTTGACTTTTCTTTTGGTTGAGTCAGTTAATCCATTTGAGTAATATTCGTCCAGGGCTTGTTTCCTGATTGCGGCTAAGGCAGGGAACTTGCAGGGTTAGTCTGAGTCTGATATCTTCTTTCTCGTTCATACATCTGCTGCTGAAATCATTACATGGTAATCCTACCCACTGCGCATTACCCAACAAGGAGTCCTACTAATTATTCAGGTTTGTGGTGCCTTCATTGACGAAGAGCTTCAACTTTGATGTAGTTAAGGAGTTTGTCTACATCAGGGCAAACTTGAACTTTACAAACGGCACCTTAGTGCAAATTCGTCGCAGAATCATCCTTGGCAACCGGTTATTTCGGTTTATCAAAACAGCTTGGGTCGAAATTCCTGACTCGAAGGACTAAGACAATGCTCTACAAGACGCTAATCCTACCCGTACTCTTCTACGGAGCCGAGTGCTGGATGATAAGCAAAACGGCGAGCAGATTCTTGGTTCCTCTAAAAGAAAAATTCTGCGATGAATATATGGTACCGTCTGCGTGGAAGGGGAATGCAGGAGAAGACACAACCGCAAACTCTATGTGCTGTAGCATAGACTACAATGGCTTGGCCACATCGAGCGAATGGACAACAATGTTTCAGCTAAAAGGGTCTTCGAATCCCAGCCTCCAGGTTCGACGAGGAGCGGAAGGCCTGGTCTTGACAACTAGAGGCAGTGTCCTTGTAACTGTCGAGAATGGAAGGCGGCTATAGTTCAGGCTCAGACTCTCCATGGGTCGCTCAGGCTCAAACACACACACATTGACGATGACCGTGATTCTGTGTAAGTTGACTTTTGGCCATAATCTCGCATTTGGGCATTCAGATGTATTCATATTTTTCCATTTCTTATAAGCACTGATCTTTGTTGTATCTCGTATAGAACTCACCTAATCGAATAATCATCAATTGCCACCTAAATTTTACAATTATTCTTCCTACAAAGTTCATCGTACAATTTCTACATACGCAACAACTTTACCCGCCTTATAGGTGAAAATTCAACTTTTCGGCCTTGTTAGTCATTTGCGTTTAATGTTTTTTACAAGTCAAATGAAACTCGATGAATGCATGGTTTGCGAAAAATAAATCAACTGGAAAAACTTTCCGCATAATTACGATTGCGTTCTCACAAACGATTTCAGTAAGTCCGTTTCTACGTTTGCACGTCTGTCCGTCAAACGCTTCATATTTCCTAAATTTATGAAATATTTTGTATTTAATTACATGCATTCCAGTAAAGAAGGAATGTTTGCATAGTAAAATTATTGCGAAATGTTTGGGGATGGGTTCCGTATTCCGTGGGAGGAAAGAAATTAATTTAATCGCCAAATAATTTAAGATAATAATAAGTTTCAGTGGTCGCCGTGGCGTAGTGGCAATTTTTTCACGGCACCACCTCTTTCGAGTTGCTGACAACACTCAAAGAGTACCAAACGCCTATGAAAAGCTCCTCAAATCTCGCCGTTCGGAGTCGGCAAAAAACTGTAGGTCCCTTCTACTTGTGAGAGAACAGTAGCATGCACAACACGAGTAGTTGTTGTAGAAGCTAGGCCCTGGTCCATTGTGGGTTGTAATCCCACACAATTATAAATAATAAGTTTCCCTTCCAGCTATTTGATTTGAATTACCGTTATACAGTTAAAAAAATGTGTCGCACTGTTCAATTTCCAGGTTTTTGAAATTAAAAAAACTTCGAGAGAAGTGGAACGAGGAGAACGTTCTAAGCCGGTCAAAGTAGCTCACATTTATTCTTAGATGCTACGAAAACAACAATCTGTCAAGATTGCTTCAGTTACAAAGAGGCTAAGGTTGCAAGTCCCAAATTTATACAGCTTAACCAAATCATGAGATGTTCTTTCTGGTTTCAGTTTTAGTCATTCAATACAAAGGCAGGTTATGTGATCTAGAATCAAGGCTACTCAGAAACAACCAAAAATCAGAAAGCGAAGCCCAAATGAAACTAAAGACGTTCTTTATAAAACGTCGACATCTGATCCATACACCAGATCTTCACCTTAAGGCAGATCCTGGAGAATACCCAAGAAGTGCAGATTGACATGCACCACCTATTCGTCGATTTTAAGGTCGTATATGACAACGTGCATAGAGACGAGCTATGCAGTGCCATGTCTAGTTTTGGCATTTCTACCAAACTCGTCAGATTCTGTAGGATAAGGACTCTAGCTGCTTCGTCAAGATCGGGAATGAACTCACCGAGATCGTCAATGTCAAAAAAGGTTTTAGTCAGGCGACGAGCTAAACGCTATTTCTTAGCACTCAAAAGGCAATTGAGCAAAGAGTCCTCTCTCGAATGACTTAGCTAGCTTTGTGTAACTACCCAACTGGAGGCAGCTGACGAGAGATCGTGTCAGCTGAAGAGGCATATTGGTATACGCCCAGGATCACTCCGGACTGTAGCGCCAGTAAAAGAAGAAGAAAAAGATAACCTGATCCATTGAGTGAGAATCAAAAGCCTAATCGGAAGTATTCCTCAATTTAAAAACAGGTAAAAACATATCTTGTTGCTTAAAATCAGAAAGCCAATTTATCTCTCTGTAAAAAAGGCAAATATTCAATTCATTTACATCTTTTTTACACCTAATTTTAATTAACAGCAACACTCAATATCAGGCGCTCAATCATTTTCCCACCGAACAAATCTCGTCGGCATTTTAAGTGTTCGACTTTCATTTTTGCAGAATAGCAGTGACACGTGTAAAAACGTTCATCAATAACTAATGGATATTAACGCGCATTTATTATTTACTTTGCTACCGGGAAGGGCAAACAAAACCACGATTGCAAAAACCAGAAAAAATCGGAAAACGTTTGATGAAAAATAAATATTTAATCTCCTTCGAGAGAAATGAATCTGAAAAGGTTCAGATTTTTTTGCAATATTTTTTTAAGCCCAAAAGCCACTACTTTAATGGAGAAGATTCCTGATAAAAAAAATGTTAAATATGTATGATGTGTGAATGCCATAAGAGTTAACACAGAAAAATCTAGCGGATCGAATTCTTATCTGTGAATCGTTAAAGAATCGCAACAAAATCGATCTGTTTTTGAAGTGGATTGTGATGAAAAATAGATCACTTGCGAAAATGGACGGAAGGTTTTGCTCTGTTTTAGTGGGAATGGCAAGGCAGTCAGAATGACAGTCTTTTAAAATGTGCTAAAAAGATATTCTTTGTCGGGGTTGGTGAAGAGAAGTAGTCTCAGATTTTTACTTATAAAAAAACCGCCCTAAAGATATGGTTAGATATATACTGAAAGTAAGACTCTTATACAATCTTAGCGAGCACTTTTCATATCACCAACAGAAGTGTTTGGACGATTACTTATCAGTGAGTGATTCTGCATCTTCTTCTTCTTCTTGTGGCTCTACAGTCCGGGGTGGTCCTGGGCATAAACCAACATGCCTCTCCAGCCAGCACTATCATTCGCTAGCTGCCTCCAGTTGCGCGGTCCAAGTTAGTTGAGTTCCTTCTCCACTTGTGGGCGGCACATTAGCCTAAGCCGTCCTCTGTTGCTTTGTCTTAACGGCTCAGATTTGAAGACTTTTCGGGCCGGAGTAGTGGTTTCCAGACGCTCTACATGGCCTAGCCATCTAAAGCGTTGTATCTGAACACGCTTGACAAGGCGCATGTCGCTGTACAGCCCATAGAGTTCATCATTAAATCTTCTTCTGTTGTGCGTCCTTCCTTCATGACAGCATGTACTTCGTTTTGCCCACTTTAACCACCAGACCCATTTTATCCCCTTCCGCTGCAATGCCAGCAAGCACTGACGGCTCGCTACTTTTGTCCGATCACGTAAATGTCATCATCGTAGGCTAGCATTGGTATATTGTGCCTCTGGAATTGACTTGTGAGTTGCGCACGATCTTCTCAAGTCTCTTGTCTTGTCTAAGACCTTTTTTTGGCAATGAAGGTTTCGGTGAGTTCGTTACCGAAAGATTCTACATATCCATAGAAAAAATGTAAATCTATTAAACAGATTTTCACTTGACATAAATCGTACATTGCACGTGTAGAAATGTTCGATAGAAGCTGATGGCATAGAAATCCTTCTTGCTTATTAATTGCTCTTCTTCTTGTTGTATTGTGGTCTGGCCCGTAGAAGAGATGATCAATCATAATAATGAGTATTGATCAGAAACTCGGCAGCATTGTTAAAATTAACAGCGATACTGCAGCCAAGAAGGTCTTCTTGTTACAACACATGAGAGCAGAAAATAAACAAATTTTTCGTCACGAATTCAAGAGAATTGAAATGATGGTTTGGCGAATACGACCGTTATTGATCGAATGCAGGAGAAATTCACGTTCAGTCCCTGTGTAGCTTACAGGAGTGAAAAGTAAGTAATAGTTTATCAACGTCTACAACTTTATCGCTATTTCGACAAACAATATTGCTTTCAATTCATACATTGAAACAAGTTGGAAAATACTCGCTCCCGCCAATCATGCTGCATTCTCTTGTGGTTCCAAAACTTTAGTGAAGGCTCCACTCTGTGAATCTGCATAAATGGCCAATATGCGAGTAATCCATTGCGTCCCGTTTCTGCGAATTTCCATCAAATGTCACGCCGAGTTAATACATTCCCAACTCCTGTTGTGTAGAATTAATTTACCCCCTCCAAGAGCTTATAAAATCAATTATCCAACAACTACCAGAACAATCTGAATAATAGATTGTCATCAGTGTCCAATATAAATTAATTAACTTTAGTCTAACAATAGGTGCAGCGTTCCGTGATTTAATGTTGTCGTTAACGTAATCGGCGCTGCTGTAAAGGAAAATGATGACGCATGCATTAAGAATTTAAGTAAAAACAATATGCGAGAGCACCTCCATTTCGGTCGTTAGTTCCTAGAAATGTGTCTTGTGCTATGAGGGGTAAGCTCCCCCAGACTGGTAGACTGTTTGTTTAGAATTAGTGTTTTGAAATGACTTTATGCTACAGCAAACTATATTTTAATCAGAATCAGAAATAATATTTCTGCCTGTGGAGTATGTTATGTAGTCGCCGTCACTTGGGGGGTAAGTGCGTCGACTCACACATCGAAGGTTCAGGTTTGATTCCTTGCATTTTTCACGGCACCAACTCTTTCGACTTGCTGAAATAGCTCAAAGAGTACCTTAGGAGTCGGTAAAGAAGTCTACCGACACGCAGAACACGAGTAGTTTGTTTTTTTTTATAATTGATGCGCGCTAAGGGAATTGTTTGGTACCCTTATGTGACTTGAATTAAGTCACAGCATCACCCGATGGTATAGGAGAAGAGAGGGAAAGGAGGTTCCGCTGCATATTGGTTTAAAATGCTCGTGGATTGTAATGAGGGGGAAGAGTTGGGCTGGGAAGAGCATTCCATATTCGTGATGCGGTCCCAAGGTGGGCTTAAGGGCCCAGCGAGTCGAGTATTGCGGGTAAATTCTTGAAGAGGAGGAGAGCAACTGGCTAACTCATTATAGCCTTATTATAACAAATTTAAAGCACACCGTTGAATTCTTTCTAGGTGTAGGTGCAGTGAGGTCCTCGGAGCTCTGAACCAGATGGGAGCGGAATACTCCGATTTTGAGCGGATGTACACCTTATATACTGTTGCCAGATCAAAATGGATCGTTTCAAGAACCTAGACATTTCGCTGCATTTTTGGCGATCTTGACTATGTGATCGTTCTAACTAAGTGTTGAGGTTATACATAGTGTGATACCGAGGAGGTAAAGTCGTTCGGTTTCAACAACGCTAGAGCCACTCACGGTTAACCCTGATCATTTTGGAAACGCTTGAGTGGCAGTAGACAGCACTGGGTTTTGGACGAACTAAATTCCACTCTATTCTTTTTACCCAATGAGCTAAACATGCGCTGCCGTTCCAAGTTTATGGCCGAAGAGGAGCGAATATGACAGGCTGAGGGTACTGTCATCTGCGAAGGAGCAAATTGGATTAGAAGTAAAAGACAGGAGATAATTAATAAAACTGAGGAAGAATGTTGAAGAAAAAACCGAGCCCTGGGGAACAACAGCATTAATATGGTGAATACCAGACTTGAATCCATCGAATACAATCTGGATTGAACCGTTCAAAAAGTAATTTCTAACCCATTGAAGAAGAGATTCATCGATACCAATGTACGCACTTTCGACAAGCGACTTACATAAGTGCTATTGGTTGGTAGGAGGCGGGTGATGACGGTTTGCCATTTTTAGGGACGGGATGGACAAATGCTGTTTTCCACTTTTCTTGGGAAGAGCCGTAAAGAAGGGGACAGACGGAAAAACGCGTAAGTGGTTTTACCAGCGTAGAAGGGTCGACGATTTGTCGACGTTTAGATTTTTTCCCTTCAAAATAAAGTTGGATGTTTTTCTGAAACAAAAATTTCAGTCTCAAGAGCAATTCAGTTTTCGTAAACGAGATAACACTTCTCGTCAAATCTGAAGCACATGTTCGGAAATAAGAGAAAACTTAAATGGGCAGAAGTTGACAAATCAAGTACTACCAGACGTTGAAAAAACGTTCGTTTCTATTCGACACTATGTCTTTATTTATAAACTAAGGTATGTAGCTTATATTATGCAAAGCTAGCTAAACGTCCTGTCTCCTCTCGTATGGTGCATGTTGGTCGACTTATGGACTGTCGCCTTCTTCTTCTTCTTTTTGTGGGGCTACAGTCCGAGGGGACCTGGGCCTCAATCAACATGCCAGCACGATCCTCGCCTCCAGTTGCGTACTCCAAGTTAGTTGAGGTCCTTCCCCACTTGTGTGCGGCATCTAAGACCTCTTTTGCTTTGTCCCAATGGCACAGATTCGAAGACCGGAGCAGTTGTATCCATACGCTTTACATGGCCTAGCCATCTTAAGCGTTGTATCCGAACACGCTTGACCAGGCGCATGTCGCTGTACAGACCACAAAGTTCGTCGTTTAATCTTCTCTTCCAGATGCCATCAACGTAAAGAGGACCAGATCGTAGTCTTTTCGATTCCTCATCCGCTTCTAGTAACGCCTTGAAATCTTATGCCCACGACCAGGCTTATGCGGATAATGTAGCCGCAGTCGGACCATGTCTTGTGGCCTTTCATGTGGGCAGGGGATTGGTGACTTGTGAACTAGGAATGTCAATCCTCTCAAAGCCGAGGTTGTTCTCTTTACGAGGAGGAGGAATCTGACTGGTCTGACTACTACCTGAAGCAATCAGTCTTCTAGCAATGATAAGGCCTCTTCTCACCTATGCATCAGTCTTTTTGTGGAATAAGCTTTCGCGCAAGTGCATCTTCCGACTAAAAAGGAATGGTCTTTGGTTCAACACGCACTCGATGATCTCGTGTACCGCATCTCCTATAACACTAGACTGATAGACATGCCGTCTGGAATCCAGTCAGCAATCCAGTTGCGTCGTTCATACAAAGTCAAATCTGTACTGACTCTGGCCAGAAACTGAGCGGTGAAGGGGATGTACTCGGATTTTCATGGACGGCTGGAAGACAATGAAGGAATCTTCAGCTGGGGCCTAATTAGACTCCACACCTCTGAAGGTATGGTATTTCCAGGCGGAAACGTTTGCGATCCTATTGACCACGAACTAAAATATATTGTTAAGAATAGGTGGAACGGGCGTAATAGATATCTTTATGTTTCTGTTGCATACATTTTGGCAGAGATATTAATGATCCATTGAATTTCCCCCTAGAAGTGTTTGTGTCCTTACGAAGAATATACGTTGCATTGCATCCTGTACTACGACCTTTATGTTTGCAATTAAATAGAATTAATTTCGTGATGAAATATTACCAAATTTATGATTAGGATATGCGCGTAATAAAGGAGTAGATGCATTTTCTTAAGAGGATGTATATATTGAGAGGGGATGTTACTATGGTGATGGGGATGAAGTGGTTTACGGTAGCGGTAGCAAGCTGAAGTGGCACCCAATTGCCAACCGCCATGCAGAGTTCTTCATCTTTAAAACGTCTTCGTACAGCAAAGTGGTCATCACTGCTCAGAGAAGAGTCAGTCACTCCACTGCGAGTAGCCTTTAGTGTCCGAATTCAAGGCACAGAGCGAGTCGAAGGTGTAAAGGAAGAAAGTCTCTGTGACTTGTGGCACATTCGCTTGGACTTCTGACTTAAGAAAACCCCACAAGGTCTAGGAGAATCAAATTCGTTCGATCTTAGTAGACTGTTCACATCACCTCTACATGAGATCACAAAGTTCTCACATCGTTCTCCAGTGTAGCAGGACCATTGAGTGTGTGTTGTGTGGCAAACTCATTGAAGGCACCTGCCACTGGCCCTGATCAATGCCTCGAAAAAAAGAGTGTAGGGAAAGGAAAACCTTCTATTGGTGAAAGAAAGGCCATTATATTTATTTATGTCATTCCGTCAACTGCACAAAACAATAGATTACGCCACGATTTCCGTATATATGTAAGTCTTGGTGTTTCCAGGTCCCAAAGTAAGTGTTAAGATCTGCTCAGATTTCAGGAATATGTCCAAAATCCACTTCGAATTGTCACAAATCATCTAAAACTGTTTTCAAAAATGGCTAAGATCACTAGGCAGATCTCCCTGCATATGGCCGCAGCAATTTTTGAGTCTCCGACAGTGCGAAAAATACAATAAAAGAGCCAAAATATCGAAAAACACAAAAATTTAAAGGGAAAAAGGTGAAAAATGGGAAAAAATATCGGAAAATTAAGAGCGGCCGAAGAGGGCGCTCCGAGGGGATATAAGGGGGTCCAGGCGCGGGAGCGAGTTTAGTCTGTCGTGAGTTGTCCTAGAGTGTACATCGGAGGTAATTGGGGTCTTCAGATTTTTTTTCCCAGGTACTCATGTCCTCGGGTGCATGTTGGGGTCACCACCACCCACCAGTGATGTCTGATGGTTGATGGTTGGTGTCTTCGATGGTGGCTGATGTCTTTGATGATGGGTGACGTCTTCGATGGTGGCTGAGATGGTTGATGGTGTCTGATGTTTTGAATGGTGACTGACGTCTTGTTGTTGATGTTGGTTGACATGGTCGGTGGTTCCTCACATCTTCGATGGTGGCTGAGATGTTTGATGGTGCCTCCTTTCTTGGATGGTGGCTGATATGGTGGATGGTGCCTCACATCTGCGATGATGCCTCACATCTGCGATGATGCCGATGGTACCTCACATCTGCGAAGGTTAATGGTGGCTGCAATAATGGTGGTGTCTGATGTTTTCGATGTGGCCTGAGATGGTTGATGGTGCCTCCTTTCCTGGATGGTGGATGACATGGTCGATGGTACCCCACATCTCCGATGGTGCGTCACATCTGCGATGCTACCTCACATCTGCGATAGTTGATATTGACTGACGTTTTCGAGGGTGCCTGAGATGTTTGGTGGTGCCTTCTTTCTGGATGGTAGCTGACATGGTTGAAGGTGCCGGACAGAAGCGGACTACAAGTGGCTTGATGATTGGTGGGATCTGCTCAAATGAGTATACTTAAGTATTTCTTTTCTATGCACAATAGTTTTTTAATATATACACATATTATATATGCGCACATACATATACATTCGTTTGAGTCATGACTCCCGCGTCGAAAATTTACATGCTAGCATGATGCGGGCAGGCGCGCTTCGTCGAATCTTAGGTTCTTAATCTTCTTCAAGACACGAACAGGTGTTCTTGGGTTAGGTAGGGCTTTCTCACTTCTCTCTCTTTTCAGGTCTGCTTGTTTCATCGTTTTTCAGGTTTGTTCTTCTACTTTCAGTTTTTTTTTTTTCTTTCGTCTTAGGTCCAACTTTCCGGGCGAGTCGTGATGATAGTCGTAGTATTTAGTTCCCTAGTAGTATTTAGTTTCCCTTGCCAGTCTTGTGGTTGATAGCATCAGGCTTGTTTGCGCAATGGGCTCGTCGTGCGGAATTGCACTTCACCGAAGATGCTTGAATAGAGCTCGTGCGGCGAGAGTTGAAAAGGCGCTTCCCTCGCAAACGTAGTCTAGACAACGGACGGATGATGTGCATCAAGTTAAGATAGACAACATCCTGTTCGTTAGTAGTAGTTGGAAGCCATTCAGCGCATTCAGTCGAACGAAGTTAGAATGGAATTGACACTTCTCTCGTAGTAGTTTATTAAATGGATGATATGCATCGTAATGACACTACAACTACCGCACGGTCAGTGGCCCAATCCAAAGCTACAAGAATTAGCAAACTTACGTTCTTTTTATGGTGGTGGGATAGTAGTTGCAAGAACGTTTGAAAAAAAAAAAATCTAATTGGGTCATTTGATCCGCTCGCTGTAGATTGAGTGTTAAGATAGACAACATCCATTTTGTAGAAATGTAGAGTAGATGACGGACGGATGATATGCATCGAATTAAGATAGACAACATCCTGTTCGATCATATGAGTCAGAAGTGTTCTCCTTCGACTTCCGCTGAATTACGTTGAACTGAGACTTCCCTCGTAGAGTAGTAGAGTAGACGACGGACGGATGATATGCATCAAATTAAGATAGACAACATCCTGTTCGTTCGTAGCGATCGGAAGCGCCATCCTCTAAGCCTGTCTGGGCCTTCAACTCTTCATGTGAAGTTGCCTCCGCCGTTGTTGTTCGTGACTGTAAACAAACTGGTGCTCCTCCAAGATAGCAAATAGATGATTGCCTTCGAGTTAAGACGGACAATCGTATGCCCCCTTCGTAGTGTAGATTGCAGAGGGACTCAGATTTCCTTTTAGCGTGACTTTCAGAACTATTAATTTATTTTGTGGCAGTTTGAATGTCATACGGCGCTTCTTAGAGATGTTTGGGTTACCTCTCCGTAGATTCTTTCTTGTAGTTGATTTCAGGTTTAGCAACTATTCGAAATCTCGCAGTAAGCATCAGTAGTAAGTTGTAGTCGGAAGACTTCTCCTTCGTGCTCGTCGACGCTCCCACTTCTCGGTGTAAGGTTAAAGTTCACCGAAGTTGGTGGTTGCAGCTAGACGAGCTGGAGTTGACGAGAATGGCTTCGCTTTGAAGTAGAGTAGACAACGAACGGGTGCTTTGGCTTTGTTCGTTTTTGTGCAGGAACTCAAATTGATTTAAGCGCGATCGGCTTTTAGAACTATTGATTGATTCTGTGGCAGTTCGAGAACAGCCCCTCGGCGCTTCTTAGAGTGATGTTTGAGTTTCTGCGTAGATTAGTATAGACAGCGAACGCTCTTAAGTTAGAAACATTTTTTTTTTCATTCTAGAGCTTTAGCTTTGCACAAGGGGCTTTGGAAGGGATCCCTAATTTTTCGAGCCTCTGCTACTTAACGTGAATTTTTTCTGTCTCCTGGGGTTAGTTTGGGGAAAATCTTTTATTGCCGGGACATCAGTTTCGTCGGTTTCGTCGGTTTCGTCGGTTTCATCGGTCTCATCGGTCTCATCGGTTTCGTCGGTTTCATCGGTCTCATCGGTTTCATCGGTTTCATCGGTTTCATCGGTTTCATCGGTTTCATCGGTTTCATCGGTCTTCCTCCAAACTGAGAACGATCTCTAGATTTCGGTCTATTTTGTGGCTTCTGATTTGGGCATAGTTTTGTCCTCGAGATAGTCTTCGTTTAGTCGCGCTTTTGATACTTAATTCATCCTCGGATCAAAAACTTGCTTTTGATTGCAATTTCGTGTCCGCAGAGTTCGAAGAAAACCTCACTGCTTCGTCTGAGGTGATCGGTAATGGCCAAGGTTTCCTTAATGTGCACCTCGCTTCAAGGGCCAGGTCAAGACGATGTTGCCTTGATTTTGATTCTGGTTTCGTCTGCGATTTGGAACTCGATTTGAATTCTGATCGTGATCCACTTTCGTCTTCGATTTCAGACGTTTTTTGAATTTATTGCTGCTATAGTCGGTTCTATAGAGACTTAAGCAAGAAATTCGCGATCCTTTCGGGTTCTCCTCGCTGTCGAAGACATTCGCGATGGTGTTTGACTGCTGTATTTCTCAAGATCCTGTATGGCAGGCAGCGCTTTAGAAATATCCAAAGAACCAGATTAGCAGTAGTGAAGTGTTGTGTGTTGCAAGCAGATGTGGTGGCTTCTTCCCTCTGGGAGGAGGCTGAAAGTGGTCTCACGACCTACCACATCTCTTGCGATTTGTGTAAGGGCCCAAAAGTGTTTTTTTTTTTTCGTTGCTGATCAGAAAAGATGCAGGAATGCAGTTCAACAATGACCACAAGCGGTCCAACAGAAGCAAGCCGTTTCCTGAACATATTTATATTTTTCTTTTGTTTTTTGTATTAAGAAAAACACAGAAGCTCCATTTGTACAGAAGTGTCTGAGGTTTCTAGTGTACTTCGCGACTCAACTTAATCTTAAACTTAGCTTAAGGAGCTTCTGTTAGCCTTTGACTTGCTTCGCGTTGCTTTTTAAATTGTTTAGTTAATTCTTAGTTGTTCGACACTTTCCTTGCAATCGTTGCAAGCGCTTTTCTTTCTGATATTTTTCAATGCAAGACCTCAGACTTAGTTTCTTTAGATTAGGCATAGCTAGGGCTTAGAAATTTCGTTCAAAACACTTGGGAATCTCTGTCCTTATCACGGGCCATGACTATCGTTACTTGCCTTTGAAAATAAACTTTAATTGAGGGTATGCATGCACTTGGTTCCGGGATGTCTGTTCCCCCTGGATTGTTTCTATCAAAGGACATCAACAGATCGGGTAGAATACCTTAGACAGGATGGTTAGGTTAGACAGGTTAGTTAGGATAGCTAGATGCGATGCAGATTTTGAGTAAATCTTTGGACAGCCAAAGAGCTAGGCATAGATAGGGCCGTCCTTAGACAGGGAATAGTCACTTTAAGTATCAGATACTTAGTCAGGCACTTAGCTTAGATAGGTAGGGACTCAGAATGTTTTGCTTTTTTTTTTGCTAGCCCGTGTATTACTTCATTCCAATATCTTTGCACAATTTTTGGTTTTGCTTGAACGCAGATCAAGAGTAGGTTTAGACAGTTTAGGAGGGAGATAGCTAGGTAGACAGCTTAAACACGAAATTTTCTTAATTTTCCAAAAAATTCTCCCACTTTTGTCGATTTTTCAAAATTCTTGTGCAAAGATCTAGGTCTTAGAAATTGCAGACTTAGCCACGTAGAAAGCTTTTATCGCTGTCAGTACATTTGCGTTATTCGGGCGGGAGGATATAGGCGGTTGTTTTTTTTTTTTTTTGTTTTTTGTGGCGGTGGTAAAATGCTCTCTGCGTGGAGAAGTCTGTATAGGTTTAGCTCGCGACTTGGTGTAGGACTTCGAGAGCCAAACAGGAACAGGTCTCTTTGAAGTTAGGTAGGGGACCGCTCAGCGGACCCGACAGGTGTCCCTGAGGATAGGTAGGGAGACCCCTTGAGTGCTTCAAACAGAAGTGTTTAAGGATAGGTAGGGGACCGCTCTGGAGCACAGCAGGTGCTCCCGAGGATAGGTAGGGTTCTAATCTTTTCCCTTCTGTTTCAGCGCAGAATCTCGTTAATGCAGCTGCGTTCTTAGATTAAGTCTTACGTGCACGTGTCTTTCATAAGCATTCCTTGGCCATTTATTCTCGTTGTTGGCCGTTTGGTTAGTCGGAAATTCTCGAAGTTTGCTGCAAAGCATTTATTGGCCTTTTGGCTTCGGTCGCAATCGATCGCGAGAATAGCGTTTCATATAAAGAGGCGAGTCATTGAGAATATGGAAGCAGCTGAAGACGGTTTTCGATGCTCGCCCAGAGCCAGTAAGTTAGATATAAAATATGTAAATACATGACCAGGTTAAGCATTTTATCTCGTTTTGAGATTCTAATTCACTGATATTTCCAAAATAAAGTGCGTTAAAAAGAAGAAAGAAGAAGACGGTTTTCGATCGACACATTGCTCGGCGGACCGCGATTGCCGTTGAAGCAGACATCGATTGAAGCGGACATCGGGTGAATCAGAATCCGGATTAGATTCCAAGTCCAGAAACCAAGCTCCAGCTCGTGCTACTGCTCCTGCTCCTGTGGCTGCTCCTGCTCCTGTGGCTGCTCCTGCTCCTGTATTGTGTGTTTGTGTAAGTGAAAGTGAAAATGTGAGCTGATATGGTGGCTTCTTCCCTCTGGGAGGAGGCTGAAAGTGGTCTCACGACCTACCATGTCTCTCGCATATGTGTAAGGGCCCAAAAGTGTTTTCCGTACGATGACCAGAAGAGGTCCAACAATGTCTGCAGCTTTCCAGTTACGTGGCACAAAAATGCAGGGTAAGGCACTTCGGTGCATACAAAAACAATCAGTAAGAATTTTTGTTCTTTTATTTCTTTACCTTACTCACTTCGGTACTCGGTTGAAAGCATGCATACCAAACTATACATTTCTCGGGAAAATTTATTTCCAATTAACCCCCTCAAGACGGCAAACAGCTGTCTCTGAGGCTAGGTAGGGGAACCCTCAAGTGACAGACCGGTGTCCTTGAGGCTAGGTAGGGGACCCCTCAGGACCCAAACAGGTGTCCTGAGGCTAGGTAGGCCTCTGCTCTGCTCTTTTCAGGTTTTCTTATTTCGTTTCAGGCGGGCGCGACGCGACGGTATTATATTATTCTTTAGAAATCATTTGAGGAATCAAGTTGAGGAATCAGTTGGGGAAGCATCTGAAGAATCAAGTCTGAAGTCATCTGTGAGGAACCATTTGAGAAATCATATTGAAGAATCAGTTGAAGAAGCATTTGTCTCGTACATTTGTGGATTCATTTGAGGACTCATATGAGGACTCACTTGGGGAATCAATTTGACGGATCGCTTGAGGAATCACTTGTGGACTCATTTGAGGAATCAGTTGATGACTCACTTGACTTCTTAATACTTTAAATTTGCTTTGAATTTGCTTTAAATTTGCTTTAAATTTGAGAAATCAATGTTGAAGAATCAATGTTGAGGAATCAGTTGGGGAAGCATCTGAAGAATCAAGTCTGAAGTCATCTGTGAGGAACCATTTGAGAAATCATATTGAAGAATCAGTTGAAGAAGCATTTGTCTCGTACATTTGTGGATTCATTTGAGGACTCATATGAGGACTCACTTGGGGAATCAATTTGACGGATCGCTTGAGGAATCACTTGTGGACTCATTTGAGGAATCAGTTGATGACTCACTTGACTTCTTAATACTTTAAATTTGCTTTGAATTTGCTTTAAATTTGCTTTAAATTTGAGAAATCAATGTTGAAGAATCAATGTTGAGGAATCAGTTGGGGAAGCATCTGAAGAATCAAGTCTGAAGTCATCTGTGAGGAACCATTTGAGAAATCATATTGAAGAATCAGTTGAAGAAGCATTTGTCTCGTACATTTGTGGATTCATTTGAGGACTCATATGAGGACTCACTTGGGGAATCAATTTGACGGATCGCTTGAGGAATCACTTGTGGACTCATTTGAGGAATCAGTTGATGACTCACTTGACTTCTAAATACCTTAAATTTGCTTTAAATTTGCGTTACATTTGAGGAATCAATGTTGAAGTATCAGTTGGGGTCAGTGAAGTCATCTGTGAGGAACCATTTGAGAAATCATATTGAAGAATCAGTTGAAGAAGCATTTGTCTCGTACATTTGTGGATTCATTTGAGGACTCATATGAGGACTCACTTGGGGAATCAATTTGACGGATCGCTTGAGGATGCACTTGTGTACTCATTTGAGGAATCAGTTGATGACTCACTTGACTTCTAAGCATCACTAATAACGCGACAATTTGAGAAAGCACGCGACTTTTAAATTTAATGAATAAAGACGTTATTTAACGAAGGCTTAGTCCCTAGCGCAGACGAGGATACGTTCGAATCTAAATCTGCACTCATAACCATCATTCTTGTCTCAAACACTGTCTATCACGGCCGTCAATGCGTCGGAATATGTCCTTTTCAGGGCATTAACTGCAACTAAAGCAGGACATTGAAATTGTGATTCACAAAATCCCCTTATTCTTCCTCATATTAAGTGGAGATTTGAATTGCAAACAGATGCTGCTTCAAATGATGACTGAAACCGGCTTAGTCAAAACTTAGTAGTTCGGTAAGGAGCATCATTTTGAAGCACTTGTTCTATCGGAGCGCGTTTCTTGGAAAACGAAAAATTATACATCAAATGAAAGAAAACTAATAGCCCTTGTCAAAATAGAGATCTTGGCATTAAATGTGGGTCAAAGTTCAATCAGAAAAGACGAAGCTTACTATCACTAGTGTGAGAAGCTTATTTTGATATCAAGCTGAAAGTGGTCCATCGCACAGCGACTTTCGTTTGATGGAGTTTTTGCCTGTCTTATGAAAAAGAAATTGGTACAGAGACCACAGAAACCGATTCAAAAATGTATCTCAAGCCACAAGAAACCTTGTATTTAAAGGCGTTTTGTTTTTCTTCATAATTCTATACGTTGAAAAGGGGGAACAACTATCCCGAAGTTCCCATCTTTCGACAGACCATAAAATTTTCTTCAAATGTCCTTCATATCACTTGGACCTCGAACGCAGAATTCCCGAGATATACGCCATCAAACTTAACTTCTACGATTTCACTCATTTCACTCACTTCGTAGCTCAAATTCTGAGTTGAACTCAATTGATTTTCATCCAACTTTATTCCACACCAGGAACGATTTCGAATTCAACTGAAAGCTTATTCTGTCAGAAGCCTTGTCTCGTCTATCTTGACAACAATACCGGCAGCAAAATTAAACGCCCGAGTTCCCTTGTTAATGACCGTCCTTCAAAGGGTTAAATGGTAAAGGACAAGCCTTTATTTGAGTACTTGAATCAATCCTTCCTTCTAAATTATTTGCTTTAAAATTTCTTGGTGAACCTGCTGCACTCCAGCTGCCAAAATAATTTCCCATTCACTTCCAATTTAAATCGCCAAATCGGTGGACGCACCTCTTTCGAATGGCTCCTCGTGCTAAATTTGTTCCATCTTAAGTGTTTCATATGTCCACACTTCACTAGACACTCGCAACACAAAATCCATTCTTTGTTGAATTTTTTTCTTCAAATATCGTCAACGCCAAAAGAATCAAAAACCTAACAAACTTACCCAGAAACACTTCCAAACTGCATTAACCAAACCAAACTAGCAAGTACACTCACCAAAAGTGCCCAGACGATATGAAACGATTAGAGCAAAATCTTAGGCTGTGATCTGTTAGAGGGAAGAGTGTGAATTTACCAGGGAAAGTCCCAAAGATAGAGGGATGCGATTTAAATAGAACAGGGTACGTTCTCTGTTGGGAGTTTCATGGGAAATACACTTTGAGCCAAAATCTGTGCAAAACGTTCACTGATGCACTCTAAGTCCGTCTAAATGGCTCTGTATTGTAGATTGTTGTATTTAAATACAAGTTTAATTGTAAATCACATATGTAAATTATTCGGAAATGAATAATCTGTTTTTGTTTAAAATGCATCTACTCCTTTATTACGCGCATATCCTAATCATAAATTTGGTAATATTTCATCACGAAATTAATTCTATTTAATTGCAAACATAAAGGTTGTAGTACAGGATGCAATGCAACGTATATTCTTCGTAAGGACACAAACCCTTCTAAGGGCAATTTCAATGGATCATTAATATCTCTGCCAAAATGTATGCAACAGAAACATAAAATAATTTTCAAGAAAAATATATTTCTAAGAATTCGGCGCTTTTTTTATATGGACTTTTTTCAGTTTTTGAACACGAATACCGTCTAAACTAAGCCGATTAGACCCCCCCACCCATACAATTTTTTCTTAGTCTCATTAAGATCTACAAAACTGCATCACTCAATCGAGGGGCCGCAAGTATCGGAATCATGCCAAAAGAGGCATACATAGGGCCTGAACACACCTTGGGACTACCCGCGTTCTTGTTTAGGGCTTTCGTCGACGATTGGGTTCCCTGATAGTATAACCAGAGGTGGCATGACTCTCCAGGATACAGGCGGACCAAGTGCATGCACCCAAACTTCAGCAAGAAACTCGCGGCTTTTCTGTTGTCTTTAGAAAAGTTTGCCGACGTGTTGTTGGCGTACAAACGGGACACTCCATCTTCGCTAAGCACCGAATTTTTCTTGGGCTTAGTGATGGCACCCTATGCCAGGCCTGTAGAAAAGGTGACGACACTACAGAGCATTTTCTCTCTCTGGAATAAGGTGGCGGCTGTTTGGCGTTGATGTGGTGGGAGCTGAGATGCTAGGCCCTGTATCACAGAAATGCCTGCTAGTTTTCCACCGGAGGACCAAGAAATTGCATTAAATGTGGCCCGGTAGTACAACGGACCAGTTTTCGAGTTTGAGCGCTTCAGTGCAGTGTCTCCCAACCTCTAACAAACGAAACTAAACGGCATACCTTTGTTTCGATCAATAATGTGCCTTCTTCCTTCCGCTGTGCTATATCCGCTGGCATTCAGCATGACTCTGTTTTGTGGCCAATTTTGTATAACATTATTATTTGTGATTTTAAACTCCTTTTCGCAGATGACTTAGTTCCCTCGTATGCTCCAAGACGGTACTGCAGTGCGTGCTCGATAGGTTTGTGGGCGTATCTGCTGAAACAATAAAACAAAGAACTGTCAAATGAAGTTAGGCAAAGAAACTTGACGCCAAGGTGTGACTTACAATTGACTTTAAGGATTATGATTGAGCCATAGAATTACTTGTTCTCGGATTCTGGTATGCGGTATAACCGCACATTGATTTCTAATCATCCTTGGTGTTTAAGCCCATTAAAACGGAACAAAACAGCCTCAAGGACAACACTTGGCCCAAAAATGAAGTCCCCCTCCTTCCCTTTATTTGAGAAGCTTTGTTGCAGAGCACTAGTAGCCGAAAAATGCATCACTTAACCTAATTATCTCCCGCACCCCCTAAGTTGCTTACGAATGTACACACATCCGACATCCGAAATCTCAACGTTTGCGTTGCCCAAAGATTAACTCGATTGAGACAATGATACCCAGCGACGTGTTATAAATTGCGGGGTTCACAGAGGTAATCGTCTCATCCGAGGGCCCGGCTTTACGTACCAGTACACGACGTAGACGTCGGTAGGCACACCCCTAGGCAGACATCACGCCGAATTATTCAGGTGCGATTTGATAAATGTCGGGACTAACACTCAGATTTGATTGAAGAGCTGTATCCTTGGATTATTCAACAGTGTTTGGAACTCCGGGAATGGATGGGAGCGATTATGAGAGGTATAGAATTGGTAATGTGCATGCGGTGGGGTTCCGCCCGAGTGGATACCGGCTGGAGGGGAGAACACATTAACATGGGCTCTAATAGTGATTTCGGAAAATGAAAGAGATTTTTCTTCTCCATAAAACTTTTGGCAGAAATCACTGCTCTCTGATTGACAGGCGCATTCATATTTTATGATTCAAGGCGATACATGAGCGAACGTTAAAAATGTTTTATCAAAATGGGTAGATAATGGCGGTCGGAAGGATGGTGAATGGAGGGAGAAAGTGTCTTGTTTAGAGGCGGAAGTTATGACGGAAGAAGAGAGTGTCTTGCATAGATGCGGAAGTTATGACGTACATGGGAGTTTATGGTCTGTGCTACTATGGCAAGAGCTATGGTGCTTTGGATGTCAATCGGTCTGCTAGGGGTTGCTGTGGTTGGCCGATACTTTTAGTAGCCATAAAAGACGACGCAATGAGGCTTAGACAGACAGAATTTATCAACACGATCAAGTTTAAAGTTTAATCTGTGACATTCGACACCGACAATCATTTCAGATGACAAAGAAGTTGTGTAAAAATGAGGGCAACTAGTGGAGTTAGATGAAAAATTGGATGTTGCGATGGGGACAGGACTGTGGTTCTGGTGGTACAGTACTCAGAAGCATGAGCAATTTCCAATGGATATAAGATTGTTCCAAAGGTCTTTAGAGGAGTATCCATTTAAAGAACTTTTACTTCTCCCTGACTCTCCTTACGAGGAGAAAAGGCGACGCGCTGTCATGTGACCTTTTCAACATCATTCTTGAGAAAACAGTACGAACTCACATGTCGACACCAGAGCAACGGTCTTCCAAAAGTCAGTTCAACTGCTAGCTTACGCCGACGACATTGACGTGATTGGATGAACGTAGCGAGCGTTAGTGAATCGCTTGCTTGCAGTGAAGCGGAAGCGGCTAAAATGGGTCTGGTTGTTAATAAGGGCAAAATGAAGTACATGCTGTCATGAAGGAAGGACGCACAACATCAACGTCTCGGACAAAGCATCTCACTAGCCAGCAGAAGCTTCGAGGTACTCACGGACTTCGCCTAGCTCCGTTCCTCGGTTAACAACATCAGTACCGAAAGCAAACACCGAATCACCCTTGCTAATCGCTGATTCTTTGGGCTCATGAGGCAATTGAATTATAGAAGGGCTTAGCTGGCTTCGTATAACAGCTGGATCATCCCAGTCCTCCTTTGCGACGTGGAAACTTGGACGTTACTAAAAGCGGTTTCCGAAGCCCTTAATCGTTTCGAGAGAAAAACCCTATGTGAGATTTTTGGTTCTGCTTGAAGCAGAAATTCAGCGACGAACTGGTCAAGCGTCTTCGGATACAATGCTTAAGAGTCTAGGCCATGTAGAGCGTATGGACACCTCCACTTGGGCCCGAAAAATCTTTGAATCCTGGTTATTGCGAGAAAGCAACAGAGGACGGCCTAGGTTGAGGTGGCGCTCATAAGGGGACTTAAACCAACTTGAAGTGCCCAACTGGAGGCAGCTAGCGAGAGATCGTTCAGCTGGCATATTGTTTGAGGTCCAGGTCCACCCCGGACAGTAGAGTACCCTTACTTCACCAGAACCCATCTCAACTTCTCAACGAAACGTCAAAAGTTGCTGTCTCTCTTAGAGCAAAAAATCCCTCCTCCCAGCACTTGAACCATACAATCAAATCGTGCACAAATTGATTTCTAATTGACGCAAAACAACGCTCAGGAGCGGCAGAAAGATTGATTGCGATTGTCGCCGTTGCCGTTGTCAAGTGTATTAGGAAATAAGGAAGCAATTTCGTCCCACTCGTCTCTGGATTCGATTGTCGTCCTTCAGCACAAAAATAGCAATAATCGGCAGACAGAGCAATTTGT
Source organism: Eristalinus sepulchralis (assembly GCA_944738645.1). NCBI lineage: Eukaryota > Metazoa > Arthropoda > Insecta > Diptera > Syrphidae > Eristalinus > Eristalinus sepulchralis. Next base: position 38,016,139 of record OX122882.1, on the reverse strand, counting down.
CTTATTTTCCCGTCACATAATACTATTCAGGACACGCTCATATGTAAGCAGCACAGCGGAGTCTGTTTGCAGAACCATTCAGGCAGAGCAAGATGCTGAATGCCCCTCGGCAATATCCCATCCTAAGTACAAGTTGATGATTGAAATGCTGATCCAATTAATTTCCACACCAATAACAACAGCAGCAGAACATGACCGAGAACAACGGTGCACTGGAAATTCCCAAGCAGCAAGGGCAAAACCGAGCACCAACAAACACCAGCAAACTGAGTAAATCTACGTAATTTCATTACACAAATGCTGCTGGAGCTTGGATCCTTTTCTGGACTACAATTGAACGAAAGGTCAGGCATACGAGTAGAATAAACGGAATCGGAACACATCATTCAGCATGTCTTACCGCCCGACGACGCTGACAGAGGTGCAGGCCAGTTTGGGTCAACTCGAGAGGGGGGACGGGTGCCCTGACACTGACGCTGACGCTGACATTCCGGACTGCTCTTCTGTCCGGTAATTCATGTCCTTCCCTTCAGTGTGTGCATTGAGTGTGTGTCTTCCAAAGGGTGGCGTAATCAAATTAACAAATAAATGCTAAAATCGGTCGTCTTATGTGTGCCATTCCACACATAACTAATTAATTACTTACGGCTGGGATTAGGCAAAGGAGAGAATCCTTAGCACGTGGTTTGTTCATGAATCGACGTACACGCCTCTGTCCGTGTGCGTTGAGTGAGTGTGGGTAACGAGAACAAAAGTAGCACCAAGACAAATGGTTTTCCACAGCTCGTAAATAACGGTACGAAAACAGGACACTGGATTTACGTAGACCTAGTAGGTTAAATTTTCGGTTGGAAGTTGTGTTCGGCACAACCTTTAATGGGATTTTAAGAAGTGCCGTTAGGTGATGTGAAAGTAATCTTATTTGCCGTACACACAGGCTTGTCAATGTTGTACCTGAGAACACCTCAACTTGACTAAGACCGTGTACAATGTTTATACGATCTGTGGCGTGGGTATTCACTTAAGTGCATGTAGAGGTAGCTTTGTGTGAAATCGTATGAATATCTTGTTATATGGATGGTGATCGATTGAGCGTTAAGATTACACAGCCCTTGGAAATTTGATCAATTACAGAATGGTGGACTTCACCCGAATTTGTGGGCTTTCGTGTAGGGCGAGAACTTGCGAACATTTGCGTTGGTTGGTTTGTAAGCACTGACTAACGATTTTGAGATAACCCTGGAGTACAGTGTTTTCGAGTCGCATCTTCTTTGAGTGGAATTACAGTCGGCGGGGACTTTATCAATATGTCTCCCCAGCTACCACGATCTTTAGGCAGTAGGTTCAAATTTGACATTCCAAGTTGGTTGAGGTGATTTTCCTTCAGCGTGTGCCATTTCTGACGAGGTGGCTTTCCTCTTCTTGCAATGGCTCAGACTTAAAGGCTCTTCGGGCCATATGACCTAGCCATCTAAGGCGTTATTTACGAATATGCTAGACTAGGCATATGTTTCTGTACAACCTCGAGAGTGTTTTGTCGAGAGAAATAAAATTCATCAAATTTTAATCAATTCCATAGTGAGGAGCAGGCGAAATGACATGATCTAAGAATGAACGAGGATAAAATGAAATATGTGCTGTCGACAAAGAATCGACCCGTAGAACAACGCCTCGGTCAGAATGTGACAATTGACAGTTACAACATTGAGAAAGTTAAGGACACCTTAGTGGAGATTCGGCGCAGAATCATCCTTGGCAACCGGTGGAATTTCGGTTTGTCAAAAGAGCAAGAAGGACTAAGAAAATGCTCCACAAGACGCTATTCCTACTCGTACTCTTATATTAAGCCGCAGCAGATTCTTGGTTCCTTTGAAAGAAGAATTCTGCGACGATTATATGGTCCTTTCTGCGAGGAAGACAAATGGAGGAGAAAACACAACCGCAAACATTATGTGCTGTACCAAGATGGGGATGTAGTTGAAAAGACAAAAACCCGTCGACTACAGTGGCCCAACCACATCGAGCGAATGGACAACAGCGCTCGGGGTAAGAGCGTCTTCGAATCCTAGCCTCCAGGTTCAAGAAGGAGAGGAAGGCAGAACCTCTGGTACAGAGATCAAGTGATTGCGGACGCTAGGGAGCTTGGTGTTGACAACTCGAACCAGCATGCCCGGGACCATCAAGAATGGAAGGCAGCTATAGCTCAGGCTCACCCCCTTCATATTTCGCAGGCCTGATACTCAAACAAATAAACATAATCACCTAAAAGCAATGGAATTGTTGAGTAGCTTCATATTTCTATCGGTGTAGAACTTCTGTGGTTTATCAGGGAAAACATTGGCCAAGTTATTTAGTAACTCTTCGGTTGGACCAATTTTTTCCATCAAGGAAGTTTTGTTGAGACAGAAACAAAAGGGAATCAAAGGATTCAATGCCCGGTTGATGCATCGAAACTTCCAAACCAAGCTTCATCAATTTGTTTGGGGTGATGATGTAGCATGGTCATTGTTGAGCCAAGGATGAAAGAAACGACGTCCTTACCCAAAGTGTTACAAATGAAGAAGAAAGTAATTATTGCTAAGTTAATAATGACAGATGATGAGAATATAAATAAGCGATTGTGCTAACAATGAAGTTAGCTGTACTAGTCATGGATAGGATAGAAAATACAGTGGTGAATGAAATTTTATTATTACAGTCTTAACAGTCTTGATGGGAGATGACTACATTTCTCCTTCCTTCTCGATTACTGCAAACGGTCGAGTTGGGCACAGTAGAGAATCGAATTGACCAATTCGTCACATTCCACCGGCTTAATCTCCTCTCTTTCACGAATAGAAGGGACTTACAGCTATTGCCGACTCCGAACGGCAAGATTTGAGAAGCTTTTCATAGACAATTTGTACTTTTTGAGTGTTGTCAGCAATTCGAAAAAGGTGTCCCGAGAGGTGTCCCGTCCGGGAACGGAATCTAGACCTATGGAGTGTGGGTCGACGCACTTACCCACTACCCCACTCAACATAACAATCTTTGCTATAAATCCAGACTTTGGAATCATTTGTGTGCCTCTGCAAAGACTAATCCTTTAGAAAAAAATATTTGAAACAGAAAACGAAACCATCATAATTTCAGTGTGTCCGACTGCTAGATTTATGAACGACTTGCAGGAAATTTTGAAATTGAACAAATTACACATTACGAAGAGCACTGAATGAAAATTTTGAGTTTTGGGATAGAAAATGGGCACGTGTTTTTTTTTTTGAAAAAAAAAAAAATATAAAAACTTGCCACCATTTTTTACACCGATTCACATAAAAATACTACAACTGTTTGTTGTTTCTACGAAAAATATTTCAACGTTATTGAACAAAAGCTGTAATACGATAATGCCTACAAATTTTGAAAATTCGTTCATTTTTAAGTGAAAGGACCTTAACGACAAAGGACAACGTCTTTATATTCTTTGAAGGATTCCCAGATAGATTATTCGGCTAAGCACCGAGGAGCACCAATCAAATTGAATTTGAGTGGATTTGAGTAGCTGGAAGGTGCCTAATTGGTGTTACATCGGCACTGGTGTGAGTATTGTTTGAGGCTGGGTATTTGCAAATTCAAACATACCAAATATTGATATATTTAACTAATTCAAATGTATAACTACATATTTGCAATTTATTGCATATTGCGATTGCTTGCATCATAGACTGGTCAGAAAAAGAAAACAAACAAAAACGAAACCATTTATGTGCGAGTCTTACTCACACTTGCCCAGTTTTTTTCATACTCCCTGATGTTATTGATTATTATCCTCAGGTTATTGTGAGAAAAACTGAACGAGAACGTATACACATTTCGTGCTGTGACTCAATGCTAGCGCGCTTCCAACTTTCTTGTTTTTCTTTTTTTGAGTAACCCTAACCTCACCTCGCTTCACATTGAATCACCTTTATTTGCTCCTCCATCATGTAGACACTCAATTCCCATTACTCGACAGACACACCGATAATGTTCATACGCGGGTACTTGTCTCAACAGTGTGACACCAGATGACAGTTTCATATTCGCACATATCCTTGCAGATGGGAAGGGAATTTATAAAATGCTCCCGCAATCTGCATAATGATGTCAAATGGTGAACAGTATTCATTTTTTACAATTTTCATGTTTCTAACTCATGTACAGGGCACGCTCCACCAAGCTCAGTTACTTCGGAACCATTTGGGGGGAAAGGAAAACCAGGGAGTGACGAAGAAGGAGAAAAGGACATGAAAACTGTTCAATAAGGCAACGACTAGCACTGGATATACCTGCCTGCCGGCGTGGTGGCGGTGGCGGCGGCGGACTCCATCAAATTTGAGCGAGCCTACCGCACACGTTTGCCGCATCGGACCCGTCCTCACTTCATAAAAGTGGGACAGAAGTCAAGGAATTCCTTCCATTTCGCAGAGACAGAATGCGCCAGTGATATGAGTGCCAACATCACCTCTAATTTATTCGATTCCATTCCACCGAGGAGAAGAGCCCAACGATGGCAGCAACGACGGCAACAAGGGCATGTCTTCAACGTGGTGGCAACAGCGCTGACTGCTACGACGACTGCTTCGACTGCGAGGACATGCCAGTTTTGGTGTAATAAAATGATAAAAATGTCTACTTTTCGGTTGGCTGAACTGTCACTGCCGTCTCCCTCTGCGGTACAGTCTGCGTTTATGTGACATTTTTCTTCGCACACACTTTCATTAGCATTAAAACTTAATATCACCTTTACCATCGACCTCCGTTAGATCCCCTCACACACACACAGTTCAGTAAGGAAGGACTGCGAGGAGAACAACTCTTAAAGAAAATCAATGTCATTGAGAGCATGAAGTGACATTGAAATTTATTACCACTTCACCGCTTCGCAGCGAGTCTCCTACGTACATTTTTTCGACTTCTCGATTTTCTTCTCGCTTCTTTTTTTTTTTACTTTTCCACGGCCGTCCTTACGGTTATGCAGTGGAATTCGGAAATGGGATATTATGCTGTGCGTCGCGTTCTCCTCCCACAGACTTTGCCAAAAGTTCAGACACAGACACTGAACTGTAAGTTTTCCAAGTGGCACTGAGTAAATGGGCTTAAATTAAATGCCGAGGTTATAATGTACCTTTGTATTCACCATCTCGCCAAAATGGTGGGGCGGAGGCGTTTATTTAAATTTCACCCCTACAACTGCTGCGGAATGTTATCCCGTAATATTCATGCATTCTTGAGCACTGAGTCGCAATTCGGTACGTGAAAGTTTAGCGCAAAGTTTTCCGGTAATAGAAAATTTATTTTTCAAAATGAAAAGGATTTCGGTATCTAGACGAGAAAGGCGTCGGGGTCATTGATGTGTTCAGGCGCACCAAGGAAACAGGTCTTTTGGGGGTTGGCGTTAAGGATGGCGTTAAGGTGTGCTTCGTACATATGTATGTACTGTGACATTGGGCCGGGATAAGTCGGACGGTGACAGTTTTAAAAAGGGATCGAATTCTTTTCCCTCACATTCATCTTTGAATGCCGTAACCTAAGCAGAACAATTCACCTGCGACGTGCCATACACGTGCTGTCTGTCCACCTTGTGCACTGATACACCATAAAATTGACAAGGGTTCTTCGCCTCGGGGTGACGGAGATCTTCATCACCTTGGTTTTTCGGGTGAGGTATGGCTGTATTGGTTCCTTTTTGTATCGGAATGCAGAAATGATTGTTTCTTTGGTAGTATACGCTTTTATTTTTGGGAGCTTCACTTTCTTAAGATGACTGATTTCTTTGCGATGGCGTTACTTTTCTGTTGTAGAAACTGCGAAATAAACTGAAAGTGAATCACATGTGTTCCCACAAATTCTCCCATAGTTTTGTTATTCTCTTTTGGAAGGACACAGGACAGGTGCCCAATTTTCGGTCTGACGACGCATGAAAATGGATCTCAAGCCCATTAAATTAAATGGCTTGTACATCTTTCGAGCCATGCATTCTTATACTTTCTAAACACATTGTGTTTGATCTCCCTTCAGCTGATTGCTAAGGATCTCGATTCCTCTTCCTCTGTTCTGGTCCATGTCTGCTTAGGTTGTCGCGTTGTTCTCTCTGCCTGAGCCAACCCCATTACCCTACTGCGCAATTGAATTGAATTGGGTGTGTCGAATCCACTGTCACTGAAAATGTGACAAAAATCCACGACTCGCATTGGTTGAGCGCAAATTGAAGGTCAGTCAAAAATTGAAGATCATGTGAATAATGGCTACGACTCGGCTATTAGTATTTTCAGAAGGTACAATTTTATGCTTAAAATTCTCGAGTTCCTACTCGTTCGAGCATAACGACTAGTATCTCGCGGATAGCACGAGTAATGTTGGCTTCCAAAACGTCAATCGTGGCTGGCTTATTGCTGAAGACATGAAACTTTACATATCCTCTGAGAAAATAGTCCAAAGGTGACAAGACAGCCAACTTACTGAAGCAAAACGTGAACTGAAGTGCTCACTAAAATGATTTCTCAACAATTCCACTCTTTCACACGCCTTAGGGTCAGTGGCGCATTCTTGGTGAAACCAGAGATCTCTGCGTTTGAATTTCAGGAAAGACGACAAATCAATTCGTCGTGTAGTTCGTCTACACTCTCAGCTTTAGGTGCTATAATCTACTCACTACCTGCTGGATGTGGTTCAACTAGTCAAGAATGAGCCACAAATAGTGCTTTCAATAGTTCCTCAAAAAACATTTCTCACAGAGAAAACAGCTAAATAAGGCGCTATTGTGGAGAGGGTCTTTCCATGATGACATGCTAAACGATACCGAACTAATATGGCAAAGCAGTTTGATAAAAGTCAAGCGAGATCTGTGAAAAAACTATTCTGGATCAAGCTTAACGATAAATAATCCTACACCTTGTGGGTCGAATTCATAAAATATTGCGCAAAAAAGTTGTCTGCGCGATGTGTACAGATTTCCGTCCGGACAACGAGCACAACGGTGATTTCACTTTAAAGCAGGGTTTGACTTAGTTTCTGCGTGATTTCGTGACCGTCGAGAAAACATGGATCCACTGCTACAGAGCAGAGACCTGTCGTATATTTTGATCCTGGGTTTGTGGATTGCAATCGGCTTAGGGTGGATCATGCATATACTTTGAAAATGTACGAAAAAAAAAATGTAGTCGCCTAGAAAAGAGAAACTAAATCTATATTTCCGTAGTTTAAAGAACATTCACTAGGCCCACAAGGAACCAGGGCCTAGCTTCTACAACAACTACTCGTGTTGCACGTGCTACTGTTCTCTCACGAGAAGAAGGGACCTACAGTTTTTTGCCGACTCCGAACGGCGGGATTCGAGAAGCTTTTCATAGACAATTAGTACTCTTTGAGTGTTGTCAGCAACTCGAAAAATGTGGTGCCGTGAAAAAAATGCGAGGTGCCCCATCCGGGAATCGAACCTAGACTTTCTGCGTGGCGGTCGACGCACTTATGTACCACTACGCCACGGCGACCACCACTCCTTGGTTTGCTTTACATATAAATACGCTGATAGCCATAAGCACGGCGCTTAGTATGATCGAATAATAAAGAAGTTGTTGTCTGCAGAGTCATCTCTCTTTTTTATTTTTTCCATCTATCTCTTATACAATGGTCCAATGTCAGTGAGACAAAGTGCGGTCAGTGCAGAAAATATTGCCCCTGCTAGAGCTTCCGTTCAGGAGGGCAGTCACTCACACGATGCTCTGCACATTTGGACATCTCTGTGTCGTCATTGTGATGAAGAGGTAAGATCTTTTTCTACATCCTTACAAGATCCGAAGCCTTTGGATTATTTCAAGACTCTGAAGAAAAGCTTTAGCGGTGTGGCTTACTTCTGGCAGAATGTTTCTGTCAATAAGCAAAGTATGCGGCAAGCAGCAATCAATACGTGCTTTACGAGGCACCATTACATCATGAAAAAACTCACTGTTTGGTATGGATAACATGTCGGATGTGTCATTGGGCATTTTTTTTGGTGACGTTACTATGAATGGAAATCGCCTTTGATGCTTTGATAACTGATTATTTTTAGAACGTTGCCACAGGCGACACAGTTTAATATTACTTTCGATTTACTGAATAAGTTTGGCGAGTGCCGATGGCGTTCACGTCTTTAGACTACTTTCTTCTTCAAGGCATTAGTCTGTACCAAGAAGCCGGGAACGATAGATGAGCTCTGATCCAATATTGATCGTGAAATAGTTGAAATTTCGGCAAAATAATGTGATACAGTAATCGAGAATTGGGTTCAAGGACGGGACTTCAACAAATTCGTCCGTGGTGGTCATGCGAAGAAAATTTAATTTCATACATAAAAGTTCTTGTAAAGGGTGTTTTTTTTTAGCGTTATAGAACTTTGAAATGGAATAAAACCAAGACTATTTTTTTTTAAATTGACATGATTTAGTTTATTCGAAAGATAATTTTCTGGCATTATAATTTAAACATGACTATGTCTAGCACATGACCGTTGATTCGGACCTAGTCTAATTTGTAGGTTAAAGTTTTGATGATTTTTTTTAAATATTTGCCTTATAGCTGCAAGGACACGGTAATCGTTTCGGGTTTATCGACACAGACTAGCGACTTCACATATTCCCACAGAAAGTAGTTAAGCAGTGTTAAATCGCACGATCTTGGAGGCTAATTCACAGGTCTGTAACGTGAAACTATGCGGTTGCCAAACCTTTCCTTCAATAAATCCGTTGTGGCACCAATTTGTGTGACATGTTGCGCCATCTTATAACCCCGCCTCCTGAACATCGTGGTTGTTCAATTGATGAATAAAAAGTTAGAAATCATGGCTCTATAGCGGTCACCACTGCAACATTCTGGCCAGCATCGTTTTTGAAGAAGTACCCACCAATTTTTCCATCAACTCATTGAGCACACCGAACAGTCTGTTTTTGTGGTTGGCACGGTCTCTTGAGGATTGTCATCATTCCAAATACGGCAGTTTTGTTTATTGACGTGAAAACTCAACCAAATAAAACCGAACTTAGTGCGCAATACGTATTTCGAACAGATCCATGATTTTTTAATAAATGTTCACAACTGACGTTGTTAAGGCGTCAATCAATCCAATACCAAACCAAACTGAAATTAAATCACAGACACCTGATAAAATTACCACCAAGTAAAATAGTGGTGCCAACAGCCAGGTCTATATCTTTCAACGTTATTTGGGATTCATTTTGCATGCATGTAAAATGCATTTTCAAATTGTTTTGACGAAGCATTTTTTGGAATCACTTCTGCAGGTTTTTTTGTACGAACATAACTGAGACTCACTGTATTTGCTAAATGCGGAATGTTGTTTCAAAATATGGTTCATTTTCTGTTGTTTTTCATTTGAAATTCTAAAATGTGGTCTGTGTACAAATCGTTTAGTTCTATCTGGCTCTAGCAGGATACAGTGTGACTGGCACAGTTCTCAGGCAGAGAGGAAAGAGAATTCTGGGAAAGGTAAAGAAACGTACATTCTGTGAAAAATATGACTAACTACCCAGAAACACGTTGTTTTGCGACAACTGACTTACGATTGAATTCCCCTTCCAGGATTTCAATCAATCGAGCAAATAAGGATCCTGATGTACTGACATGGTGCGCATAAGGACTGTATCCCACTTTGAGCTCTTTGGAAGAAATCGTTCTTGCTAATCGTATAAACTACCAAGAACTTAAACTCTGAAAGGATTACCTACAGTATTGATACTACGAAGTGCATTGAAAAATAAAGACAATTTGCGAAAATACCTCAATGCCAGCAACTTTCGTCAAATCACCATTCCCTTCAAAATCCCCCAAGCCCTCCATCAAAAGGACAGATATAACGTGCCAGCTGCAGCAGTTACACTGGTGTGTGCATACTCAAATTTAGCCAGCTCATCAAGAGCACAAATCAAATTGACAACCCTTGACGGAACATTGTGCAAAGTTGTTGTATCCCTTGTCGCAAATTATCATCTCCCGATTGACACGCCCCACTTTTATCAGTTCCCTCGTTTCACCCATTCAAATCCCAGTAAACGACTTCTCTTCCCGTGTCATCAGCCAGATGGTTATCGCTTCTGGAGAATCTCCATTACACTGCCTGCCAGAGTGGATCTCACTCACGCGTTATTATGTCTTTAAAAGACTTTTGCACGAGTTGCGAGTACGAGTATCTCTTTTTGAAAAGGGAGAATCACTGAAAAGTCCCCTTGGCCCGTGTATCCAATTACGAGCGCTCGTCGTGTCGTGTATGTCCCGACAACTGCTATCAATAAATCTTCGGTTCCCATCAAAATTAATTTGCTATCTGATGCTATGTCTCGACTGTGCAGCGGCAAATGTGAGAATTGTGTGTCTACTTAGAGGATCCCCGGTGCAGTTGGATTATCCACGCTTCCTTGGGCTTTTCAATAAAACAATTTTCGATTGTTATCTCTTCTGGTGTGCAGCCAGGAGCAAAACAGCAGGCGTCACCGTAAGTGGTCCTTGTTTATTGCTACTGTGTGACATGACATTAGCTAATTGCATACACACGCAGGCAGCGCTTTAAGTTATGTGTGTGGTTCATGCACTTTTACGTCACATAAAGCAACTAATGTCCTTAGAGGGGGTGGGGTGGCAATAAATCCAATTTGTCCGGATGTGTTCGTTTCCATTATCGAAAGGAAAACTCCTTTACCACGAGGGTGGATAGCAAAGAATCGCCCTCCGCCCAACCGACGAAACAAAATAAAACCAGCCAATGACCAGGCTGGCACTCAGGCGAATCCGTTTGCATATGGCTGGCCTCAAATAAATTTCCATCCCTTGACCGCTTTCAAATCTAATGAATATGCTACGCGAATGGCATTGTCGCCGTTATGCTCTCGTATATGGCTTTTGGGGGTGCGGGTCATAAATTTTTTCGTCGCGCCGTTTTGTGCTCCAACCATTGGGTGTGTACGCAGCACAGCGGGATACAGCAGAGATAACCCTCAAGGATGTCGTCATAGCACAGGGACGCCAGCCGCCGCCGCCGCCGATGGGCCGCCGATAAGACACAGACTCGTCAATGGATGGCCCTTAGACTGCATTGTTCGTTAGTTAAATGGCGACCGAAAGGGGTTAAGCCAACACTAAGGTATAAGGGTGGCTAGGACCAAATCCTCTTAGCGCTGGCATTGTTCAGCTCCATTGTTTGCATTAACTCGTCAGCGGCTTTCGATTCGACAGCCGTATCTAAAGTGCTTGCATTTGCGACCCCCTCGAAGTATCTGCTCACGATGTATCACTTTCAGGGGTGTGCACTGATTCATGGTTCCTTTCGTCGCCCTCTGGGCAACCGTGAATCTTGTTTCGGTCAAAACAAATTTCAGCAGGAGGGATTCACAAGAAATGAATAACGCTCACCAGCGAGGGTTGAAATGTTTTATTTCCTATCTCCGCGAATATGCTTCCATCTTCTAATGGGAACGTGATAGGGCTCGTCCTCCCTGGTTAGGGGAAAAAAGAAAATATTTATATGATATGTTACAACAATTTCACGCATGCAATACGGGGTGATCATGCAGCGCTGTGTTGTTGCTCTTCCCGCGGCTCCCTATTCCGGCGCTAACTAAAGTTTATTGAAATTGTACTCGTTTTTGCATCCGCATTTCTTATGATTTACAATGTGGCGCAGGGATATCGCGACGCAGGAATTCAATTACTATGATGGAACAACATTTGCGGAACTCATGTGGAATGTGGCAGAAAATTTTACCGTCTGCGAAATATTATTTTATGTGCGCCGCCGCTCCTCTTGGCGGATTCAATTGAATCAATTCCCGTGCGCGGCGGCGGCGGCGGCGGGGTATGTGAGCGAAAAAGTTCTGAAAATTTTGCTCGTTGTTGCCTAGTTGTGGGAGGGCGGGTGGTTTTATTTATAACTGAACAGCTGTGCGGCAGCGGCAACGGTTGATGGTGTGAAATGAGTACACATCTAAATATTCGCGATTTTATCGAGTGGACAAACAAATAGTTTCAGCAAATGTTTACAACTTTTCCACTTATGCGGAATGGGGTTGAAGCGCGGTAATTAAGAATGTTTGTCAAGAAGAAAGAGTTATGACTTTGCTTGTTAGTCATATGGACAAAGTCATCAATAGAACGACAGTTTTTGGAGTAAAGCTTAAAATGCTTAACTGAACTTAAGGGAATCCAGCTGCTGCTAAAGACAGAATTTGTTAAGGTAACTGGAGTTAAGCTCATAGGAACCATATACCTACTCATCTGTAAGACATCATCGGAGAAAAGCATGCTCTATAAGTGGGATCTAAGTAGTTTTGCCCAATCTACTGAGGGATTATTCTGTCAGGGCCTGACACCAGTCGTCAATAACCTGATTCCAGGCCGGGGAAGTCCACCATTGACTAGATCTTCACACTACGACAGATTCTGAAAAACAAAAAAAAAAATTGTCGACGAGATATATGTACAGTGTCCTGTCTCGTTTTAACCTTTCTGCCAAGCTCATCAAGTTGCGTAGGATGGTCATGCAGTACTCTCGCTCACCTTCAATGTCAAAAAATGTCTTAGACGAGGCGATGCGCTATCATGTGTCAGGTCGTGCAGAACTCACTCACAAGGGGCACGATCTTCAAAAATCCGTACTATTGCTAGTATAAGTTAACTCCATAAAAGTCTCAAGTCGCATTCCACCAGCGGGTGCAATATCCTCACTTCGGCCACATGCATTCATAGGTTCACACGCTCCCTCAATACCAGAAATTGGAACTTGAACCACTTGCACAACATAAGCTTCGTGCGCACACCTCAGGTTCTCAAAATCAGCAGACTAAATCAACCACCTGACTCTATAAATATTTTTAAAGTAAATTTAAGTTTCAGTTCTGATTGGCAACGTAAAGTGGACAGTTGTCTCAAAGAAAAAATATTTTTTTCATTTCACAGCGCTCAAACTTCTAACTTATACGAGGACGAGATTCACGTGATTGGTCGAACACGGCTAAGCGTCATAAGCGGCATCAACCCAAATAGGACCCAAAATCGCACGGAGAACTTATTTCATGAAAAGACTTAGACGGAGTTCTCTACCACCTCGAAGTTTCTGCTGCCTAGTGGTACGTTCAATCCAAGACGTCGATGTTGTTCGTCCTTCCTTATTGACAACATGTACTTTGCTTGCCCTCATTTATTGCCCAAACCCATTTAAGCTGCTTCCGCTACAATGCAAACAAATGCCTCAAAATGGCCTTAATGAAAAACGTGAGCAAAGCGGAGTATAGAAAAGGGACGGACAACGTCGATGATTCTTCTAGGATGTCACCAAAGGCAGCTATAATTTTGAGGTAGTGAAGGACTTTGTCTACTTTTGCTCTATGGCGCATAAGACTGGACAATTTTAAGAGCAGATGAAGTTTGCGTTTGTCGCTTTTGGAAAACAAGATTCAACTGCGAACATTAGCCTTGCCAGGCGTTCAACGCCTAAGGTGGCCATGTCAGCGCATGGACAACACCGCTCCAGTTCGAAGAGTCTTCAGCTCCAACCCAGTGGGACAGCGCAATAGAGGATGTCCACGGACCCGATGGAACACAAGTGAAGACGGACCTCGATCAACTTGGCGTGTGAGATATGCAGGCAGCTACATAACTAATGTGCCAACTGAAGGGGCTTGTTCGTTAAGGTCCAGATTCACCACGGATTTTATTGCCGTATGAAAAAGAAGAAAAAATTCTTGCCATATTAATTATCTTAACCATGACTTAAAATTTTCAAAATTTTTGGCTGCCGAAATGATGAAAATTTTGCAAGTGGTTTTCGGTGAGTGAGCTCAAATAAGAGCTTAACAGTTCAAAAATACCAAGAAATTATAAACGACCAGGGCTAGGACTAGGACGACGACAACATCTACTAATGAAGAAAAAAAATTAAGGACTATCTCATCGCCAACAACAAGAACATAGGCGATTTATAGTTAGTCAAGTATAAGTTCAAGTCGTACATTCAGTCCCAGTTCCAGCTGAAAATCTCGATTTCTTGCAAATTTCGCAGTAAGCACCATACATGTACATACAGCACTGTGCAAAATAATAGCACCATCTTCGACTTTGTCACTATTTTGCTAATAACTTTTTCCTATCGTCACGCAGACACATTATATTTACTACACAACATCCTTATTCCATCAGTAATAAAACCCATAAACAGGATAAGAAAAAAGTGCATTCTAAACTTAAAAAAGGTCGGTTATCCGGAATGACACCGAATTTCGGATTGTGCAAAATAATAGCACCAAGTGCAAAAGCTCATAAATATGAAGTAAAAGCCAATGGAATAGTCAAGTTTTTTGTTGTTCTGTTTGTTATTGGGTTAGTACTTAGTCGCATAAGCTTTATTTTTAAGTACAGCGTCACAACGTTGTGACATGGAATCGATTAAGGCCTGGCATATTTGAACAGGGATATTCTTCCACGCAACTTCCACAACATCCCATAGCTATTTTGTATTTTTGGGCTTTGCTTCATATACAGCTTTCTTGACAAGGGTTTTCAATGGGATTCAGGTCCGCGGTCACTCCATAGCTTGACTTTGGCAAAATTTTTTGGCCAGTTTGGTCGTACGTATGTATGTTTGGAGTCATTGTCTTGCTGTAGAATCCATCTAAGCAGCATATTCCACTCTGTGTAAGGTAGCATGGTTTCTCTCATTATGCTGACGTAAACTCCGGCGGTCATCATCGGTTTTATCCAAAAAATGAGACGAGTACCATAATTGGGAATAAATTTAATTTTTGCTCCGCCGTGTTTTACAGTTTTATTGTAGACTCCGGTTGAAACTCTTGATTTTGTCGCGGGCGAACAGATGTGAAATAAAACTATTTTGGATTCGCCCGTCCATTATATATTGCGCCATTTAGAAGGTTCACAATTCAGGTGTTCTTTCGAAAATTTGGTTCGTTTGAATAGGTTGGTTTTTGAGAGTAGTGGTACTTTTCTGGCACTTCTGGCAAGTAAATTCTTCTTTACCAGCCTTCTTCTTATTGTTGATGTCGCCACGGATAGACTTAACTCCTCTTTTATATCCCCAGTGGTCATAAATGGGTTAAGTTTGACTTATCTTTCTACTTATCGTTCATTGGCGGAGGTTAGATTCGGTTTTCCTCCTCTTTTTTCTTCCTTTTGAACGTATATTTGGCACTTGGGATCATTCCATTTGAGCACCCAACAATTTCACTTAAAAATTTGTAAGTTTTATCCTCAGAAAGCATTTCTTTTTATTAAGGCACGTTTCTCGGGAGTACAATGCACACCATGACCCATTTTACTTTGCTAACAACGCTGCGCTTTTGAAATCTTATCTTTCAGTAACTACGATAATATGAGTAGATATAGTTTAATGTCAAAACAATTGAAACACTGGTGTACACTTCGAAACCGCTCTTCAGAATGACGTGGTGCTATTCTTTTTCACAATCTTTAATTTCAAGGATGATCTTAAATTTTGAACAGCTTTTTCCATAGTGGGGTATGCTTCACACTGTGGCTGTATATATGTACATACAAACATATGTATATGTATGAAATCGTACTGTGTTCCAGTACTCGGCCACCATATTTTTACTTATTTAAATGACACGAAGTAATCGTAGCAACTCTTGGGCGTACGGTCGTTTGGGCTGTCCGTGACAGGCACCCTCTCGCCCCAAAGAAACCGGTTTCATTATCCTTTCCATAAATTATCCGAGAACACATAACGTACGCATGCAGGTCTCTATAAAACAGTCTCATATAAATCATCGAATAATGCCTGCGCACATCCGGAAAGCCAGCGGACGAGGATACAATATTGCTTCCTACCGAACGCATTTTCTCACAGCGGTGTACAGTGATATTGAAAACTAATAAGGGAAGTAGCCACGTTCGGCGCGCACACATACATCATAATGCTCCTAAAGGCCAACGTATGAGAAACGAAACGAACAAAAAAAAAACGGAGAAAAAAGTTTTCCTGGGATTGTTTGATTAAAGCTGCTCACCAGCAAACACCACCCTATCGTGTGCCTGCCGTCGCTGTTTACACACGCTCATTAAATCTAAACAAACGCACACACAGTTCATAGGTCACCAATACATCGATTTGAGGCCTTCCGTCTGCATATTTTTTTAGCCATAACCACTCACTTGACGATGTAATTAAATTTCTACCCTCCCAACTGAGTTGGATTCCATAAATCAAATATCAGCCCTCACGAGCCGTACAACATTCCCTGACGCATCCTTCGAGAATCAAATCGAATTACAAATCTCTATTCGTCGAGTCCTTGTTGTTCTTTCATTTGAGGACGGCCGCCAGTGCAGCGATATAGACAGCACGTGCCAGACGTGTGCCAACGCTTCTCAGTTTCTCCGCACCGCCACCGCCACGCCCCGAAAAATAATATAATCAGGCTCAAGACACCCGCTCGGTGGAGGATGAACCAGACAAGAGGCAAACGTTATTCATGGGATTAACAAATTATTTTTCGATATGATTTATATTTAGCTGACGGGTGGGGCGTCGCGTCGCGTCGTGCAACCCTTTCCGGAAGCACGCACATATGGTCTTCTTAGCATCGTCATTTTCCACTATCCGCTCTAGTGTGGCCCTCTTTGCAGTCTACAGCACGATGATGATGCAATCGAACAGATAAACGGAATCTGATGTTGGGGTGGACGAAGCGACAGGAAAGTACGAGTACGTTTCGAAGAGGTTCAAGCAGCTCAATCACTCCCCGTGCGAAAATGAAAAGCAGATGAAATTCAAAATTCAGCTTTCAAGTAAATTACACGAATGCGCACTCTGCTGACATTGGCCATTGCCTTTGTTATCGTTGCAGAGCGACAGCGATAACTCTGTCCGAAGCGGTCCTAACAAGCGCAGCTTCTGGATAAGTGTAGACCGAGTGAACATTGAAGAGCTCTTACCCCGCACTCACAGCGCTCTCTCATTACGACAAACACGTTCGATTTGAGACCGTTTTAACGCGTCCTTGTCCCGTGCAATTGCAAATTTTGAACAAACACAGCCGCAGCTGTAGAGGGGAGAATAACGAGTGGATACGCACTTTTTGTGCGTTTTAATGAAGGAGCAGTTTTGAGCACAAATACGCCAGAACAATAGCGGCATGAATTAATTAGAGCAATTAAAAATGTAATTCAGTTGTTGCGTGAGGTACGCGTTCTGCCCGCAGGCGACAAGGGCAACGGCGCGACAGTGGTAGCCTCAGCGACTGCTCGTGTCTAATGGCCGATTAAAGGATCATTTTTTTTCGCGTGGCAGGCGTTGTGAGTGTTTCACTTGAAAGCCAATTATAGGCAAAAGTTTGCCTGTTTCTTCGTGATTAATCGGCCTGTAGTGGGGAATCGTTCATATTTAAGTAGCGAAGTTAATTAATTGCCGACAACTGTTTTTTTTTTAATTTGCTGCGACTGCTAATTAATGAAGCCGTGTACAACTTGGATTGCCTTTTTTCGAAATGTCACTGAGGGGGTTTTCACGGCCAGAAACTTAGACATGCTCGACTTAACCAGTCTAAGTGTCATTAGCTATTAATATGCATGTACAATAAACAAAGCAATTATTAATAGATTCGTCGCACAAGAGAAAGACGAGTGATGGGTGGTTGTGTCTTCACTATACAGCTGTCTGTAGGACGATTTTCAACCAGCCGAGTTCAGTTGAATATAAGTTGGGTGGATTTCTTATTCCACTTTTCAAATTAGGCAACCGTGCAGCAGGTATGAAAGGGCTGATCGATACTGAAGTAACTTAAATGACATACGCTTTTTTGCAGATGCAACGTTGCTTATTGTAAATGTGACATAAGACTGTCGTGAAACCCTACACGGTGTTCACGTGCAAGGATGTGGGAGATAGATCTTAAGTTCGTAAATTTCTTTATTCCCGCCTCCTCCGAAGAGTCATCCTTCCGCGATAGACATAAAGGGTCACTCAATTTTCGGTTTCAAAAATTAAGCTTTTAAAACTTTGGACCTTGCGTCAAAAATGGGCGCCTTGTTAAGACTCGTAGCTTGCGATTTATTTGAAGTAATTTTTAAGCACTTATACGCTCATGCATCTCGAAGACTATCTCGGCCACAACTTGAATAATGTTGGTTTGTAATGCATCTACAGTCCGGGTATTATTTACATAGCCCCACACAAAAAAAAAATCTTATGGTGTCAAAATGGTGGCGAATAGAAGTTGCCAAAACATGAAATTACGCGATTAGGAATCGCCTCACGCGGTAAAGCCAGTATTGGTAGTGCTGTCTGGCTTGTTACCCCATCTTTTTGGAACCACCCACCTATCCACCTATTCAAGACCTCTGAATGCCTCTTTTGTTCTTTTTCTAGCAAGTTCATCGGAACGGTGCACTTATTGACCATTTCTTATTCAACTAATACCTATACGGAATTTGGCATGTCATCTCAGAAAATTGTAGATCATAGGAGATCGTGGAGCACCAACCAGTCTCGTGTACAAATCTTCAACCGAGCAAATAAGTAATAGAACAGTAACAGACTACCAGGGAATAACGTCTGAAAAGATCGTAGTTTTCAAAGTTGGAAGAAAGGACAGAATATAACAAAAACGGTCTCAATTTTATGTAACTCTATAGTCACTCCCTATGTCTTCAGTTCAATTTAAGTTCATAAAACTAAATTTGGTAAACTTTTCTGTGGCATATGTTATACCATCAGATCAACAGTGGGCCTAGTGCTACGGAAGTTGAACTATCTGTCTACGATTCAAATACTTCACAAGCTGAAAGTTTATTAGTCTTTCCATGACATAAGGAGGACGTACGTTCTATTGGTAGGTATTAGTAGGCTGATGATGACTCGTCCTTTCGATGGAGCGGCTGGAGAAGAGCTGTTCTCTACCTACTGAGAAAGAGTCCTACAGATTAAGAGAGACAAAAAAACGTATGCCAACTTCAACAACAAGACGAGTCTGTATTATGACCAGAAATTTTGCCCTTCCTTGGGACATTTAGTATTTTTTGTGTCGCCTTCTGGACATAAGAGACTAAGACTTGCATAGCATATAAGACTTAAGATTATAAACACTAAGGAACCCTGGACACACGACTTTATATTCTTACACTTGCTTTACTTCAATTTCCCATTTCAACTTAACAAAGTTTAAGCCATGAAATCAAATAAAAAATAGATTTTCTTATTTCTACACCTGACACAACAACTGTTCCGCTGTGAAGCCACTTAATGGAAAACTAGCATTCCACGGTCGATGCCCGAACTCCGCAAACTATTTTTATTCACTTAACACATTAGTTAGAATAGCAAGAATGGATTTTCCGCGACCAGCAGAATCTCCTCAATATTGCATTCAGTCGCTGCTTCACATCGGAATTTGGGGTGCAATAAATCACTTAATGAAGAATCCCAAGGAGGGACGCCATCAAGAGGAAAACCAGAGAACATGAAAAGTCACCCCCTAAATATAAATTGAAAATTAACTTTGAATGAAAATGCAAATTAGTGTGGAAGAAAGAAACTTGGGAAAACTTCGAGATGAAGAGGAGCTAAGTCCGGCGGAGCTTGAGTGCTATTTCCGACAACATCAGCTCATCGTATCATCATCTATCAGCTATGCTCGCCAGCGGAAGTTAGTGATTAAAATTGAGCAGTCAATGCGAAAGCCTCCCACTTTCCGTTTTTGGGGTGACGTGTGGGGTGAGCACAGTCCTAGCACCTGGGGAAAAGAATTCGAAATCCAAAAGGACGAACAATTAATATATATTAATATTCGCCCACGGCAACAGCCCCACCGATTGACTCAGCTTATCCCATGCCTGACTACCGCCACTGATAGGGGGGTGGGGGTGGGGTGGGTGATCTTTTCGCCACCTAAACATTTTACGGTTTTAATTAATTTTTAAATATTTTGAGTTTTTAAGATGGCGCCGGTAACGCCATTCTTTTTGTTATTGTCCCTGCTCCTATTCCTGTTGTTAGAAATCGCCTGAAACTCGCATGTGTGTCTGTTCCACGTCTGTACATGGGGGCGACTAAGTGTGTCTGTTTGGAAGGCATGGCGAAAACGAAAATTGCTGTGTTGGGAATAATAAAATTAAATTTCGTTCTGTCCCTGTCCACCCCCCACCACCCTCCCATCTCGTCACTCGGTGAGACGATGTGCCTTTTCGCTCCAACGCGTTTTGTTTATTTCGCAAATAATCATAATAATAATTATAATTATATTCGGAGCATGCAGTGCGCAAAGGGGACTCCCGAAAAGCTGGCGGCGACAGTCAGATGGGATGGTGGAGTTTGCCGCTAGTGGTCCTCTTCTCAATCGGATGGCGAGGCAGCAGTCAGGACTGAAATTGTGAGCTCGTTTTACGAGCCGCACCAGCAGTGGCGGGACGCGTATGGTGGCATTAATTAGACACGACGGCACATAAAGGTGTAGGTGATATGAGTTTTTTATGTAAATTTTTACGGATGCAATTCACGTTCTGGTAATTTTTTAGTTATGCACTTGAGTGGGGGACGCACAGCAAATGAATTATGTCGAGTGCAAAATTTTGTACCTTCAACAGCTTAGGGGAGCAATAAAAGGAGTGCACATCCTTGTGATGAATAAATTTATGTACAGCGAGATTTGGTGAGGATTGCAAGGAGACTGCCACCTGCTTCTAACATATATCTCGATTTGAGCATAGTTTCGTCACGTATCCTTTTTGTTTTAGTGCAACGGAACATTTTGACAGTTACTTAGTGTCCGGTGACCCACATTTATGATGGGCGACTTGAGACGGGTGCGCTTTTAACTTTATTTGACAACGTTTCTATAAAATATTAATTTATATAAGGATTTCGTACGAATGAGACTCGTGGCGCCAATTGTAGCAATCCGATGAAACGTAAAACACAAACTTTTTCATCAGAGCAAACATGTCTACATGGCGGAAGGTATAAGTCATCTTGGACATCCGTGCCAGGGACGTGCACAATCGGAGATCGTGACTTACTTAAATTTACTAATCGATCACCAGCAATGAGTGGTAGATGACTGTTGTCAATTGGATATAAGCACAAGCACTTTAATTTAGCAGGAGCGACTATCGCAAAATCTCGAGAAATTATTTCTTTTTCCTAAAAGTGAGGTCCCACTCATGCCTTTTCTGAACGCTATTCCAAGGGACAATACGCCCGATTAAAATATTCTTCTTCAGGGCAAGGGTGTGAGTGTATATTGCAGGTATGATCGAGGGCGTCATTTAGGGCGGGTCTTAAGATTTCGACGATAGATGGCCCCACAATCGCAATAAAAACTTACTATAGGGTGGTACATTCTAGTAGATAGGGGCCATACATTTTCAACCGAATCGTACTCGAAGTTTTGGACGACGTATCATGTATTTATTGAGGTAGTAAACAAACAAAATATAACTCAATGAAAAATTGCCTGTTGAGCAATCGTGTCGCAACAAAAAAATCGCCTACAGCAGTCGAATCAATGGTGATGCCTTTGAAAATTATGTCGACCAACGCAACGGTGATGACAAAACGATTAAATTTTTTTAAAACACGCGACAGGTCCTGAGTGAAGTGATTCCTGTATGTAAGTTATCCTAAAATAAGGTTTTGTGTTGCATCTTTAATTTAAAAAGGATTATCTATCGATGATTCGATTTTTGAAGTGAAAGTCCGCGTGGATATTGTATACAGTGAAGGCGATCGGCAAAAATGATTTACACGTCACACGTCGGCATTTAATGAGTCACGCCTAGGTGCACCGAAAACGGGGTACCACGGAAAATAACGTAACAAAAATGTACGGTTTCTTATTGACATACTGCGACATCCGTCGATAGGGTTGGCGAATGACTTAGTAATTGCTGAGTTTAAAAAAGAAATTTTTTTCGAAACGAAATAACTTTATTAGTGGTCACCGTGGCGTAGTGGATAAGTGCGTCGACCCACACCCAGAAGGTCTGGGTTGGATTCCCGGACAGGACACCTCGCACTTTTTCACACCTCTTTTGAGTTGCTGAAAACACTCAAAATTGTCTATGAACAGCTTTTCGAATCTCGCCGTTCGGAGTCGGGAAAAAACTGGTGGTGGGAGAACAGTACAACGCACACAAAATTAGAGTAGTTTTTGTAGAAGCTAGTAGTCCCTTGTGGGCTGTAGTCCCACTCGATTATTTTTAAATAACTTTATTCTACAATGTATTGCACATTCTGAACAATAATCTTTCGTCATCTTTAAGGTAGCATCATAATTACACTTTCATGAAACTTCTGAACCAGGTACGATGTGACATTATCATCAAGGGGGCAGTAGAATGTTTCTATTTTCGTTGCAACGATTAAGTAATGCCCCGACTATCTGAAAGACAATCATCACCTTGTGAAATGTATAGCCCACATGATCCAATGAATCCAAATTGTACAATGTAAAAGTAGTCAGTACTGCGTTTGGTTGTATTAAAGCACTACGTTAAACAATTACGAAAAACAATTCTTTTCTTGACATGCGAGTGATGTTAACCCCTTCAATAGCGAAACCAAATGGGATACTGGGATCTCACCCCGACAATCCTCTTCGACTTGTTTGATTTTCGTTGTTTTTTCCAGAAGTTTTGCACAGCGATTGCTTGATTCCCTTTCCCTGGAATGTGTTCCTCAATTTTCAATTTGCATGTCTCACCCGCCAAGAACGAAGATGGACTCCATTTTATATAAAATTCGAATGAATTTAAAGTTCATCTGCAGCCGTGTAACCGGTCGTTTCCAGGAACGTAAGTGAGAGCACGAAGAGGAAAAACGAGAAAAAGGAATTGAAAAACGTCTATCTGCCTTCGCTTTTTTTTTTTTAAGTGTGAATGGTTAGTTTAGCGTTGGCTTCATATACAGTGACTTACAGTGAAAATGGCTCACCTGGAATATATATGTACGAAATCATAAAAATGGACAACTGCAAATGTTTTTTTTATATGAATATTTGAGTTTTTCATTGTTTTGTAAAAAAAAAAAATGAAATCAAAATATGTATTTAATTTTTTAAAACATTAATTTACAAATTTAACCACACAGTGAAAATTCTTCTTCTCTTAATGGCGCTATAGCCCGGGATGGAAGTGAGCCTCAACCAACATGCCTCTCCAAGTAGCATGATCCCTCGCCAGCTGCCACCAGTTGCACGCTTCAAGTTGGTTGAGGTCCTTCTCCACTTGTGCGCGAGTTACATAAATAAGGGTGAACACCGAGGTTGAAAAAAAAAAAAAAATTTATTTCTGACCGATTGGTCTTAGCATTTGACAAGAACTGAATTCACAATTTGATTTTATTCGTAATGTAACCTATCTCTGAAGAAGTGATATCACGAGTTTGCAAAAATCGGATTGAGTTGAATTTGTCTAGACGCTGACGTTGCAATATCGCGTTGTCACAAGTATTGATAAATGATAGTGGGTATCCGGCGGGCAATGTCCAATGGCTGGGTTAAGCGGCTGGTGTGTAAGGTTGTGGGGTGGTGTGAGGTGGCACATGTTTGAGCAGGGCACCAGAATGGTTAGGTTGTAGGTTGCCAGAGTTATAAAAGAATGCAGTTAGTTAGTACTGCAGTTAAAAAGTACTGCAGTTAATTAACTGCTTTTACTAACTGCCAAGTTAAAGAGTTAGTACTAACTGGTGACTAACTCTGTGGCAGTTAAGTACTTTTGCAAGTTCAAAGACTAAAGAAAATTAGTCTTTTTAGTGAATTAACTGCAGTACTAAAAGTACTTAACTCTGTTGGTTGGTTGGGGGGTGATCGTCGTTAAGGTGTGATCGTCGTAACTCGTGCCATCTCATCTCAGGTTTCCCTCTGCTGCGTTGTCCCAAAAGCTCAGATTCAAAGACTTTTTGGGCCCAAGCCGCGTTGTCTACCTGACCGTTCTCCTTCAGATGCCGTCAAAACAAACAAGACCAAATATCGCACGAAGAACTTTTCTCTCGAAAAGACTTAAATTCTCCTCATTCACTTTTAATAACGTTCAAGATTCTGCGCCATAAAGGAGCAGGAGTTTAATCCTTCGAAAAAGGACTGACTTGAGCCCAGAAAGCATCGATTGGAAGAAATTATGGTGTCCTTATTTGCGACGGAGTTGAAGTAGTAGTCCTTGACTCACTTGAGGTTTCTGCTGCCCAGTGATACACTCTGTGGGAGACGTTGATGTTGTGTGTCCTCATTTATCGCTAAGCCGCTTCCGCTTCAATGCCGGCAAACATTCCTCATTAACAACTCTCTGTGTTCGCCCAATCACAGTGAAAATGGCTCAGCTAAGCAGCTGATATTTGTGATGGGCCACCAGGTTTCAGTTGGAATTCGAGAGTTAATTGTCAAACATTATAAAGATGAGAAAAAGGACAGTTAGTTAACAAAACTAGAGAGACGTTGAGAAATATTATTTTGAGTTGCAAGAATTAGAGAAGAAATAAAAGCAAGTCAAAAATAAGTCCAAAGGAGTTTTTTTTTTGAACATTCAAGACAAAGTTCACCAGAGCTGCATGATGTGGTCGAACATCTAAACTTCAAATGCAGTGATAGAACAATTCGAGGATTATTGCGAGAAGCGGTAAAATGGCGTCACTCATTAATTAAAGGAATAAAAAGATCGGACAAGAATTCCCCCATATCTTCCCGGAGAAAGATTTTCCATTCTAGATGGGGTCAGATGAATCCAGTCTATTTACGTTCAACAGTGGGGGCATACAATTGCTTCTAATGCGTGGTCCGCTGCGCATCTTGATACATTAAATTCAGATGGAATTTGGACCGATAACAATATTTGAGTAGGAAAAACAACGAGAACAAGTGCTGATGGCCATCTACGACACATTTTATTCTTAGAAGAACAATGACCAGAAACACACCGTGGATGCTGTTCGATACTTGGTGCTTTATCACAGTCCAGGAACAATTGAAACACCACGATATGACTAAATGACTCCGGGTTATTAGACCCAGCCACAGCGCGGTGTTGTGTTGCCTCTGACCTCTAACAATTGTGCGATTAATTCATACAGTATATGTAGCACACCGTCAATTTGTGATTTAGTAGTGAGCAGCTATCATCGATTAAGCCACAATGTGTTGGCGTCAGGTGAGGAGATTAGGACGTAAGACAAAGCAAGTCAAAAGAGGAAAGAATCTTGCAGCTATCATTACCTTTAATAAGTTAAACCTCTACAAAATATAAAAGCTTCTTTCAGAACCCTCAAATTAGTCCATAAAATTGATACAATTTGTTCCGCTTTATGTGTAGGCAAGACTTTGCCCATTTAGTAAATTAAAGCCCACAATGGAAATCCCAGATATTCCAAAACACAAATAAGAAAAATCTCCTGAGCTATGTATACACACCGAATACATCGGGGTCTTGTCTTAAGAAAAAAAATCCAAAATTTCTTGATTTCCAAATCAACAGTACATCCCTTCCGTCATTAATTAAAAAATAAATACCACATTAAGTGTCTCTCAAGCCATCAATCTGGACAGCGAGTGGCCGGACACAACCGACAATTAAAATCTGTCAACATAAGTTCTTCATTAGCATACCGACAATCGATGGCGCAGTCCACACCGCCAGCGCATTAATTAATTGAAACAGAATGCCATTGAAATCAGGCATTCAATCAATAGGCAATAACGCCGCAAAATTGGTTTATTTGAAGTAAACAATCCATCGGCTCTGACAAGGGCGGAAGGCTGCATTTCAGCCTGAATCCACAGCCAACCAGATGGCATTTGTCGATACGCCTAAAGGGAACAAATTGAATCGAGTCCTTGATAGATTACATAAACTAGCCCCAAACTTGGAGTCATCTATCAATCACTTAGAAGAGACGGCCAGATCTTCCGCCCCCCCACCCTCTCTCCCTGGCTCACAGGTTCGACACGAGAGAAGGCCCGTGTGTGCGATTTGGATGGTAACAAGCGTAATGTTGTCCTTTAAGGAGACTCTTGCAGGGGAATAATTAAATTAGGATATATTTTGGCTTTGATTTGTTGTGCAACCCCTTCGCACTGAATTGATTAATTACGTGTTTACGCAGCAAATTAACCACATCTCCCAGGAAAACTGGGGAGTATGGTGATGCTCACCGTCATCTTGTTGATTGTTGCGGCAATTGTTTCTGTTGAGGATTGCTGATTAGAGTGCATTGCTGCTATTTGCATTTCCCGTTTTGATTGAATTTGGACAGTGGTCACATATCAGTGGTCGCTGTGGGTTTTCTAAGGTAACCATCCGTTCAGCCGGAAACGCTTGACGACGGGAAGTTCACACCAAACTGGGTTTCGATTCATTTCTTGTGTGGTATGTATGTATGCGTGTCGTATTAATCGAAGTTCATGATGTCAAGCAACTAGCAATAGAGCCGGCTAGATGGAGAGGTATGTTGACTGAGCACTAGGTCAGAACTGAACTTGGAAGAAGGAAGAAGAAGAAAACCAGGGTCTCTGGTGAACTTTTATGGCATCCAGACTGTTGAATGTTTATTTCGATATACGTTTCGCAGAGGACCATTTATTTCGTGATTTTACATTAAAATTATTAAAGCTTACTAAAAGAGGACGCGATGCAGTTATGAGCACATGTTTCATTAAGTGGCGTGGGGCTCAGAGAACGCACAAGTCATAGATGAGGTGCCGTTGCATCCAGACAAAATTATTGTTTGGTGTTCTCTATCGTCGAAAGGTGTCGTGGCCGGACAGATGCAGTCAGTTCGCAACAACATGATCGTATGATAAGCAATTTGATTGAAGCGTATGACTTTCTTCTTCTTCTTGTGGCGCTACAATCCGGGGTGGACCTGGGCCTCAACCAATATGCCAGCATGGTCTTTCGCCAGCTGCCGCCATTTGCGCACTCCAAGTTGGTTGAGGTCCTTCTCCACTTGTGTGCGCCACCTTATCCTAGGCCGTCCTCTGTTACGTTGTTCCAATGGCTCAGATTCGAAGACTTTTCGGGCCGGAGCAGTGCTGCTCACACGCTCTACATGGCCTAGTCATTTTAAGTGTTGTATCCGTAGACTCTTGACTAGGCTCATGCAGCCATACAGCCCATACAGTTCGTGGTTAAAACTTCTCCTGGAGAGGACATCAACGCAAACAGGACCAAAAATCGCTCGCTGAACTTTTCTCTCGAAGAGACCAAGGGCATCATCATCCGCTTTTAGTAGTGTCCAAGTTTCCGCGCTATAAAGTAGGACTGGGATGATCAAGGTGTAATAAAAAACAAGCTTTGTCCTTCGAGAGAGGGCTTTTTTACTCAATTGCCTCTTGAGCCCAAAGAGCAGCGTTTGGCAAGAGTGATTGTGCGTTTGATTTCGGTACTGATGTTGTTGTCCCTGTTTACCGCTGAGCCAAGGTAGACGAAGTCCTTGATAACTGCGAAGTTTTTGCTACCTGTGACGCTCTGCCCGAGACGTCGGTGTTGTGTGTCTTTCCATGATGACTGCTTAATCTTCGTTTTGCCCATTTTGTCCGCTTCCGCTGTAAGGCCAACAAACGTGTTCGTCATTGACGGCTCGCTGTGTTCGTCCAATCGCGTCAATATTGCCGACGTGAACTAGCAATTGAACTGACTTTTGGAAGATCGTGCCTCTGGGGTTGACTTGTGAGTTACGCACGATCTTCTCAAGGATGATGTCAAAGAAATCATATGAGAGTGCGTCGGCTTGTCTAACACCTTTTTTGACATTGAAGGTGTCGGTGAGTTCGTTCCCGACCTTGACGGAGCAACGAGAGTTCTCCATCGTCATCCTTCACAATCTGACGAGTTTGGTAGGGATGCGAAAACTAGACATTGCACTGTATAGCTCGTCTCTATGCACGCTGTCATATGCGGCTTTGAAATCGACGAATAGGTGGTGAGTGTCGATTTGCATTTCTTGGGTCTTTTCCAGGATCTGCCGTAGTGTGAAAATTTGGTCGATGGTGGACTTCCCTGGCCTGAAACCACACTGATAAGGACCAATCCGGTTGTTGACAAATAATTTCTGGCATTCACACAATACGGCAGTGAGGGTCTTGTATGCGATGTTAAGGAGACTTATGTCTCGATAGTTGGCGCAGTCGACTTGTGTCTGGTCTCCTTTCTTGTGGACCGGACAGACGAAGAGAAAATTGTAGTTAGATGGGCTTAATATTTAATAACTCTGTTAATATTATTTGAATCTGCCAATACTATAGCTTGTGTGAAATGTGACATCTTAAGATTCATTTTGTTAGACGACGTTACAAAAATAGCACCTTTCCTTAAAAGGTTCTTTACGTTTGAAAATGTGTGAAAATTCGAAAAAAATGTTGCTTTTCTATTCAAGAATGCTTCGCAGACTACCTTGAAGATTGTGAATTTAGAAATACGATTTTTCATTTCAATGTGTCCCTAAAGTACAAACAACGACTCCCCCCCCCCCCCAAGTCTGCACATCGACCCCACTTCGTTATTCATAACCAAGCCACACCATCAAATCTCAGTATAAATTGTCAAATGCACAACATCATATTAAACTCATCGCCAGAGATTTATGTGCGTGCGTCTCCTGGAAACAGAGTACTCCTCATGCCTTATGACGTACATCTACATGTATGTACGTTCGTCGGTATCTCCTTCTCATAACTCGATTCCGAGAGTCGGCAAGCCGAAACAAAAGAAGGAGAATTCTGGAAAATGTTTATGTCCGACCATATGTCACTTTAATGTCGTCCTCTGCCATGTCGAGGTACAACTTGAAGCGAAATCCATCCAGCACACAGGAAAAGGGAAAAGGGAAAAAGGGAACCAAACGAAAATGCATGCCCAACAAATATAAATAGCGCTCTACAATTGCCAAAACATTATGATTACCGCTACTAAACATTCAGCCGACCAAGAAAAACCGCCTGACCAAACGTCTGTACCTCCCCCCCGCCTTCACGGAGCATACAGCTTGGGTTACCGCAACAACTTTGTCCACTCCATTCGTCGACCGCAGGATCCTCTTAAAGTTCCTCCCCGCTTAAGCAAATCCAATGGCACAGCACAACCCTATACTGGCGATGAGTTTTGTGCGGCAGGAGACCTTTTTTGCGGCTCTCCTGCTTCTCACTTTTTCATCTCTGCTCCTTTCACTGTGCACTCCTTTCGCTTCTTATACCACTTTCGGTCAAGACAATAGGCATAATTTGAGCAGAGGGACCTTTGCGAAAGTTTTTCTTCCAATCTCGCTGCATTGGTAATGATTTTTCTCTTTCCTTTGCCTGTTGCCCCCCCTCCGCGTCCGGCTGCCGTCGTACTTTCTGTTCGCTTTCGATTCCGTTTGACTGGCGTTATTTTATTTCCTGGCACTTTCGGTCCTGGTGATAATCATAAAAGCATGAAGTAAGGCCAACAGCAGCACACACAAGTGCACATGCGAACTAAATGAGATTCGTTGGCATCTGCCGTCTTAAAGGCAAACCAACAGAGTCCTTAAATGCCCGAGTTCTTGCTGGAATTCACAGCCCTTGCTGAAATTCGCACAGTTCTTGTGGCTCGGGCAGCCTGGACGGCTCGGGCTTCATCGAACAATAAAAATATCTTCACATGAACTATTATGAAACCGTGTGTGTGTACATGTGGCCCTTTGCTGTAGTTAGATGGGGGTGGGGGATGAATATTACGTATTTAGGGCGAAATTATTGCTTCGTAATTTATGTAGGCAGAGGTCTGTCGAGCCTTTTTCTCTCTGGCTACGTTTATATCCCTTCAATGTGGGTTTTTATTCGGGATGTTTTCTTTTCTTCGGCATGGCCCTGTAAGGGGTGGTGTCCGTGATGTGATGGAAGTCGGTTGTGTGCGGTCAACAGGCATTGTTGGAAATGGATACGATGGTGACGGTGGTGCAAATCGAATGACAATTTGTGGAAATGGGGGTGCAGTAATCGTCGCTCCCTCTGCATGAAAACTCAATTTTCGCATGGATTTGGCAGTGATTTCCCTTTTTCCGTCACAGAAATGAAAAAAAAAAGAAAAACGTAATAATAAGCAGGCAATGATGATGCACAATTTTGCTTCACAGAGGTCGGCTTAGCATATAATTTATGCCATTCGTTTCTATGCATAATTTTTTGAATGGGATTACGGTATGTGGGTGTTGAGGGTTGACATGTCTGAGCCAAGAACATCTAAAAGGATCCCGCATGGGAATATTTAACAATAGAAGCAACTTTACACAACTTAAATTTTTCAAGCGACAAGAAGTGTGTTGCAATTTTCAAATATGTGCGTTCTTGTGTCTGAAACTGGGATTTTTTTTTGTTTCTTATTTAAGTAGGCTTTTTAGCTGTTGTCTCTTTGACTGCTTATTTCTACGGTTTTCTTTTAAAAAACGAAACCTTTTATATATCTGATGTGTTCGGCTGTCTGTCTGCAAGACTTGAATATCTCTCAACTTTTGTCGAGTTCTTTGCGGATGTTAAAGAAAATCCCATACCGGAGTTCGAATTCATTGAAGAATATCAAAACATCCCAGACAACTGGGCCAAAATAATTTTTCTAACTTTTGTCACTTTTTATTCCCGTAAAAATTATTTATGGAAGAACGTACAATTTTCGCAAATGTATTCATGACTTTTGGTCTTTTTACCCATCAATCTCATCGTCTTCTTTTTCGGGTGCCATTACAGCACGCGGTGGACGTGGGCCTCAACAAACATGCACGTTATCTCGCCAGATGCCTCCAAATTTCATTCTGATTGACGTCTTTCTTCACTTGTGAGCGCCATCCCTCTGTTGCGTTGTGCCAATAGCTTGCATTCAAGAGCCTTCGGGCCGAATCAGAGCTGTGCACTCGATCGACATGATTTAGCCATTTTAAGCGTTGTATTCACTGACGCCTGACTAGGGGCATAACGCTGTACAGTCTACAGAGTTCGTCGTTGAATGTCCTACTACAGACAGCCATCGATGCAGATCTTTCTCTTTAAAGTCCACCTCATCTGCTTTAACAATCTCTACGTTTCTGCATCATAAAGCAGAATCAGAATAGTCAAGGTGCTGTACAAACCCAGCTTGGCCTTCCTAGAGATGTCTCTGTTATGGAATAGCCTCTTATGCTGTATGAAACAGAGATTGGTAAGAGTAGTGATTCTGGGCTTTATTTCCGTTCTGATGTTGATGTCCCTGTCTACGACGGAATTGAGGAAGACGATGTCCATGTATACGTCTAAGTTTCTTATACCCATTGTGACGTTCCGTTCGAGACCATGATGTTGTGAGTCCTGCCTTGATGACAAGCACGACTGTGAGCAACAAGCACTAGAAAATTTAAATTTAATATTTTAGGAATGCGACCGATACAAATGCTTCAATTTTTAAGGAGGCACTCCTGTCACTGACGGTCGTACAAAATGTTACTAATTCATAAACGCTTGAGCTACGTGCCTTTTTATCAAAAGCAAATTTTTTCCTTTTTATGATGTCTGAAACTGTTCAGGTACTCAAACGTTGAATATGACCCAGAAAAAAACTCAACTGGCAACAAGAGTTTATGCTTGACACAAGATACTAAAAGATGGTCGAGAAAGGGTTGAAGACAAGGTACGGTCAGAAGGACCATGGCGGCCCTCAACATCAAGAGAAATTAAGAAATCAGGGCAATACCGGATTGGAACTTTCTAGCATATTTTGAATATTGAGAGAAAATGTTGGTACAAGTGTATGCCAACTGAGAGGAGCTGAAATGAATAAGGAGGACTGAACAAAGATTTGCCCGCTTGCAAATGAATTCTCCTTTATTTCTTATTCGTATAAGTTTCAGTGGACTTGTGTTCTCTATTCAAAATCAATTTCAATTGACCACATCTTACATATTAAGGAGTTTGTCTACTTCGGGGCAAACGTGAACTCCACATAAGACACCATAGTGGAATCACCCTTGGTAACCGATGTTATTTCGTTTTGTCAAAACAGCTACGGGCGAAACTCCTGGCTCGAAAGACTTAGATAATGCTCAACAAGATACTAGTCCTACCCGTACTCTTATATGGAGCCGAGTGCTGGACAATAAGCGACACGGCAGAACAGATTCTTGGTTCCTTTGAAAGAAAAACTCTGCGACGAATATATGTTCCTGTCAGTGAGGAAGGCGAATGGAGGAGAAGACGCAACCGCGTACTCTATGTGCTGTACGTAGATGTGGATGTAAAAATCCGTTGACAAGAGAGGCTGGATAGAGCGAATAGACAACAACGCTGCAGCTAGAGAGGTCTTCAAATCCCAGCCTCCAGGTTCGAGAAGCAGAGGAACGCCGCACGTCCGGTATAGAGACCAAGTGATTGCGCACGTTAGAGGGCTTGGTCTCGACAACTGAAAGCTATACGCCCGGTACCGTCAAGAATGGAAGGCAGGTGACCTCTGGCTCAGTCTCTTCATGAGTCGCATGCCTGGTACACATGCACAACTGAGCAACATAGCGCAATTTTGTAGTCAGATAAAGTCGACTTTGAGATAACTTTAACAAGGCATAAGACCAACATATTACCCATTACATCGACGTAGAACTTACGTGGTTTATCAGTGAAAAAATTGTGATTTTCAGCTGACGACCAATTGATGTCTTTTTCACAGTGTCAGTTGTGTACAGTAGAGGAACGATTTGACCATTTTGCCTTGTTCGCTTTCAATTCTGGCTTTTAAGTGGCTTGTGGTAGGTCCCCGGCCTTTGAACATGATCGTTTGCATTGGTTGTTCTGGCATATAATCAATTTTTCTTTACTCGTATTGAGTCCCTTTAAAAATGGTTCCATTTCGATACATTACAGCAGCGTTTGAGTAATCATTACTCTGTCAAAAATCGGGTTTCTTTGAGTAGCAGTCACGTTTTATAGATGATTTCAAACTGTCATACGATTGATGTTTAGTGCCTCCGTTGCCGCTTGACAGTTCTTGTGCAG
Organism: Eristalinus sepulchralis; assembly: GCA_944738645.1. NCBI lineage: Eukaryota > Metazoa > Arthropoda > Insecta > Diptera > Syrphidae > Eristalinus > Eristalinus sepulchralis. The sequence continues at coordinate 37,983,146 of OX122882.1, read as the reverse complement.
GTATTGTTCCATCAGCTGCTTAATTTCATCGCCATTTTCAGTGACAGGCCAACCAGCGCGAGGTGCATCTCTTACATCGAAATTACTGGAAAGGAATAGTGGTAACAACTTCTTCGTTCTCACAGTATTCTCAACTGCAGAAAATTGTGTGCATACTTTTGCAATGTTTTTTCGTTTTTCATTTTATGTTACTCATAGAAACCCCGGTCCTTATGATTATGAACCAGTCTTGGAGCGAAATTTTTTCCCCCGCAAAAGCGTTTGCCACATACAGAAACAGGAAGTATTAAGTTAGTGCTTTGACAATATGGTTGATGCATAAGAACTCCTCAACCCACCTTGAAGAGCTTCAATCGACAGGTTTGACTTGGCGTTTTCCTGATGAAAGACAGCTCTTCTTCTACAATATTAACTAAAGCCGGCGGCTTCTGAGCGATTTCTTCCTTCAGGCGGTCTAATCGTTGCATTTGAAATAGTGCCTCCATGACCGTCAGCTTCAACGATTTCCATAAGTTTATCAACTGGATGATTCTATGACAAAAGGGCGTATTTTTCGCAACAGGTATACATCACCAAAAGAAGAGGACAATAGGAGTACACCATCCATAGGGCATGGAGAGAATGTGGAAGAAGAAAATACAAATTTACAGTACCGACCATCCCAAACTTTGTCTAAAAATCGAAAGAGTTCCTTCGTAGACTATGGGAATTCAAACTTTTTAACGCTTATTTAAAGAATTGAGTTGAAGCCTTTGAGGTCCACCACGACTCGTCTTTAGACTACATATCAAGTAAGATAGTTTGTAATAGTCAAATTTCGAAATCTCCTAATGCTTTCAATGAGATCGTATGATCGCATGTCTCACTAAAAAACAGATTCTGCGGTCTTTGACTCAGATAATTAACGATTTTGTTGTGCAATTCTACGGCGGCAATTCTTTGGACATCTATCCACAATGTCGGCAATTTGCTTTGGTCATACTACTGCTTACTTTATACTGTAAGACAGAGTTAGAGTGCGAGCCCCATCAATAAATTTCACTTTGCAGCGTAATACTTTGAACAGCAAGCCCGTACAATCTGGACAATCTTCCATAGACCATTCACCATGACGACAATTGGTGTTTTTTTTGTTGCACAGCCGCCTTAAGCCGATGTAATTGTAATTTCTTTAGTTAATAGAGACAAGTTATCCTACGGATTACCGACCGCATTGCACCTTAACCTCCAAACAAGCACAAGTCACGTTGGCCTGCTGGCACGTACGTAACCACTGATGTACATCACAATCACACTGCAGCGCAAGTACCGTGCCAGCAAATTACAATTAACACGAATAAATGTCCTTCGTTCATTTCACATGATATTAACACACGATACGACGAGATGTTCGCACATCTATGACCCACCACCACCACCACCGCCAATACTCGCAATCGCACCATTACGATGGACACCCTCAAGCCCGCACTATCAAATATTCATTTCATATATCACCACCACCATCTGTATGCCGGACCAGCAGTGCGGTATCCTTCCGGATTGTATCCCAGCACCACAGTCCGTACAGCAACGTGCAAATGCAATCATTTCACGATTTAGTTTGGCCGCGCGGCATTCTTCTAATCCTAAGTGAAGCCCATTAGGACAATGTAGGACGCCCATAATCATAAATAATAAAACAGCAACGAGACGCTTTGAAGGATTCTCCCCCATTTCGCCGTCCCGCTCAGCGCCGAGTGTACCTTTTGTCAGGCAGTCAGTGGCGGCGCATATGCACGTGCTGGTGTTGGGCGGAAATTAAATGTACCCGAAGAGCATTGTGGCCTTGGTCCTCCTTCCAGGATGTGTCAGCGAAATGCTTGTTATTCTTTTTGAACTACTACGAACTACAAGAGCCGAGTAGCATATGCGGCACTAGAGTGTGGAGGGGGTTTCATAACAATGCATTGTGGGCGTCAGCAGCGGATATAAAAAGGATTTTCACGGATTAAAAGCTAATGAAATGCGGCACCGCAAAAATGTTTGATGTCATGTGCGAGTGGGCCGTATATTTTTATTGTGATTAATTTCAGGACTATTTGGGCTGCTTGGGATGATGATCACATTCGCTGGATGTGCGAGATGGCGGGGAGAATGCGAGAGATTCCATTTTTCGTTTTTCTTTGATTTATGAGCTCTGTGTTTATGTGCGATTAGAATCGATATTAGGAGAATGAAGACAAATTGGAAAGTGACATGAAATAACTTGCGATTGGGTGAGCTTTCAATGGAAATAATTGCCAACATAATTCACACACTGCGCGAAATGATGATGACTTAGTGCGGGTCACAGCAACACGTGAGTTGGGTTTGCGAATTGCTACACGCCAGCTATTCGCTGGTAGTTTGTCGTCCGGATCAGGTTACATTGTATGAAGATTCGAAGGTTCCTTTGAAGTGGAAGTATGAGATTGACTAGGTAGGGAACACTGACTGATTGAGGTAAGAAATTATTTTAATTTAAATTGGCTTTTCGACGGAGTCGTTGTGGGTCGATCTGAAATTCAATATCTTCGGTATTGTTAATTGCATCTGGGCATAGTTGCATAGCTCGTTTGAGAGCTGGCATCTTAAGCTCCGTTTTTTTGGAAGACAATTTTAAAATCCGACTTTTTCGTGAGAAGTTACTTACGTTTAAAATAAGGGCAAATTCCGAGTTTATCTGCATGTTTTCGTTTCTTTTTTAAAAAGAAGAAAACTTGTATAGTTCCGGTGTGTCACGTCTGCAATACTCTTCATATCTCCTTAGCTTACTAAGCGCTTTTCATTCTGGATATATAGCCAGAATTTGAGCAACGGCCTTTTGTCATCTTTCAGGCATAGCTTCATAGCTCCACGTCCATAAATCTTTTGGGTCTTATTAGCAAAGAACTGAACCATGTACAATATGGCATCATCGTCATTATTGAAATTTTAACCATGCAAGGAGTTTTGCACAGAACGTTATATAAAGTAATCAGATGGTGCAAGGTCAGGACTATATGGTGGCTGTGCATAACATCCCAACCAAGCTTCAATAATATTTGCCGAGTGACCAAAGACGTGTGTGGACTTGCATTGTCATGATGGAATACAACACCTTTTGGGGCAACATTTCCTCAACTAAATAATGAATGGCACAGCCCACAGAGGACCATGACCTAGCTACTTTAAACCCTACTTGTGTTGTGCGTGCTAATGTTCTCTCACGTGTAAAGGGACGTACAGTTTTTTGCTGACTCCGAACGGCGAGTTTTGAGAAGCTTTTCACGGACAATTAGTACACTTTGAGTCTCGTCAGCAATTTGAAAAAGGTGGTGCCGTGAAAAAAATGCGAGATGTTCCGTACAGAATTTAAACCTAGACCATCGGCGTGTGGGTTGACGCACTTACCCATTACGCTACGGCGACCGAAGACCTTTCTTCAACTGCATTGTTCAATTTTGTAAGCTATTCAATGTAGACATCTCAAATGATCCTTCGGTTGGGTGGTTAAACTTCAAGATAGACAATTTCTTTGTAATCCCACCAAACTGAAAACATGACTTTCATTTCATGAATATCAGATTTTGATGTTGTTTGAGCTGATTCACCTGGCTTGGTCGACCAAGGTCAATAATCCATTTTTATCACTAGTTGTCAATCGTTTTAAAAATGAATTTCATTACGTTTCTTTAACAAATCGCACATGTGAATGCGTTGTGTTAAATGATTTTCTTTTAGTTCGTGGGAAACCCCTAAAGTTGTTTTAAGCGATTTTTAATGCATGCATGTATTACATGAAGCTTCTCTGCAATATCACGTGCTATACTGTGACGATCCGATACGATTATTGCTTTGACTTGGTCGTCGTCAACTTCAACTGGACGACCAGAGCGTTTTTCATCTTTGAGTGAAAAATCACCAGAACAAACCAAGCCAATTTTGGTTCTTTTAAAGCTTCGTCACCATAGACAGCAAATAACTTTTTGTGAGATTGCGATGCATTTTTTACCTTTCCTATAATAAAAAAGCAAAGCAAGCAAATGACGAAAATGTTCGTTTTGAGTTTCCATTTTCCAACAGAAGCCAAATAAAAACTACACAACCGATCAAAAAATTTTTTTTGCTGATTGACAGTTTAAGTAAAAACTGTCAAATGAAAAAATATGTCTGACATTTTGATTACGTCTTCTTCTTCTTCTACTGTCCGGCGTGGACCTGGGCCTCACCCGATTACGTCAGCAAACCAAAAAATTTAACTAAAGCCAACTATGAGTGAAATACTTAGTTGCCAACCCACTAGAAGCATGTGCCATAGTGAGCATCGGACAAAGAAACTGGATTTTGTGCCGGTTCCCATATGGTTTAGTAAATTTGGATACATGTGATACATCTGTCGACAGGTCTTAAAAAGAACTTACATTTCCCTTGAAGATTCGTTTCCGAGTAAGGCTCTGGCCACGCAATAAGCGGTAAAGCGGCAAAATGCTGAGCGGAAAAAACGAAAATAAAACACCTACAGCTACATACTCGTATATGGTGGTGGCCATAAAGTGGTGAAGCGGCAAGCTACATTTCTGAGTGGCACAGCGGTTCTGCTCAACTTTCAAATCTGTTCTATTATTTTTGTGTATTGCTGAGCGGCAAGGCATATTCATGGAAAAAATCAATACCGAACTTCTGCAGAAATTAATTTTCTTTATTTTGTAATTTTTCTAACAACTTTTTTTCAGCAACATATCAAAAGTTTGAAGCGACCCTCATAGTTTCGCAGGAAAATTGATACTCTTTGAGTGCTGTCAGCAACTTTAAAGATGTGGGGCCGTAAAAAATTCGAAGTGTTCCATCCAGGCATCGAACCTAGACCTTCTGCGAAAAAAGTTATTTAACAGAAGATTAAAGTTAAAGTATCGAATATAGCAAGCACTGAAAAAGGAATCAAGTCTGGAGTACAACAACGCTCGAAACTGGGACCCATCTTATTCGTTCTTTTCACAAATGAACTACTGAGGGTACTTAATAAAGGAACGACCAATGCCGATGCGAATGATATAGCAAGCGTGGTAAAGCACCGAGACCTGAAAGTAGCCATGAGTATATTACAAGAAGAGTTTGATGCAGTATCAAAATAGTGCCATGATATTGGGCTTATTTTAAATGCTGCAATAACTAAAGTGATGCATATACGGACCCAGTCTAATAAAACCGCACCCAATCATATTAATAATAATAATAATAATTGAGTGGCACTACAGCCCATAACGGACCAGGGAATAGCTTCTACAACAACTACTCGTGTTGTGCATGCTATTGTTCTTCACGAGTAGAAGGGACCTACAGTTTTTTGCCGACTCCGAACGGCGAGATTTGAGAAGTTTTCCATAGACAATTAATACTTTTTGAGTGTTGTCAGCAACTCGAAAGAGGTGGTACCGCGCAAAAATGCTAGGTGTCCCGTCCGGGAATCGAACCCAGACTTTCTGCGCCGCGGTCGATGCACTTACCACTACGCCACGGCGACCCATTCATATTAACCACAGAAATTACTGTTGTCCACTTTCCGCCACTAATAACGAAGTCGAAGTAGTCTCACGCGATCACATAAATTCCTTGCGTCTTCAGCTCAAAAGTGCTTTGTTTGCGATGGTTTATCTAAAAAGATACTCAACTACTGCAGTGCAGAAAGAAGTGTATTACTCGCTAGCAGAGTCTCGAATTAGATATGGGATTCTGGCTTGGGGCAACGCAGCAGGAACTCATCTCGACAAAACTACCACCTTACAGCAGCGGCTTATTAACTTAGTGGGACAGTTTAAAGTACTAGACGTTAAAGCAATATACTGGATGATCACACTAACGCACTACCTTACCGACTGACGTTTTGATGCAATAGCCTATACAACACACGATAAATACAAGAAGACGAGCTCAAGGAATGTTTGAAATCCCGGAAACTTACAAAACCTACGGAGATCGAGAATTACGATATGTTGTTCCAAAACTAAATAATGCACTTAATCAATCACTAAAATGTATCCAAAATTTTAAAAGAAGAAAAATAAAGTTAAGAAGTATTTACTACAATTTTACTCTGTAATTTAAATATAAAAGTCCTTGCACCTTAACCTTATTCTTAAATTTTAAATTTGTATGATCTAAATTGTGAAATATTTGTCTTATTCACTCGATTAATGAATTTTTTTAAAATAAAGTCTTATGAACTCAAATATTAGCAAGCCTAACCACCTGCAAGGTAAATTATTGTTATTATTAAAAAAGAAATTAATGAATAAATATACATACATACATTACTTGAAAAGGTTATTATAACATATAAATAGTGAAATTTGCCATTAATTCCTCTTTTTCTGTTAAGTGGATGAACACCCAGTCGTTTTTTTTTTCAAACGTAAAATTTTCTTCTTCTTCTTGTGGCGCTACAGTCCGGGGTGGACCTGGGCCTCAACCAACATGCCTCTCCAGTCGTCACGGTCTTTCGCCAGCTGCCGCCAGTTGCGCACTCCAAGTTGGTTGAGTTCCTTCTCCACTTGACGGCCACCTTATCCTGGACCGTCCTCTGTTGCGTTGTCCCAATGGCTCAGATTCGAAGACTTTTCGGGCCGGGGCAGTGGTGTCCATACGCTCTACATGTCCTAGCCATCTTAAGCGTTGTATCCGTAGACGCTTCACTAGGCTCATGCCGCCGTACAGCCCATACAGTTCGTGGTTGAAACTTCTCCTCCAGATGCCATCAACGCAAACAGGACCAAAAATCGCACGCAGAATTTTTCTCTCGAAGAGACCAAGGACATCCTCATCCGCTTTCTGTTGTGCCCAGGTTTCCGCGCCATAAAGTAGGACTGGGAAGATCAAGGTGTTATATAAAGCAATCTTAGTCTTTCGAGAGAGGGCTTTATTATTCAATTGCCTCTTGAGCCCAAAGAAACAGCGATTGGCAAGAGTGATTCTGCGTTTGCCGAAATCAAACGCAGAAACGTAAAATACTGTACCAAATTTTAAGCGGACTTTCAGTTAACACGCTTTTACGAACAGCACTTCAGAATGTCATCTTTACAATTAACCGCTCAGCCGCTGAGGAATTGCAACTCTGTGGTCAGCTGCCGCTTTAACTTGCCTTTCACCCGATCTGCTGCTTTGCCGCTTGCCGATTAAGGGATTTTGGCACACGGGTAGCGTTGATCAATGTCCCCACAATATGCATCTATTTGCAATGGGATACATAATCAAATCATAAATAACTTTGCAAATCTGGTAGATGCAATCATCTGAAGCCGTATGTTTACGATTAGATTTAAATGCATTTTTATTAGTTCTTTTCAAATTACTTACATGCTAGACAAAAATACTTAATACTAGCTTACACATACGATCTGTTGATCTTAATTCTACCTTACTGACTCTTTACGAGTACTCTAAGCTAATCTAGGATTTTTCTTTTTATTATGCCTTTCGGCCTCTTTTATGTTTTTAACTTAAAATTTATCTAACTACATTTTTTTTGCTTAATATTTCTCCAAGAAAATTTAAAAAAACTTGGAATTCCGTATTTTTCTTTCTTCTTAACCTAACTTAAAAATAAATTTAAAAACTACCTACCACCTAAAACTTATAACTATATACAATTAAATTAACCTAAAACTTAATTCTACTTAACTATTTACATTAAGCTTAACTATGTCCGTAAAAATATACGGACGCGTGCACCAGGGCGTATGTGTTATTTATATGCTTTACATATATATCTAATACGCCGTGATGCACCTTTTTTTTTCATTTTTATATTTTGTTGTTTTTTTTTTGTGTTTTTATATTTTTTATTATTTTTTTTTTTTTTGCTTTTAATTTTTTGTATTTTTTTTTGTTTTTTGTATTTTTTTTTTTTTTTTTTTTTTTTTTTATAATAACAGCTTAACTACCTTAACTACTACCTTAACCTATGTGAGTTGGCCCTGTAGACTCAACTATCCCGTCTATTTGTCTGTGAAGTTAGCGGCATCGAACGCTGGTTCTGGTGTAACCACCAGTAGAAATACCGCTCTTTGGCAGATACTGCTCTGTCGCGGGCAGAAATCGCCCTGCTGAACCGTAGGAGCTCCTCATGGCTGCGAGCGACGTCCGGCTCGTATTGAAGTTGCCTCTCGACTGTTCGGCGTGCGACGTGGAAGATGATAGGGCAGCCTTCCCCATCTTGTATCAGGCCTTTAGCGTCTAAATAGACGAAAGCTTCAGGTGGAATGAAGCCGTTAAGACGTACCCGTTCATGGTACATTTCATTTGGGTAGTAAGCCCCAAAAATCAGACTGTTGGTTGAAGCCATGCCTCGAGCAGTGTGACTTCGTATCAACTTGATAATAAAATTATCTATCCTTATAAGGTTTGCCTCGTTGTACAAAACCTCGTTGGGGTAGAATTTCTTGTACTGAGATTCTGGTGTTCGATATAAACGGAGGCAGGCCCGAAGACACTGCCTCTCGAACACCCTCATCTTTTCCATCTGGGAAGGACTCACGTTGAACCACACAGGACAACCATACACCATAATTGGCCGGATGAGGGCCATGTAGCAGATGACCTTCACTCTGGTGTCAAGTTGACTGCTGTAAAACAGCCCTCTTGCCATAGCGAAGGCCTTCTTAGCCCTGGTCAGAGCTGTATCTATGTGGATACCACCATACAGATACTGGTCCAACCAGATGCCTAGATACCTGACTACACTTTTTACAGTTAATGGTTGTCCTTGTGGGTCAACTATGCCGAACTTGCGCCAGTTCATTTTCGTGTCCCTTGAGGCCCTGGACAACGGGGTTCTGAAAAGGATAGTTTCACACTTCTGGTAGTTGATTTTCAACTTCCAGTCGTCGCAAAACCGTTGAATTGTATCGAAGTCGCGTTGCAACAAGACATTTATTACCTCTACCTTCGGACCTGATCTGTACGCGATTAGATCATCGGCAAACGCTATGATGTTAGGCATAGAACCTATGAGATCGCTAATGAATATACTGAACAAGATCGGAGAACCAACAGCTCCTTGTTGCAGCCCATTTTTTATATGGAACACTGTAGTTGAAATTTCGTTGCCATTTTTCACAACAAACTTCCTACCTGTGACCATGTCATAGATCATATATAGCAATGTTTTATTGATGCCGAGCCTGACCAACTTAAGGAAGAGACCTTCTAACCATACGGTGTCGAACGCCTTCTCCATGTCGATCAGGCAGGCGCCTGTACACTGGGTCTTGTTTCTATTCCACTGTATGTCGGAAACCAATTTAGACGCGGCATGAATTGTGTCGTGCCCCGCCCTGAAGCCAAATTGATTTTCCGGTATTATTTGCTTTACCTCAACCCATTCTTTGAGAGCTCTAATGACTATCTTCTCGAATACCTTGCTTATGCACGGAAGAAGACTTATAGACCGGAGATTTGTCGGGATGGAAGTATCTTTGTCCCGTTTCGGAATTGGCTGTACCACAGCTGTTTTCCAATGCTTCGGGTAATATGCATTACTCAACGCATTGTTAAACAGTGTTGTGTATACATCCACCGCCTCAGAGGGTAGATGGCGCAGAACAATATTTGGTATCCCATCGATTCCCACTGACTTCTTATTCTTCAGTGAGTTGAAGATACCCTGGAGTTTATCTTTCGAAATAAGGATGGAGTTGTTTCCATCGTCGGCGACGGCATTATTTGCCAGAAGATCGTCACTGAATCTGGTAAAACCAGGATTCTCGGATCGCCATTGACTTATTTCGTTCCGAAGATAGAAATGGTTCAGCAAGGCTCTGTTCTCCAGATCGTGGTTCGGACTACGAGTGTCGTTGACCGTGTACACTTTCTGGAAAACAGAACCAATTGCATTAACCTTCTCCTGGGGATCTTCCACTACGAAGAAGTCGTTGTCAAGCACTGCCCCATCTGGATCGATGCCAACTGACGTAAGTAAGTTCGCGTTGTCTGTTGTTCTGTCAAGTCGAACGCACTGAATGTCATTATGATCTCTCCTCCGGAAGATTTTATTTACTTGCGGGAACATGCTCGGGTTGTTAGATCTTACAGCCCGAATCTTATTGCCCCAGTGCAAGCTTACAGCTAGACTGTAATTTTGTCTTATTAATTGTTGGAGTACTTTAATCTGTGACTTCAGAGAGCGAATCTCTGCACTCTGTGGATCTGTAAACCGCCTGTACAAGAGTTTTAGCCTTGACAGGAGTCTACTTTTTTGCACGTGAAGTGCGTCGATTTCAGAGTTCCGATAGATGTCGCCATAGTCGGTTTGTGACACCTTCGGAATCGTCCTATCCATTGTACGTTTAATGACCTCGTCCATTTGTGTGAGGTACCTGTCAACCTCTTCGTTCGTAAGGTTTCTGTTTGTGGGAGGATTGATCACACTCGAACTTATTTCTCTGGATAAGGCTCTAGAAAAACGTGGCCAGCGCACCTTATTATAATTATAAGGATGCGTTTGGACATACTCCTCTAGTTCCTCCAGCTCGTTCGGGAGCTGTATTACCGCGGCGAGACCACAGTGATCACTGTCATACTCGACCGTAGTTAAACAGTTCCTCGTGCGTCGCTCCACGTTAAGTATCGTCAGTCGTCTGTCGATTAGCATCACATCCAGATAGGACCCACTTCGAGGAAAGGATGGTCTATCGGTTGCAAGCAAATCTAACCTGAACTCGATATTGTTCTGTTCCATCCACTCTAAGAGGGCGTTTCCCCTCTCATTTGGAACATTATTACCCCATTCACCGTGTTTGGCGTTCAAATCTCCGGCTAGGATATAGTAATTTTCTTCCGAGTTTAAGCGCAGGCTAGTGAAGAGAGCCTCGAGCTCCGAAAGAAAGTTAGGGTTTTGAGGCTCTGATGCATAAGCAGCGATCACAAACAGCTTCTTTCCACCTTGGAGAGAGATGCGTGCGATGGATGCTTCTAGCACGCTAAATCTACGTACTACATTGCTATAAACGACCTTGTGAAAAATGTTCTTTTTAATCAAGAGAGCGACCCCGCCACCTCGAGTGGATTGGGGTCGGTCTCTTCTGATTATGTGGTAATTTTTGTACCTGAGAATGCGCGTCTGGTTTAGCTTAGTTTCGCTAGCCATCAGCACGTCAGGATTGTGGGATTGCAACAAGTTTGAGAGCGTTAATTTTCGTTCGATCCTAATCAGCGAATTAACATTCACTCCTAGGATCTTAAGGGTTCTTACCTCGCGTGAGCCCATTATATCTGTGCGCGTTTGTTTGCGGGCAGCTGAGAGAAGAGGAAATCTACTCTAGCCGTCTGCGCAAGGAAACTGGTCTGTAATTCGACCATCTGTTTCTGCAAGGCAATCATCTGCGCTTGCATCGACTGAATGGAGGACATTACGTCCCTGATAGAGGGCTCTGCCTCGGGTTGCCTGGCCATTGGGGCTGGGGCAACCTTCGGCACTGTCCGTTGTGTCGGTTCTCTGCCTGACACCATTTGGGCGTAGGAGATGGCCGGCGTAACAGTGGTAGCTAAAGCTCTGGCAATCGGCCTGGCTTCTACCTTCTTGTTTATCCTTGCTTCTTTTACTCTCTGCCGGAGTTCTTTTATTCGTGGACACCCCAGATAGGTTGCAGGGTGTCCATTTCCTCCGCAGAGTACACATTTGAGGAGCGTCTTATCCTCGACTTCATCCGTACCCAAAGGGCATTCCCCTTTGTTGTGGCTGAATGTGCAACGTGCGCAGCGGAACTCCATATTGCAGTTCTCCGCGACGTGCCCCAGCCTTCTGCACCTCGCACATTGAAGTACGTGGTCAGTTTTGTTTAATCTCTCCCATTTTACACTTAGACCGCCTACGAAACGGATTTTTCGTAGGTTGTCAATTTTCGTGCCCTGGGATACCTGTACTAAGAAGAAGGGAAGTGCCTTCTTCTTCGCTTTTGCTGCCGCAGTGCTGAAAGGCTTAACCCCTACGAACTGGACCTCGTCGCTCTCAACTTGGCGCAGCTTGTTGAGGAGGACCTTCGGGTCGGCAGAGGGGTTTATGCCTTTGAGGAGCAGTGTCTGAGGTCTTTCTCCTCTGGGGGTATAGGTGTAGAAATCAGCGTTCGCTGCCGCTAACTTCTCTTTTAAAAATCTAAACCCGTCCATTGTTAGGCAATGGACGGTATGAATTCGGGGAGTCTTATATTTAATGAAATAGGTCTTATTTTCTAGGGCCAACTCACATAAAGTCTCCAACTCATCCGTCCCCATGTCGAAGACGTTTATTGGTGGGCATCTGGTCTTCGGTTTTTGCTGTTGCTGCTGTGGCTCCTGTTGTCTCTGCTGCGTTGGCTGCTGTTGTTTCCGCTGTGTTGGCTGCTGTTGTCTCTGCTGCGCTGGCTGTTGTTGTTTCCTCTGTGATGGCTGCTGTTGTCTTTGTCGCTTTGGCTGCTGGTGTTCCTGCGGCTGCTTCATTAGCTGGGGCCTAAGTTGCTGCACCTTCTGCTGTTGCTGCTGCAGTTGGGCTGTTTGCAGCCGTTGCGCTGCCTTGGAAGTGGAAGGCAGCGATTCTTGAGGTTTTTGCAGGTTTTCCTTCTCCTGTTGTGTGTGTCTCCTTTGCTGCAGCTTCAAAATATCGCTGAGCTGTTCCCTCTGTTTGGCCGCTTTCTCAGCAGCCTTTCTTTTTGTAGCCTGCTCATGGAGAAACTTGATGTGGGCGTCTAGTTTTGCCCTTTCCTCATCGAGCCTCTTGAGTTTTGTCTCCTCCTCCCTTATTTCTTCTTCCTCGTCGTCGGCGTCCGACGTAGCTAGGACCTTGAATGAGTTGTCGCTCCCTTTGTATGAGAATCGACATTCGTTGCCCTCAGATTCACATTGGAGGGCATCGATGTCAATTACTGCAGTTGGTTTTGTTGTTGGTTTTGTTGCTGGTTTTGTCTTTGGCGGTGTTTCTTTGGTCGTCACCGACCCGCCTTTCGGTGCGACCGCTTCTTCCTCCGACGTCATCGTAGTTGTCCGCCGTTTCGTGAGATTGGGCTGCGGCTGCAGCCTCTTTCTCCTCTTCTTTGTCTCGGTAGACCGACTCGTGGGACTAGCCACGCGGATGCTACCGTCGCTGGTAATGTGGCCTGACGTCCCGGCCACCGGTGTTTTAAAATCACCCGATTTACTGAGCTCGGGACGCTCGTCACTCTCCATTGCTCTCTCACTCACACTTTGTGTCTATTTATTGATTAATTTAAAAAGAAAAAAATTTTTTTTTTTAATTTCGCCGGGATTCGAACCCGCGATTCACAAGTCACTGCACTCTTGCTCTACTAACTGAGCTACCAATCGCTTTTGAATTCACTGTCTTAATACTTTATACCAATCACTGTTCCTTACTTGCGAAGCCGAAACACGTGTATACTCCGCGGAGGTCTGTGAACGACTGCCGTATGTTTACGTGTAATGTACGCCATTCCCGACTGCGCTCGGTTTACTTTAATCAAATATCTGCAGGATTAATATGGCTACATGCATGTATGTATGCGTGTCATACATGTAGACTTACACAAAATTTGTTGGATTCCGGCACAACAATCGATGCACAGATGTGCGCCAGAGCCTGATAATCCGATGCAAGATGCAAGAACATCAACAGCATCCGCAAACAGACAGAGACTTAGTGCGAACTTTCGGGCTGGCAAGGATATGCGAATGAAGTCTTGTTGCTGCCGTTCAGTATTGATGCCTTCATCCGCACCACTCATCCAGTCCCGAAGGAAAAGGCGCACCGAGCGTCATACATCAGTGTGTTTGTTTGTCGGGTTAATTCTTGGTTTCTGGCTGTTTCAGTAATAGTTGCTGTTTACGTACGATGTGCTTATAATCTGCATCGAGAATCGCATTAATATTCATACGCCGAGGTGAGAAGAAGATGAAGACGCACTTGTGCGGAATCGATGGCCTGGTTTGGTTCTTGCGTCTCTGCCGAAATCTGTCTAATGAATCAAGTTGTCAAACAAACAAGTACCCGTACCCGTAGAGCTCAAACGGCACTGGTGTGTGTAGGGTGTGTAGGGGTTTGCTTTTGCATGCAAGACAAGACCAACATTCTGCAATGGTGTAAGAGGATAATCAAAAGAGCTTGAGAAAGTGAATTTTGTCCTGAATCACACACAAGGGTACCGGCTACTTGGAGGAGACAATAGCCGTAGGCAGAATGTTGAAATATTTACAACAAACAGTAATTTGCGGCATTTAAAAGGGATGAGATAAAATTGAGCCATTCCAAAGCGGGGCGCTGGGGAATCAATGCAAATGCAGATATGCACAATCGAGTGAATTCTGGTACCGAGCAGCACAATCGTAGATATTTGCCATTGGAGTAATTGCGGCCTTCCTCTGTATTGCTCACTCAATTATTTCTGAATTATGCATTGTGTTTGTTGTAGATGGTATGATGGAGGTCTTACAGTACCTCCTGCTGCGGTAGAGTGGTTTCGGCCAACATTTATTCATTGCTGATTGAGATAAAGCGTTCAGTTCAGTAAATGCTGGTCATATCAGGAGGAGCTTTTGTTTGATGATATGTCGTTCTTGACCATTTAGTTTCAATGAAAATGAGTTAAGCACTTGGACAAATTACACTGCAAGAGGTTGGAGTAAAGCAAATGACTCACATAACGTATTTGAAGCACTTTAACATTACTATTGATTTGAATGAAACCTGTCAGGTTCCCACGTTGAGGGTTTCGTTTGGCAAACATGTATTTTGAGAACCCAGTAGAGGTTGAATATTTTGTTTTTGTAATTGAATAATAATTATAATTTTATTGATGTTTGTGTTGATTACTCAGCTTGAAATAAAATAAAATTATATCCACACTTATACTCGTTTTTCTAGATAAATAAAATTAACGTTAGCGCGAGGGTCTAACTTCTTCAGCAACGTCTTGTATTGTTTGAGCTATTGTTCTTTCAAGAATCTACTATAGATTTTTGGGATTTTGGGATTACTAGAAGTTACTATGTCAACAGATGTTTTACACAAGAAGACGCGGGGTCATGCGTGTATCCCTAGCAGAATTTAAGAAGATTCTGAGAATTTCGGAAGTCGTTAGGGTATGATTTCCAAAACAATCAAACAACTTGTTGTTGCAAGTGACACTTATTTAGATGGTTGTCAACGTCAGGGGAAATTTTAAATGAATTCGATCACAAGGAGCAAAGGGTAAATTTTTTTCAGCCACCTCTCGTGTTCTGATACTTTCACCTAACCTTAAACAGGATAAATGTTACTCTAACCTAGTGCAGATCCAAGCCGGAGTTCCGCAAGGAAGTCTCCTCGGACCCCTGTTGTACCTCTTCTACACAATAACATTTACTAAGATAGAAACATTTGCCGATGACACAGCAAAGGTTGCTGTATAACGGTGTTAGTCGACGCAAAACTACAATTCAAAAATAGTTCAAAAAATTAATGGGTTTCAAAATGTACAATAAACGTAAACTTGTGTAAATCCTTGCATTTTGATTTCACAAGCAAATCTGTCTCATACTACAGTATACAAATATCAAGCACGAATATACCGTGTTGAAAACAGCGGAGTACCTAGGAGTGGCCTTAGATGTCAATCTTCTCTGAAAAGAGCACATTTAAGTTAGATACTAAATTGCCAAAAATAGAATGAGTTTTGGGTTGGAAATCACAGCTATGTTTTAATATTTAAAAAAAAGTTTAAATTAATCTGCAACTTTGGCACTCAACTCCAACCAACATTGCAGTTGTCCATCGCTTTCAGAACAATGTCCTCAAAAGCATTGTGAATTCTTAATGGTATGGATATCAGAAACAGGGACCTCCATCGGGATCTGAGTGTACCTACTCTTCACGAAGAAATCAACTCTGGAGACAAGGCAAACAGAAACAAACCTCACAAGTAGATAAACAAAAAATTTACCGAGTCTTTTTAATGTAAACGACTGCACTGCAGAAGGTCCTCAGACCTTGCTAGTCAATCAAAAGTTGCAGAATCAGTCACATTAAAAATAAGAGAGTAACAATGTGACAACAATGATTTGCATAGGATAAATCAAATCTCTGCTCCCGTTACTATCTTTTAAAGTTAAGAACTGTGACATGAGGGGTGGGATGGCGACTTGTGCCAATAACATCAGGCACTCGAGGGTTCTTAACGAACCTTTATCGCTGAACGACGCTGGATGGGCATTGTTTCGTAGTAGGGTGAAGCTTAATGTTAGTACAGGTATAGTGTAGGCTTAAGTTTAAGAAAAGGTTAATTTGGGTTTAAGATAGAGTCAGCTTAGCTCCCCGAACAACCTTCCGGCCTTGTTTAGTGATAAGGACATAGGCCTAGAACACCCTTCTATTTTATCATGCTCCCTTTCTCTTTCCCACTTTAGATGTTCGTCCGCTGTCAAGTTAGGGTATTAAGCTTCTCTTATTCTTCACAACCTTTTCTTCCACTATCTTCCCTTCTATCTTCATTCAGCTAGTTAAGGCACGATTTTTTTTTGTGTGCAATGGGTGATGTGCGTGAGAGGGTAATAAGAACCACCACATCTGACTGAGCCAAGTAACTACAAGCGTGCCACCTTCCGCCTCCACCTCATCGAAGGTGCACCCGTGGCTAACCCACCTGCTACAAAATGGAGCCCAATATGGGGCAGAAACCCTGAGATTAAGAGTCTCATGCTCTGCCGACTGAGCTAGCCGGGCGACCACAAGCGTGCCGCCGTCCTTATTCTCCTTTTCATCGAAGCTGCCCCAGTGGCTAACGCTCCTGCAACAGAAAATTTGTAAAACATAAAACAATTAATTAAAACTATCTACCCGAAAAATAGAAGAAAGCTAACCATTTAAAAAACAATCTGATCTTAAGTTGCATCGGCTGATTCATCGTGTCGGGTAATCTTCAAAGGCTTTCCTTGGCACACCACGCCCGACTCCTTCCAATTTTTTGCGTTAGTTTTGTTCAGTATCGTTTGGCAGGTCATCATTGGAAAGACTCACACCCCAACAGCTGTTTTACAAAAAACTGGCGTTCTGTAAGGAATATTCAATTCAACCTTCTGAAACCGCTATTTCCATTGCCATTCGTAAATTTGAGCACCAGATCACATTAGTTAAGCCACATCCAGCACGTGGCGAAGGAAATAAAGAACCTGTAGCAAATGGATTTATCATCATTCTCAGCATTTGGGCCATGGTAAGAGACTACATACGTGTTTCCTGAAATTCAGGCACTTGGTCTCGGCGAGCTCTGGTTTTAATAATACGGTTCTACTAGCAATAAAGCGCTTGAAGCAATAGTCTTATAGAGAAATCACTTTGGCGATCAATTAATTTCATGTTTTGCTTAACTTAATTGCCCGCCTTGATCATATCCCACTTTGAACTATTTTCTTCGGGGACATGTAAGGTCTTAGATCTTCAGGTGTGAAGCAGCTACGGTTCAAGCTTTGAAAGCCAAAATTACACATGTTATCCGCAAGATACCAGTCGCTTAGGTCGAACGTGTAGTCACAAAGAGAGACTAAAAGACACACATACATATATCAAAGAAAAAGAGAGGATTGCCGGTTAGGTCAGACTAGGATAAGTTAATATTAAGCACAGTTGTTGAATAGAAGTGAAGGCGGTCAGTCTTAAAATAAAAAGTAAGAACAAATAAATAAAAACGGTGTGTTGAGTGTGTTCATTTTTTCGAAAGTCAAAAGGCAGCTTAAAAACGCGTCGTTTCAATTTGACCTTCCGAATGAATCACCTCAGACATCGTCGTGGCCAAAATTTACATGATATCATTTCTAGAAAGTAAATGCCATGAATTGTTCTTTGACTTATAAAGGAAATTTTGTGTTCACTTTCAAATTTATATGTTTTCGTTTAAATAAAAAATCAAACCTCCCGATGAAACATATTTTGTAACTAGTCCCAGTGTTATCAACATTGTAAACTTGTTACTTCCCAATTTCCCTCTACGAGTAAAAATTTTATTTTGCAAGTGAAGGGAACAAACAGTTTATTGCCAAATTCGAACAGCGAGCTTTTCATTCCTAATTTTCACTACCTACACTACCTAGGTCCTATGATAACGCTGTCATCGGCATATGCTTGTCATCTGATGTCATTGTTTGCGGGTGCCATTGGAAGTGTGTCTGCAATAGACTTCACATGAGGGGAAGTGTCGTAATCCCAGCTGATCTTGTGCACAGTGGGTGAAACATCTATACCATTGACTTCATCTTTCATGACCTCATTAAGTGACGTGTTGTGCACCTTTGGCATCTAAAATAGCACATAAAACTATTTCTTTGGCCCCAAGGGCGGTTTCAATTTTTTTTTTTAGGTGTATCAGCACGGTTTCACTTCACTAGGTTCCCCGATACCATAGTACAGAGTGAATGTTACACCATGGAATTATATACATGTATCCTAAAATCTCTAGGACATGTATCACTTTCTTTTAGAAAAAGCGGAAATTTTTAACTTCTCGCATTTCCACTTTAGAGCTTCTTATTCCGGACTGAGAGAAAATCAGACTCGTGTGGTGCAATCTAACCCTAAACGGCCTCAAAGAATCCATTATTTAATTCTGTTTGTCCCGGCGACACCTTGATTGCTTGGACTCCACTTCATCGACCGCCTTCTTCGTCTTAATAGATACGTCACAAAATTTCAATACAATTCTCCTACAAAAAAACAAACCACTACGCAAACGTCTTCACACACATACAGCATAATCAATTTCCATTAGAAGAACGACATCGGTGAGCGCCATGTGGGCTTCAACGTTTGTTGGAACGACATCTGCCCGTTGCCAACGCACCGGTGCTCACACTTGTATTACTTGGGTGCTGGAAAATATGATTAATTATGTTTCCCAGTGCACAGGACACTGTCACTGCCTATCATGCACAAAATTTTCACGGTTCCCTGATCTTTTAATTACCTACAAAACGTTCGTTTACAAAAGCAAAGGACAAGGGTTACACGCCCTAGATCATTAAGCACGATTACAAATCCACTCGTCGTTACACATTACACAATGTAAACACACACCGTACCGGCCGTTTGTTCGGAGCACACTCACCACCAAAAGGCAAACAAAATTAATTAACGCCATCCCCTCAGTTCGCACCCGCACTCGTACCACGGCCGTGTCCCGAAACTCCCTAATCCCAGTGAACCCCCTCAAATGATAAAATATTGAACTGCCCTATATGTCATGACTGAACGAAATCACTCTCTCGTCGAGCCCTCTCGTAGGTGGGGTGTCAGCGCGAAAAAGGTTCCAAGCGGCACGCAACTTAAATCAATGATGACAAGGGGTAATCAATTAAAGCGAAAAAAAAACAACAAAAAATGAAAAAATTAAGACCACGTACGGGGCACATGGAAGTCGTTTATTTGCTGGCTCACTCATCTCGCATATGTACACACTCCACAGGCAGGAGGCGGAAGATGTGACAGGAAGGCCCAGATCCGATGGACGAGGTACGGTCAAGCACAATGATGACGGACACGCTCTTTATTACCCTCCTCCACACGAAATTATGGAGATTAATTGGATTTCTTCGCTGAAGAGTTCGGGCTGAGTGTGGTAATGGAAATGGATTTTCCAACGAAGGCGATGGTGGTGGAAAGCCGGCCAATAAGCCAAGCCATCGCTCCCCACCCTCCAACAGGATCTTGATGAATTTTGTGTCTAATTAGTAAAAAATTGAGGGGAGACTAACGAAATGGCCACGGCAACAAAGACACTCACGTACAGCCATCGCAGTTCGTCCGTCCTGCCTGGCCACGGGTGCTTCGTCGGGGTCGCCGGAAGATCCAACCCAAGTGCCCTGATGTTGATAGAACTTCACAAATATTCACTCTCCATTTATTGAAGAGATTATGACGAATGAAGGAGGTAGAGTGGTTGTAACCAGAAGGGGCCACTTCAAACTCGGACACGGACAGGAGCGCTGCCGGACGAGATAGCAAATTCAATTTTCCCTCTAATCCGAATGTAAATTAAATCCTATTCTCTAAATGGAAATGGAACATTGGGTAAGTGTGCGGAAGGGTAGGGTGGGCGATTTTGGCGCTCGGGTGTGTGATTGGAACATCACCATTTTTCATATTTGAGTGCCTAAGCTTGTGTGGTTTGCGGGAGTTCCTTTGCGAATTGAAAAGAAAAACACAAAGGAACAGAGCGGACCCAGCGGGATTATCTGTATCAATAGCTTTAATCCGTTTTGCTGTTTGACGGTAGACCGCGCACTCTTGTGCTCACCGATACAGCCGTGCTGACGGAGGTCATGGCAGGGATGCGAATTAAGGTCGACCGGTATTTCTGGTTGATTTGGTGTGTGCGTCGTTTTCACACGAAAATATTGACGTACGCCGCCTTTGCAAGCAACAATGAATGCGCAGTGATTGATTACGTGTATTGGCATTCATTGTTCTGCTGGGTGTGAATGGGTTGCGTGAGAGGTTCGTGAAGATGGAATCTTTCATCCTTAGCTGAGCAAATCATTATTCCTCCATTGAATCGAATGATATATTGGGTTTATTACTTTTGCCTTTCATTATTGTTGGCGGTGTTTTCTTTTTTTTTTTTTCTTGCGAGAGACAGGCTTCAAAATCCTGTGGGTGTTCGTCCCTTTTATTCTGCTTCGTGTTTAACCACAAATATCGAGATCATAAGTCATGATTTTTGATTTTTGTTTGTAAAATATTTTTATACTATGAACAGGGTAGAGGTCCTTCGTGCATTGTACGTAATGGCGTCTTTGTTTCGATTCCTGGACTGAACGTTGAGTTCACATCATTTTGCGGCAACACTTCTTTGAAGGTTCGAACAGCACTCTAAGAATTATTTTTGTCAAATTTAGCTGTTTGGAGTCGGCAATAAACTGTAGATCCCCTCCATTCGTGAGTGAACAATAGCACTCACAAGTACGTGGTAGACTGCTCAAGCTTCTTTAAGTATTATGGAGGCTTGTAAAGTAAGCCTCCGTTGTGGCAAGAACCCTCTAACCCCAAATTTCCCTACAACTGACATTTTCAGTTTTGAAAACAAACGGAGCCAAATCTCGACAAAAGGGTGAATAAGGGCAGCAGTTCGTAGCCTAATTTGACCAAATTTAACGAGGTGACAGGAATGGTGTCAGTACACGGCAGTGAAAGAGTACTGTTTTCTTTGTCTAATTTGACAACTTTTCCACAACTCTGAGCCTAACTGATTCCAAAAAGGGATTGCTTTGACCGTTTTACTCTTCGTCGATGTATCCAAAGATGATAAGTTTCCAATCCCCAGAATCGCTCATAGGACTTTTTCGCACACTTAGCCAGTGTTCCATTTCCACTTCCATTTTCGTTCCATTGGACAGAGGTAGTCTTCTTCGGAGCATGCTCGCAGGATGTCTGTTGTTGACTTGGTTTGTGGTTTGAACCAGTGAAACCAATGCTTGTCACAAAACTTATTCGGACTGCACTTAAACATCGTCAAACACTGAACTGAAGTTGTCACGCTCTTGGTGCCTGGAGTGAACAAAGACGACATCCATTTCTTTCTCATGTCGAATATTTCATACAGGATAGGACTCACGCGGTCTTTTGTGATGCTTACTGTCCCAGTTATCTCGCACAGATTCAATCTTTAGTCCGTAAATAACATCCTAGAGATCATGGGTTCTTATCACTCTATTGTCCATTGTAACTGCTTTCGAGGCTTCGAGGCTTCGCATGGCTCTTGAAAAACCGGTGTGCACCGATATGTGCGACTCCGATTCGATTTGAAATTTTGACAGAAGCTGCCTACGGGAACGCGCAACAGGTTCGAGAGTGGCATCATTAGATGGTAAAGCCGCCTTTATTTCTAGAGAAAACCAGTGCTCAGAGAGTCGGTGTATTGGGTGATTCATTGTTTTGTTTGATTTTAAATAGATCAAACGTGACTCCTCTCAAACTGCTTTCTTATTTTTGTTCATCTGGCAAGACCCTAAATTGTCCAGCTGTATTATCGAAATCAGCGCTCTGTGAGAAATGTTTTTCATGCAATTCGATTAACTTGCGGTGAGCATAATCGACCTACTGAGACCACTAAAAACCTTAAAGCGTTTGCAAATTTGAATCCCAGTTTAAAGTACTGGATGATACTTGACCGTTAAGACGACATCTAGCAGCTAGTTTAGAAACTATAGCACCTATAGCTGAGAGTAAAGACGAAGACCGTGACGAATCGATTCGTCCTCATTCTCAGTAGCTTGACCATGCTAACGGATTATGTGCTTTCTTAAATTCAGCCACAAGATCTCTGTATGGTTTGGTTCCAACAAGCCGGCGTTACGAGCCATACAACCCATGACAAATGAAACTGCTGAGAAATCATTTTTGCTGCAAGGTGCAAGGTGCTAGAAGGTGCAATGTCACACTTTTGGACTTTTTTTTGGGCACATGTAAGATCTCATGTATTGAGGAAGAAGCCAGCTCCGACAGACGTTCACTCGTGTTGTCGCCATGCTCAAACGAGCCGCTTCAATTTGGACCTTCTGAATGGACCACCTCAGACAAAGTCGTGGCCAATATTTACATGTTATTGTTTTGAAAAAGTAAATGCCATGAATTGTTCTTTAACCAATGCTAAAAGAGTCAAGTTCAATTTAAAATTTGTGTGTTTTTCCTTACATTATAAATCAAACCTTACGATGAATCACACTTTATATGTGGTAATTGATTCACACTACTAAAAGCAGATGAGGATGCCCTTGGTCTCTTCGAGAGAAAAGTTCTGCGTGCGATTTTTGGTCCTGTTTGCGTTGATGGCATCTGGAGGAGAAGTTTCAACCACGAACTGTATGGGCTGGACGGCGGCATGAGCCTAGTCAAGCGTCTACGGATACAACGCTTAAGATGGCTAGGCCAAGTGGAGCGTATGGAGACCACTGCTCCGGCCTGAAAAGTCTTCGAATCTGAGCCATTGGGACAACGCAACATAGGACGGTCCAGGATAAGGTGGCGCACACAAGTGGAGAGTGCGCAACTGGTGGTTAAGGCCCAGGTCCACCCCGGACTGTAGCTCCACAAGAAGAAGAAGAAGAAGAATTGATTCACTTTTAATTTCTAGATAAACATAATTAAAGCGATGGTGGCTGGCGAAACTTATTCCTGAAGAGATGGTGGCTGGTTACCAAGGTTCTGCATCTTCCTTATAAACTGTGGGAAAGTGCTCAAGTGAGTTTAAAAGATGCAGAGAGGGCCTTGAAAGCGTCCGCTCAGGCTTTCCGCTTAATGCTTGTTCGCTTGATAAACTTTAAAGTAGTCGAGAAACTTGTAGCATAGCATGTACGAATGAAGGTGACAATAAAGGCAGAGATCACTTTGACTAGCACCAAACATGCCCTTCGTAAACTCTAAAGAGCTGCGAGATGGGTGCCACGAATATCCACAGCGCATCAGAAGAAAGTGTTAATCGCGTGCTTAAGAGAGCTTTTATAGTTTTGCAGTGAAAAATCGGATGGGATTTTCGAACGTATTGTCAGTGGTGATGAAGCTAGGATTCGCTAATACGACATTGAAAGCAAACAAGAGTCACAAGAAGATGTGTAGGTTACTCTTCCTGCAGGGAGGCTCTTGGGTCTTAGAGATCAACCATAAGCGCCTTCACATCATACGCCTACACTTTGTGTCGGAAGGAACTGCAAAAAAGAGAAGACGGGTAAACTGACAACAGGTGCGTTGCTTGTTGGCGCTTCCATTCACACGGAGCGTGTTTTCAAGGGTGATATTCGAGATTTTGGTTTCGAAGAAATTCAACACCCACCCTATAGTCAAGATCTTACCCTTGTGTTTTTTTCTTGTTGATTTAAAAGAAATTCTCGTATAAAGCGATTTTCTGATGATAAGGAGCTCAAGGAAATAAATGGATATTTTGCAGAGAAAACGAAAACATGTTCCTTTTACGATTTGAAAAAAACTAATCTCAAGAAAAGAAGATTATATTGAAAAATTTAAAATAATTTTAATTGAATTCGCTTTCTCAGAGGACTTTTCGAATAGCACTCGCATCTTGCCTAAATGAGCGACCATGGAACCCGGGTAATTGCTCTTCAACTGTGACACAACGTCTTGTCTCTGACTCATTTATCCCATAAGGTACGACTTCGAGCAAATTTATTCCTGGCTGATAGTTGATATTTCCTCCGGTAGGTTGGGTGTTCGAAACGCAGAACTTTCGTAACATTTTGAAATTCTTTCCACTGGATATCTTCAAAAAGACATTTTTTTCGAATCAATTCCGATGTAAAATGCGATGTGAGTCTTGGAAGACAACCACATCACTGCTTTCAAGCATCACTTCTTCGTGAAAAAATGCATAAGACGAATCTTGACGGTTTTCTGGTCGGAATGGATAACAGATGAAGAGTTGCTGCGTAGAGTTTCACAGAAAGACATCCCAGCAGAGACTCAGCCTCATAAGTGGATCTAGCTAGGTCACACCCTATGTAAACCGAAAAGCGACAAGGATGGCCCTCACTTGGATATCATAAGAAATGTGAAGTCGCGGACAGCCACGCTTAACTTTAAGAGGAGTCGTGCGGAAGGAGCATCGATGGGTCGGCGGTGATCACGTTGACCTAAGACAGAGTCACGTGGAGCACGACCTATTCGCTCAAACACGGCCCAACGTAGACCTTTGGTTATGTAATGTTTTCGACTTAACTTTGTCAGTCCTCCACGAGTCCCCCTTTTTTTAAATTAACTTCTTACTCCCTCAAACATAAATGTTTTCAATTATTAATTAAAGGTTTAACTGCCTTAATTTAATCATTGAGTACCAAAAAAAAAATCAAAAGTCTACGAAATGTGACCCATTTCCCTTGCACACCACGCGCTCCAATGCGGGGCTCTTATGCCACATTAATATTAATAAGCACGTTATGCGTCTACACCACTATACCCTATCAGCATTTCGGTCTAAGCTGTCATTGAACTTTACACTCGTGTGCGCAACCCAATCGACTCTTTCGCGGATGACAGCGCTTTTAACTTATTCTCCAACGTTTGCCAACCCTCTAGCAAATAGCGTTAAGTTGTCAAGGAAAAGTGCCAACCCAACTCAGAACTGACATTGATGCAATCATCAATTGAGGCAGGAAGAATTGAATGGAATCCGACGACGACGGATATGTTCATACACATGTACACGTTCACATCCTCACATCAAGCCAAAAGACAGTGGAATGTTGTCACAGTAGCAGTGAGGAGACGAGTTTGCTATGCAACTGGTACCTTCCACGGAGATGTGTGGGACAATAGCTTCAAATGTCCTATTTAGAGATGAGAAAATAGGACACGAACATACTCTCACATGTCATTCAAGAAAGTGATGCTACGGATCATTTTATACGGATATCCTGTTTCATGAATTTTTCAATAAAATCTTTTTTTGACATTCTTGCTGTTCGAATCAATTAAAATGTTTTCAATTAAGGAATGATTTAGAGTTCAAAAGAATTAAATAACACTTAAACAGGCTTCATTGGCATCTTTCAAAAGTTGCAAAAAGAATGCCCATTTTTGGGAAAGTCGAGTGTACTGTGGGAAAGGAAATTTTGAATTTTTAAGTTGGCACTTCTGACACTCACAACTGTTCCAAATCTTACTCCAAACTATTCATTAGTGTTTGAGATACACGTTGACTTGTAAATAACTAAAAGTGAAGTTTACAATTTTCTTTGATTATGTCTAAAACTGTTCAGAAATTTCGACTGAAGAAACATTTTTTGGAGAATCACTCTTGTCGGCTGTTAAACGGCAGTGACAAACCAAATACCGCTGTCAGGCAGGGTGTTCTATTCAGTCTCGACAACGATGGCAAGAATCCCGTCCCTCCGACATAGACGAAGATTTGGTATCGAGACTGAAGTCGAGCAAGGCTGCTAAAGCTGATGAACTGTTTATTAGTAGCAATCTTAAAGGCAGTTGGCGATGCCCTGTTTGTGCTTCTGCAACAACCTATCTGTAAAAAGGAAATGGTGCTCTATGCGTGGAATCTAAGTGTCGTCTGTCCGGTCCCCAAGAAGGGAGATCTCTACAACTGCGATGAATATCGAGGACTCATTCTCCCTAACATCGCGCACAAGATGCGCTCTCCCGTTTTGTCTAGGCGTCTAAAACCATTCGTGAAAAATTTGCTGCATCCACCACCTAGTTGTCGAATTTAAGGCAAGATATGACGGCGTGCATACGGACGAGCTATACTGCTTGTCAAATTCTGATACTGCAACCAAACTCGAAGGAAAGTGTAGGATGACGATTGAGACCTCTCACTGCTCCATCACGCTCAGTAACAAATTTGAGACCTTCAATTTCAAAAGAGAAAAATCAATGCGCCGTCATGTGACTTTTTCAACATCATCCTTGAGAAGATCATGCGAGGCTTCCAAGTCAATGCCATAGGCATGATCTTTCAAAAGTTCGTTCATCTTGTGGCTTACGCAAATGACATTGAAGCGATTGGACGAACACAGCAGGCTGTCAATGTGGTGTTTGTTTAGATTGAAACGGAAGCGGCTTCGATTGATCTTGCGGCAAAGAAGGGAAAAACAAAGTTAATGCACAACATCGCCGTCTAGGACAAAATAGGTAGCAAAGACTTCTTACTTGAATCCGTAGTAAATAAGGACAAGCATTTGTACCGAAATGAAGCAAAGAATCATTTAACAAATGCTCTTTTCTTGGGCTGTTGAATAGCAAAGTTGTCTCTCGAAAGATCAAGCTGCCTTTATACGACTCCATATCCTGCCCTACGGCGCAAAAATTTAAAAGCGGATGAGGATACCTTTGGTCTATAAGAGGAGAGTTCTACGATGGATTTTCGATCCTGTTTGCGTTGATGACATCTGGAGGAGAAGATTCATTGACAAACTCTATGGGCTGTACAGCGATATGCGCCCAGTCAGGTGTCTATGGGTACAACGCTTCAGATGGCTAGGTCATGTAGAGCTTCTGCTTCGGCCGGAAGAGACTTCGAATCTGAGGCATTGGGACAACGCAACAGAGGATCACTTCTTCTGAGATGGTGACCTGAAGACACTCAATATAGGAAACGTTGAAAATGTTGCAGAAGGCCTTTGGTGAGCAAAAGGCCTTCGATGAGCAGAAGGCCTTCGGTGAGCAGAAGGCCTTCGGTGAGCAGAAGGCCTTCGGTGAGCAAAAGGCCTTCGGTGAGCAGACGGCCGTCGCTAAGCAGAAGGCCTTCGGTGAGCAGAAGGCCTTCGGTGAGCAGAAGGCCTTCGGTGAGCAGAAGGCCTTCGGTGAGCAGAAGGCCTTCGGTGAGCAGAAGGCCTTCGGTGAGCAGAAGGCCTTCGGTGAGCAGAAGGCCTTCGGTGAGCAGAAGGCCTTCGGTGAGCAGAAGGCCTTCGGTGAGCAGAAGGCCTTCGGTGAGCAGAAGGTCTTCGGTGAGCAGAAGGCCTTCGATGAGCAGAAGACCTTCAGTGATCAGAAGGTCCTTAGTTTAAGAGAAAACTGAGCTTATGGTAGAAAATATTTAAAGAAGGTCGAGAAAGTGTTAACGAGGCACAACCAGAGAAACCATTGGGAGTTGAAAACTATTCCTTGTAGAGGACATAGCAGCATGTTTTGAAAATTGAGAAAAAATCCTACATATGAAGGGACTGATTTGACGGCGGCTTAATGGATTAACATGAATAAATAATTTATTTGATTTATGAATCCGTTTTTTTCTTACCCAGGCTATTTAATCGAAAAGGGTTTGCTTATCCATTAAAAATCAAATTTTAAAACATATCCTCAAAAGCTACACATGTAACCTTCGTATCCACGCTCCGTAGATCAAAAGTTAAATTCCCGGACTGTTCCCTTTCCAGGGCGCAACCTCTTTCGGGTGAGTGACAATGCACAAAAATTATTGATTGTCAATGAAAAGCCCCGGTGTTCGAAGTCGGTAATAAGCTGCAGGTCCTCTCCACTCTTGGAAACAAAATAAGCAAGCACAACACGAGGAGTTATTGAAGAATCTAAGTCTTGTGGACTGTAGCATCGTCCCTTTAATTTATTATTTTTCTATTTAATAAGCAAAACAGTTTGAGTTCTATCAGCCTTACCTTGCGTCCGCTTCACATCCCCCTTAAATAGTCAATCTTTGCAAGGAAGCGCTGCAACGATGGTGTGCCACTTTAATGTGTGAACCCTAGTCGATAATTGGAAATCGATTGTGCACACAAACACACATACACACACACACGTGTCGCAAGATATTCATATGAGCGCTGGAACATCCTATTATACCCAGTGTCACAGCTGGTGAGGCGTTGTCCCAAAAGCTAATTACGTTCATAAGTTTGTTTTCTCTGGGAAAATTAATGTAGGCGGCGAAGCCCATGACAACATCTGCCACCTCTCTCAGATCACTAAACGCCGGATAGAGATAACCTGTTTTCCATTGTAATCGCCACCTGGTAACGGATTGCTGTGAAGCACCACATTTATGGCATTAAACATTGACGTTTTCATTAAGCAAAACAAACGCCCACACCCTAGGGGCTATTAACGTTTGAGTACAAACCTCCAGTCAACTTTAGGCCCAATCCGGTTTATTCTGCCTCACCAAATCGCGCGGAAGCTCTTTAAATTTGTACTCCTTCAAACAGGAACCAAATAAAACGCCCCCGAAAATAAAATCAAAATCAACAAAAAACACATGAAAAAGGAAAACAAAACAACAGGACCACCGCTGCCGCACTATCAGTGTTGGGAGTGAGGAGATTTATTGCCATGGGAAACGCCTCCTAGCATCGTTCCACGCGCTCTACGGGCTGTGACGCTCTCCAGAGTGCCTCGTCCATGCAATGATAGCCCTTCAAATATTGAATAACAAATCCCACCATTGCTCAAAGTACCATCGAGAGGTGCTCGGTGAGACGGGGTGGGCCGGGGGATTATACTGTATAAATATTAAAAGCCGCCGATTCCGTTGCAATGTGTCGAATCGTTCCCGTACCAGCGTTGCAGTGAAATCCCCAGGATTGGACTCGGGCGTATACACGCACACATGCAGACGTGCAACTAGCCCAAAATGCAAACGAAGACAGGTCAGCACGAACGCGTGTGTAATTCGAGGCACCCACCACTGTGTGGTGTGCCAGCGACGAGGGCGAGGACAACAACAGTTTCCCTGATTCAATACATATCCCGACAGCAGCGGAGGACATCTAACGCTTAACCTCTCCACTAACCTCTGCCATCGTGGGTAGTTTGTTTTGCTTGTTGGTGGTCTGCCGACAGAGGCAATACGGTGCGCTTTTCCAGTGAAGTCAAGGGAGAGTTGCGTTGCGAATTCATATGCACCCTTCCCGCTTGTGGTTGTTTTGTCATTCCTGAGAAATGACAGCGGAATATGTGAGAGACTATTTGGCAATGTGATAAAAGGCAATATATTAGTCGGGGTAGCTACCCCAGCACCCACCCCTCACTGCCGAAATCACAAAAAGATACTTTCAAAAATTATTTATTGCTTACGTGTGCGCTTGTAACTTGTGGGACAATCAGCGGGTGATGAGGTTTAATGCACCCTAACCCGAGAAAATCCTGTTTGAGCATTACAAACCACTTTCCTCGTTCTCGACCAAAGAACTCACCCCGGGTCCTGCCTAACCACGGCAAACAGTGCGAGTCGCAGTGATGTTTGCATAAGAACTTGTCCCAGGAACGGACGGGAACGTAATTCAATTAATTTCATTCGCCAGCGCAACACACACAACTGAGCGTGGCGTTCACTTCACATGTCAGGGGTAAGTACAATGAGATTTCCAGTTTATCCTGATCTGTGAAGTCAGATCATGGTACCTGGGGTGGAAGAGCATTTTTCAATTTGTTTTATGTTAATTTTCGGGCAGAAAAAAAAAACAGCAAACATAAGAGGATTCCGTTGAAGGGATAAGCGGAAAATTAATTGCTTCTCTGTTTGTTGGCATTTAAATGGATAAATGAGTTGTGCGTCCTGGGACTGCAATGCCTATTGACAAAGGACGTCTTTGGGATTACCACCGTTGTGTTGAGGTGCAATTTTATGTGTGGTCTAGGTATTGCGTGTTTTGTTGCACTAAGTGTGACTGAGAACAGTGCCAATGAGATCTTCAGTTCTTAAATAAGTCCTGCTTTGGTACTAGGACCGAAGGAAAGTGTACTGGAAGTGAGCAATTTACAAGTGAAATTTTGAATGAATTATGTTTTACGACATGAAGTGTCCGAATTTCTACTTGCTTTTCAATTAGAAGTTGTCGAATGAACACCTGTACAGCACAGTGAAATGTTTTCTTTTTATATGCTAATCTGGTACAGTCCGTGAAAAATAAAATGCCGCAATATGTAATTGCTCAATTAAGTTAAATATAAGGTAATCAAATATCTCCGCCTTTTTCCGGCTATGTACAAAGCACTGCAGGGCTCGTATCTGCCAATACTATACATCATTTGAAAGGTCTTGACATAACCTACAAAACGACGTGAAAACATGGAGTTCACTAATGCCGAAATTCGCGATATTTTAAAGTTTTCCTTCGTTAAAGGCAAATCCGCTAGAGAAACGTCCCGTGAGATTAGTCTCGTTTTGGGGGTTGGTACTCTATCACATGGAACCACTGAGGAATGGTTTCGATGATTCAGAGCCGGTGAAAACGACACCATGGATAAGCCAGCCGGGGGAAGACCTGTGACGACAAATACCGATCGAATCATGGAAATCATCGAGTTAGACCGGCATGTGGCATCTCGTGACATCGCCCAGGAGATGGGAGTTAGTCACCAAACCATTTTAAGCTATCTACAGAAGGCTGGATACAAAAAGAAAAGCTTGATGTTTGACTCAAAAAACCCTTCTGGACCGAATCAACGCCTGCGATAAGACAGTTCGAGCAGTGAATGTAAATTCACTTGTCAGGATCGAGAGAAGGTTGGTTTTACTTAACCTGTTGGAGTCCCATAAGCCTGATGTGTTAATGGTTAGCGAAACTAAGCTAAACCGGAAGCACACAATCAGGTACAAAGATTATTCCGTTATTCGAAGGGACCGCCCCCACTCCACACAAGGGGGTGGGGTCGCTCTCCTCGTTAAAAAAGGCATTCGCCATAAGATCGTGTATTGCAGTGAAGTGCGAAGCTTCGGTGTGCTGGAAGCGTCTATTGCGTGCATTTCTCTCCAAGGTGGAAAGAAGTTGTACGTGGTAGCGGTCTATGCACCAGATGCATCTCGGTCTACAAATTTCATTTCAGAGCTCGAATCTCTCTTTCGAAAACTGCGTTTATGCTCAGAGGATAACTTCTTTGTTGTCGCCGGCGATTTGAACGCGAAGCATGAGGAATGGGGTAATTCTGTGTCAAATCCCAGGGGGAATTCACTCCTTGAGTGGTTGACGCAGCACTCTATTGAGTTCAAGCTGAATTTGCTTGCAACCGATAGGCCGTCATTTCCCAGAAGTGGGTCTTATCTTGATCTGATGCTAATTGACAGACGACTAACAGTACGGGACGTAAACAGACAAATTAGGAACTGCTTAGCAACGGTTGAGTACGACAGTGATCACTGTGGGCTTGCCGCTGTTATCAGGATCCCGAACGAAATGGTGGAACTGGAGGAATTTGTGGAGGCGTATCCTTACAATTATTGTAAGGCTCGTTGGCCACTTTTTTCCAGAATCCTATCCAGAGAACTGCGTTCGAATGACATGACACCACCCTCGAACAGAAACCTAACTAACGAAGAGGTTGACAGGTACCTCATACAAATGGACACTACAATAAAACGGACAATGGACAAAGCGATTCCTAGAGTATCACCGATCACAGATGGCGACATCTATCGGAATGATACAATCGACGCACTGCACGTGCAAAAAAGCAGATTGCTGACGAGAATCAAGACACTTTACAGAAGATTTACGGACAGAGACGACCAGGAACTGAGGTCGCTCAAGTCGCAGATGAAAAACCTCCAGAGTTTGATTCGGATGAATTACAGAATTGCTATCAATTATTATTGGGGAGACAAGATTCGGGCTGTTCGTTCGAACTGTCCGGGTATGTTTCCCCAAATCAACCGAGTCTTCCGAAGGAGGGATCATAACGACTTGGAGGCTGTTCGACTTGACAGAACAAACGACAACGCAAACATACTGACTTCAGTTGGCATCGATCCGGATGGAGCCGTGCTGGACAATGAGTTCTTCATTGTTGAGGACGCCCAAGAGAAGGTTGAAGCAATAGGAGCGGTTTTCCAGGAAGTGTATACGGTCAACGAATCTCGTAGGCCGAATCACGACTTGGAGAACAGAGCCTTGCTTAACCATTTCTACCTTCGAAATGAAATACAGCAATGGCGTTCTGAGAATCATGGTTTCACCAGATTCAATGATGAAAATAAGGCACTTAATGCCGTCGCCCAAGATGGATCTAATGCCATAATCATTTCAAAGGTGGATCTCAAAGACATTTTTCACACTCTGAAGAACAAAAAGTCCACCGGAATAGACGGAATACCGAATATTGTGTTGCGTCATCTCCCCGAAGAGGCGGTAGAGATATACACAATCCTGTTTAACAATGCTCTGAGTAATGCACATTACCCAGAGCATTGGAAGACGGCGGTAGTGCAACCCATCCCCAAAAGGGACAAAGATTCCTCGCTTCCGAAAAATCTTCGGTCGATTAGTCTCCTCCCTTGCATAAGCAAGGTTTTTGAAAAGATTGTCAATAGAGTCCTGATGCAGTGGACTGCGGACAAAAAAATAATACCGAATAACCAATTTGGTTTTAGGGCGGGGCATGATACTGTACATGCCGCGTCAAAACTGATTTCGGACATTCAATGGAATAAAAATAAAACCCAGTGCACCGGGGCCTGCCTTGTTGACTTGGAAAAGGCATTCGACACCGTCTGGTTAGAAGGCCTCTTCCTCAAGTTGACGAGGTTAGGTATAAGCAAAGAACTACTTTACACGATCTACAATATGGTCACAGGTAGAAAGTTTGTTGTTAAGAGTGGCAACAAGGTTTCTACTAATGTCTTTTACATTAAAAATGGGCTCCAGCAGGGTGCAGTAAATTCACCAATTCTTTTCACTGTTTTCACCAGTGAATTAATTGGCTCCATGCAGTACCTGATCGCGTACGCTGACGATTTCATCGCGTACAGGACGGCACCGAAGATTGAGATCATTAACATCCTCTTGCAGCGTGACTTCGAGAAAATCCAGCGATTTTGCGACGACTGGAAGTTGAAGATCAACTACCAGAAGTGTGAAACCATCCTGTTCCGAACTCCGTTGTGCAGGGCTTCAAGAGATACGAGTAAAAACTGGCGTAAGTTCGGCATTTTGGACCCGCAGGGGCAGCCATTAGCTGTGAGGAGTGTAGTGCGATATTTGGGCATTATGTTGGACCAGTTTCTGTATGGTAATATTCATGCAGCAACGGGTCTGGCAAAAGCCAGAAAAGCCTTCGCCATGGCAAGTAGGCTGTTTTATAGCAGCCAACTTGATTCCAGAGTGAAAATTATCTGCTACACGGCCCTAATACGGCCAATCATGGTGTATGGTTGTCCGGTGTGGTTCAACTTGAGTCCTTCCCAGATGGAAAAGATGAGGGTGTTCGAAAGGCAATGTCTTCGAGCTTGTCTTAAGATGTACAGAACCCCAGAGTCTGAGTACAAGAAGTTCTATGCTAATGAAATCTTGTACAACGCAGCAAACGTGAATAGGCTGGATAATTTTATTATTAAGCTGATTCGAAGGCACGTTGCACGAGCAATGACTTCAGAAAACGAGCTGATATTCGGAGCTTACTACCCGAACGACGCATATCATGAGAGCGCACGCCGAAGTGGATTCATTCCACCGGAAGCGTTCTTGTATCTGGATCGCATTGGCTTGGTCCAGGATGCGGAGGGATGTCCACGTAGTAAGACGAACGGTGGACAAGCGTCTGCTCTACGAGAGCAATGTACGAAGCGTAAGGCCGGGTGATCTCCGCTTCAGCACATCCATCCCTATTCGCGACATCAAAGATCGGGAAAAGGATAGGCAATTTTATTGGTGGCTAGAGCCACATCTGGTGGCCCAGCTGCCGTCAGCTGAAACAGAAATTGGTCCCCCTACGGACAACTTACATATAGTATAAGTTAGATTAAGATTAAGTTAGTGTAGTATATATATAGCCAATAAAAAAAAAAAAAAAAAAATTAGTGGTAGTTAGGTTAAGTTTGTTTAGTTAGGTTAGATAATAATAATTTAAAAATTATTTTATTAGATTGCTAAGTTTTTCCAGAACATTTTCTTAGTATTAAGTATCACATAATTTCGTTCTTTACTTGAACATACCTACAAAAACTGAAAGGCTGAAAGGCAATTATAAAAAATTCATAGATTAACTTAGAGTGCTCGCATGGAGCCAGTAAGATAGTTTTAATTAAAATAAAAGTTATTATAGCTAGTTTAAGTATTTTATATCTAGATTTAATGCAAATGAAACTGAAAATAAAAAATACATATTTAAACATAAACATAAACAGTTCGAGCAACAAAAACTTTTTTTGGTTTGCTTCAAATAAATTATTTCATCCGACATATAACCCGGACATAGCGCCAAGTAAGTACCACCTGTTCCTGTTCATGGCGAACGCCCTTGGTGGTGTGAAGTTGAACTCAAAAGACGCTTGTGAAAAGTGGCTGTCCGTGTTCTTCGTAAATAAAGAGGGGGTATTATGAAGTTGCCGTCTAGATGTAAACAGATTATCGAACAAAATGGCGCATATTTGAACTAAATCCGATCACTGTAACACTTTTTACGAAGCATTGCATGCAGAGCAAAAAAGCGGAAGATATTTGACAACCTTATATGATACTGGTTTATTACCTATGTACATTTTTTTTTTCATATATCTCTCTACTCCCAAATAAAGCCAATGTGGCTTTTAACCAGGTGCCTATAATAATCCTGTTCCTGTAGAGAACAGCCCGAAAAAAAGATAGCACATTTTCACAAACAGGCAATTTATTCGCGCTTTAGTGATCATTGGGTAAACGAGTGTGAAGCAAAATAAAGAAAAAGACCCATTCCATGACTTTATATTTTTTTAGACTGTCAAAAGTTATCAAATGGGTAGAGGAAAAAAATAAGCAGTGCCGAAATAAAGGTTGTCACAAAACTGCACAAAAAAAAAAAAATCAAAATTGCATATATTAAGAAAAAAATTTCCCTACACATCGCCATGGAATATGCGAATTGGTATTTTCAGCTTCACTTTGATCGTTGGTTGCAATCAGCGGTTCTGTTTCCAATTCATGTAGCCCCCCATCATTCTATGGAATCAATTTCTGCTTTTTGAAGTAACTGGCTGTGTAAATGATGTAAATCATTTTCTTTTTCCTCTGCATCGTCCTCAGCACAAGCATACTCCGCATGTGATGGTTGTAAATAGACAGCAGAAACCTCTTCTTCTAATTCTTCATCCAACAACGTCTGCAAACAATCTTGTACTTCATATAATTTCATACTAAAACAAGAAATGTTCATAACAATTACATTTTCTATAAACACTACACAAAAAATGTGCTCAGTTTAACACAGGTTATTTTGTAGAAATTCATGCCGGTGGTCGCATATGGTACCTTTTTTTTTTCCAAAACACAATTTTCACCACAAAAAAAACATCCCAAAGAAACATTATATACACTATTTTGTAGCTTTTCAAAAATTTAATCATTGGTAAAAGAAAACTACCTACTTACCACTTGCGACTACCCATTTTTTCTTTTTTTTTCGAACACAATTTTTTTGTTTTAACTTTTGACGTATAGTTCTTCAACACCTGCTTCTCAACTAACGCAAATATTGCAAAAAATAATTGTTGCGTTATTTTTCTTTCATTTAAATAATACGAAAGCGTAAACTTATTACTTTTTTAGGAATTAGAGCTATGAGAACGGAACCCTTAAAAGTGGTTCCGTTTGGCACCGTCGGCTTGAATGGGTTAAGAAACCCCAAAAATTACGGAAAGAAGGGCGTCCAAGGGCTATCAGTGATAAGGATAGGCGCGCAATTCTAAGAGTTGCATCAAATTCGAGCTAAGCGGCTCGCAAAATCGCAGAGCAAGCAGGTGTCACAACCACTGTAAGAAACATCCAAAAACTATTGAAGCAGTCTCCAGTTATTCAGCGCAAAAAATTAAGAAGAAATCATCACTTATGGAGCATATTCATAGGAAAAGACGATGGCGTCGGGTATCATTGACTGACGAGAAGAATTTAAGTCTCGAGGGTCCCGATGGCCTTGCATATTATAATAACGATTTGAGAAGAGGAGTCAATATTGAGTTGTCGGCATCGTAGTGAAGGAACTGTTATGATATGGACTGGAATAGGGTACCATGACAAAACAGAAATAAGGTTTGTACCACAAAGAGTGGACAGTGAATTTGATTGCCGATGAAACAACACGATCAACTAATGAAATAACGGACTTGACGCGTATTTTTTAAGAAGACAATGCTACGATGTATACGCAAAAATCAGATAACATTGACGACAATTCCTTTTTGAGGGAATCGAACCTGAGACCTTGGCGTGTGAGTCGAGGGACTTATCCACTACGCCACATTGTCAGCAACTTAATGCCGTGAAAAAGTGCGGGATATTCAGTCAGAGTGTCGAACCCGAGACTTTCGGCGTTTAAGTCGACGGCCCCATAAACTCCGTCATGGCAACCACTTCATTACATGTACCCTTTTTTCTAGAAATGTTTAAATCGTTTAAAATTTGTACTCCTTTGATTTACGAGTTCAAACTGGAAGCCAAAAACATAAAGCGTTGGAAGAAGGCCGCTTCTTTCGGCGATGATTTAAGACATGAAAGCTGACCTCCTGGGTAACTGGAGACAGTAATTGACGAAGCTATTCTATGAGAAACGTTAGGCGCAAGGACAGAAAGAGTGCGTGTCGTTTGTTTTTTTTTTTTTATTTTTTTTTTGTTGCAGGTTGGTATACACTTTACTGGAGCGCTCAGACTCAAAAACTGGTCCATTGTACTACCAGCCATAGACGTTGCAGAGGGTGTTTTCGCTAAGTCCACGTAGACTTGGGTGCTTAGCGAAGAAAAAGTGGCCCGTTTATACACCGATAAGTTTTCTGCACTCTTTTCTGTCCAGAGATAACAGAAAAGCCGCGGATTTCTTGCTGATGTTCGGGACGCATGCACTTGGTCAGCCTGTATTCTGGAGAGTCATGCCATTTCTAGTTGTGTTGTTGGGGGACCTAACTGTCGACAGAAGCCGTAATCAAGGAAGCAGGTAATCCCAAGGTGGGTTCCAGCCCAACGAATGCCTCCTAATGCAAGCATCTCAAATGCACTTCAATTATGAAAAGCTAATCAATTCGACAAGTGGGTACCAAGTAAAAATGTATTCCCTGCAAGAAGAAAGAGAACACAACTTAAGAAGCAAAAACGATTGTGCTGATATATTAATGCAGGTAAGAAATGGAAATGGGAAGGAATGAGGTTTCAACTTCGGTGCATTTGCATGGGGTGTCAAGTGGACGGTGCACGCATTGGCGTGTATGTGTAATGTGATACTTTCTGAAAATTTTCTGAAAAGCAGTTATACCCCTCAACTCAAAAGATACGGAGCAGAAACTAATACCGTGATGTAATTTGATTATACAGAATTATTGTTACAATTCGCTATTTATTTCAAGCACCAGCTCATCTGTAAGAGAAATTCCGAGAAAAGCGTGCCTAGAAGACGACGAAATAAGTTCACCAGGTTTACATACTATTTTTTCTTCTTGTGTTATTTTTATCTCTAGTTACGATCCGGTGTAAAAATCCCTTCAATTGATGACTTTCAAGAAGCAGTTCCACTAATCGCTATTCGACATCTCTCGGTTTAAACTTGTTTGGCACCCAATTTCTTTTCTTCGAATAAATCCAAATTTCTCTCACCAAACGAAAATTATTTGGTGAGTCACCCCCAAGGATTATGAGAGTTCACTGGCAAGGATCTCGATCCAGGAAAGCCTCCTTAACATTTTGGGCTGGACAAGACGCCTTATCGAAGCCACTCACTGCATGATTTATCGCTCGATTGGCTTCAGGTGCGATTTTCCTCCAATTAAAAAAAGAAAATCAAAAATTCGCGGACATTTTTTAAGAAGCAAAACACAATGCTGTTGTCTAAGACAGACGCTGATGCACTCCAATTATTTTTGACAAATGTCACACATTTCCAATGAAGAAGGTAATCGCTTCCAAGACGAGACAAAACGTACCTGTGGCGCCATCTTGTGAAAACAAGCCGAATTAATTTATACTCCCAATATATTGAATTCAATGAAATACCACCTCCGTGCTTGATTTACTCTTAGTGCATGCTTGATTCTTGCGCTGAACTTTTCCTCCGCTATGGTGATTCTCTAAAATGTGATTTGTGAATTCTGTACGTGTTTGACATTTTACTTCACTTATCCACGTTCTTTTCCTTAGGACTCTTCCCAGAAACCCTTCCGATCTCAAAAGTCTTCGCAAAAATTTTCGATGAATTCCATACTCCTTTGTTTTCGCAATGCCTTTTGTGAATTCTGGAGAACTTGTTTGAGGATTTTCGGAAGCCTTACGGATAATGCTAGTAACTTCGCGATTATTTTATTTTTTTAGGGCGACGGCAAAGTGGGGTTTATGCGACGCATGTCCTCTGTCATTATAACTTTCTTATTACTTTTCAGACATCTATGGGTATGTCTACTTTATTCTCCAACATATGCCAAAGGATATTCGCCGCTGACGAAAAATTACGCGGAACTGAGTATCAATGGAGAAGAATTTACGTTTCCTAAGAATTAAAGCGGTACTTAGTTTCGTAGGTATGGATTTTCATCCGGATCGCAACTGTATACAACCGTAACCTGAATGCTTAGGATTTTTCTTGTTCCCTTTTAAATATCCTGAAGAAATAGCTTTTTTTGGTAACTATCAAGAAAACTACGTTCTTCGTAATTTTTTTGATCAGCATCATCATCATCAGCAACTTCTTTAACCCACATGTTCCACTAACGACAATGACAACGACTCTAACTCATCATGAGCGCAATCAGGTGAGTTTATTTATTTGTTTCAACCATCTCGCGCTGGGCTTACCGAGAGGTCGCCTACCTGATGGAATTGCATCAAAGGCACGCCTCGGAAGTCGTGATGAAGAGGACATCCGTACCATCAACGAAATAAAGCCCTTTTTGTCCGAAGAAGTAGCTACTCAACATTCGGTTCCACCGCACCGTCGTGTTTCGCCGCTTATCACGGAGAGTAACTCCCGCAACCGCTCAGGGAAATCTCATCTCGGCAGCCTGTATTCGCGATTGAAAAATTGGTCGGTTGTACTTCTGCCGGGACGAAAGCAGCACTCTTCCGGCCCGAACCTAGATCTAGAACGGTCCTCCAACACCTTAGCATAGACCTTACCGGGGAGACATACTCGTCCAGTTTGTTATGCGGAAAACATGGCTGTTGTTGGTTATATTTTGGCAGAAGAGCCTGCAACCTGGACTCGTCGTCGTACCTAACAAGTGAGCAATTCAAGAACATCACTAATGGAAAAGATTTTAATTTACACTCCTGCAAAGTTCAATTGAATAAAGAGCTGAAGCATACTAACCATGTCAAGAGCCGTCTATACGCCGAATAGCTGGTTGGACAGATAGAAGTGGTCAGTTGTGGTCAGAAATTCAGAATATGGACCTGGACCTGATATATGTTTCGTTCAGGATGGTTCCAATCAACGAAACAATGATTCTTTTGCGTGAGACACTAAATGGCCGGGTCCCGTTGGGACGATATTGATTGGCCGCCATATTCATGTTATTTGACACCGTTAGACAACTTTCTTGGAAGATATTTAAAGGAAACAGTTTACGTCAATAAGCTAAGATCAATTCAAGGGTTACGTGATGAGATAATTGGGCACATTCAAGACATAAAAGCTCAATTATGTCTCAGGAATGCATGTTTTCCCTTAACTTGGCCGGCAGACTGAATACACTTGACTTGACACAAGACTTGTCTTTGCCGGGACATCACGGGATCATGAGAAACGAGATTGCCGGTGAACTAGCTAGGCAAGGTTCAAAAGAGGCATCCGTAGGGCCCGAACACACCTTGGGATCTACCAGATACTGTAGGGTGTCTCGAAAGCACAACCAGAGATGGCATGACTCTCCAAAATGCAGGCTGACCTAGCACATGCTCCTAAAAGTCGAGAAACCAGAAATCTGCGGCAATTCTGTGATCTCTAGAGAGGGAAGACTGCTGACGACTTGCTGGCGTACTACCGGAACACTTCACCTTCGATTAGCACTTAAGTTTGCTTGAACTTTGTGATAAAACCCTGTCGGAAGGTGCCTGCCTTTACTCGCATCAGGTTGCGGCTGTTTACTGCTGATGTGGTTGGATCACCCACCTTAGGACTATTTTAAGGTTTTATTCCATGGTTAGGGCATCCGTCAACCATTGAGTTTCTCAACAGCGCAACCAAAGATAGCATGACTCTCCAGGATGCAGGCTGACCAAGTGCATGCTTCCCGAACGTCCGCCAAAAATCCGCGGCTTTTCTTTAATTTCTATACAGAGAAGAGTGGAGAAAACTTGCCAGCTTCACTTTCGCTAAGTACCTAAGTCTACTTGGGCTTAGTGATGGCACCTTTTGCGACGAATTTGGAGAAGGTGATGACACTTCAGAGCACTTGTCCTGTCAATGTCCCCTCTTTGATCGTATTAGGTGGCGGCCGTTTGGCGCTGACGTGGTGGGAGCTGAAAACTTAAGCTCTTTGTCACAGAAGAGCCTGCCAGTTATTCTTCGGAAAGCCAAGAAACTACATTAACTGTCTGGTAGTACAATTAACCAGTTTTCAAGTCTGACCGCTCCACTGCAATGTATCCCAACCTCCAACAAAAAAAAAAATGTCTTAGAGCCATTGAAAATATGGGTCATCGGATAGAGGTATGCCAACGATGCTGTGTCGTGCATTTGGCTGATATTTAACTTTATTGAGTCTTTTGTCATAATAAAAAATATAAGGATACGTCTATGTATATCTTCTTTCTTATTTACAATTATTATCAGTGGGAGTCTGTTGAAATTTTTTTTTAAATTTATTTATTTTTTGCACAATTTTGTTTTTCAACTTGAAGTAGTATACACTGTCCAAAACTAAATATTTTCATGTAGCCATACTTAAAATAAATGTGCCCCAACGGTATGTCTCCTTCTTCCTTCCCTCCCAATCAGTGACACGCGCTGTGAAAAAAAAGTTTCACATTTCCCCAAGGACCTGTCGTCAATCACTCCGCAGCACCCTCGCAAAACGGAAGTGTACACAATTATTTTCAAATCCTGTTGTTGTTGTTGTTTCTTTTCCTTGATTGGAAATTGTTTCACATTAATTGAAAAACAGTGTACATAACGAAACTAGAGTGACAACTTCTTAATATTGCTGTAATTATAACCAAACAAGTTCAAACTTTAATTGAATCAACAAAAGAAAAAACTGGAGTGGAAAGTAAAGGAAATAACGAAACGCATCCTTCCCGTTCGAAAGAAAGACACCATAAGCTCACCAATTACTCACAATTGCATTTTTCTCGATTTCATTTCATTCCGGTAGTCCTCCGCGGCCATTCAACAATTTTACGACAAAGTCGTTGACGTTTAAGTTAAATTATGACCAAGCATCGATATCTCCATCGACGCCCAAATGTCTCGTTTTTCCCCCCGGTCCAACCTACGTAACATAAAGTGGGCTTGCAATAACAACCAACAACGACAACGCAGAAGAAAAAAGAAAAACGCAGGAAAAGAAAATGAAATAGCCGTTCAATATTATTGCTGTTTTCCGTTAAACAATTTTACGACAGGAGCCGAAGAAAAGGAAACTCTGGCATCATCGGACAGAGCGTGCTCGCCTTTAAGTGGCATTTTCAGTGGCCAGAGATCAGCAGGTATCTGTCGCTTAGTCACTGGCTTCATGACATGAGATTTAGTACATTTTTATTGCGCGCATTCAATCCGGCCAACAGGAAAATTGACCTCAAAGGAGCCCGACTGGTCTGCCCACCAACCTGCGAATCAGCTCCATCCAACTTCCCACAAGGTCACCTGCACCTGCGACCAACCACCGCTCACAAGTTCTGAATGTAAAGTGAGTACCGTTTGATTGTCGCAATATTACTGAATATTTTCGCCGTACCCATATTCGCCTCCAGATGATTTCGCCCCAAACGCAAATGTTTCTCCTTGGGTGAGCGTGCAACATGCATCTCGGTGGGGCGGTAAATCAAGGCATTTGCTGCCGAGCATGCTGCGCAGCTACTCAGCTACATGTGTATACACAGCGGCTTTTCGGAGTCGGTGACGGAGAAATGCAGGGTTTCCCCGCTCGCCAACAGTCAGTGGTGAATTTGATACATGTATACTCGCGGCACACTTTGCAGACACAGAGTTGGTTGCTCGCAGAGAATGTCTCGCCAGCAACCCTTGGCGGGGGTGATTTTTTTCCTCCCCAATTCGCCGCGTACAATGCCAACAGATAGGAAAAATGTCGACATTGTCGGGGTTATTTTTTCCTATCAGTGTTTAGTTGAAAGCAGACTTTCCGGCTAAATCGACGCGTTTTCCCGACCCACTGTGGCAGAGCGGGGTTAAAGGTTCAATTGGACTCATTGTTCAGTGTGTTGTCAGTGAACTTAAAACAAAGATTTACGATCAATTTCACCGCCTCTCTTATCGAAAGTGAAAGACGAGGAGCGGAAAAAGGTGACAACTGCTGTCGCGTGTGTGCGCTGATAAAAACGGGGATTTTTGAATTGCATTCCATTGCATCCATTAAAAGC
The DNA here is from genome assembly GCA_944738645.1 of Eristalinus sepulchralis. Lineage (NCBI taxonomy): Eukaryota > Metazoa > Arthropoda > Insecta > Diptera > Syrphidae > Eristalinus > Eristalinus sepulchralis. Next base: position 37,940,207 of record OX122882.1, on the reverse strand, counting down.
ACCCATCAACGCTGCACCCAAAAAAGGATTAACGCTTTTTGGGGGGCTCCGAAAAGAGCGCTGCATTCCTGGAGCCGCGGTACCTCTAAGTGGTGCCGTCACTTCTCGACCCACCAACCGTTCTGCTGGTTGACAAATTGTATGTCCTCTAGCCCGTCGTTTAGTGCCGTGTCTTCGGTTTAGTGCTGATGCTCCCTCATTGAATATGCGCCAGCTAATGGATTTCTGTTTATCTACCAAGGACTCAAGATGATTTCAATGTTATGATGGGGATTTGTGCGGTTTCGTATTAAATGCTTTGTGCCGTTGAATACTGATAAGAGTGGAGTTTGCATTGATCGGGATTCTGGTCGTACAATGTGTGCAGTGTGCCATATCTAACGTCTCTGTGTGTACGTGAGTGGCGAGAGGGGGCTTGCAAAACTACTTAGTGGATTTAAATGTTTCGCATTTGTTCATAGTTTCCGTTCTCTATCCGAATGTTGTGTTGTTGTAACAGTTTCTAGTCGTATTGTGAGTTTTCCTTTCGATTTCTCGTGTATTTTTTTTGTGGCCCTTTTAGCAGTAAAACCGGGTTAAGCCCTTGCAGTGCACATTGTTTTTACGCGTCAGAGAGTGGGCAAAGGAGAAAGTTTGTGCAGGTGAGAGGTGTGGGAAAACAAATTGAAAATAATTGGTACTGACTGGATTACACGAACCAAAGTGTTTGAGTTGAATGGAAAATTTTGTATCGAAAATCAAATGAGGATTTAGGATTAACGAGCGACTTGTTATGTTGTAATCGCAAAGTGAAGCTTCGGACTTGAGGTAATTCACGGTAAGTGCTTTTCGATTTAATTAATTCCAGATTTGGAGAATTGTGTCGATAATGAATCCCATTTGTGGTGTAAATTCTAACCCCTTGGGCTTTTTTGGTTTTTTTTTTGTGTATCCATCGGATTGTTGTGATAAGCTGATAGTAGACTTGGTGTACACACCACTAGGCAAGATTCCAGTCATCGGTTCAGGTTGGAGCGCATGTTTTTCAGTTAATTCGTCTCAAGTGAAAATGACACATGTGTACTTGTGTGTCGCATTGATTGAGATGTACCTATACATACACGAACGAACGCATTAGTTGTGATTGATGGAACGAATTTTTGGCTAATCATCAATATGCTCACATGGTCAAGGTAATCTGTATTTCGTTCACTCATCTGTGCTTCATCTTGGGGAATTGGGTTGTTAAGGGCGTTTGTTATTCATCTCGTAAGATGATGTTTTGAACATACAACTGGGGAGATTTGCTGACGCATTGAAATTCATAGGCCATAGCATTGGTATTAATATGCCTGACTTGGCTAGGTAGCATTTTACAGGCCATGTTTTCGGTTCTCAAATGGATAAGAGGCAATCTTTCAGTTGACTTGAAGGGTTTCTCTGTAAACAAAAATTTTGTATCGTCTGCTGTAATCAAATTTCATCGTTTCTCTGATCGACAACTTACTGATCGTATATTCGATTTTGGCATCGATTATAAGGGATGTACTGACTTTGGAGTGCCAAGTTTATTCTTCTTAGGATCGTACGTCGTAGATTGATGAACAATTTTTGTCGATGACGAATGAGTATCAAAATCGAAATCAGTCAAATCAAATCTGAAAACTGCAGACTTCCAAACAACATTTGGTCTAGAGCATTAGGGTTGAGTTGAATAATCCGGTTCTATCCAATGACCGCAATAGGCAATTCCACCATTTCAAGACAACCATTACAAGCGCTGTTATTATAGCCCAACTTCTTCGTTCATTGTCTTTTGAACAGTCAATCGTACAAAATGTTGGTTGAAAAAACAAAATCGTTTGTCTTCGGTTTTTCACTGATGACTTATTAATCAGTGACCGGAAACGCCGACTTAATGAAGCAAACTCACTTCACAGAGTTTTGCCGACGTTGCGACAGTTGTTACTGTCCGTTTCAGGAACACATTTCTTATTGTATGTACAGGACTTACATACTTGCAATTATTTTATTTTGACAAGAACTCATTTAAACATTTATAATTGAGTAGTACTGCAGCCCACAAAAAAACAAGGCCAGCTTCTTCGCAAAGTACTAGTTAGGCGTGCTTTTGTTCTCTCACGAGTAGAGGGGACCTACAGTTTTTTGTCAACTCCAAACCGCGAGATCTGAGAAACTTTTCTTAGACAATGAGTACTCTTTGAGTATTGTCAGCAACTCGAAAGAGTTGAAAAAATGCGAGGTGTTCAGACCGGGAATCGAACCTGGACCTTCGGCGTGTGAGTCGATGCATTTACCCACTAAGTCACTGCGGTCATCTAAATAAACTATAATTGGATAAACCACTTAAAACTAAAACAAAAAATATTGGACTATTGTTCGCAAGTTTTTCAGTGAAAATCAGTCTTGAATGGTGCTGCTGCATCTCCCTTTAAAACTGTTTTAGCAGCCACAAGTGGCGAATACACGAATACACGGCGGTTATGTTCTGCGTGTTTCGTTTGAGTTTCATTAAGCAACATTTTATAACTCAGTCGGGTAAAATTTCATCATCGTTTCCAAACGTAGTTTTTGTAGTTGTATATCATACACCAAACAATTCTTAACTCTAGTTCAAAAATGCTTTGAACAGTTTAAGAAAATATGTTTTTAAAAAAATTACAAAAAACATCCCTCGATGTTCTATTTTTTAATCTCTTCTTTTTAATTTGAATTACCTTTCGTGAAATTTTGGTATTTTCTTTTATAACTAAAATAAAACTAAACCAATTTTGTTTAATTAAAAGAAAATACAATTAATAAAAATATTAATACAGAGAAATATTGCTCTTTGACTTGATAGAAAAAAAAACATTTTTTTTTAATAAGAAAGCAATTTGAATTTGTGCTCATAAAAGTGAAAAACTAAAAATAAAATTGTACGACTTGAAATGGGTAGAAAGCACTTGAGTGGTGACTTTTCGAATTATTGTGCAGACAAGGAAGGATTGAGAAAGTTGGTTTAGGAATCCGTTTGCTTCTTTTACTCTCAGACATTTGCCACGGTCAGTTATACTTTAAAACTTAATACAAAAATGTGTTCTCTGATCCCCACCTGTTTTGCAACCAAAGAAATTTGACAACAGCTCACTTCTAGACACCCTCTCTGTCTACTCAGGTTAAACAAAACGTGTTTGCGGACTATAAAAGACGGTGTAACAGGTCACTGCGCCACGCTTGGCATCTCTCACAATGATACCCTGAGGATGCTACAGAAAAGATAAAAAGGTGGAAACCTTCTCTGCAGCTGTTAAGTTCTTGCCAAAAGATGAAAGAAACACATAGGAATGTACTTCTTTGATAACCTACGTGAAGTTAGCGGCATGAGCGTGAGAGACATCAACACCTGCATATAAGCTTTAGTAGTCGACAATATTTTTGAAAGATAATATCCATGTGACGTCACAATGGGCCCAATAGTGACCTAAGTGTAGCTGCCCACTGACAATCAACTGCTTTAACCTAATGCCTTATACTGAGGTTATTACCACTTGAAACTATCAAACGCATCCTATTTTCCTTACACCATGTTTCACAATGTGGATTTTTGGATTTTGATATGTTTTTGATATGTTCCAAGGATGCTTAAAAAAACTGACTTAATGTATAAGAAGAAAAATAAATCATGTGCGCTTGAAGAATAATCTTATCAATGGCTTCTTAAATTAAGTCCGACTCGTAAAACAAAGGTTACATTATTATTTTGGTTTTTTAAATTATTGCAATTTTTAAAATTCTCGCATACAAAGAATATAGACTTATTTCACTTTTAGTTCACTAACCGAAACATGTAGAAGAGATAAGATGTGTCGAGCACCCGCGAAATTTTCTGTTATAGACGGTTTTTGGTTCTTTAATTTTCTTCTTATGTAAGAAAATAAAGCCAGCTTGTGATCTTCTCCTTCAAAACATTTAGCTTATTTCACTTATTCCAGTAATGATTCAGCTAAAATGTAGTGCAGATACAGATTAAAACAGTTGTGATCCTATATGCATAAATTTTGTACGCACGTAGAGCGGGGAATGCTAACATATTGAGAAGGTTGGTTTTAATTGACAGCTAGCACTCTTTGAGTATTGTCAGTAACACAGAAGAGATAAGATGTGTTCAGTCCGACAGTAGAACGTAGAACTTCAGCGTGTGAATCGATGCATTCACTTACTACTCCTGACAACAAACTTCAAAGGAATTAAGGAAAGATTACACAGTCATTCCATATCCGTTACAGAAATGTAACTAAGCAGCAATGTGGAATGATATCGCATAAAAGAAGTTATATTTGAATACACCTTTGCGTCTTTTCGATTGGCGCCGCTTCGAAGTTGTACCCTTTAAAATTATCCCACTTTCGAAGCTGTGTCGTACTCATTTCACAAAATGTTGTGTTTTCCAAGTTGCGTCAATATTCGTGTTTTGATAATTTTTGGAAGAAAATAGATTTTCCGACTTTGAGATGTATGTATTTCCAATATGTACGTAAATGCAGTCAGTGTAGAGCAATACAAAAGTGAATTTTTGATTTTACTTGTGTTTTTCTGGTTCCAATTGACTATGCAAAGCAAAACTTTGGTTTACACGGAAACCATTTAAGTTATGTTTCTTTGTTTCGTTCTGCTTTGTATTTGTTTTTCGAAGAGTTGAATGAATATCTGCTTTAAGTGACTAATGTAACCCAAGTGGTCGGTTGTAAAATAAATTACTTAAAAAAATGTTTACCTCTGATGATAGATAATACATTTTCTTATACATATTCTGAAAAAAATATAATCATTTTCAATAACGTTAACGTATAAATAATTTGGCAGAGTAGAGAGATGAGATCGCCTGAAATGGAACGGCTTAATCCGGTCTAAGTTGTGGATGTAATCGAACGTGATTAATAATTTCTCTATTCTCTTATATTCGTTTTTACTTTGACTGTTTCTAACTAAATAGTTGCACAAATGTTCAGAATTAGTTGGAATTAAATTATTTCTTGTCCAAAATATCGTAGAAAGGGTCTTTGTAAAATAAAAAATGTAACATATCTTGCTGTCACTAATCCCTTCCCTAATGGAACCTTTCAGCAGCGATTCACTGATGTTCATCCGGTCAATTAAATATCTTAAGATGATTTCAAACTGTTGGAATGTTGAAGTTTAGTGCCTCCGTTGACTCCTGACAGCTTCCTTGTCGGGCTCGTTCCACCAGTTGCAAAATTTATGTATGTGCAAAAATTGGTGTCCATTAAGAGAAGTTTCACTGTCATGTTTGTGATTTCCTTTTTTTCGTTTCGTGGTTTTAAATTGATAGCGCGGGCATTTGATACCTTCCAAACTCAGCTGTCATTTGAAGTGTCGCAATATTAGTTGAATGTTTGCCATTTACGATTGGCTTGAAAAATATTAAAACCCACTACAAATGTGGTAATTTAGTAATTTTTGTCAAAAAAGTATCGCTGTGTGTGTTTTATTAAACTTTACTTCTGAAACATTGATGAATCTAAACTAAGGAGAACATGCAAATTTTACCTGAAGATCAAATTAGTGTTGTTCTCATTTTGTTGCTCAATGTAAGCAATATTCAAATTTTGTTTTGAAAGAAAATTAAACCATCTGATATAATAATGACGTGAACTAAGACCTCAAAATCGACTTTGTGGTTTGGTTTCACCATAAAAACTATGAGCGTCGTCATTCAAAAAGTATAATGCACTTATACCGAGTGTCTTCACAAAGGCAATTAGAAAATGGAGGCGTTCATTAGGTTTTTTAGGACGATTATACTAATTCCTCATGCTTATGTGTGCCATATCGACACTGCAGTCAATTAGTGAGCTAATTGTGCGTGCATGCGGGTAGTTCACGTCCTTTGCGATGGTAATTGGAAATTAATTTCAATTTCCTACATCTGAATTGAATGATTTTTACTCTCTATTTCTGTTTTTAATTGTTATACCCAACTCAACTGCAACGTATTGTAGATTATTGCATAATGGGAATGTTTTTCGTGGCATTGAGCTTTTGCAAAATGCACTTATGCTTGGACTGAATAATTGAATTCGGAGACAATATGTATCCTTACCCAAACTTCCTAAAGACACACATTTTTTTACTCGTACAGGCCAGAAATAATGTTTCAAAATTAATTGCATTTTTCTATCATCAGTAATGGGTAGTGTCGTTGGCCGCATACTTTATTCAAGTGACTCTTGTTGTTTAACGTGAATCATTACAGAGGTTCTGCAGAGGTTCATCAATCAGTATGAAAATTACCTAAATTGTTTCTTGTCTTATCTTCGTAAAAAGAAGACTGTAGAGCATGTAAGGATCTCTCTACAAAGGGGGGAAGTATTTGATTAGTAGGGTATGCAGCAATTTTTGGCTCGTAAGCAATATCATTTTTTTTAAGATAGGCTTATTTTTTAGGCTCTTTGTTATATGTACATGTCAACATGGACAAACATAAAGAAGAGTTGGTCTATTTTAGAGGAAACTGTCAGTGAAAAATAAGTACACCAAAGAAAACCGATTTTAAGTCGGAATAGTGTGCAATTTTGCAAATAGTAAGACTGCATTAAGAACAAAGGTTTTTCGAGCTTCATCAATTTGCTTCAAGTCATCGAAAATGTGTGTAGTCCAGCATTATCATAACGGAAGACAACAGCACTTCTGCCAATTCTGGTCGCTTTTCGGTCGAATTGTAGACACAAAACAATTCCCTTCTCAAACGCTCAACATAACCTTGTTTGTCGTCAATTCAATCAAATTTGTTTACGTTTCTTCATGTGGCACTAAGCATCGAACTGCTTTGAGTAGCCTCCTTGTTTAGGTTTCAAATGTCCTACCGTTAATGTTAAGTGCTTCGCTGTCTCCTGACAGCTTCCGTATCGGTCGTGCTCAATCAGTAGCAAAGTTTCATCGACTTTTTTAGTGACAGGATAGGATAGTGCGATGTGCTTTTTTTTAAATTAAAATTCCGTGAACGAAAGCAAAAAGATTACTTCTGGGTTCAGCCTTCACTCACAGCATTCTCAGTGGAATTTTTTTTGGTTTGCGAAGCGTGTTTCTCTATTTTTTAGGAAAAAAATATTAACATCGAACGGTACTGATAGTCTGATATGTAAACTTTCAAATACAATCAGATTATGAGAAACCTAAAATAATAAATGAGTGGCACTACAGTCCACAAGGGACCAGGGCCTAGTTTCTACAATTACTACTCGTGTCGTACTTGCTACTGTTCTCTCACGAGTAGAAATAACCTACTGTATTTTGCCCACTCCGAACGGCTAGATTTGAAAAGTTTCCTTAATGTGTTGTCAGCAACTCGAAAAAGTATCCGGGAATCGAACCTAAACCTTCTGCGTGTGGCTCGACGCACTTAACCACTGCGACCACTGTGAGAAACTTACGTGCTTAGGGTTAATAAGTTAAAAAAATAAAACACATTTGTTTATACTACATTTCATACCCCAAAGTAGGCTCTCTCAGCAAAGTTGAGCCAACGTTTCTGTTTTTTTTTTTAACTTTCGAAAAATATGTCCAGTTGGGGTATAGGCTTCATTAGTTAATATTGACCCTGCTTCGTTATTTTTAGACCCTCTTACAAAATTTTGTACTAAAAAACTCTTGCTTTCAATAGAGTTTGTCCACGCCTTCGTTTCGAAAGCAGAAATTTGATGACAAAACAAAAAATTCCCCTTTAACTGAGCACAAAAGGACGCGTATCTCAAATGTCAGTGACAGTAGTGTCACCATAAGAATAAAGACATTTTTCCCTGTAGGAATTTCGAAAAAATTAAATTAAACATTTTCGGCATTTTGTTTGGCTAAAGTAATAATCAGTTTTTCCTATTCATTTCTAAGAGAAAAATTGGGGGAAGACTTCAAGCATTTCATTGGAACTACCCATCACTGCTGTCAATTCACTCACTTATTTAAAGACAAAAGCAGCTCTACTGTATATGAAAACAGTGTCGTACTAAAGAAAAAAAAAAGGACAATGAAGATTGTCTTTCTTACTATAATGTATAAACGAATATTTTAAGTTATTATTGAAAACTCAAATAAAGTCTATAAAATAAAACAAATTGCTTTCTTTCCACGTAGCCATTTGTTTAAGCATTATATCGGTCACCCATTATTAGACAAGTTTCTACACAATTCAAAGTGCCTTCACCTCAAGTCCACCAATCCAGCTGCTGTCCTTAATTTATTGTTCTTTTAATTTAGTCTTTGCTTTAAAAAAAGAACTAAATATTCTCATATATACACACATTCTTTTTTTTTCTATAACGAAATGCGTCTGTTCGGTATTTGCAAAGAAGAAGATCCCACTCCTAAAGACTTGAATTGCTTCATCTATTTCCGAAATACACGAAATTTAAAAGTTTCATAAGCCGGCATCAGAATAATTGAAATTTCGTGGGACTTCCTTCAGACCGAGCGCTACAGACACCATTGATCGGCAACAGCTAACATAAAATCCCGCCCCACATTTTTCCTTTGATGATGCCTGCATTATTTTTCGTGATAAAATTACGTCTATCGTGCCAATCTAATTGACACAAACTGTAAACTTGAATATATTGCCTTGGATATTTTTTTTTCAATATGTATTACCGTCCGCCCTAACTGTATTTCCAAGAGGACGCTTTACAGCACTCGGTTCTCGCTAACTTTGTGTACACATCTTATTGAACGCACGACTCATATAGCCACTTGTTTATGCGAGTTGACCTTTTCCGCGTTCCGCCAGCATCTTCTGAAGTAAGTCGCTTCTTTGAAATACATTTTCGGGCGGCATCGCTTCGCATTGGCTGGTGACAGGGCCTTTTAAGGATCTCATTATGCAAAAGAAAACAAAGTCATTTGTTGAAAATTTGTAACTTATCCCTCCGGGACACAAGACCAGCGTACTAATCCCCTTCGGAGGCGGACAATGATGTTGGGTTATGCTGAGGGGGAGGCGGTTGGCGTTTCAACCTTGTCATTCTAATTCGATTATCATACAACACCCACTCTGGCAGTTGTCGAGAAGAAAATGATCTTTTGAGGGGTAGTCTCTAAGGGTTACACTTGCTAATGTTCCCAGTTGACTGAAGTCGCGAACGTTAACTAAGCCCCAGGTACGACAGTGTCTTCCTGTAATGTCGTTGCTTTGTTTCCTGCCGGTTATCTGTTGCTGTACTTGTGCACTATTATTCTATAATTACAGAATTCTGTTGACTATGGTACGTTGCTGAGACCGTAGCATAGTGGGCAGTTGGTAACACAAAGATATGGAACTAGGAAGGAGTTCGGTATAGGTATGCGTGTACAGGGTTGAAGTGTCCTTTAAACTGTTGTTTTCCTCCGCGCAATTGACAATTTCATAAGTGTCATCTCATGAGCTGCGAGTATCTTTTAAATTTGATTTTGGCGTTGAGGTGTTGTGATTACTCGTGTATTGCATCGTGACGTCAATCGGAAAATCATAACTTGTCAGTTGTTCGTGGAGATCACTTCTCGGGCGAGTAAAAGAGGTCGCCACCCAGCTTATTTTGACCCAAAAAATCTGTGGGTAGTTTGTTGTAATTTAATTTTAATTGGCGTTCACGGTCTTTGTGTGTGATGGAATAAAGTCATTCTAACGACTAACGCAACCTTTTTGCAAACCTGTCAAATCAATTGCGTTGTGTCAAATTTGAACAATAAATCCAAATTTTCAACCAACCAAAATCAAACAAGGACTTTCACAAATTAGCAAACGTATAACTTATTTACGAAATTTGCGAAATACCTCAAGAAAAACCGCATCACGTAAGCTTCGCAGTCCTTGTGATGCAATGCGACAATCTTCTGATGAAGCATTTTGATTTTTTGATTGGAACGTAGGTGGAATGCCAAATTTGACTGAATCACATCAGCCTCTTATGAGTTGTGTAATGCTGGGCTTCGTGTGACGTTTAACAATACGATTGGTCTCATCAAGACTGAGAATGCTGCAAATACAAACGGAGACAAGTCTTTTGCGGGAAGTTACATTTTATCTCAATTCAACAAGTTCTGGGCATACAGAAATGCACTTGTCAAATTAATTTTAAATTGCGCACACTGTGCCTTGCCTGAAGGTTTTTTTTTAAGTTTTAATTAGACCAACTAGGTTGAAACTTTGATACGTGTAAATTCATGAAATGCATTTAACGTTCTAGTAAGTAAAAAACTTTTGTGAATCTGTTTGAATAAGGAGTGCGGGTTTAAGGCCGTCCGCTGAAACCAACTTGTGAATTTAAACTTTTTGGTTTGCACAGTGTAAATAGGAGATTTCGAATTTGGTTAAGTAGGACTTTAATTAAGATGAACCAAATGTGGAACACAAGTTATTAAGTTGCACTTAGACAGTGTTTGTTAAAGAAAACTCTCAAGGAATTAATGAAATAGTGGAAAACTCTTGCCGCCTTACAAAGTATATGGCTTTTAGGAAAATGGTCGCGCAGACTGACTTTTTTTTTCTACCTTTTCGTCTGACGATATCTGGCTCGCTCTTAGCTTTTTGCAAAACGAAAATATTCCTAAATCGTTTTCAAGATGCCAAAATGAAGAAGTGTAGTACAATAGCAAGGCGAGAGTAATGCAGTTGGTAATCGCTGAAACGTGATACATTTCTAATCGTACTTAAAGTTGCATCACTGACACGCTTACAAAAATTTGCCAAGCAGTTAGAAAAAAAAGCTTTTGAATTGATTTGAGTAACATGCCAACTGATATAAATAGTTAAGACCATTAAACAATAATACGGTAAACTAAAAGAAAATGTCATAAAAATATGCCGACGTTTCTAAGGTTTCGTTTTCAAATAACATATTCATATTCCTATACCAATATATTTATTTACTTTCTGGTGAAAATCTCGTATTCACGTTTTGAAGAACAGTGACAAAGTTGTATGCGCTCAAGGAAAATGGGTAATAAAATGTTAACCGTGGCGTTGTTGTAAGTGTGTCGACCGCCACGCAGAAAGTCTAGGTTCGATTCCCGGATGGGACACCTCACACTTGTTCACGGCACCACCTCTTTTGAGTTGCTGACAACACTCAAGGAGTGTCAATTGTCTATGAAAAGCTTCGCAAATTTCGCCGTTCGTAGAAGAATAACTGTTGGTTTCTTCGTGATAGAACAGTAGCACGCACAACACGAGTGGGTGTTGTAGAAGTTAGGCCTTGGTCCCTTGTGGGCTGTAGTGCCACCTAATTTTTATATTTATTTAATTGAAAACCACTGACTTTAACCTCAAATACATAAAATTTTTGTAGACTTATCCATTGACAGTCCAGATTTACGATTTTATTTGAAACTATATTAAGGCTGACAACTGGGACGATGATTGAGCAACTTCTTGTGTTGTTCTATCGCAAGTAGAGCGCGGTTTTTTGTCGACTCCGAGAGCTTCTCATAGACTACTAATACTCTTAAGTGTCAACCTGGGAGATGTGCTGCCTTAAAAAAATACGGGGTGTACAGTCCAGGAGTAGAGCCTAACAGATGGAAGTTTGATGTCGAATTGTTTCTCATATTTCTATGTTCATGAGGATTAAGCGTCAACAATTAGTGCTAGTCCGAAAGCCTGGACTGCCCTGGTAACATGTTTGAACATAAAAAAATTAAAATTTGTTTTCCATTTGCAATGAATCGACAAAAGGAACGGCAAGAAGTGCATTCGAGCGCAGAATCAACGCTCAGCTGATCCATTTCCGACGAAAAGGTTTGTCGTGTTTGTCCACAACATCAAGCAATCACTCCAAACATCGTAAGACCGTTGGTGGAAGAGTAATCATACAGACAACTTTCTGGCAACAGGGTTTCTTTTTTCATGTAGGATAATGAATCGGCTCAACATCAAGTCAAACATAAAATCTAGGACAACTATATGAGAACTTTTTGTCCGAAACGTTACGACCATCAAAAACATACATCTAGACTGCCGAAATATAATTTTAATTGTGAATGAATCGCAGCAGAGTCTGAATCCGATTGAGTTGTTAATGATAAGTAAATGAAACAGAATTTTCATCTTAACAACCATCAGGTGGCGGAACTGCTCTAGCCGGACCTGGGCCTCAATCGAAATGGCTCCTTTGTTAGCACGATGTCATCGGCTGACTTCAATTTTACACACCTTGGAAAGGGTGCTTTCTTCCTTGTGTGTGTGCCATCTTAGACGAGTAGTCCTTTGTTGCCTCAGCCCAGTGTAACTGATAGCAGGAAACTTCGGACTAGAGCTATGTCTTCCGAACGTAGTTGTAAGCGTTTTATCTGTAGAGAGGTATGTAGCTGTTAAACCTTATAGTTTGGTGTTAAATCTTTTACTCTTTGTATATGTCATCTAGTTAGTTTGGGCCAACAATGGCACTGAGGACATTTCTTCCGAAACAAACAATGACCTTCTTCCGCTCTTAATAATGTCAAAGTTTCTGCGCCGTAAAGTAAGACAGGGATGTACAAAGCTAGCTGGGTTCATCGAGAAAGGTTTGGCTACTTCATTGGCAAAGAAACAATGATTGGCAGGAGTGATTCTATGCTTCATTTCGAGACTGAAGTTTTTGTCCTTACTGCAGAGCCGAGATGAACGAAGTGTTTACTGCTCAATGTGATTCTCTGTCCGAGACGTCGATTTTGTGCTTCTACTCTCGGTGAAGTCGTTCAGTTTAGACGCGCAGTTCGTCCGATTAATGGTGCTTGCGTCAGTCAGGAGCTAAACGGACTCTTCGTAGACCGTGCCTCTGGTGTTGTCTTGTGAGTTTTGCACGACTGTCTTAAGAATTATATTGGAAAAGTCATAGGCGTGTCGCCTTCTCAAATTTTTTGATTGAATTTGACGGCCTTGGTAAGTTCGTTACTGACCTTGACGGTGCAATTCTCCATCGTCATCCTACACATTCCGACGGGTTTGCTAGAAATATTTGACCACTTAATTGAATTTTCAATTCAGCTCACTTCGGTCGAATAGTTAAAGTTCAGCCCATCAGAAGAATCTGTCCCAGTGTCTCAGACAACTGAATAAGAACTTCAGCCAACATGGAGTGTACACTTAAATATTCAAAGCAGGGAAGACGGAACGTCAAAATCTCTTGACCTTTTCGCCTCAAATGCGAAGAGCACGATATTAACTTACATCACACATCTAACTTGTTAACACCATTTGCAGATAAATGCAAAAACAAAATCACACAAACTTTTCCGCTCCCCAGCAGCGAAACCGAATCAACAGAGTGTGTAATAATTATTCTCAGACATACCCGGGAGAGTAATAAAACGCTTCTTAATCTGAACAAAAGCAATTACTCAACGTCCCCAGGACGAGGAGTGAGAGAGTTTCTCTACACCTCCTTCCCATGGATAAAATGAAAAATGTGTTAATTTACCATCATTTCTCCCAGTGGAACAGGACGTTCCCGAGGACAGTTCGTATTTTTTTGTGTTCGCCTTTTGCCATTCAATCTCGTGGCTGTTGTGCTTTCCTTTGCTCGATTCGATTGCTGGCAAACATAAAAATTATGACTCAAATTATTCAAAGTTTCCTTCGACGACGCTACGGGAGGAAAAAATGACAACCTCCCAGGAAGCCTGCTCTGAACGGTAGGAAGCCGTAAATTAAGTCATCGAAAGTTTGTCGACTAATTACACTGCGAAGTGAGAAAGAGCAACAGCTGGAAACTATTAATTTGGAATGAGCCGTGTTTTTGCCCAGTCCTGCTGCTTACGGGAGCGACGCATCTCTCCTTTCAAAGTGTTAATCTGAAGACAAGCACTTAATGACTTATCCTACACATCTAAATTGACTTGTAACTGTAATTAATGGCGTTCTTTGGAGGCCACCATTCAGAGTAAATATTTGGTAGAGCCAATGCATCCTCGAAGGGTTAGAACTGTTCGAATGCAAAAAGCGTTCACTGGAAAGAGCGACGTTTACACCATCTCCATATGCCGTGTCAGGATATCGGGGCGCCCAATGTTCCCCCACAGCAGCACTCTGCAGCATACATTATAATATTGTCAACGACAGGGGGAGGTCATATATCAATCCAACTCCACAGGAAGCACACGGAAGGGGTGCTGCTGGTGTGCCACCGATGCTGGCGTTCATATAAATCTCCCGTCGCTAATGCAAACGATATTGATTTTATCAATTTTCGAACGGGAAACCAATATGACAAAGTGTGATAAATGCTTTATGTTGATTTGCAGACAGATACAGAATAAATCTACCAGTTTTCGGTTGTAGCCGGCCACTGGCAGGGCAGAGTGGATAAATTATGTTATGTTGGTTTCAAATGAATGTTCTGTGATTCATCATCCGGCACGGAACGCCGGTTTTGTGCAACGCGTTTTGATAATTTACAATTTGAACGATCTGGTTCCTGGATTGATTGGGGAACCGCGATAAGCTTAATGAATTGCTTGTAATCCACTTGCTGCGCATAGAGAACATTCGAATGTACAAACTTAGTGAATTAATTTAGGGTTTTTTTTAAAGGGGACGTCCTTGGAGATTGATTGCGAGATGACGATTCAGTATCGTTTTGGGACACTTTGGGAACAAGCGGGTGTATAAGCAATATTTCAGAAGTGAGTGAGAGTTTGTTAGGGCTTTGAATGTAAGTACAGCTTAAGTTGCAAGCTACAAGTGCTAGCCAAGGATACGGTTGTGTTCACAGTCGCGTGTAAACAGAAGACAGTTAGCGCTCGCATGTGAGTTTGCAGGAAGTGTGTTCCAGGAAGTCTGTCCAATCACAATGAAAATCAAGCAAATGTATGTTGCCACTGTACACTTGAAAATATGATAGCAGAGATATCTGTTCAATTCGTCTGAACTTACGGGAAGATTGTAAGCCGATTATGTGCTTCAGCTTTAACTAGTCCCTGCCAGTTCATGTCCCTTGCCAATGCCCACTAACGCCGAAATGTCCAGGGAGTAAGCAGATTATCTTTTCGTACGGCTTAAGTCTGTAAAGCTTCTTTATACAATCCTTGACATACGTGGATTGAACCAGATAAACATTAAATGAGTTCAATGGCCCTTGTGAGATTTCCATGTCAGGAAGGTCTCTTTGTTGCAAAATAAGCACGGCTTTCTGCATGCCAGAGATTTCTATTTGAGAGACACTGGAATAGTCAAAATGCCGCATTTTTGAATCCTACTGTTTTACAGAAGATTCCCGCTACCGTGCCATCTTCTGTATTCGAGCCATAAGTGTAGATGGGGGTGCTTTTGCTTAGATCTGACATTTTCCAATCCTGCCTGTTTGGCATGAAGATGGTGAAGTCTTTTTTTTCGAAACCATTCTCAGGTTGCTCATAGCAACTCCACCCGATTTAGTCGCGTTTTTGAAACAGAACGTTTTTTTTTCATCCTTGGTATACGAGTATGTATCAGCTCAAGGCTTAGGTCGCCATATGTGCGATGAAATGTCTTGGTTTCTTTAGCCTTTACAAGAGATATTTCAACCTCTCTGATTTGGCAACAATTTTTATTATCCATATACGCCCCAAGAACTAAGATAATGCTTTACAAGACGCTAATCCTACCCGTACCCTTATTTTGAGCCGAGGGCTGGGCGATAAGCAAAACGGGAGAGCAGGGTCTCTGCAGGAAAAACTCTGCGACTTATTTATAGTCGTATCGGCGATGAAAGCGAATGAAGGAGAAGACCCAATCGCGAACTCTTTGTGCTGTACCAAGATGTGGATGTAGTTCAAAAAGGAAAAATCCTTGGACTTCAGTGGCTCTATCGAGTGAATGGAAAACAACACTCCAGCTAAGAGGGTCTTCAATTACCAGCCTCCGAGTTCGAGAAGGAGAAGACCGAACCTCCGGTATAGTGACTGTGATTGCGGACGTTAGAGGGTCATGACAACTAGAAGCAGTGTGGCTGGGACCGTCAAGAATGAAAGGCAGTTATAGCTCAGGCTCAGATCATAAAAATAAACAAATATTGAGATCCTCAGAGAAAACGCCACATCCAACATCATCTTTTCTTTTGAAACCGTCACCGCTGGTGCCGAATTGTGGTTAGGGGACGAAAATTCGACATCTAAAAGCATTTGCAAAACAGTGAGCTTTAGCGCTGAGCTGTGGAGCTGATGTTGGATGTGGCGTAACATTTGCATTCCGTAAGAAGCAGCAGTATATTTGTGTCAATATATTTCCCAATCTTCAAAACATTCTGCAAAGCGTTTTTGTAAATATAGTTTTCTTCTTCTTCTTCTTCTTGTGGCGCTACAGTTCGGTGTGGACTTGGACATAGTTTTAGATATTATAAAAAACGAAAAATTTACTTTTAGTTTTATCAGAGAAAATATCTATTCGTGAAGTTTGGCAATGATGTCACTGACAGTAGTGTCAACTTTAAAACAAAAATATTTATTCCTATTCCAAAGTACTTAAAAATTAAAATTTTTGGTAGTAGGCAAGGATTTAATGAAAATTTTGTTTTTCTACCCGATTTCATGCATATAGGAGCCACACCCAAATGTTTCGCCATCAGAGATTCGTTCTCAACAACTGCCGTAGCTCTAGGTTCGATTCCCGGACGCAGCAAGCATTTTTTCACGGTACCACCCCCTTCGAGTTGCTGACAACACTCCAGGAGTACTTATTGTCTTTGAAAAGCTTCTTAAATATCGACGATCGGAGTCAGCAAAAAACTGTAGGTTCCTTCTGCGCGTGAAAGAATAGTAACACGCACATGACGAGTAGTTGTTGTAGATGCAAGGACTTGGTCCCTTGTGGGCTGTGGTGTCACTTAATTATTATTTAGGTTTAGAAATAATTGAATTATTATTTAGATCTTGAAAATGTTATAGACGGACAGATGTATAAAACATTTTTTTTTTGACAAACGAAACCTTAAAATGTCTAATTGTTGAAAATTGAAATTGAAACTATTTCCCACATCATTCATAAGGACACCTAAGCAGTGCTTTTTTTGTGGGATGCGCTCAAGGATGTAATAGAAGGTACTAGCAGCCCGAGCTGCCAGCATGAATGATTCGCAACCCGAGATGCTCGATTAAGGGAAAACTCACCTCGCGGAATTACTGTTAGGTATAATTTCGCGGAAGAAAAACTTTCACTTAGTGCTGTTGCTGTCAGTATCGCCATCGTAGTAAAAAGTAATTCACTTGCGGTTTAACATTACAAAAACAAAATGCACAAAAAAACAGAAATATACTTTATCCGAGACCTCACAATCTTTGGGGATTTTGGCATGCAACTTACAGAATTGTTGAGGATCAATCTTTTTGAAATACTTTCTATATATTCATTGTGTTTTCATTAAGACATTTTACAATACATAGCAATGGACTTGTTTATTTTTAATTTTCAAAAAAAGGTAAGAAGAACATAACCCTTCCCTTCCCAATTAAATAAGACTATTTCACGCTTCTTCTAAGCTACGTAGCTACTCAACTCCTAAAAATTTGAACATAAAACATCGGTTTTAGGAAGTTGCCCACCTACTTAAAAACTCGACAGATATTTTCGAAACTAATTAAAAAAAACAAAACAAAATCCATAACTGCATCAAGTTCTCCTTCAATTATCCTGTTGAAACCAAATGCAAAGTTTCTAATCAGAAATTTCAAAAATTATAAAACTTAATTTCGAAAACTAATTTTAAGCTTCTCTTCACTTCGCCGTTCTCTTTGCCTTCTGCCAACTCCCCTATATGAATATCAAAAGGATGTGTTTTTTGGATTTTTTGGTAATACAATAACTCGTTTTCTTGTCATGTCCTTAATCTGTTTACCTCCTCGTCTGGGTATTGGTTAAAGAACGAAAGGCTGCACAGCCCCCTTCATCCATTGAGATGCCCTGTGGAATTAACAAGTTTACTTTGCTTACTTGTTCCCGCAACACAAACTTTTATACCGCTTAGGGCATGGTTAGCAAGTATGTCTCGTCCATTGTGCTTTCAAGGACGAAGCTTAGCCCGTTTACGCTCCGTTGCAGCATGAAAAAGAGGTTTCACGCCTCGTCACCGCACGTATCTCATCCTGTTTTATTAACAATTTTCTCCTACTGACAGGTTTTTTTTGTATTCTGCTTCCTGTTTTCATTTTTCCACAATTTACCGACGTCCATCGCAGTTTACAAATGCAGACGGTCTTTCTTTCTTTCATTAGTGGCCTGTGCAGAGGAGTGGAAACCGTGCGTTTAATCTGAAGATACCACAGTTTTCATTGAAACTTTGAGAACAACGTTAACTGGCGGCAAGCTTCTCCATCGTTCCGATGGCAGGGAAGGATATGCGAAACACTCACAGACTACGTGAGTGCTGGTGGTGGAGATGCACGCAGTGTATTATGACAAAATGAAGTACGTTTAGTAAATTCAAGTTGCAACTTCAGACGCATGCATTTGTTACTTGTGTGTGTGTGTGTGCTTAGAAGCGCATACGTACGTCGTGGGGCAGCAATTAATTGCAATTGGACTGTTGGCGGGTATGGTATCTGAGTCAAAGTGCAGTACTGGGGAGCATATTAATGGCTGGAAAGTTTATTCTCTCTGAATTAATTAAACCTCAGTGTGTGCAAATAAACGAGACTTGCAAGGCCTTAAAGTGTGAGTGCCTGCATTATTTTAACGAATCCTTTCAACGCAGTTTCAAAATATGAACAGTTGCCGAAAGATTTTGGACGTTGAACAGTGGCGTGCATACAATAGTGCGTCACAAAATTAATTTTATTCAAATAGAACCAAGGTTTTAAGTATTGATGGGCAACAATTTTTTGTGTCTTCGAAGTGGAAATTCGAGATTTTGACATTTAGTTCCACAAAAATGGATTCTATGATTTGTATCCTTTAAAGAATTTTGTTGAATATACAGAGGACACTGAACTATCTATCTAATTTTCTGTTGAATTAGAATCGATACGAAGCAAAGGAGATTTCATCTCTCCTGCAGATTTCGTTGGAAAATATTTGATTCGAATATTTGACTACAGTAGGTTCTACTCAATTCAGGAGGACGTTATTTTTATTTCCAAAAAGCTGACGAGAGATCGGACTATCTGGAGAGGCATGTTGGTTGAGGCCAAGTTCGAAATTCGACCAAGCAAAAGCAAGCCAAAATAATTTCGTTATATTGAAGTCACATGGCGTTTACCATGACATGCAGACATTGGAGCCTGTCTGCTTGACGCCTCCTCATTGAACCAAATAAAAAACAATGTCGGCAGAAAAAATGCCCAACATCCGAGGAGCTATAATGCAAAACAAGGGAACTGGGCTAGAAGACATAAGGAAAAGAGTTTAGAAACGCCTGAAGAAAAAGTCTCTCGCAACCTCCCAATTCAAAGATATCGAAGACCGTAGGGATAGAGACAAAATCTGGTATTATACACCCAACCGTGTAACTGATCCGCAAGGAACAGTGAATGTGTTTAGCGGACCTTACCAGAAAGAGAGTGATAGGCAACCAGGATATTTCTAGTATTATAATTGGCCCCTGCGGCTGCTGTACATTCAGTTAATTTTGAGTAATTTAATATTTTAACTCTCGGCAACAGCAGCCGCATACTCATAAGTGCGCATGGTATGGACGGTGACCATGAGTAGTGTGCACTTGAACATACCGGGCTTGCGATTTTTTCCCACAAACTTGCGCTCAACAGTCGCGGTGAGTGCTTCATGTTGGCCACTGTTTAGGTCACTCACTTCAAAATACGTATTTTCCGATGTTAAAGCGACTCACTTCGATCCGCAGTGGTATGATAAAGATTTTCTGTTTGTCGAGTTGAAAACACCCGTCAGTGTCAAAATGAATGTAGTAGATTCTATCAAATGAAACGACTGAAACCTACTCTTCATCACCTCGAAGAAAGTCTCTTGGTTCTAAAGACGGTTTAAGGAGAGTTTTCTGTACTATCAACTCACCATATGGCCCAAAATTCAAATGACATTAGTGTGCGCATACAGTGAAGTTAAAAAATGATAAAAAATTGATTTCTGATTCGGCTACATCACCTATGACACAAAATAAAACCACTAGATATGTCACCCTGTAAACATCTAGTTTGGCATCATATTTCCGCACGAAAAGTTTTAAGTAACTTGCGTACATGCCACATGCATACATAACATGTCGAGCACAATATTTGAATTTTGAATGTCATACCAATACGTTGGCGCATGTTCACGCAATAATCTTTGAGGGAATTCCTGTGAATTCAAAGGTAATGTAGAAAGTTTTCAACGGTTACACACATGTCATAAGCAGCTATTACTCTCGTCAATGCTTTTTTTTTCATTTTTCAAACTCCGTGAAAGAAAAGTGAGCTAGTTGGCAATAGAACGCGGAGACATGTAATTCCTTGGAAAAATTTAAAAATAATTTCAAAAGGAAATTGTGTTCATAAGCCAGAAAAGCATCACTTGCATGGGGAAATTTTAATCCAGATTAAAGAGGCAGACTGAAGAAATATGTCTACCCATGTAGGGCCACGATTGGTGATGCTATGAAATGATTAGGCCGAATTATATTTGTTAAGAGTTTTGAACAGCTAAATCAAGAATTATGCATTGTACCATTTCCATGGTGATGCTAAACAACCTAGAGACAAGATGACCGGCAACCAGGCATTAAACAACAGCGACTTACTGGAAATTCGACACTCCCCTTTCTTGCATTAGAATAAATTTTCAATTCCTTCCCCCGAATACTAATCAAATTCTTTGTTCATGTAGTCATCCAACACTCTACATCCGACATCCGCCATCCATTATCCGAGTATTCATTCAACTTTTCATGCAACTCCTCATATCAGACAATCATCTCTTTATCTTCATAGTTATTGACTCTTCCGTCAACTCTTCACTCAACTCTTCATCCAACACTTCATCGGTCTATTCATTCCACTATTTATCCAATTCTTCTACAAATTTTTCATTTAAATTAATAACCGACTCTTCATCCAAATTGTGACTTTTCATTCAGCATTTCTTCTATATATTCATCCAACTCTTTCTCCAACTCACTATTCATTTAAATCTTCATTCAACACGTCATCCAACTTTTCATTGAACTATAACTTTAATTTTCCATCCATCGTTTCAACACTTCATCAGTCTATTCATTCGACTATTTATCAAGCGACTCTTCATCCAAATGGTGACTCTTCATTTAGCATTTCTTCCAAATATTCATCCAACTCTTTGCCCAAACCCTTTATTCTTCATTTGAGTTTTCATCCAACACACCATGCAACTTTTCATTTAACTATTACTCCAATTCTCCATCAAACGCTCCCTTCGTGTCTTCATCTCTTCATTCTTCATCCGATTGTTCATCCAACTTCTCAACAAACTCCTAATTTAACTAAATAACCGACTCCTCATCCAAATCGCGGCTCTGCATTCACCACTTCGTCTAAATATTCATCCAAACCGCGGCTCTTCATTCACCCCTTTTTCTAAATATTCATTCAAGTCTCCTTTCATACATCACCTGAGTCGATGCTATTCACCATTTATTTGAATCTTCATTTAACACGTCATGTGAATATAAATTCAACTGTATGTAAATCCAATTGTCCATCCAACGCTCCATTCGTCTCTTCATCTCTTCATCCGACTATCCATCCAACTCTTCATTTAACTGAGCAACCGACTCTTTATTCATCTCTTGACTCTACATCCAACACTTCTTCTAAATATTCACTCAGCCCTTTCTCAAACTCTTCACTTTTCACTCGACTCTTCTTCCTACACATCATGCAACTTTTCGTCCAACTATAAATCCAAATCTCTATCCAACGCTGCATCCGTTACTTCATCTCTTCATCCGACTATTCATTCAACTCCTCTTACAATACTTCATCAAACCCTTAGTCCGGCTATTCAACCAACTCTTTATCCAACTTTTTATCCATTTAACTCTTTATCCAACACTTCCTTCTACTATTCATCCGACTTGCTATCCGATTTTTCATTCAACTCCTCATCTCACACAAAACTTCAACCAACTCCAAAAAAGTGTCACATCTCTACAGCGTTTCCAAATTGCTCAGCTGTATTACAGAAATCAGCGTTCTGTGATGCAACAGGTCACGGATTTTTTGTACATTCATATCTGGTCTCCTACGCTTAACGATCACCGATCTTGAACCCCAAAGGAGATGGTGGCGTGGACAAATTTCAAGTTGAACGTCCTGTCCATTAATCGAACGTAGGATCTCTGGCGTTTGAGTCGTAAAACAATAAACTAGGCGTTACTTATGTTCCCCTTCACCTGCCTGCCTTGCAACATATCCCGTATTGTTTTGTCAAATTAATGTAATCACACCTGGCCGCCACCACAGGCCTGCATTCACGCGTGAAAAACATACGCAGACCACTTTTGTGAATGAATTATGAAATCTAAACTCAATTATTACTTTTACCTCAGTAATTAGTTTATAACATTAGAGGCGATACGGCTGTGTCGCCAATTGCAATTAAAATTCACAAAGTATCCGCAAACATTTTTCACTAACACGAGCATGCATTTTCGTTCTTTTTTTGTGTATTTTCAGGTCCGTTCAATTAAATTACGCAAGCTTGCGTTCTGTGACCGCTGACAGTGTTGACAATGCAGGAGAGGCTGCCAATAAAGCAACAGCACCACAAACAATCAGTGCACCGATGATTTTGATTAATCGCTAGCTAAAAGTATCATTAAGGCGTCCGCCCGATTGTATCGGGGTGGGAATTTTAATTAACTATTTAACTGCTGTTTGCATTATAATATACGCGTGTAATTACGGGGACATGAGATTGCAGTTAACGAAGCAGTGATTGTGTGCGTGAATCTATCGCTTAAAGAGATTGATTGAATCAAATTCGCCGCGTGCCAACGCCAACAATTTAAACGCGTCTCTCATTTTTGCGCGTATGTGCTGCTGTCACAGAGGTTAATTCCGCGGAAAAATAGTGGTTAGGAGATAAAAATCGTTTTACCTTCTGTTTCTTAGTTTCGCTGCTTGTTTTGTTAGCCGGACGGAGTGGACATTTTTTGCCATAACATGGCGGTGGCAGCAAAAAGAAACCCATCAACGGACGACCGAGCACAAACATCAGCCACAGCAACAAGAAAACAAACAACGACAAAAAGTACGACGGCAAGGGTAACATCAGCAGCCGCCGCAGCGGTATCTGTGAGAATGAATTGCCCGATTTTAATCGTAATTAGCTTCAGTTGCTTTCTGCATCTAGGACTTTTGCTAACGTCAGCAGAGGGAGCCATTTCAAATCGAGGTAAGTAGCGAACGCTTTCGTCTCGCACGAAAGTGGATTTGTGTGTGTGTGTGTGTGTGTGATGGTTTGTTAGTGTTCTTAATGAGAGTGTGCATCGGTTTACATGAGAAGCCAGCAGTAATCCCTTGAGATGAGCTGCTACTGGTGCTGGGACCGAGTTGTTTGACACTCCGTCGTAGTTTTGTGCACTTAAATGGCTGCCAATGGCAATTAAGTCTTCTCATCCTGTGCAACCGTGGTGAAACTGTGGAATTGCGGTATTAAGTTAATGTGCATTCCAAGCACAAGAATTAGACAAGATGCAGGTGAATGAGGATGCTCTTTGCGTTTGTTTACAGAGTTTGTGCCTCGACTCGATCTCAAATCCCGGGTTCATAACTTTTCGTCCGTTGCACTTCATTCTATCTTTACCGCCTGCATCTGGGCCTTATCGTTACAGTGGCAGGCAGTTCATTTTGTTTTTTTGTCTTTCGTCGTCATCGTTGGCGGATCGTTGGCCACTTCCCACTACCCCTGTCGGCGGTGCCACATTTGCAGTCATTCTTTGCAGGACAAAGGACCTTTGCTGAACAAATGTTTAACCCACATTTGCTCTTCGATGCCCAACGACTCTATGTGCAGCAGCAGCGGAGTTCTCATATTTTTCTATGGGCTTCGACCGAGAATGGCTTTGTTAATTGTTTTCGACTGTACGGGTGAGGTAGACTGCGGTGGAACCACAGTACAGCTATTCAACCACCATTTTACCGGCTTGCAGTGCTCTCTGCCCCACCCCCCCCTCATATATACGCCGACTTCAGGGAGTATTCCTATTCGCTTTTATAATCCTTTTTTTCGCCTCCTTTGAGACTGCACAGGCGGGTGCTTATTGTCTAATGAATGAGGCGGATGTTGGCGGTTTAATATTTGCTCTTCTTCTGCTCCTGCTCCACCCCCCACCCCCCGCGGATGGATATTATGCACATGCCGCCGGGATGTGGGGGGGGGGGGTTATTAATTTACGAAATTACGAACATATTGTTCTTAAGGACTAATACAGGAGCAAAACAAGGAAGATGCTAATTAAAAAATAATAACCGAGAGGGAATTCCGCCCGAGCGACTGTCCGGGCTCTTATTTCGTTCTCTCATCTCATGCTGCTCATTTTACGCTCTGCCAGGGGGGTGGGGTGGGGAGTGTTAATCCCTCGTCCACGAGTTTGCTTGAATTTTCTCTCTAAATTAGTTCTGCTTGCACTAAAGATTTTGCTCACGCCTTTAAAACATTTCGACTCAACTTCGATCACAGAGGGGAATCTAGCTAAAGATTCGATGAGGACGATTGGGATTCCACTGAGCAAGGAATGTATGTCATGTTGGCTCTGTTTGTACATAAGCCACCTACGGTCATTCAAATTTCCATTCCGACTGCCAACCATGACATCGTGTGATGGGAATGCGCTCGGCACCTTCGACAAAACTCCCTATGTCCCTGATGGGTTTAAATAAATTTATTCACTCGTCGGTGGGCTCGTCCTGGCAGCAATTTGATGTCACATACTCACCCTGCCCCTCAGGGTGGACGTCTCTGGCTTCGTTTAAAACCTACATTGCTGGTCGCTTAATTAGGAACGAATTAATTATGAGGTGAGCATGTTGGTCTCACTTTAACACAGAAAAGGGACGTGCATTTCAAATCAATCTACTGCTTTGCAAATTAAAATTGCATGCTTGGCAAGTATCCACTTTCCGAAATATAGTCTTCACCTGTGCTGCAGACGATTTTTTTTGTCGTCCATTCGTCATCCTGGCTCTCTTCTCGGTCTTTCGGAAAATTTAATTATCTGGTTTGGTACGGCGCCACCGCTGCCTTGGACTGTGAACTTTGCGGAATGTCTCTTTATTAGCTCCGAATCTTGATTGAGTAAAAGCCCAATTTGAGTTAATTCTCTGAACCAACCCCCAACCGAGTTAGGGCTTCCCGGCCATGGGATAAGTTAATTTTTATAATTAAACGTGCCCATTTGCCTTGTGTCAGACGCTTGCGGGGGCGTGCACTGGCGCCTGTTCTTCAGTTCTTTGATTTCAATTTTGGGTAAAGGCGAATAAAGACGAAGCGAGTGACATTCGGAAGGGATCCCTTCGAAGGGGATAACGACAAAGGAAACGTTTAAAGCGATTTTTTTTTTCCTTCGTATAATTCCCTCCTGGTCAAAGGATCCGTTTTCGCTTTGTCCCAAGCCCCTCCCTGCCCCAACCGGTCTCCCCCCCACGTTCATTCTGCAACTGATTGATGATGGGTCTTCGATGACCCGAATTATAGATATACACTCGTTTATTTGCAAAAAGTATCGTTGTGTTGGAAATTAATGTTCCGCTTCGTTTGTGCTATTTGAATTGTCAATGAGGCGACCGAAAGGAGCTCTATTGATTGTGTTCATCCGTATTGTGCTGTGTGCGGCTGTGTTGGCGTTGCGGCCGACGACATTGGGGTGGCTTTTGGTCAATAGAACATTCGATTGTTGATTTGGGTAAATGATTGAACTTTTGCGTCTCACTCAATCTTTCCCTTTTATTTTTCTCTTCTCTGTTTTGCGTTTGTTTCATCCTTTTTTGTTTCTGCGGGGGTAATTCTTGATCCCATTTTATTTGGAAAAAGGATTTTTTTTTGGTCGGTTTTGGGCAATTAAAAAGGATGCCTGGGGTTTATTTTGTTTTAATTTTCCCTTGAATCTAATATTTTTGTCCTTTTAATTGAAAGGTCAAAGAATTAAGTTACGGGACATGGTGGCATGCGTGTACGATGTCATCTGTGTGGTCTATTAAGGAAGCGGATTCCTTCCTTAAGTTTGCTGAAATTGTAAAGGCTGTGATTGGAATATTTGCAATGGCGCGACTGGCCCCTCAGCCTCATGTAGACCACATTCTGAAACAACCCAAGAAATATTAAAACTTTCAACTAAAATTTGCTTTGGTTCTGATGGCGGTGAGGAGTTTGGGGAGAAGAGACAGCTCTAAGATCGCCATGCCTTTACTTGCGTGAGCTTTTTGTGTACCTAATACTGGCATTCGAATGGACAGTGTTTCATAGTTTCTAGGTCTCCCATATCACAAGAGATCCTACAGATGCAAAATTAAGTAAATTTTGTGTCGCTACGTTTTACAAGAGACCAGTGCTTAGCTTCTTCTCAACAACCATTCGTGTTATTTGTGCTACTGTTCTCTGACAGGTTGGAAGCGACCTACAGTTTATTGTTGATTCCGAATGGCGAAACTTATTAGTCAAATTTTGTACTCTGAGTGTTGTCAAAAAACTCCTGAGAAGTGGTTTCTTAAAAAAAAGGATTTCAGTCCACACTCGGTTGTGACGGCCGAGTAAGGTTTCAGCTCAAAACTTGGGATTTTGTTGTAGTGGAAAAATAATACAAAACTCTTTCCACTAACTCAATCACATCATTGAGTTATTTGCCCAATATGAACAAAACTAGGTTCTTCATTTCGTGGTTCTTAGTTGGTAGCACTGGTATTTAACACTTGCCAAACTTAGCTTAAATTGGCAGTGTAAAGTTTTAAGCTGAAATTTTGCCATTTACGAAAATGATTCGAACACTGAGTTAAAGTTATTAATACGTACTACAAAATTGGTGGTTCAAACGTACGAGTATACTACTAGTCATCTGCATAAACAATCATTTTAAACCTATAAAATTGGTCAGAGGGCTTCTCTCCTGGGACTGGAATTTGTTGTGAATTTGTTCCTACACCTTGAACGGTGATTATGATGATTTGTAATCCACTTAAGGAGGATGAGTCCAACTTCTTTCATTTCATTGAAGACGGGTTTTACGTTCCGAATCCCTGTTAATAAGCCTGTATTTAGTGCCGTCGTTATCGTGTTTGGTGCTACACTATATTGAACAGACGGAAGCGTATTCGAAACTCATTCTGTGTTTCCAATCCAATAGATTTCGGATTGGCCCCTAAGCCCTCGCGGTGTGACTTTCTAAAGTGTCGGGAGCATTTTCGTCCTGATGTATGACTTCCAGAAAGCTACTGGTTTTCGAAAACAGTTAATGAACGGTTTTCGCCCCGAATGTGTGTGGCGTGTGGTTAATCCTTAAAAAAAATAAACATCCAAAGTCCACAACCCATTGTTTGACGAAACTTTTTTCATTTTTCTAGCTAGAGATGAGTGCTGCGTCAAAAAAAATCGGCTTATCGGCTGATTACGAATTGATGCATTTTCTGACTTCATCATATTTGGAGAAGTGAAAAAAATGATAGTCGGGGGTGTAAGGTCTGGGCTAAACGACGTGTAGAGAGAGCGGACTTAAGAGTATGTCTTGGCCCTACAACATTTAGCCGAACATTTTTGAGGAGCGTTGTGTCCGATTCTGGTCAGCTTTTCCTTGTTACTCGGCTCAAGCGTATCGACTGATGTCGATACGGTCATAATACACCACACCCAGCTACCCCCCCCCCTATCTTCGGGCCTTGAATACTCGACACGAACATCAACGATGAGGCATGGCTGCGGTACCGTGCCCGAAGTTTCAAAATGAACTGATCACCAATTACAATCCGATTCAATAACGATTTCTTTTAAATCGCTCAAGAAATATTTGTTACATGCGAAGTAGACATTCAACGTCTCTTGACTTCAAATTTCTCAGATTGTCAGTTCAGTTACTTTCAAACGAACGGAAACAATTTGCTAAACGAACCCAAGTGTATTTAGAAGTTGTGCGTGCTGCTGTTTTCTCACGAGTAGAAGGGACCTACGGTTTTTTGCCGACTCCGAACGGCGAGATTTGAAAAGCTTTTCATAGCAAATTGATACTCCATGAGTGTTGTCAGCAACTGGAAAGAGGTGGTGCCGAGAAAAAATGCAAGGTGTTCCGTCCGGAAATCAAACCCAGACCTTCGGCGTGTGGGTCTACGCACTTACCCACCACGCCACGGTGACCTCGACTACGAACACGCACTTACCCACTACGCCACCAGCTAGGGAATAGTCTCCACAAAATTTCCATCAAAGTGCGATGATCTTAGGGTCCTTTTTTCTTCAAAGTTCAAGAGTAATGTAGAACTTTCCTTAGGATCTCTGTTTTTAACACAAAAATCTACATACCCAGCGAAGCAAGAAGTATTGTTGTTAAATCTTCAAGTTACCTCAATCTAGGTTAGCGTGCATAAGGATGTCTTGGGGAATGATCTAGGACCCTTTTCCCCGATTCAAGTAGTAATGAAAATGAAAGGATGTAGTCGAAAAGCAATGAAGTAGAGACACATACTTGCGCTATTTCAACGCAGCTATTGCTGCGACCCAAGAAGCTTAAAATGATAGGTCACTGTGTGACGCAAAACCATGTACAAAGACTTCTATAAAGGTTTCCGAGCTAAGGATTAGGCGCAAAACGTCCTTCACTGACTTCAAACCTGTCTTTCTCTCACAATAGTCAGAAATAATTTGATCGGAACTACTTAATAACAGCCTAGACGAACTTGGTGATGTTAGACACGAAAAAATCAAGAAATTCATTTGGAAAGCAAACCAGTAGGAGTTTGAGGGATAGGTATCCTTCCCATGGGCGCCAAGCAAACCAAAAAACCGGCAGGTGGCAAGTCGACTGAGTAGGCTCCAACAATCTTGCTCTCTCATCCACATCACCCTTACCCTACCCACCCTACGCTTCCACTTAATGACATATACTGATTTTATGGCTACATGACAGTAACTTTCCAACGAATATTTGGAAAGATGATTACTGGAAAAAAAATCACGCCATCTGTTGTACAATCGCACGAATTAACAAATTTCGCAAATAAACATCTATTGAACTGACACGGTAGAAAATAAGCGGCAATTCAATTCGATTAAAACCCACCGCTCCATTCTACTGACTTCGTGTAGCCGCCAAGCTAAGAGAACGGAAAAAAAGAATAACTTAAGCATAAGTCCTTGATTATTTTTCTGCTTCAATGACACAAGCATCATCCTGCGTCATCCGTGCTCTCAATTAATTAGGACGAATTCTTCGTAATTGAATGCCTTCCTTCGTGGATCGCGGGAGAAAAAGGATCTCTTCATCGAAAATCAAAATTCAATCACAGTCTCCTTCCATGTCGTTGAATGAAGAAGAACTGGGAATTCTTCTTGGCGGTAGCGGATGCTGTGCGATGACAGCGAGCGTCATACGATTTCTACTTCACCCTTCCATCCGTTCAGCGCGTAGATGAGTCGCGCTGTGGTGAACGTTGGTGGATGGTGGATCGATTTTTTTTTTCACTGTACCAGCCACTTGAATATTCACGGCAAGAATGAGAGAGATTTCCTGCAAGCGAAACGAATTAACCAGAAAATTCAATTATCGAGCTCCACTTAATTTCCCTCTAAATAACCTCAATTTTCTAATTCGATTAATTCCCTCTGCACAAATATAAACTCAAGAAATCATTCGTTAAGGGATTTTCGCTTCATCTTAGGGATGCCTTGCATGTACATGAGTGGCTGACGAAAGTCGGGTCTTCATTGCCGTTTCTTTGGCTTACTTTTCTGCATCCGTTGTGAGTTCAGGGTTCTCTGACTTGTAGTCGTTTCGCGCAAAAGTTTCACTAAGCAACGCAAAAAAATGAGGTATTGTGAGGCAATTTCAAGGGATTAGGACACGATGGTATGGGTTTTGTGGTGCTGTTCGAATGCCACTTGCGGAGAGGCACAACTAGCGTGGTGCTGAGTAAATGGTTTACATCGAAGGGTGTGTTGAAATGAAGCCGATTGGAATGAAGACTAATTTATTCGTGACGTGGTCTTGTATACTCGATGGGTTGGTTCAATGAAGTCATACTAAGGACTTTAATTTCAAGAAAGTTTTTAGCCAATTCGACGGCCTAGGCCAAGGTGGCGCACACCAACTTGGAGTGCGCAACTGGAGGTAGCTGGCGCGAGATTGTGTTGACTGAAGAGGCATGCTGGTTGAGGCCCAGGTCTATGCTTTTCATGAATTTGTCGATGTCGTGTCATCAAAAATTTGCTTGAGATGGGTTCTTTCAATCAGACAACCTCTATCACCGATTTAGCTAAATAAAGCTTCGTTTCGGCCGAATGCAGGGTCGTCTTCTTGGCATAAACCAATGACTTAACGTAGCCTCACAGAAAATGGTCAAGTGGCGTTAAATCGCACGTGTAATGTGCCCAATCGACTGACCCATTACTGACCCGCACTAAAAGTGGGGACTCAATCAAAAATTGGCAGATATAATTTACGCCAGACCAATACCCCAGATTTTGCTTATTGACGAACCCATTGAGCCAAAAATGACCTACGACACTGAAGATGATTTTGCGATGAAATTCATCATCTTAGCGCATCTTCTCCAGAACCTAATCGGAGAGCGTTCGTCGTTTCAATTGGTCCACCGGTGTTAATTCTTGAGTCAGCTTGATCTTTTATGGGCATACACCAAGATAACAATAATAATAATAATTGAGTGGCACGCAAGGGACCAGCGCCTAGCTTCTGCAATAACTACTCGTGTTGTGCGTGCTATTGTTCTCTCACAAGTGGCAGGGAACTAGAGTTTTTTTGCCAACTCCAAACGGCGAGTTTTGGGAAGCCTTTCATAGACATTTCGTACTCATTAAATGTTGTTAGCAACTCGAAAGAGGTGGTGTCGTGAAAAAATGCGATGACTTACTTACGCACTACGCCACGGTGACCTAAAACCAAGATCCTTACGCGAAATACGCCATAATGTGGTCTCAGCGATGTCCAATTCTTGAGAACGTCATTTAGTTGACCGATTTCGATTGCTTGCTACAGACGCCTGAATGGCGGCGACATTTTCGATACTTCGACCAACCCGGTGTCTCACTACTACGCATCACATAACGAATAGGTAGACTCAAAGTTGTTGGCTCTTGTTCTCGAATAGGTAAACTCACATTTGTGACTCTTGTTACTGGCTATCTACTAAGACGAGAATTACGACTAAATATTGGAGTCAACGCTCTTAAAGTTTCTGTTACCGACATCGAAACGCGGTAGAAAATTTTCGTAATTTGTAGCCGTTGCTAGGTACTTTACCATGATGGAAATGTTGAGTTTACAGAATGAACTGACTGAAACTGATGATTAGTGAGAGAGGACGTTCACAAATTACATTCAAAGTTGTCATTTTCCTATTTACGAGTAAGTTTAAATGCGGACTATTTTTGAACTAAAGTAAATTTCATACCACCACTGCTCCGGCCCGAAAAGTCTTCGAATCTGAGCCATTGGGACAAAGCAACAGAGGACAGCCTAAGCTAAGGTGGCGCACACAATTGGGGAAGGACCTTAACCAACTTGAAGTGCGCAACCGGCACTTGTTGGTTGAGGCCCAAGTCCACCCCGGACTGTAGCGCCAAAAAAAGAAGAAATTCCAAGCCAACTTAAGAAAACCATTACTTCATTCCATTTCAATGTTGTTTATCTCTTGAAATACTCTTTAAAAGAGAACATCTTTAAATACTAGAAGTTTCTGCGGATTATCTCAGTGGCTTAAGTTGACGAATAGAGACTATTCGTGTATTATGAAATATAAATTAATTTGGAGACGGAGAAAATCCCGAAATCCAAAAACCCGAAATGCCGAGGATTCCGGAATTAGGATTCTGTGAAAAACCAATTTCATATGAGCACCTACTCCCTACACCATGCATCTTAGCCTCCCTATTCCCTAGTTCCCTAAAATTCGTGGCTTCTTTCTCGGAATCTTTTTTGTAGGCATTTCGAGATGATGATGACTCTTCAGTTCACCACGGACCAGGTCCAAGTAATTACTCATATTGTAGTGTCTGAACGCTGCCGATTCGCCAGTTGTCAACAAGATAGCTACGAATGACAGAAGGGTTTTCCATGTGCTCGTTTTCCCTCTTCCGTTTCAACAGTCTGCAACTAGCGCCCGACATAGACATATAAGATTCCTGAATTAAAATGAAACACGAACACTTTACTGGCGACGAGGATGGGATTTACTTATCAGAGCAATTTTTAATGTGTCGACATTTATTAGAAGTTTGAAAAAAAAAAACATGGAAGAGGGGGAAAATAAATTTATCGAGAGTAAAACAAATTTAGAAGGCGCTACAATTTCTATCAAACCTAAATCAAGGATAATGGCATCTATTGGATCCATAGAACCATTTAATAGTACAAACCCGGCCGCATGGAGTTCGTACCAGCGGCGTTTCGAAATGTACTTACTGGCTAACGGAATCGAGGATGTTAGAATTCAAAAGGCGATATTCCTCACGATCTGCGGAGCACAATGCTTCGACTTGGTAGAGTCCTTAATTTCCCTAAGGAACATCGAAGATGTTAACTTCACGACGATAATTGAGTAGCTGACAAAACACTTCACACCCACTCCATCTGAGATGGCGGCAGTTTTCAATTTTTTCAAGCGAGATCAGCAACCTACAGAGTCAGTGGCTGAGTATATTGCAGAACTTCGACACTTAATTATAGATTGCAATTTCAGTGGAGACGTCGTAGTTCGAATGCTTGCGTTTCATTCTTCTCTCACGATTAGGGGGTCCTATAGTTTTAAAACCTCAGAACGGTGGAGAGTACGCTTTAAATTTCGTTAGGATAAGACTTAAAATATGCGAGGATCAGAAATTGTGTCTGGGACTTTTGACATGCATCTGTAGCCGCCACTATGCCATGGCATCACACACATAACTACCATCTGAAATCTCATCAAGCAGCCACTGTATTCTCCGCTTCATAATTTTTCCTTCTTGAGTCCTTGTATAGATTTCAAAAGTGGTTGAGATGATCTCATGATTGGGTCATTCGTTAAGGAACGTGCAGGAGAGAGCATAAAACATACATTTAGCATTTCCTTTCGCTTTCCAATATTTATTTCAATGAAATATTTGGTAAACAGTCAGAAAGAGACGTTTCCAATCCTGTGTCCGCTCAAATTGTGAAGCAATTTATCAGAGATCCATCCATCTAGAGTGCATATTCCCTTTAATGTACAAGCATACAAAACAAACATTCCATGTGCACGTTAGTTGCTCGAACACCAAATGCTCTCAGCAATCTTTTCAAATTCAAAATAAACGAACTTGATCGAAACTTCCGAAAAACCACCTCAATGTTTGCTATCCTTTGGGGAATCGGATTCTTCAAAGCATTAATTACACAACTCTTTCACAACAAAAAACTTTATGGCTGCACACCACCCAGACTTACATAAATTCTTGAGGCTTGAATATTGAATCAAAGGAGGAAAGGATCACCGAGGAGGGAATGAGAAGCGAAACGTGGTCCTTTTAGCCGTAACTCAGCCTTCTCTATCAATTTAAAAGATTTTCGAAAAGTATTCTAGTCTCTCACCAGCTCTAACACGAAAATTGCTTTCGCAAAACTCCTCAAGGAATTCTGAGTACATGGGTGGGACGCAGAAATAGCACACCATCATCGCCGTCATTACGTTGGGGAGTCTCGCTGTTTGCATTAGGGCACTGATTAAAAGGATAATATCGGTTGGCACAGAATGAGTTTCGCTTTTTTCTCTCGTTCTCCTTTCTGCCCCAAAAGCAAACCAAATCCATTTGATCCTTTTTTTTTTTTTCTTGCGGTTACATCCCAAACTTCATTTGCTTGGTTTAGTAACAAGATAAATGATTTTTCAGCGTCGCCGCGCCGCCGCGCCGTTCTAATAGAATTTCTAGTGCTAAACACCGATCACCTCCCCAGTCGGCACGAAAAGGGGTTAAAGCGAGGCAAATACGCACCACCCACCCCCAAATGCAAAGCCGCTCAGTTAATATTTTTTTTAATTAAGCGAAAATAACTTTTGAAGGGGTGCGGGTGCACATGGAAGGGCGTGCGATGATTGGTGGAAAAAGAGGAGAAAATCAAATGTATGAACGCTCCGGGAGAAGAAAGGCACGAGACCGAGTCTCCCTCTGGCGGCAAAGGGGTACTGGGCACGGATGTGTTGAGGAAAAAGCGAAAGCGGAAATGACATGGTGATATTTTATTCTGCAAAAATTAATTCATTTACGATGAGGAATTTTCGGGTTTTTGGGGTTTACGGCAGTTTATTGTACTGTTTTATTTTTTGTCTGTGCCGCTTTTACCCCAAAATCTTCCCGACCACCGCAGCCACCCCGTCCGCGTCCAATCGGCGCAGAGGAGCCAAACAAATTGGTTTTTTAATTAAATTCCCGTAATACGCAGATAAGTGCTTGGTAAGTATCCTTTTGTTGGGGTTCTTCATGTCGGCGTCGACGTCGCCGTTGTCGCTTCCTCACCCAGGCGACTACCGATTCAAGTGGGGGAGCGCAAGCGAGGAATTCAGCATGTGTTTAATGATTTTTTAATTTTATGATGCTTTCGAGAGCCTTTTTTTTTGGGGGGGGGGGCTTTGGGGGCAACTCGCACACAGCAGATAGTGGTGTTGATGGATGAGTTGCGGTTGGGAAGTGGGATGTGGGCGAAAAACGGAAGCGCTCGTGGAGGGTTTGTGGAACTCAGATTGCGGCATTATGTGTCATTAAGTGGGGGGAGAGGCGAAGGAATCTTGCGGTTCTTAGCAGAGAATTGTGAATTTGGCTGAGTGCGCAGAAAGTAAGTAGCTTTGCGGTGAGTCATTATCTCTTGTGGTGTCTGAGACTGTTTTGTTTTCCTCATCTTGCCTGGATTGCGGTCGGAGCGAATTGAATAGAGTCAGAAGTTTGTGTGAATACACAAGACGAAATACGTCTTTTGAAGTTTTTCATTTCACTTTAATTGAAAATGTTGCAACAGGTTTGGCTAGTGAGTTGTGTTGTAGAGCCAGAATAATGCTCTGTCAAT
This sequence comes from Eristalinus sepulchralis, assembly GCA_944738645.1. Classification (NCBI taxonomy): domain Eukaryota; kingdom Metazoa; phylum Arthropoda; class Insecta; order Diptera; family Syrphidae; genus Eristalinus; species Eristalinus sepulchralis. The sequence continues at coordinate 37,905,072 of OX122882.1, read as the reverse complement.
CAATGTGAAAATTGAACCATTCTCCGCCTAAGCACTTGGACTGAAACAATACGAGTTCTGATTGTAAACAGCACTTTTAACATTTATGACCATCATCAGGAGTAGGGAATCATCCTCCAAAAATAAATTACTTTGCCAAAACTTCAGAAGCGAAAATTGTTCACCACGGTAGGCGCAATATTCGTGAACATTCCACAGTGACTTGCGAAAACAGATCCAATTTAATTCGATAACAAAAAATTCCCTTCCAGCCAACAAATACAACCCCCAGACACAGACGTGGGTAACTCTTTGGGGGTGGGCGCACATCTGGTCTTTGGATTGATTCAATATTCTTTGCAAAAGTTGTTCTCTTTAAATATATGTAAAGTCTGAGTGAAAGTACATCGATTCGAAGCGGTTGTGGTTAACATCGCACTCTGTGTTGAAAAAGTCTACTTAGCACGAATAAACTTCCGCCCGCCTGCATACTGGGCTGCCGCCGTCGACTACGAACAACAGCAACTCAAATAAGTTATGATGTGATTTGAGCGAAATCAGCAAAATTTTCGACATCACAAAATCAACAAACAAACTCGTCGAACAATTCTCTCGTCCTGCTGTGCCCCCTTGCTCCGTGCGTGTCTCCACTTTGAAGCGTCACCCACGATGACGGTGTTAGAGTTCTCTTGCACGATGGAAGGCAGCAAGCAACTCCTGCTCGCTTCTCACAGGAGATGTGTGCTCAAATTCAAGCTTCGCTCTTAGAAGACGAAATACAATTGGTATTTGACTTAGCATTAGACAAACATCCTTGACAGAGCGTGTTTGCGAGGGAAAAGTTTTCTCGCTGAACACTCCAAACGGGGAGTGGTTGGAACTGATTCGACTTTCTCTCTCTTTCTCTGTGTCTCTCTCGCACACTCTCGCTCCTTAGGGAAGATGTTTGTATGGGATACAAATAAAAATTATTTTGATTTTAAGAAGAGCCTGAGATTTGGCGTCTGTAGGGAAGGCAGAACGCTCACCCATTAAAATCTCGGCGAGCAAGTTCTGATGACAACGGGGATAAGTTAGCGTCTTTCGTCCTTCGTTAAGATCATTAAGGGCGTCGTTGTATGCGATGGTACTTCCAGCTGAGCTACCCTGCACATTGACAGATTGGCAGCGGTGGTGGCGGCGTAATTTCAAAACTACGCGCCCCTCCCCTCCCCTCCCCCGCCCCAAAAGCAAACACCACTGAATGTGTTTTGGTTTCGCTGGTGTGTTTTTCTAATGAACTGCACAGAAAGTTTGCGCGCCTCGTCGCAATTTCCATAGCATTCGGAAACTTGAAGTGCACTCGTTGCTCCAAGTTGTCTTCCTGTTTTGTTCTACTCCCCCATGCATCGTTTCGTTTCGTTTGCATTTGTACGTACTGCTGAGATGCAATAAATCAGTTGAGGGTGGATGCAATTAAAGAATAATTTCACTTAGTTATCCAGCAAATAAATTCCTTTTGCAGTGTTTGCCAGAAGGGTTGTGTTGTTGTTGCTGTTGCTAAGGGTCTTGGGGGGGGTGGCTTCCCATGAAAATCATTAATCTACGCGAGGCAAAAAAGACAACACTTCACTAGTTTATCCGTTTGATTTATGAAATGGAATATTTTATATTTGCAAATAAATTTCACGGAGTGCAAGTACAATTTCACACACACTCACACACACACACACATACACAGAAAGTGGTGGAGCTTTTGAATGTGAAATGTAGTTTTTGGGATTTGAATTTCACATTCGGTGACAAATTGGGTCGACGGGCGGTGGAGGGAACAGATTAATTGCCTTATATCTTCATTTTGGGGGGGTGGCTGAAGGGGATGGGGATGGGGCAGGGTACGGCTGCAGAGAGGCTTACGGAAGATGCGGGTATTGCGATTTAGACTAATGAATTTATTGCAAATGCTTAAGCAGAGAAGTTAAATTTGTGTCCGAACGTTGTGATAAGTCACTGAAGGGACGTGTGTACGAGGGTGCGACGAGCAGTCGTTGTCTGGTGGGACAGCATTCATTCGGTGATAGATGAAGTGCGAATTGACTGTGGGAAACATACGCATGCAGGGGAAACGTGATCCCTTTCCTGCCCTCAGTTTGGGAGTGTTGTCTTGTAGCCTTTCGCATGGTTTTCCATTTCCCACTGAATGTCTATAAATCGCATGAAAATTGAAAGATGAGAGGGGTTTATTAAATATCATCACTAGGTTGTAGAGACATGATCTTTTTTTTAATCAAAAATAAAACATTCCTTCCCACCTATTGTTGCCAGCTTTATGCGCAAATCCTATTTTAAGCTTATTGTCTCGATGTTCCTGATTCCTCCCCCCCCCACATCTATGAATGTATGATACAATTTCCTCCCACGTTCCTAGAATTCGTTTGGAAAATGGAGAGTGGTGGTGTTTTTTTTTGCTTAGATTTAACACCAAAATCCAATGCTCTCTCCTTCGACCACATCTTTTCAATTTTACTTGTTCATTATTCCGGAAGTTTGTTGCGAAAAAGAAGAAAAGTTACCAGTATGTCCAGGGGTGAACCAGACCCAGTCCCGTGTATACAACTCAAATAACAAAGGACTAGTCCATTCTCAAAATTGTTTGCAATAATTTTTGGAAAATATCAACAGCACCTGCCATAAGGGTGCTACTTCAACTTTTATTAACACTGAGCGTTTGCTTTTCCTTCTTCCTTCAGTCGCTGTGGTGGGGTATGGATGTACGTTGAAAAGAAAATCACTCATACGTACGAGTGAATGTGTACTGTTAAAAGAAATATGCACGAAAATTGGCCCCAAAAAGGAAGGCAAGGAATAGAAAAAAGGAACGAGAATGGACAACGAATGCAGGGAAATTATTGTTGGTCATATTTTCCTATTTTAAGAGCAAGCAAGCCCGTCCGTTCTGAAAATAGTACAAGCGAACAACCGATTTGCTGAAGTATACTTAGAGCCACATGAGCGACAGGGAAATTGATTGTTTTGGCCTTTGGGCAGCAGCTGTGCATGTCGCTTAGACAATAAACTTTCTGAGTTTTGCATACCGACCCCGAGTTGTTTAGTGAAGAGGGCCTGGTGTAGTGTGGGCTTTTTCCACACATACGAACACGGTCGTAATGTTGATCTATGAATATGGATGGGGTTGGTTTTGCACTGTTTTTCGAAGGACTGACGGGAAATTCACATTTCGCACATGCATAAGGTAGGGTCAGCTGGAATAAATAGAAATGCATGTTGGGGTAAATTTTGTTATGTAAGGTGCATGTGATTCAATGGGATGGAAGTATGTAGCTTTTGATAAAGCTTACGAATTGACAAACTAGGATTCTCTTTAAAAAGTGCTGACAAGGGTTGTATTGGGTGCTTCGAAAAATGTCGGTTAGATAAAGTCGTCAGATGGTTCTGATATGTCATAATTAAATGCATTTGTCAATACTTTAGCGTGTGTGAACGGAGCCATCTTCAAGCTTCAGTTTGTAAGAGAATATCACGTCCCAACAAGAACGCAAGATTTAAATTTTAAATAAAACGCAGATATTTAAAACAAATCGTGAATTCTTTATTATATCGTAAAGTAGACAGGATGAGGTTATGTGTGGAATCGGCCAGATGGCCGCCGCGGCTTTGCTGGCACATACGCGATCTTTTAATGCAATTTTCAATGACCGTTATGAATACATGCTGCGGTATTTCATTAATGCAGCGTCCAATTTCCTCTTTAAAGGCTTAAGTCGTCGTCGGCTTATTCGCATAAACCATCGACTTCAAAAAACCCCAAAGAAAAAAGTCCAATGGTGTTAAATTCCAAATCGCACGATCTAGGTGGCAAATTCTGGTCTCCAAAACGCGAAATAACACGACCGGGAAATGACTGATGCAGCAATTGAATTGTTTCTCTCGCTGTATGAGATGTGCCGCCGTCTTGTTGAAACCACATCCCCTCCATATTCATTTCTTCAATTCTAGGCACGAAAAAATTGGTTATCATTTCACGATACCGAACACCATTGACTGTTTGCGCTTGACCTGACTCATTTTCATAAAAAAAGGTCCAATGAGTCCTCCACCCAAAATCCACACCACACAGTGACACATTAAGAAAGCATTTGCTTCTCGTGAATCATCGACTGATTTTCCTCGCCCCAAATGCGACAATTCTGCCTATTGACGAAGCCATCAAGATGGAAATGGGGCTCGTCACTAAAGATGATTTTATCGGTAAACTCAGCATTCTCATGTTGTTTCTTCAATACCCCCTAACGAGCTCCCTTAGCTGAGCATGGTCAGCTGGCTTCAGTTCCTGAGTCAATTGAACTTTGTTTGCATGAAGATGCAAATCTTTCGTGAAAATTCGCTGCATAGTCGATTTGGAAACATAAATTTGCTGAACTCGGTGTCGAATTGAGGTGGATGGAGTTTGAGCGACATCATCACGTACTGCTGCGATATTTTCAGTCAATCGACCTGGTCGAAGGCGCGTTGTTGCCTTTACATCAGTTACAGGCCCAGTTTCAGTAAATTTTTCCATTAATCGCTTTACAGTTGGAGCATTATTGTAACCCCAGATTGATCGCAATTTGCGAACTGTAGCCGCAAAACTTTTACCATTGTGGTAAAACAATTTCGCAATGAGAATGCGTTTTTCATTCGTGTAGCGCTCCGTTTTTATTAACCTTCTACTAACAAACAATAATAATTGTTCAAATGTCAAACAATGACAAAACAATGAAATTTAAATCTTGCGTTCTTTTTGGGACACCCTTTAGTTTTTTATCGTGAGGTTTGATTTAAAACACGTAAATCTTAAAGTGTCTTCTCTCGGTTAATAATCATCTATATGTTGCCAATGACTGCATTTGATGTGCTATAAGGGAGCTATACAGGTTCTTAAGTCTGTTTTGTTTGGTCTTGCAACACGGCGTCAATCATTTTCGTATTGCAAAACAACTTTATCATGTCTTGCGATCCTTTGCGGCTATTTAACCTTCAATATTTGGGGGCAAACGCATCAACTATCATCGAGAGACCTCACCTATGATTGTCTCATTCGAATGAATCAGCTCATTCATCACAGGCAGCTTGTCCCTCCAAATAGAAAACATAACCTACTAGCCGTGAAAAGTCGACGCGAACAGCAACGATCAACGATCCATGACCGCGTTATCTATATTATGTCCGATGTTTTGTAAAGGGTGATTTCTTAAAAGCTTTAGGAAAGTTAAAAAAAAACCCATAAAATTCAGAAAAATGCATAAAATCGTTATTTGAATCGATAGTATGGTCCATATAATTTAATGTTTGAAGATTATTTCATGCAAATGCTGACCTTGACTGCGCCTAAAATGGTCCATCCGCTTAGTCCAACTTTGACATACTCTTTCCAACATTTCGGCCGGTATCTCACGAATAAATGCTTCAATGCTTGCTTCAAGGCTTTAACATAGCTTCACAAAAAATAGTCTAAAGGCATTCAATCGCACGATCTAGGCGGCCAATTGACCGGTCCCGAAAGTGAAATAAAATGTTCACCGATCTCACCTCTCAATAAGTTCATTGTTGCGCGTGCTGTGTGGCATGTGGCACCGTTTTGTTGAAACCACATATCATGCAAGTCAAGCTCTTGCATTTTGGGCAAAAAAAATTTGGTTACGGTAACCATTCACAGTTACCGTACGATTCGCATTATCTTTGAAGATGTACGGTCCAATGATACCATCAGCCCACAAATCGCACCAAACTGTGACTTTTTCTGGATGCATTGGTAGCTCTTGCAATGCATCTGGTTGATATTCACTTCAAAATCTACAATTCTGCCTGTTTACGTACCCATTGACCCAAAAATAAGCTTTGTCGCTGAACACAATTTTTCGGTTAAGAAAGTGTATCTTCGGCCAACTTTCCATGAGCCCATTTACCAAAAATTTTACGTTGCAGTAGGTCGTTCGGCTTCAATTCTTGAACCAGTTGTATTTTTAAAGGCATCACACCTAAATCCTTCCGCAAAATTTTTCCACGTTGTTGAGCAACAGAGGCCCAATTGCGGCGACCAATCGACATTGATGGTCATCATTAACACTGGCCGATACAGCTGCGATATTTTCTTCAGTTCGCACTCTACGTAAGCGTGTTGGTGGCTTAGTATCCAACAATGTAAGTTTGGTGCGAAATTTAGTCGCAATAGCCCGAATAGCCGCTTCAGTGGATCGAATAAACTGACCATAAAATGGAAAAAGCGCGCGATGAACTTTCTTAACAGAGCACGCATTTTGTTAATGAAATTCAATAATTTGCAAGCGTTGTTCGTTTGTAAGACGATTCATGGTTAAATTATAGACCAAACCAGACCAGAAGATGTTTGACAGTGAAACAAAACACGAAACGTGCGTCAGCTGTTTAAACCAGTGTTGCCAAAAAGATAACAGCTAAAAGATCACCATTTATTATCGCAATGGACCGTCTTTGCATCACTAGTCACAATTCGAGGCAACAACAACTTCTTTATACATTTAACACACATAAAACCGGCTGTGTCTTGGCTTCGATTTATACGGCATTAAGATGTCTACTATTTTTTTGATTTTTCAGACGAAAGGAAACGTTTTTTTGAGTGATTTTGAGTATAGTTGTAAGTTTTTCTACTGATTTTTGGCTGTTGGAAGCCTTTCTTGTCTTCGAAATCAAAGAGTCCTCTTTTAAACTGCTTTTGACACCATGGCTCAGCTTGGTCTTTCGGCTGATTTTTTTGCATTGCTGAAAAAGAACTACCCTCAAAAAACTTTACGTACAACAAAACTCCACCTACGCAGCGAATGAAGAAGTATTATTCATTGCGCTTCAGTTTACCTTAAGCTGCGTTCCTGGGCATAATCATATCCTGGGCAACTAAAGAACCAAATTAACGATATACCAATAGAAAAGCAGGTAATTACGGCAACATTCGGAATTGTCTCTTATTTTGAAAAAAAAATATAGTTTTTCCCTGGTCGCAGATAGTGATCGCGTGGCGTTGTGGGTAAGTGTGTCGACCCACACGCAGTTCGATTCCTGGACGGGACACCGAGCAGTTTTTGACGGCACCATCTCTTTCGAGTGAGTTGCTGACAACAATCAAAGAGGATCAATTGTCTATGAAACGCTTCTCAAGTCTCGCCGTTCGGAGTCCGCAAAAAACTGTAGGTCCCTTCTACTGGTGAGAGAACTGTAGCACGCACAACACGAGGAGTTGTTGTAGAAGCTAGGTCCCTGGTCCCTTGCTGGCTGTAGTGACACTCAATTATTCTTAGTAGCTTTTCCCGGGATGATTCAATTTCGATAATGTTTCATACCAGCTCTAATGTTCCCAATTTCAATTTATGTTAACAGAGGTATAACATTTCAGATCAATCTGACGGCAATTTGTTATCGAACATTTTTTGAACATTTTTCGAACATTCAATACTACTTCAGATTGTGTTACGCAGAAATTGGATCATTGGACTTGTAATGGTGTCGTCACACAAGAGTCGTCTCATTTCTTTCTTTGCACTTATTCATATGCCTCAAATGTTTTTTTTGTGCTCATTCTCCCACACATCACACACAAGTCAATCATTTTCGAAGCAGGACCCCCTACTGCCTTATCAAAATCACATCGCCAGAAAATCTATCACATGAACCAGATGACAATTTTCAAATTAAAGCCGCCCGTTCCAAGAGAAACGAAATAATTTAGTCACCGGCCACCACTCTGGCAGTTCTCACAGCACTTACAATCTTCATCCGCCCACAATTGAATAGCCAAACAAACACAATGTAATCACACGAAAGTATATGAAATGACAACAACTTGGTATTTTGCCTTACAAATTAAAGTCATCAAACCGTACACCGGACAAGGGTACTCCTCTCGAATCGTCCTATGTCCAGCAAATTGAATATTTACCAACCCGACCAGCACTCCGAAAGGGTTGACGGCCGACGGAAAGGAAAAGTTCAAAGAACGAACCGGAAAAGAAGGACCGAGGAGCAAGCAAACAAAATATCCCCTTATATGCTCCATTAACTGTTAACAGCTGCTAACAAATACGACACTCGCGTTTGTCGGCTAGTGCTCGTCCTTTGACAGGTCGTATCGCAAGAAATCGATATCCGACTTGTGCCGTGTGCCGATTCGAAAGGAAACACTCATCCGCAGAAACGAGTCAAAACAATTATTATTGTTCGAGGGAAAGCGGGAGGACGCGAACGAGAACTGCTTTTCCTGCCAAATAAAGCTCGGTTCGCCAAGGCGTAGTCCTTTACATCTGCGGGTGGTGCCGCTTCGCTGCCCTAAAATGCCTGTAATTACAATGCTCTAACCTGTTTCCACTTTAAAAATAACTCAGCGAAACACAAGAAGTCTGTTGTGCGGGACATTTACTGCCACTGGAAACTAACGAGAGCAAGACGTAAACAGGGCCATTCTTATATTAATTTCAAAACGATGCCGGGGCAGTAAATATCCTTATCGCCTACAAGCGTAATAATTTCGTCGCCGCCCTCCGCACCAATGCGTCGATTCGTGTTCCGACCTCGACGAGGGGGTGTACAAACCGCGCGGCAATTCAGGACTAGGGGAGATTCCAGAAGAAGAAAATAAAATTAAAAATTAAAAAGCTTCACGACCAAGTGCTGAAGTGGTACGGAGTAGGACCCTGTTGAAGTGGGCGTGTCCAGCAACCCCGAAGGCACAACACAGAGGTAACCTCCTCACTGAATGAAGGGTGGAACTATGGACATGGGAGCAACAAGGTGGCACGACAGAAAAAAAATTCTTAATTACGTTTATTTTTGTCGTGAGTGTCCTTGTCCATCACCGAAGAAGGGGAATAAGTGAGCGCTTATGCTGTAAGCATTCCATTTCCGAGCGGATGGTAATTTGCTTCCACCCCCCTCCACCATACATTCGGAGGAGGAACTTTGGTCATTAGAGGTGTTATTGTCTGTGACAGCGTGCCAAGAGTGCCACAGTGGCAGAGGGCGGATAAAGCGCTCGTCACTGGCCATAAATTTTTACTTGACCCCTCCAGTGATTGCCGTGGATGGACGCGAAGGCAACGAAGATGACCTAGGGAGGACCTTCAGTACGACATGCTTAATTGTCCGCTAAGAATTGTCAAAGATTGCAGTTTGAAAGACAAATACCGTTTGATTTAGGAGGAAACTTTTGTGCGCATCCCCTATAGCTTGAGAACATAATTAAGAGGCAAAAAGTGCCAGAGTGGGCTGGCTGAGTGTCGTTTGCTTGTTGGCCGTTCTCTTTTTGGTTCTTTGCTTTGGTTGGCTGGGATGATTAGTAGAGATTTATGTGGCAGTTAGGTTGCACAATCTGGCGTTGTAATCTCATTGCTTGTCCAGATTGAATTGCTTTGTGTGAAGGACAACATCGCAGATACAATTGAGTTCTGATAGACCGATAGAATTAGAGTTTGCTCATTGAACAGTAAGTGAAATTGAATTCTATGCTTGTGCAGGCTCCGCATTATGGTGCCCCTTGGTAATTGCTTACTTCAGTTGGGTGGGGCATGAGGGGCACTTTAGCCCACAAGGCACCAAGGGCAAATTCTGCAGCTGTTATTGTCCTCTAACGAGTGAAGGGGAACTAGAGTTTATTGCCGAGTTTCAAGGGCGAGATTTGAAAAGTTTTTTATTGGTGCTAATTCGTAGCATCTCGAAGGAGGTGATGTCGTGAAAAACGTGAAAATCAACAGTCCTTCGACTTTGTGAATCGTCGCATTTACCCACTAGCGTTTTGTCTTTCGCGGATAACACGAGTAACGTTGGCTTACAGTAGGTCAGTCGTATCTGGCTTCTTCGTAAAATCTTCGGTCTTCTAGATGGACAATATCGCTCTAATAGACGGACAATAACAAGTTTAGCCTTTTTTTGAGTTTACATATTTGTCGGAGCATTGAGATGACGGGTTTTTGAAGTCGCCATCGTTCAGGCGTCCGTAGCAGACAATTGAAACCAGTCACCTCAATGGCGTTTTCAAAAATTAGACATCGCTCAAACCACATTATAGTGTATTTCGCGTAAGGATCTTGGTTTACACCCATACAAGATAAAACTGACTCAAGAATTGAAGCCGATGGAGCAATTGAAACGACGAACGCTCTCCGATTCGGTTCTGGAGAAGATGTACCAAGATAATGAATTTTATAGCAAAATCATCTTCAGTGATGAGGCTCATTTTTGGCTCAATCTTCTTCTTGTGGTCCTACAATCCGGGGTGGACCTGGGCCTCCATCAACATGTTTCTCCAGCCATCGCGATCTTTCGCTAGTTGTCTCCAGTTGCGCACTCCAAGTTGGTTGAGGGCTTTTTCCACTTATTTGCGCCATCTCAGGTTAGGCCGATTCGCCTCTGATTCGTTGTGCCAATTGCTTAGATTCAAAGAATTTTCGGGCCGAAGCAACGGTGTCCATACGTTCTACATGGGCTAGCCATCATAAGCGTTGTATGCGAAGACGCTCGCTGTACAGCCCATAGAGTTCGTCGTTGAATCTTCTTCTCCAGATGCCATCAATGCAAACAGGACCTAAATTGCACGCAAAACTTATCTCTCGAAAAGACTTCCTCATCCGCGGATGTGTCTACGGTATTGGTCGGGTGCAAATACACATGTTCCACTTTTTGAGCGATTCACCACTTTTTGGTGCGTTTTGTATGCCGTCGGTGCTGTTGGCGCATTTCTTCTCGACAACAATAGCGATACTGTGAATGGTAAGAGTAATAGCGCCATGATTACCGATAATTTTTGGCCCAAATTAGATGATGATTTGGACTGGCATGGGATGTGGTTTCAACAGGATGGTTTCTCAAGCCATATAGCACACGTTACAATCGATTTATTGAAGAGTAAGTATGGCGAGCCTCTTATCTCAAGAAATGGGCCAGTCGTTTGATTAAACGCCACTTGACTATTTTCTATGAGGCTGCGTTAAGTCATTGGTTTATGCCAACAATCCAACGACGTTGGAAGATCTCAGAGGTAACAATGAGCGCGAAATAGGGCCGTTTTGTCCGAAATTCGTGGCCGATTTGTTGAAAATTGGGGCCAAGGTATCGACCGCTGCAAAAGTGGCAGTAGTGGCGACATGAACAAAGTCGAGCTCCATTAAAAAAATGTCTTGATTGTACTTCAAGCCGATGTTAAAGTGTTTAGAATTAATTAAATGGTTTTTGTCAATTTATATACATATATTATTAAACGGATGGTTGAATTTGAAATTATCGATGTCACATTTTTCGAGTTTACGTCTGTTTCATGAGTCTTGGCCGTGCATACTGTACGCTTCTTTTGGCATAAACTTCTTGTCTTGACATGTTAATTATCTCAAAATTTTACCACTGACCTCTTTGTATAACCATTATCTTTACTGTCTTTTCAGGTAAGCGTTAAATATTGGATCTTAACACTGGATACAGTCCGCAATTGTTCCTTACATGCTGTTAAAATGATTAATTGTAAGTTGTAGATAACTTCACGTTAACTTATGGACATATGTACGTAAATCCAGATTTCATTCTTAAAATACGCATTGGACGTCAAATCAAACAAATACGAGAAATAGTGAAATTACGATGTTTCCAACTCTTTCCAGAGTTACATTAACATCTCCCGAAAACGGATGACATAATGCGCGTAACGAATGCACTAATAATTTGATACAAAAAAATGTGTCCCCGTTGGAAGTATAATGTATGCACCTGTTCTTATGGTCGTTGAATGTTTATCTTCGTGTACAAGCCTCCAAAGATGTTGGATTTGCATTTACGTGATCATCCGCCATCACGGGTGCGTAGCTAATACAATACTTAGTTACCCAAGTACGAAATGAGATCATGGTTGAGGGACAACCACCCTACCTTGCCTTTCTAAAACTTCTGCCGCTCTATGGGTCGCAGCACACGGTTGAGAATACAACTCTGGAGCCGGGAAAGTCCCCTTACCGCGTGACCTGTATCAGGAGTGTGAACAATCTAATTGTAACCAGTCTTCACGGTACACTAATCTCGACTTTGCCCGCGATATGAGTATATAAACACAGGCACCACGGTACTCCCATAAGGGGTCCTATAGCGCGGTCAGGCTGAAATCGAATTTCTAGGGGATCCTGGTCTCCAGTGGCACAAGAATATAGCATATGGTCAAGCTGTCACTACCAGTCAGGTTTCCTCAAAACCTGGGTCTGGTAGCCGCCATTCATACATAAAATGGACTTTGGCTCCATCAGTGATTCCATATACACTAATTATGGTGCTACGGATGAGATTTTAAATCATGTTATTCATAAATTCAGTCACATCATCTGGAAGTACAAGCCTCTACAGTAGATTATGCTCATTTAATATTTATACCAAAACCCTAAGTTAGGTTGAAGGATCTGGTTGCCAATGTGCATGGGATCCATTTTGACACCGCGTAGGTTGTCTCCCTTAGGAGTCTTAAACGCCCAATTCCCATAATAAATTTAAATTGAAACAAAAAATTATTTTCTTCATCTGTCTTCTTTCAAGTGACAGGCAATTGAAGCAACCTCAATTTCCCATTTTTGCTTATTTTATTGACAACACTTGATTATTATCGCAAACTATAAGACCTCCGTTCGTCTTTTAATATTTGTTGTAGCTCCTTCGTTGTTGCGTTCAACCTTTGAATGTCTCCTTCTTAATAAGCGGCTTTTTCATACGTCGACTTAATAAGACCATCCTTATTTTCCAAATGCCTTCATTCTGCGTAAACTTTCCGCGACAATCATCCTTAAGAATTTTCAATAACATTTAGATCTAGAGGTCTTTAAGAAGGGGGCAAATTTGAAACATTGTTTAATTTTGAAATCCGCATATGCTTTCAAATTATCCTGTACCAACAGTAATTCAAACTATTGACCACTACAGACCAGTGAGGTCTATGCGAGGCCCAGCTACACTCCAAAATTAGCCTAAATAGTGGTGTAACGATTGTACATAGGTTTGATAGGAAAACATGATTTTTTTGGAGTGTGAAATCATGCTCGCATGGCTTAACAAAGTCTTCATCGAGTGATTTCGGAAATTTCTTAAACATTTCCGTCGGTTCGGAATGGACTACCAGAGGAAGGTTTGTCGTCAGGTGATACATCACCATTTTTGAAACTAGAAAACAATCCAAGCTCTTGACCTTGGTGTCATCGGTGTTGGGTACAAAACGCAGAAAGGCCAAAAATTATGAAAAGTCGAAAACCATAGAAAAACGAAATTTCCGAAAAAAATTTGTTCGATGCTTCCTGCATCAGAATTGACAAATTTAAAGATTTTGGAATTTTGAACACTATGATTTTTGTGAATTTTCAACTTTGAGGGCACTTTTGGACTTTTGGGCAATTCGGAGTTATGGCATCTCGATATTCTTGTCATTTCGGAATACTGCATTTTCGAGATGTTCAGCATTTTCGGAATTTAGATTTTGATATTCTGGGGTCTTCCTTATCCTTGTATGCTGTTTATCAACTACTGCGAAAACGAGAAACGCAAGGACCTTCTATAGTCACGACGCTTTGCTTACTGTTTCGCGACTGCTGTTTGTATGCCTGTAGCAGCAATTCGGTTCCTTTGGGTATCCTTCTCTATTCTTATGAATATTTGTTCTTCAAAAACTCTTCTCAAAGTTTACGCATTTTCTTTCAAATCTCATTTCGACGTAACATTGCAGGAAACAAAAACATTTAAAGTGAAAAATTAAACAGACTATGTGTTTTTAATTCCCTTTAAACTAAGTAACGCTGTTCGAAAATATGCAGCGGATTACTGTGAAAACAAAATTCAGTTGAACCTTTTAATCCTTTTTCAGCAGGTCACATGAAGCGTGTCCGAGCCCTTTCGTAAAATAAGTTCGACGAAAATGCTGATGAAATAACGATGATTTTTGTTTGTATATGAGGTGTTATCCTCCAAAAAAGGGTTTTTGATGCACATTTGCGTGGATTAGTAAGCTCTCCTAAAATCACTTTGACTTTTGATGGTTTGCGCTGTTAATTTCATTCCCATCCGTTCATAGAATTCGTAAATTCGAAACTTTTAACACATTCCCCATTGGCACACCAGGCAAACAGCCATAATCCTCAGGGGTAATCACAATAAATATTACAATTGTTAGAAAAGCTGAAAAGCAACAAGACATAACGAAAAAAAATAAATAAGCTATGGTGCCCTAGCCACCGCTCCCAAACCCTCGGAATTTCCCAAATATCACCAAACAAAACTTGCCCAATGACAATATCAATGAGAACGATAATAACAACAATAGTCATATGCCAGTATCGATAAATGGCCTCCTACAGGAAAGAGGAAATGTATATTTCCATCCGCCTCGGAAGGGGGCGTAGAAATAATAAAAATACAAGCTGACAGAGACCCAAGGGCAATTCACTTTGAATGTGGACACCATCGTCCTTGCGGCCTCTTTGAATTGATTCGCATAACTAGTCGAATAATAAATATGCGTCACTGTCACACACACACACACATTCGCATAATTGGATGGAATTTCTTGAGTTTGATGTGACTCATGCGGTAGGCGGATTGCGTTAAGTTGCCTTTTTCAATTCCGTCTCGCCAAAGTGGGTTTTGAAGGACTCTTCCCAACTCAATCAAGTTTTGATGGATCCCAACGAAGTATGGGCGTCGCCGCTTCCTAAGCAATTCAGATTGCAGTCAATCACAGCCAAGCACTGAGTGATGGCACTGCAATGCACAAGGAAGCAGCACTTAAATTTATCCCGTAGTGCAGTCCGAAATCAGAGTCTTGACCTCTTCCATTGGAACGGGTTCTAGGATCTAAACAAAAAATCACCGCTCACCACATATGCAAACATACCGCCCAAAGTGAATAAAGTAAATTATTAGGTCATTTATACGGCATTACGTGCAACAACTGATTAACTCATAACCTCGTGATTACCTCGTCAACAAAATTTCCAATTACCAATTCCAACCTGCCATTAGCGTCACGTATGCAAATATGAGGAGCTGTGGAGCTCCCGTCTGTCGGCCAGTTCGATATAACCACCCTAATCAACGATTCTCTGTCAGTCACGTGACGTGGAAGTGGATACAATTACACATGAGTTTGTATGTGTATGTGGAGAAGGGGCAAAAGTGACTATTGCAATTGCGGTTATTACTCAAAGAATGCCCTCAAATGTCTCGCTTCCAATTTGTGCAGTTAAACCCCCACTGGCAACCGAAAAATGTTTAAAAAGGGGAAAACACTTAATTAGCCAATTAATATGAATTTGACGGTCGGAGAAAGAGAGAGAGAGAGAGAGAGGGGGAAGGAGAAAGGGACGCAGAAGCAAAACATAAATCACTTTGGATAATTCGTTAAAGGGACTAAGCCAACCCCGGGTACAAAACTGTCAAGAGGTTTCACTCGGTAAACACTCGAGTACCTGTCCTAAATTCAAGATGCCGACAACAACGACAGCGACAGCGATAAAAGAATGGACGATGAATCCGCATACAATACCGCAAACTCAGTGAAGTTGTAGTTGTGTCGCGCAGGGGACAGAACGGGGATAAAAAGGTCAAACCAACCGCAAAAATATTGAAAAATGCTTCGCTGTGGTATTTTAAAGGTTCGTCCCCAAAGAGTCCCTTTTCGAGAGTCAAAGCACGTCTCGCTTTTAACATTCTGTCCATCCCCATTCCCGGATCAAGTCAAGGTCCTTAATGTGTAATGGGAGGGGAGTAGAAAATTTCCAGCACACACCGGTGTGACTTAATTCGTTTATTGTGTACGAAGGTAATTTTTCGATTTGACCCATTTACTCTCGGACTAAGACAGTGAAGGGATAACGGTCCTCTGATTGGACAATACTGTTCAGATTTTTGGTCTTACATTTTGTGTGCTCCAAAGTGAATTAATTTTTGTCCGGGCACATGATGTGAATGCCTACCTTTCTCGATTGCCGATCGGCTTTGAATGGGGATTACCTTGTTTTTGAGTGGGTTGTGCCACCAACCACTCCTCCCAACGTTAGACCGATAAGTTGCTGTCCACTTTTCGGTTGCAATTTAATGGAGGAGGAGGTGGAGGACGGGTTGTTTGTTTAGAAAAGCAGATAATTTGCATTGCAGCCACGTACACTTGCATGTATTTGATCGGCATTTTAGGTTGTCGGAGGAGGCATAAAGTGTAATCCAGAAGGGTAATGGACTTATTATGACTTTATGGTGAATGGTTTATTTTCAAAATGAATTGAAGGCTTTGAGAGCATGTGGCAAAGGGGTAGATGAAAGGGAAGCTCTCGTTGAGGTAGGTGGGTTGGCATTCTATTTTATTCAGAGCGTTGTGTGTGTGTAAGAGTGTGCTTGTCCACAAAACATTTATCTTCCGAATATATCCTGTACTTTACTCATGCTCAGGGTAAAGGCGAAAGGCGTCAACTATAAAGATCTTTATCCTTTGAGTTTTGACAAGGTTTCAAGAAAATATCGGTCCTTCTACTTAATTAAATCATCGTACGAAACGTTGACCTAATTTGCATTCATCCTGAGACTTGTGACATTGGTCATTTTGAAAATGTTTGACTTCGGGATCCTGCACTACTTTAGTTTTGCAAGGAAATGGAACAGGTTGACATTGCTACTATTCAAAAGGAAGATTTTCCAAAAACAAAACGAACTGGGTTCTGAATCTTGTGGGCCGAGGAACTGTGCCTTTTTTTCAAAGAAACTGGCGCTCAAATCATTTATAGAGTCAATCGGGACGACACGAAAAGTGCGACATGACTTACTGCCCTGCACATTCTGTTTCCTGTTACTCAGTGTCCTTCTCGATAACTTGACTTCAGAGGTTTGATCATCATTTCTTCTTGAATCTGTGAACTGTGATTCGAAGATCCTCTTTACTGGGTCACTATTCGCTCGATATGGGCAAGCAAATGTATTCGTCTTCTCTGGGCTTTTTGGACTATATTCAGATCCTTATACAGGTCGTAGAATAGAATTTATTTCTTTGTAGAGCGATAACTCTTGTGGAGCGCGGGCTCATGGATAAGGAACACATCAGTGCAGTAAACCGAAGATTAATTTAATTTTACAAAACTCACAGGCAGGAACTTCTTTTTCTTTTTCTTGTGGCGATACAGTCCGGGGAGGACTTGTGCCTCAACCAAGCAACTGGCAGGGACTGGTTATTCTAAATTCAATCTTCTCTTCATCTCCAGAGTTATCGTGAAGGTAGAAGTGGTGGTCACTGTGGCGTTATTAGTAGATTCGTCGACTCACGCGCTAAAGGTCTCATATTCGATTCCAGGACACACGTTTTCCACCTCATCACCTTTTTCGAGTTGATATCACTCCAAACGTATTTCTTGTCTTCCCCGTCAGAGGCGACTACTGCCAGACTGCCTCTACTTGTGAGACACAAATAGCATGCACAACACGAGTAGATGCTGCAGAAGCTGACTTGTTCCCTTGTAAGCTATGAGCCACAGAATTTCTCTTTGGAAGTGGGTGGATATTATAATCTCATTTGGGCCTAATCTGAAACAGGTGAAGTTTCCTTTTAAAAAATTTGTGAGTTGACCAGTGCTTCGTTGTCTCAGTTCACGAAAATCGTCGAGGAAGAATGCACCAAGGATGGGTGTAGGTATGGTATCACATGAACCGAAGAGATGGAAAACGCTTTCTTCTGCTTCCTCATGTCTTAACTCATCCTCGTTGTGGGGAAGAGCTGATCTGTCTGCATGTGTCCCAGTGGCAAAAGGTAAAAAGTCCAGACAAGAGGGATTATTCTAATCGCTAATTTGACTCATCTGATAAAGCATAGTCAGTGCTCAAGACTTAATTTCGGGAGATCAGCTTGTTGACATGTTCCACGTTCGCTCTATTTACAATTCAAGTTATTAATCGTGTTCAGCTGAATGACATGAAATGTCCAATAACGAAATCAAACGCAGAATCACTCATGCCAATTGCTCTTTCTTTGGGTTCAAGAGGCAATTGACCAATAAAGCCCTCTCTCGAAGGACTAAGATTGCTTTATATAAGACCTTGATCATCCCAGGATCTTTCTCATCTTTCGGGAAACCTGGACGCTATTAAAAGCGTATGAGGAAGTCCTCAGTTTTTTCGAGAGAAAAGTTCTGCGTGCGATTTTTGGTCCTGTTGGCATTGATGGCATCTGGAGGAGAAGACTTAACAACGAACTCTATGCGCTGTACAGCGACATGGGCCTAGTCAAGCGTTTTCGGTTACAAGGCTTAAGATGGTTAGGCCATGTAGAGCGTATGGACACCACTGCTCCGTCCCGAAAAGTGTTCGAATCTGAGCCATTGGGACAACGCAACAGAGGACGGCCTAGGCTAAGGTCGCTCACACAAATGAAGAAGGACCTCAACCAACTTGGAGTGCGCAACTGGCGCCAGCTGGCAAAAGATCGTGATGACGTGAAACGCATGTTAGTTGAGGCCCAGGTCCCCGGACTGTAGCGCCACAAGAAGAAGAAAAAGACATGAAATGCATACCGCTTTCAGGAGACCTTCCGTCTTCTCCCTAAGGCCTTTGTGTCCCAGCGTCCACATAAGGTTTGTTGAAATTGTAATATCGTGTGATATTAGATTTTTCTTTAACCAGGAGAGTGCCTCACTGTTGGCCATCGTTTCCGCCTGAAATCCGCTGGAACACATTGCGAGATTGAACGAAAGATCTCTCTTTGACGTCCCTTAAGTGGATGGTAACTTCCTCTTTTCTTTTTGATCCATCTGGGCTGACTGTCTAGTGACTTGGACGAGTGTGATTGCCAAGGTCAAGTTTTGGTAGCAAGTAACCTCGGTGCTGTACTGCTAAATATGATTAGATCAAGTGATGGTTTGATGCCGAATTACGTCTGTAAAGGCGTGGTGACTGAGAACGTAATGCTCTCTGACCATCTCTTATTTAAAGGGCTGGCTGGCATACACTTGCCTTGCTTAGCCTTGCCTTGCTTAGCTCGCCTTAATTAGCTCACCTTGCTTAGCTTACTTTGTTAAGCTCGTCTTGCTCAGCTCGCCTTGTTAAGCTCGGCATACTTAGCTCGCCTGGCTTAGCTCGCCACACTTAGCTCGCCTTGCTAAGCTTGCCTTGCCTTGCCTTGCTTAGCTCGCCTTGTTAAGCTCGTCATGCTAAGCTCGCCTTGCTTAGCCCGCCTTGCTTAGCTCGCCTTGCTTAGCCCGCCTTGCTTAGCTCACTTTGTTAAGCTCGTCTTGCTCAGCTCGCCTTGTTAAGCTCGGCATACTTAGCTCGCCTGGCTTAGCTCGCCACACTTAGCTCGCCTTGCTAAGCTCGCCTTGCCTTGCCTTGCTTAGCCCGCCTTGCTTAGCTCGCCTTGTTAAGCTCGCCATGTAAGCAAGTATGGCTCACCATGCTTTGTTTGCATTGCTTAGCTCGCCTTGCTTTGCCTGCCTTTAGAAGTTCAAATAAAATTGTATTTTTGGGAGGGTAAATGACAATCTGCAAAGGACACAGCTGCTCAGTTCGATGGTGGCTTTGTTGTCCAGTACTCCTATGAATTGAAAGGCAAGCCAGATTGGAAAATGAAATCTGAGTGATGTTTTGCGATGGATGAACATTGACTTAAAATTCATCCTTCTAAAGAGTGTTTATTTGATGGTCATAATTTTCGCCTGTAAACGCCTTAATCTCCCTGAACCTGCCTGAAATCCTTCAATGACCGAAAAGTTTGAGGGATATCTTTAGATGGATTGACTCCTATATCGATAATAAATTCGTCTGTGAAATACACAGAGGATCAGTCAAAAGCCGAGGGTTGGATTTTCACTTGGATCCTAAAATTAGGCGTGTAGACAGCAGTTTTCTTAAGGGTGGTATGAAGTATGAGGAGGTCTGTATCACAAGGAAATGTGTCAAGGATGACAGAGGTAAAGACAGAGACAAAGAAATTTTTTTTTTGATCTCAGCACAAGTTACTGCCATCGTCACCTGTGAGTTTGATTTGACTGGTAAAGATGCGAACAAGGGGATGGTTCTGAATTGGTTCATTACGCATGAATGATGATTTTCAATAAAAATTTTTGTACAGAATCGATTTCGTATTGTTAAGTACAAATACTGAATCGTTGGGTGAATTCTCTTCAATTCGTGAGGACCAAACAATATCGAGCTTCTCAGTAAGTCCAAGACGTCTTAGTTTGATTTTAAATTATTGTGCCTGATACATTGAACGCTTCTGCCATCTCTCCCAGAGTCAGATGACCATTCGATTCAATTACGGCTTTCATTTTGTCATCACACACTCGAAGGAATCGACCGGAACTATGGTCATCTTTCAAAGCGAAATCGAATAGGCGCCTTGAGTGAGTGGGAATTTCATTAAATCTCACTCAGCGTAGATGTTATCGATAACTACTCCTCGCACCTCATAAAATACGAAATATGAGGTCCCATATACATACATACATATTTTTCATATCGGTAGGCCCAGATTATGTGGAAAGACCACCACCTCACAGCTATCTCCTGCTCAGGCTAACACATGGTGTCAAGTAATTTCAGACGATCGAAGTCAATTGGGCACACTGCCTCTCACACACCTTTGCCCACCCCCAAGAGATATCCAGTTGATTGTTTCTAATTCCAAAATCCTGAACAAGTCCTGTAAAGTGTGAATTTTCAAGTGCTGTTCCGTGTTAGGTATTGACGTGGGAGGCATTCATACGTGTGAAATTTTCCGGGCTTATATTAAATTTTGATGAAGGATTACTCAAAGCTGCCACAATCCCCATTTCCGATTGCTAGACATATGTTAACATCTGTGCACATCTATCAACTCTCCACGTCCGACTACAAGAACGTTTCAAAAGGGATGGCATGTGTTAATTGAACCCGCTACACGCGCCTCAAGGGTCAAACGGGAAACCTATGTATGTGCACAGCCATTCATACACACGCTAGCACCTCTTCAAAAAAAAAAAGTTGAACAGCAGATAAGTCTATTCTTTCATGGCACAAAAAGGATTCTTTAGAATATTTAATTATGAGGGACATACCTCCACCCGGGAGGCGGGTGGCGGGTGGCGGAATTCACACTCACTCACAAAAGATCAAAAGGAGGGCTTCCCGTCAGATTCTTCTGTTTCCCAACAGCAAAGTATAGCCGGTCAGACGAATTTCTGATGGGAAATATAAATAGAAAATTTCAAGGAGAGCGAAAAATGAATGAAAAGGTGGAATTGCCGAACCCCAGCAAAGGCTGGAGAAACTGGAGTTTTTCGAGTGAAATTTTTTTGAGATATGAATCTTCAGATGGAGGATTCACGAGGGGTTCTTGAAAATTTCTAACGAAACCAAATGGCTTCCTGGTCAGTGATTGTTGCAAAAAGGATCCGCAACACACCAGAGTGTACATTCAGACGTTCGGATATTCGCTGTTTCCTCATTTCGCAACATTTTTGTGGCTCTCAATGTCTGTATTATAATGCAAGGATAAGCATCAAGTTCCTTTTGACCTTGTAATTAGTGGCGGCGTTGTTGGATCGCTTTGGATTTTTCATGCTTGTAACGGAGAGAGCGGTGGTACACAGCGTGGAGGCGAATGAAAGGAGATTTCACTGGCAGCCTGCACACTGAGCCGACGATGCAAAATTCATGATGGAGTCTTGACATGGCTACTTAAGTGGATTTTGTTCTTCCTGCAGGTAAATATTTGGATGACTGACGGCTCTGTTGTGCTGTGATATAAGTTGGGTGAGGGTTGTGTATGTAAGAATGTCACACTTTCAACTAACATAAAATCCCACGTCACTCCTACTGGTCAAAAGTAGTGAGATGCGGGCGCGAAATGAAATATTCGATTGAGCTAGACTTTTGGGAGCGTTGAACATGTTGAGGTCTGCTGAAGAAAGAGAAAAATACGAAATGCAGTCCAGGAATCGAATCTAGTAACTCAGGCGTGAAAATTGGCGTGTGGACATAGTGCCAAACTGAAAACAGTTTGCGTGCATAAATTAAACTAATTTCAAAGTTCACCGAACACTCCAAAAGAACGTTCAAAAGGTGTTCCTTTTGAAAATAGACTCTTCGAAGAGTTCGTTGGAAAATACCTAAAGCGCAAAACGCACCATCACAGTCCGTAAACACAAATCAATACATACGAGTACATGTCATGGCAGCAATGGTGGTTGCACGGGATAATCCGGTCCGGAATGATTAATTGTAATCGTATTTTGCGTGAAAAGCTTCTCGCATTTAATATTTGATAACAATGCCAGTGAAACAAATGGACTTATGCCAATGTGTACTGTCTGTCTGGCTGGCTGGCGTGCTGTCTATATGTGTGTGTGTTCCCTGGGGTGGAATTAAGATGTATTCGTAGGTATTATAAAATATTTACCGGTAACACATGCTTTTGTCAGGGGGATTCCATTCGGAATGGTGACGCTTCATTGTGGGAGATTTGAGCGCCTTTGGGCGATTAGGGTTGCTTTCCATACGCTTTTGTTCTGTACGTTAAGCAATCGGACAGGGAAATGGTTTCATCACCATTGAGGTTGGGGCGTCTGTCTTTGTGATCCATCATAAAAATCTGAAAAAGAGCATTTTAACAAGAATTACAAATGAATAGGACTTTCGGAGTGACAGAATCTAGAAAACGGAGTGTAGGGTTTTTTTCACAATATCCAGGAAATGACACATTTCCTGCACGAATCGAAATGAGAAACTCTGTAAATGATGATGTAAATGACAGTAAATGATGCATTTGACTATACGGCGGTTGATGAATGCACTATTCAACGCTTATTTGGTAAGTTCCATTCGTGTGACCTACCCCTCGCATATCAACCGCGTAGGAAACCGAAGACGCATTGACGACAATATTACTTTAAATGAAATATTGGATGCAGTCTCACCGGAAATGATGCGGGGCATGACACACGATATGCCAATGAACCTAGAAAACCAAAACCAAATTAAGTATTTATTCATCGAATTTCTAACAAAAAATAATTTTCTTTATTTTTCTGCATTCCTGGGCAGAGCTTCCCTTCCAAGAATGAAATAAGAACTCTACTCAAGATTTAACAACCATAGTTTTGATAGTTTTATGCAACAAAGAAATTGGAGTGTGCAGAAATGAGGTTTTAAGTTCGGCCCATTTGTCGGGGGTGTCAAGTGGATGGTGGACGGATTGCATTTGTTGGCATGCTGTCAATAATAATAATTGAGTGGCACTACAGCCCACAATGCACCAGGGGCCTAACTTTTACAAAAGCTACTATTGCTGTGCGTACAACTATCCTCTCACGAGTGGAAAGGTCCTACCGTTTTTTGCGAACTCCAAACGTCGATATTTGAGAAGCTTTGTGTTGTCAGCAACTCAAAAAAGATGGTATCATGAAAAAATGCTAGGTACAGATTGAGGCCCAAGTCCACCCCAGACTGTAGCGTCACAAGAAAAATAAGAAGTTTCGTCCAGGAATCGAACCTGGGACATTGGCGTGTGAGTCGACGCACTTATCCACTACATCAAGGCGACCATGCAGTCAGATCATGAAATGTCAAACAGTTTTCATTTTTGGAATTGTGTGCATCGTCATTGAATGAAGTCTAAGTTTTACGTAAAGCCCCTTTTTAGTCCATATAACCACAAGCGATGAAGACTTAATTTCGGTTGACAACCGTAAAAGATCTGGGCAGTGGTCGGATGCACACGAACGTTTTTTTTTTAAATTGCCCCAAGTCTGGTCTTCACTCAGAAAAGGTTATGGTGATAAGCTGGTGGATAACGAAAAGATCCAGCAGCCACCGAATATTGTAAGCAAATTGAGAGCCCATGTTGTCAATGGCGGGGGCAAGGTCTGCTCTTGTTGCTTGAAAAGTCTAGACCTAATAGCGCACACGTTATGGTGCCAAAAACTGCTGTAGTTGAAATTCAAAATTCTTCTGCATCCACGGTACTCTTCTGATATTTCTTCAACTGATTATAACTTTTTTAGTATTTCGTCGTCCTATTGCCCCAAGAGAGAAGAGAAGCATTGAACAATTTTTTAAGTCAAAAATTTTAGCTTTTAAGAAAAAGTGGTATTATGGTCCTTGGATCACGGTGTAAGAGGTTTATTGATGTCAATGATTCATATTTTGAAAATATTTTATGAAAGAAAATGCGAATTCATTAAAACTTATTTTTAACACATCACTCAATAGGTTTAGGACAAGGACTATGACTCTAAGGAGTAACAAATAAAAACACATTTTCTAAACGAAATTTGTCTTTATTCATCAACAAGTATCCTTCAAAGTGATACCTCTTCTACAGAACGATTTATCTTTGTCCTCAAAATAGGCTTCAGTTTCGGCTATTACCTGCTCATCCGAGCCATATTTTTTCCCGCGATCATCTTTTTAAGGTCTCAAAAGAGGTAGAAGTCGCCGGTTGTCAGATTTGGAGAATACGGTGGGTGTGGAAGCAATCCAAAGCCCAATTGGTGCAATTTGGCCATGGTAGCGAACGAATTGTGACACGGTGCATTTTTTCCTTCTTCAAATGGGACCGTCTTTTTTAGCAATTTCTTCCTTCAAATGCACCAATAATGTCATTTGAAGTTGATCCATATGCATATGCTGTTGATCCTTTTGCCTATCTTAAAATAGTGGATAAAGAAAATTCCGTGCGCATCCCAAAATACAGAAGCCATAATTATTATATTATTATTATTCTGGCGAAACAGCACCAAACAGCTCTCAGAATCATCGATACGTTGTTGTTTTCGGCCCATTGTGAGCAAACACGGCACACATTTCGAAAACACCTCTCTCATGAACAAACGTTAATGCAAAATGGTGTACACACTCCCTTCTGATATCTTTAAGGTATCAGCTATCTCATGCAATTTTACTTTTCGATTTTCCAAAACAATTTTGTGTACTTTTTTGACGTTTTCAAGTGTACCACCTCAATTGGCCTTCCAAAGCGTTCAGCATCGTTGGTGTCTGTACGATACCACCGACAAATAGTTGTTTTTGATGAGGCAGAGTCCCTGTAACACCTTTCAAGCAATTGCTGAGCTTGCACGGTATTTTTTAATCAACACACGGAATTCTGTTTTTGACATTGTTTTCAAAATCGCAAAAGTACCGTCACTTGAGGCACTGTAACTTGTAACCTATTACTCAGATTGTTATGAAAACTTGACGGATGTCTTTTGAATGTTTGTACTTCCTAAACATGATATGGATTTTTTGCTAGTGGCGCCCCCTATATGTTAGTCGTGGGACTTATTGAGTGATGTGTTATTTCATTTTGAGATAAGCTTTTTAACACCTTCCTCTTACTCTCCCAAAAATATCAAATTATTGCTCCTCTTTATCTTCAGAAAATTGCTGTGTACGAAGATTTGTTTTTTGAAAACAGAAACAAGAAATTATCACTAAGAAAAGGTCTGGACTAGGGCTGGTCAATTTCTTCGAAACCACAATTTCGCAAAACAGCCTTGGGAACTTGCGCATTGGAAACAGGAGCATTGTCCTCAATAAGTAGCACATATCTTGTCTGTTTACCCCGTCTTTTTTTTTCTTAATTTCTTCCTGTAAATGATGGGAAGTGGATGCGGATGATGTGGCATTTATGGTTTCACCTTTTTTTGTACTCATTGTAGACGGCCTGAGCTTGAACTTAGTCGCGTGTGTGTATCCTTTCTGTGTCACTGCATTGACTCTTGCTTGCTTTTAGGGTCATAATGATGAACGTAGGTTTCGTCCCCAATGATTCGTTAAAAATACCTTCCGCTTTACTCTACAGAGCTCGAAAAACTCTCTATTGTACGCGACTTGCACACTTTCTGCCCACCTTATATTGATTTTTGAAAAAGTGGTCATAAGAAATGGTGCGCATGTTACAAGGCGAAAGGTTATTCTTAAGTACAAGTTTCTCGACTTCTTTAAAGTATTCTTCCGTAAAAACAGTAAGCGTTCAGCCTAAGTGGAGATCGTCTGTGAATCTTTCTCTGACAGTTCTATACCAACTTGACCAGTTTTCCGCAGTTGATAACGTAGATGCTGAAACTTAATAAACAGCAATCATCTCTTCATGAATAGTTTTTTGAATTTTTTTCTCTTTATGTGATGGCGCGATGCTCAATTTTCACTGTCAACATCTCAATCGCCATTTTGATTTCAGACTGGAAAGCAAATTTTCAATCGAATATGAAATTTTGCAGCATCGCACGAAAATAGTAGTTCAACAAATTTCACCAAAAATTTGCTCCAATAACGAGAATATATTGAACTCTTCTTGTAAATACATACTTCTGTCATATTTTCACACAGTATCATTGGAAATTAATATTCTTTCACAGTTGTTAAAAAATACAGAGAACTGATTTTTACACAAAAAAAAAATATTTATTCATTCTTCTAAGTTCATTTCGACCCTCTCAAAGAAGACTTCTGAGCTAGCTTTTTTTCTAAATTTTTAAAACGTGCCGCAAAGTCCCCTTCGGGTAAAGCCTTTAAGCTCCTCTTTGTCATCGCTGGATGTTCATGTTCGTCCTAACCACAACTCGCTATCAACGTGCTCCTGACCTTTGAGCATTATGTAGCACTCATGAATTCCTGTTGCTGCTGAATGCCTTCTACAACATTTTGTAAAATTTAATTTGTAAAATATTCTGAACGGTTTCACATATTATACAAAAATTAACCATTTTCTTGTATCTACTTACAAAAGAATGTGTTTTTCAAACAATATTGAATATTGTGACGTGAAATTTGGGAAGTCAGTGACAGTTGTCATCATTGGATCAAATTCAAATTTCTTGTCACAAAAAAAAAAAAAAATCTGTCGAATGGTGGTTTGATTGTATGTTGTCACAATTTTAAATTAATTATCAATTTAATTTTAAATTAACTTGAATGAGAATTTAATTTTTTTTTCTTTTTCAAATTAAATTTGTTTGGAACTTTTTATTTCTTGTCCTACTTAAACATATAATCGTCGAAAAAACGAAATAACATCACAGGGGTTGAAAATCTAAACTTTTTCAAAATTAATTCGAGTTATCGAGAAATTCGTTCGACCTTGGGTGCCCGACTGTACATGCATGACGTGTATTTTCCTCACATTTGCAAGCAGAATTGAATCTTTTCTCGTCTTATTTATATTTCACATATCAATTTGTTATTGCCAACATCCCGGACTAAGCGTTAAAGCTGAATACAAATGCCAAGGATTCATTAAAAGCATCAACCAACTGTTGCCACAACTTTGTATAATTTCAACAACCTACCCACCTCCCCGCTCACCCAAACTTCCACTCGACCACTCAAAAGATAACTCTCCCCTAAATCACACAAAACCAATGAGATTCCCTTCGGAAAAGACTTCTGTACACATAACTAGATTCCCCGTGGTTGGGGGTATGAAACGCAGCAAAAGCCTTAAATGAAATCGTTTCTGCCTAGGATCAAATTAAGACCACACACAGAAACAACACAATTCTCAATGCTACCGCCCCGCCCTCGCACAGCCCCGATCACACCTAACCATTGGTTCATTGCGAATTCAATTGGTGAATAAAACCGAATTGAAGTATCCTGAATCGTTCCTGAAATTGTTATGCGGCATGAATCCTGAAGGAGCTGCACAATAACATCACTCCCAAAAAGGCACAAGACAAAAGGAACGAGCGAGAGCAAAAGTAAGAAAAAAAAAACGAAACAAGCCAAAAGAAAACTAAATAAGAAAACCGATGAGAAAAGTTTTCTAATTTCTTCTCTCCTCCGCCATCAAGTGAGCGCAAACCAATATCGGGGCGGGTGGAATCGGGGGAACATCGAATTGGACTGAAAATTCATTAGGGAATTGAATTCTCCACTTTCCACCATAAAGAGTCCATCGTCTCATCCGTCAGCCTGTTAGGAGGAACTTTTGCCTTTTCTTCTCTTTCGGTTGCCGTCACTCTTCGCACCACACTTCTCACACCGCACCACTCCTTCAGGCATGGGTTGCCGAGATCAAATGTTGGTCCAAGGGAAAACAAGAAATCGAAGGAAAAATAAAACGAACGCAGCTAGCCTAGCCATGAACAACACCCCGAGCAGAGACCGAATTTACATATGTACACGTGTATGCATGTTTGTGTGGAGCGATGCTGGAGCCCCGGACGGCTATCGGGAAAAAGTTTCAGAATCACTCGTGCAACAAGGCAAGATGCCCAGTGAAATAAATAATACATTTATCTAATGCGCTCGGGCGTACACGAAGGGTCACATTGAGTGGGATCCCCTGTTTCAAAGGGAAACGAGGACGGCTGCGGGTCCTTTCTCGTTTCCTTCGTGGTTAAGTTACACTTTTCCATGGAAACTACACCGAAACACCCGGACAGCAGCAGTGGAATGTACTTCCGATGGCCACGGTCGTATCGGGCGGTGGTCTGGCCCTAGATTCACTTCAAATTTGTCGGGACTGCTTTATGCACTCGTTAACTCGTAGGAGCCATTTGTGGAAGTTTACTTCTGGGTTGACTCTAGGTCTCGCAGGGACGACATTTGTTAATTTTTAATTTTGACGGTGAATCGATATAAACTGAAGTTTGGAAATGTGCAAAAGATGACATACGGAATTTCCGCCTAAATGCCCAAATCAGTTACTCAGTGTGTGGGCTTTACTTCAATGAGAACTCAAGACCAAGCTCAAGGAGTTCAATTCGTGAGACGGCAAGTGCAAGTTTCCATGTCTAGACTTATCAAAAGGTGAACATATACTCACTTCGGTTAGGAATTCGTTCACTCACTTAATGCAAATTTTTGGTCAAAATGTCTGAGAGTGGAATTTCGATGACAGTTTGTTATTCAAGGCCCGTGAAGTCAGCCAGAAATCTACTCAAACATGCGATGCAGGACTACAATCTAACCCTGGTGAAAGAGCCTTTTCGTAAAAGAATACAGTCAAAAACCCAGCTTGTCAGAATATGAAAAAATTTAAACAAATGTGACACAATTTTGATAAGAAATTTTGAAACTCATGTAGAGGGTGCAACAACCAGAACGCAAGATTGAAATTTTAAATAAAACGCAGATATTTAAAAGAAAACGTGAATTCTGGTATTATATCGTAAAGTAGACAGGATGAGGTAATGTGTGGAATAACACATTGGCCAGATGGCCGCCGCGGCTTTGCTGGCACATACGCGATCTTTTAATGAAATTTTCAATTTTGTATAAATGCTGCGGTATTTTATTAATGCAGCGTCCGATTCCCTCTTTTAAGGCTTGTTCGCATTAACGATCGACTTCAAAAAACCCCAAAGACAAAATTCCAATGGTGTTAAATCGCACGATCTAGGCGATCTGATCTCCAAAACGCGAAATAATACGACCGGGAAATGACTGATGCAGCAATTGAATTGTTTCTCTCGCTGTATGAGATGTGGCGCCGTCTTGTTAAAACCACATCCCCTCCATATTCATTTCTTCAATTCTAGGCACGAAAAAATTGGTTATCGTTTCCCAATACAGAACACCATTGACTGTTTGCGCTTGACCTGACTCATTTTCATTAAAAAGGTCTAATGAGTCCTCCAGTCCAAAATCCACACCACACAGTGACACGTTGAGGATTCATTTGCTTCTCGTGAATCATCGACTGATTTTCCTCGCCCCCAAATGCGACAATTCTGCCTATTGACGAAGCCATCAGGATGGAAACGGGCCTCGTCACTAAAGATGATTTTATCGGCAAAATCAGCATTTTCATGTTGTCTCTCCAATACCCAGTTAACGAACTCCCTTCGCTGTGCATGGTCAGCTGTCTTTAGTTCCTGAGTCAATTGAACTTTGTATGCATGAAGATGCAAATCTTTCGTCAAAATTCACTGCATAGTGGATTCGGAAACACCAATTTGCTGAGCTCGGTGTCGAATTGAGGTGGATGTAGTAGTTTGAGCGACATCATTGCGTACTGCTGCGACATTTTCGGTCGATCGACCTGGTCGAAGGCGCGTTGTCAAAAAACCCGTTTGAAGTCGTCTAACCCCTTACTCAGGTGTCTTAGTTTGGTCTAAAATCATTTAGAGAACAATTTAGGCTTATGTCTCCAACGTCGTTGAGTTGACCACTAATTTCAGCCGCGCCCAAAAATTTACCCGAATTTTCTCATACTTTGTAGCGAATCTTATCTTTCGCGGCGATCAGGATCAATTACGATCACATCATGCATCGAATGCATCATTCAGTGTTTTTCTTTCGCCAGGACTTAATTTGCAGCTTGTGCGCAAACAAAACACTTGAAGAGGGTTTTTCATTTTCAGGAGAATGGTCAAAATTAACTGAAAATACCCTAGCATTCGAATCAACGATAAAACTTGCGCGAATGGAGTCAAGTAGACGGCTAAAGTTTCATCAAATTGCATCCAGGAAAGAAGTTCTGAATATATGCAATTGAGTGGCACTATAGGCCACAAGGGACCAGGGTCTAGCTTCTACAACAACTACTCGTGTTGTGCGTGCTACTGTTCTCTCACGAGTAGAAGGAAACTTCAGTTTTTTGCCGTCTTCGAACGGCGAGATTTGAGAAGCTTTTCAAAGATAATTGATACTCCTTGAGTGTTGTCAGCAACTCGAAAGAGGTGGTGCCGGAAAAAAATGCTGGGTGTCGCGTCGGGTAATCGCACCTAGGCCTTCTGGTTGTGGGTCGACACACTTACCCACTACGCCACGGCAACCACTACGTAGAAAAGACTTTTCCTTTATTTTTCTTTTCTCCTTCAGCGTTGTAAGTAACTCGTGACATATAGAAACTGAGATGAAAGATGAGTTAGTCCCTGTCGCCGAACTCTTTAGGCTCTAGTCAAGTGGCTACAGACTCAACGCTTACGAAGGCTAAGCCGTGTAGAGTGACCAAGCTTAAAGACTCTTTGGAACGAAACCATTGGGACATCGCCACAGAGGGCGTTCTCATCGAAGATGGTGCACACAATTGGAGAAGGAGCTCAACCAACTTGGTGTATGAAACTGGCAAGAGATCGTTCTAGCTGGAGTGTCATGTTTGGTAAGGCCTAGGTTTAACGACGACCGAAATGACATTCGACTAAGATAAAGAAGAAGAACACGATAGGTATGTCGCGGCCATATTGAGCCGCTTAAATCAAAGGACCTAACTTGTCTTCACCCCATCTTTATTTTAGTTTTGAAATTAAGACTTACGTTTACAGCCGGTAAGTGAAAAAGTGGAGGAAATGGAAATTTGTTCAAAATACCAACACTTTCCAGTCAGGCCTCTCAAAAATTGTCTTAAATGACAAATTCGAATGAAGAACAAGTTTCATGCAATTTTTGATCAAAAAATGAGGCACGGAAGGGACTGTGTGCTCAGAAATGTGTCAATTTTTATCAAAATTTGCATAGAAATATCATCTTGTATGAAATAGGACAACCACCCAAACGCTTACGTCTTCCTCGTAGCCATTGCCAGAATTTTTGTGCCAAATTTTCTGAGAACGAAACAAACTTTTTCGACAGTGCGACGTTTACAAGAGTCGGGCTTTGCGAAAGCGTAGAACAAATGTTCACAAATCGAACTGCAGCTTATTTAGCGATGACCTTTGCCGAACCAAATATCCAAAACTTCTTTTGGTACCCCCTCTTAATACAGCGTCCTTAAAGAAATAAAAGCTTAAAGCATGCACCTCAACACAAGTATGTGCCCGGTCTGCCTTCAGTCCGTCCTAGGAAGTTTAAAATGAGACAAGTATTTCCTTCATTCGAGAATTCCAGCTTCATTCCGATTCACATGCCAACGTTGAGGAATACTTTCGTGCACGTATACAGCAAATTGCCTCGGAGTTTTTCATCCGTACAACTTCATCACCGACGGTCATGGTTGCAACGAATGCAGGCGGGTGCGACTTACTCTGAAGATATGCGCTGGCAGTATGGAATGCGATGGCATGTCAACGAAATTCCACGATTTGGACTTCTGTCGTCAACAAAAAAAAGAGTCACGAACCTGCAGTTTCACCCTCTTGCCATCTCGAAGTCTACAACTGAACGTGATGCACGAGATTAACCTTAAAGCCGTTCACCATATCCATGGGCAAGTGAGAAAAACCCCGAAGATTAATTAATTTTCCATCAGAAGGATCTGTCGAGTGGGCGCGTTGAAGCATACATCGCCCCCCCTCCTATGCCACTGCTATCAATCAATCAATTTACCCAACCGGGAAACCGACCGACATGCGGAACCCAACACTCACGAGAACACTTACTTCGGTTAATATTAAAACAGGACGTAATGATCGAACAAATATTCGCACTTTAGTTTGAATTACGCAAATAAATTAAAATACACTGGCTGCGGGTGGTGGCCGGATGCGCTCTAGATGTACACACACTATGTGCAGACACTTAGCTGTTATTGCTGCTGCTTGTCGTTACGTTGTCCTCTCGCTTGTGTGTGGGGCGTACAGTGCTTGGCTTTCGACATCGGCCGGAACAAATAAGTTCCAACAGAGCCGTACATTCGCATCCTGTCACAGGATAATGGTGTTCGAAACGCTTAATTGTTGGTTCATGACAATGTTTATTGTCCAATTAGGGGGCCCGTACGTATTGCAGTTAACAGGAGAGTTGTTGGATACCTCAGCCACTGACACTTCCAACCTGGGCAGGATAAATTCCAATTCACGGCTTTGAAATATCTATGAGCGCCTGCCTGCCGATTGAACGAGTATGTCGAATGGCAATCGGCACAGTCCTTCTGTAGGAATGGAATGTCAACTCGGAGTGAGTACGGATGAGGGGATAAGGACTAATTGAAGTTTAATAGATTGCCGGTTGGATGTTGAATGTTTTTCAACATCACGAAGCTTCCTTTTCATCGCAATAGAATGAGCAACACCTCCATTGTCAATAGGAGTCTTTCTTTCGAAGGTGGTGGTCCATTTGTCGACTAGATTGTGTGAGGTGTGAATTGGCTATCACTGGACAATTAATTTTGAAGCTGTTTCAGTGAAACTCAAGGTTTTGAGAAGAATTGGCTCGTTGTAGTCATTGAACTTTAGAAATCGACTGTTAAGAGTTTAATGGTTTTTGTCACACCCCTAGCGGCATGTTGGACTAAAGATGGAAGAATAAAAAATGCATTTCTGACAGGGTCGACTTTATGCTTTTCTTGTGTAGCGGCTATAAACTTTTCAGAGAGCTGAAAAATTCATTGACTTTTGTCAGCTCGCTAAATAGACTATTATCTATTTCTGGGTTGACGGTGGTCTGGTTTGGAGTATACTAAAAGTAAACAACTAAAGTTTAACGGGGACAGAAAGGTCAAAGGATATCTCTGAGTTCCGCGCATGGTTCTGCATTGAGCTTATGTTCTCCAAACACAGTGAAGAGTATGTGCAATGTAAGACAGCCAACAGGAGCATACCAATTTCTGAACAGAGCGGTCTGGCTGACAAGTGAGTAAAATGTTAACTGACTGCAAATGTGTTCCATTTGCATTCACCAAAACTGGATACTTTAAGCTCATGCTAAGATTCCTGTATGTGATCAAATTCCTTGAGTAGGAAAACTACACTTCAATTGAATTTTTTAAACAGAATTCCATTCCATTGTTTTACTTATCTTAACTTTTTTAACAGACAATAATAATGGCACAAACTGGATACGTTTAGTAGGTATGCTTAACAAGCAGCTGCTGGTAGATACAAAGGCTTAGGCCTCAACCAACATGCCAACAAGTTTTCGACTCAGCTGCCTTCAATTTTGCAATCGAAGTGTGCGCGTGATCTCAGAGGAGGTCGTCCATTGTTGCGTTGTCCCAATCGCTCGGATTGAGAAATTCTTCGGGCCGGAGCGGCGTTATCTATCAGTTCTAGATGAGACAGACGTCTTAAGCGCTGTATTTTTCGCCTGTAGAGTTCGTTTCTTCTCCAGATGCCATCAATAATAATTGAGTGGCACTACAGCCCACAAGGGACCAGGGCCTAGCTGCTACAACAACTATTCGTGTTGTGCGTGCTACTGTTCTCCCACGAGTAGAAGGGACCTACAGTTTTCTTGCCGACTCCGAAAGGCGAGATTTGAGAAGCTTTTCATAGACAATTGATACTCTTATAGTGTTGTCAGCAACTCGAAGTAGGTGGTGCCGTTAAAAAAATGCGATGTGTCTCGTCCGGGAATCGATCGACGCACTTACTCACGGCGACCAAAAGCGTTAACTAAATAGTGATTTTTTTCGTTTCGTTTCGTTTCGTGTTTTGTTTCCCTGTCAAACATCTTCAGTTTGGTCTGTAATTTAACCATCAATCGTCTTACAAACGAACAACGCTTGCAAATTATTGAATTTTATTATCAAAATGCGTGCTCTGTTAAGAAAGTTCATCGCGCGCTTCTTCTATCTTATGGTCAGTTCATTTTTGGCTCAATGGCTACGTAAATAAGCAGAATTGTCGAATTCGGAGTGAATATCAGCCAGAAGCATACCAATGCACCCAGAAAAAGTCACAGTTTGGTGCGGCTTATGGGCTGGTTGCATCATTGGATCTTACTCCTTCAAAGATGATGCGAATCGTAACGTAACTGTGAATGGTAACCGTCACCAACTTTTTTTTGCCCAAATTGCAAGAGTTTGACTTGCATCACATGTGGTTTCAACAAGAAGGTGCCACATGCCACACAACACGCGCAACAATGAACTTATTGAGAGGCGAGTTCGGTGAACATTTTATTTCACGTTCGGGACCGGTCAATTGGTCGCCTAGATCGTGCAATGTAACGCCTTTAGACTATTTTTTGGGAGGCTATGTTAAAGCTCATGTCTATACAGACAAGCCCACTTCAATTGACGCATTGGAAGACAACATTGAAGCACTTATTCTTGAGATACCGGCCGAAATGTTGGAAAGAG
This sequence comes from Eristalinus sepulchralis, assembly GCA_944738645.1. Lineage (NCBI taxonomy): Eukaryota > Metazoa > Arthropoda > Insecta > Diptera > Syrphidae > Eristalinus > Eristalinus sepulchralis. The sequence continues at coordinate 37,870,157 of OX122882.1, read as the reverse complement.
TATGCCAAAATGGGACTAAACGGATGGACCATTTAAGGCGCAGTCTTAGTCAAGCATTAAATTATATGGACCATACTATCGATTCAAATAAAGATTTCATGCAATTTACCGAATTTTTAAAAGATCACATAAGACAGAAATCTTGAAGGTTTTATTCAAAGCAATGCTTATCCACCTAGAGGAGGTATTCTTACTCAATTGACCTTGGAGGCCAAAGAAGCACCGATTGACAAGAGTGATGAGACGCTGGATTTCGATAGTAAAGTTGTCTAAAGTTGACTTCCTCGAAGTTCTGCTGTCCTTTGTGACACTATGTCCGAGGCATCGGAACAGTGCGTATTTCCTTCATTCCTGCACATCGCTATTCCATGATCCATATTTTCAATGACTCCATATTTTCAATCTCATCATTTAGTCCATAAATTGTTACTTTCTTACTAGCGTGCACTTTTCGTTCTAAAGAAAGAAAGTCAACACCGTAAACACGTTTATTGAATTTATCTCTCCAAAAAGAGATTTTTTCGTTGACCACAAAGGCCACAAAAAGTCCCTTATTATCTCGCGATAGAGAACACCATTCACGGCAACTGCTTGACCGACTCCATTTCCGAAGAAGTACGGGACGGTGTCGTTGCCAGCCCATAAACCCCATCAAACAGTCACTCTTTATGGATGTATTTGCTTTTCAATTCAGCTTCTTAATGAGTCCACTGCTGTTAAATTGTGCATCGTCGCTGACCAAAACAATCACAAAGTCCATGAAATTCATTTTGATGTGATCGCTTATTTTCGTAACAGACTTGAACATTCTTAACGCGCTGCTTGTGTACCTCTTTGTAATTGTCAGATACTAAAACAAGGAGCACTATGATTTAACTACCCTTTCCGTTTAACGTCAGACACATGTTCGCCGCTTCTGTCACCACGCAAGTCGACACCTAATTGACGACTCGCTGTCTTTGTCGAATCACGTCTATGTCATCTGCCTAAGCCATCAGCTAAACCGACTTTTGAAAAATCGTGTCTTGTGCTGGCTTCTGTTTTTCACACGATCATCGGGTTGGAGCAGGTACTCTTGTTATTCATTCAGGCCAGAGAAAGGCATTTATAACGCGTGTGTCTGTTCTAGTGATGACTTATTGGCAAGACCTTGTTACTCGCCTACGTACCTACCTACGTCAAGTTACCATTCAATTTCAATAGTTACTGCGCACTCAAGAAAAGTCGCATTTTAAGATGAAATTGACGGTCCCGGGTATGCTGCTTCCGGTCATCCACAGTAAGTTTCCTAGCGTCCACGAGTACTTGATCTTCGTTCATTATATTCATGTTTCCCTCATCTGATTGAATAGCTGGGGAGTTGTGGTCCATACGCTAGATGTTTCATGCAAATTAAGATTTTTCTTTACTTGCTCCTCTTTATTTCAAAGTAAAAACTGAACTGAGTACAGAAATATTTTTTTAAAGCTAACTTACTTATGTCTAATGTCATGCCACTGCCCCGTGAAGCGGATGTTCCCATGGGTGGTGTTATGTTGCACCTGAACGTTGTCACTTGATGCACTACGTGATGGAATTTAGCTTCTCGCCTCTGATTGCTGGTATGCGGCCAGACGCAGCGTCAGCGGAAAACGTGGGAATGGTTGGCAGGAAATCATCTCTGGAGTTTAATAATTTTGTACGTTAACTTGCATTCACAACCTAATCTGTGTCTTCTCGCCCTCCTCACAGACAGGATACAGCAAATCTACTGCGTTAAAAATTAAAACCGTATACAGATCAAAAGACCCCAGAACAAGACTCATCAAACATCAGCATTAACAGAGTTGCCAGTCCAAATCACTTCTCCTGTTTCAAAGCATCCTGTACCGCAGGATGCAATTTCTTGAAATGCCAGCCAACATTCAATTGAGTTCCCCGGCCAAGGCCTCTTGTGTATCACTGATTTTTCAACGAAACGCTTGTCGAAACATTCCATTTCGTTTGTGCTTCTCTTAAGTGTACACTCAACAACTTTCAAGGACTTTCAAATTTTACGACCATCAAATTCTGGGTACATTCACGTGAATAAGCATTTCCTTATCGGTATGCTTGGCAAATATTGAGGTCATCCCTGAAGTGAATGCGAACAATAAAAATCATACCCACATATCGTTCAAATCGCATCCTTCATGCAGGATACCAAACAATACCCTCGCCTGATCGAATCTACAAAAGGGACACTTTCATGCTGAGAATATTAGAAAATCTTCGCATTCAGCACCCACAGAGATAGCATTCTTCATATTCGACATTCAATTCATGTGAACTCATTCAGTGGACGCAAACAAACTACGCCCGCAGACCTATACAGTCGCCTCAAAAGGGACGGCACAGGATGCTGTATTTGAATAAAATCTGCCCAACATATGTATCCGTTCATCACAGTAATCATATCCAATTCAAAGCCCACCACAGTCCTCGACCACTTCTGACACAATCAAATCAGATGTCAATATCTCATGGCAGCCCTAGCGTCCTGCGAAGCACCCAACGGAATACAAATGTATCCTGGTGCGTACTACAGTTTCTATCAACGGTCATGGAATCAATAATGCAGATATTATTTGACCCTGTGTACAAACACCGGGCCAAGGCGTTGATATCCTTGATGTAAGGGAATATTTGAGTGGTGGCGGTGGGCGGCAAAAATTAAAAGTTTCTCAACCCTCCTTCCGCCCTTAGACGCGAGATCAATTATCTCTTATCTTTTAACTTTTGACGGGTGTTGTATTTCTTCTTCCCCTCGCGCATAGCGGTGTAGAATTTGGAACCGAAAACCCCAAAAGTACGTGGCGTGAATCGCAACGACGGAGAGTGTAGACATTTTTTTGTTTTCTTTAAAGGTTTGTCTAACTTTTCACTGGAAGGACAATTATAACAGGTATCCCTTTGATAATCTTTGTTCAACACTTTCTTTGTGCACCCGGTGATGGAGGTGATGATGGCGGTGGTGGTGGTGGGGTGTTGTAACAAGTATCTGTAACTCGCATCCCTTCTCCGCGACACGTGCACAGTCACTTTGTGTGTGTGTGTTGTTTGGCGTGCGCCTTGGGCGAAAGACTCTCTGGCCTTAGGATACGTACGTCACAGCGACCGAACAATGGGCGATTTTCACATTGGGTTTTGTAATTTTTCGCAGCAATCAGAACAATGGATACAGCACAATAAGCGGAACAATTATCCTTACACTGTTTATGGATGGGAAAGGTGGAAAACCATGGACCAAACTGCAATTCAACTCTTTGCTGTTGTTTCCTTTTTTCTCCCTTCGCGTGCGTTGGTTTTTTTCCCCTCCTTTCTCCCAAGGAGTAGTGTGCGATGTGCCTTGCGAATGGCTTAAGGTTACAACGGCGCACACACACATGTGTGGGTGTGTGTTCAGACTTTACATTGTTTATGAAGGCTTTGTTTAAAGTTATTGTTCGCAAACGATGTCACAAAAGAATACATGTGAGGGTTGGCGACGGGTGTGGAGTAGTGTGGGGGGGGGGGGGGGGGCGGCGCTGTGTAATTTTGAAGGATAACAGTGATGATTTTGTCTCAAGGATTCCCAACAGAAGGAACAATTGAATGCCGTGAAGGAGTTGAAGACTACCGACCAAGACAATGTGGATGCTGGGGTTAGGATACTTATGCGGGAGAAAGGACTGCCAGAGTTAATTGTCACTGAAACCTGGGGTCAAACTGAAGGACATTATGCTCCGTAGGGCGTCTTACGTTGGAAATATGTGCACCATGACAAATTCATCGATTGCTTGGTGTGTCCGATGGCAGAGAGAAAAATCAGAAGGATGATGGAAAAGTTCTTACTGTCGTAAAATCGGATGTGGAGGAAACAGAGTGTCCACTAAGAATTTAAGGTTCTATTCAATATCTGATATTTTTCACCGAAACTCAGAGATTGACTTCCTGCCCAGGACTGCTGACATTTCTCAGAATAGATGAACAATAGCTACTCGAGCATTTTAAGCAGCACATGGCAATATGGAATGCTCCACCCACACCATTGATTGCAGGATACCCCGAAGTCCAACATCGATTGCCGTCATCCTCTCTCCCTCCCACTCTCTTCCTCAGTCTATTCTGCCTTTTGTTCGTGGCAATTCGGGGAATTTTTATATCCGCTTAGTTAAAATTTTCAAAAAATGTTTCACGAGTTCGGAATGAACTAATATAAGAAGCTTATGGAGAGGAGGATGTTGAAATTGCGAAATATGTTGTATCGTCGTGAATACGTATGTATGTCAGTATTAATTTGTTTAAAGTTACAGGGCGCGGTCGTTCTTTTCTTATCATCGGTGTGATATGAGGGGACCGATACTGTGATTTATTTTTAGTTGTTGGCCATTAAACGTTGCCAATGTGGGCTTAAGACGTCTGCCAACGCCATGACGGTACATTTTCTAAAGGTCACCACTTTCTGCAGGTATTTCGAGGAAATTTCAAAATTGAGTGTTTCTCTCCTGGCTCTGGATGTATGATATGTGTATGCAAATTGAAAGTGTGGAGAAGTTTGGGGTGGTTTGGAAAATGTGGGATAGAGCTTGAATCTTGTATTTTCTTTCAATATTCAATACCAAGATGTTTAAAAAAATAATCAGCAATGGACGTCGTGGATTGATTTCGTTCAACAATGTTTTCTGCACTCTGGTCTAAAAAAATTTGCGCAAAAGAGGGCTTAATTGTCAATCAAAATATGAATTTTGAAATTTATTGCAGAATTTCGAAATGCACTGAAAAATTATTAGATGCTACAAATAATAGTTGTACCAATAAGTGGATCTAGTTCAAAAGGCAAAAATCCATCGACTGCAGTGTCTCCCCCCCCCCATCTAGCGAATAAACAATGCTCCAGCTCGAATCCCAGCCTCCGGAGAAGGAGAGAAAGACCGAACCGCCGATATAGAGACCAAGTCATTGCGGACGCTAGAGAGTTTGCTCTTCACAACTGGAAGCAGCGTGCCCGGAACCGTCAAGAATGGCTGGCAGCTATAGCTCAGGCTCAGACGCTTCATGGGTCGCAGATCTTATGAACAAACAAACTAATAATGATATTGAGTGCCACTACAGCCCATAAGGGAACACGGCCTAGTTTCTATAATAACTACTCGTTTTCTGTGTGCCATTGTTCTCTCACGAGTACAATTGTCTTGTCGACTCCGAACGATGAGATTTGAGAAGTTGTTCGTAGACAATAAGTACTCTTCGGGTGTTGTAAGCATCTCGAAAGGGTTAGTGTCGTGAAAAATGCGTTCCCTTCTTCCGTCCAGGAATCGAACTTGGGACCTTAGGGCGTGAGTGAACGCACTTATTCACTACGCTACAGAGATCATTATTAGATTTTATTGTCAAGGTCTTAGTTTAGGTAGACGTTCTCAACCGTTCTTTAGGTAGACATTCTCAACCATTCTTCATCAAATCTCTGCTAGTGTATACTACATAGAGTTAATGTTTGACGTATAAGGTCATTCTTTGATGGTTTCAAGTTGCTGATGCTGGCATTTGACACCCGCGAAATTTCTCTGTCACATAAAGTGTCACAGTATCAGAGGAACGCTTGCCATTGACGATAATGTATCGGTCAACAATCGATAAATGCCTTAGAATTTAAAAAACTTTCTACAAAGGTGGTAATTCAGACGTAGCCACTTTTCGTACATTTCACGATGATTGTGTTCATCATAAGGGTTACGCAAGCTCTCGGTAGAATCGCCAGGAAATTTTAAGAGAGTGGGAGCGTCATAATTTCTTTGCATCAGCGTAATGTACATATCGATCGTTTTCATCTCATTTCATCTGTAACCTTATAAAGTTCAATTTTCGCAAAAATTAAAGCCTGCTTACGAAAGAGAATAAACACCAATTTTTCGAACAAAATATTCTTAGGTCATGACGAACATTTCTTACTCGGTGGATATGTAAGCAAACCTCCAGAGCTGCTTACGCTCTGCTCTGGAGGGAAGCCTTTTCTGTTTCAGCCTGTCTATGTTTAGAATTAACCTTCACAATAAATGAGCATACCTCATTCCAGTGATCTACAGATTTCATCATGTAAGGAATCATTTCGTGATTCAGCAGTGAATAACTGCTCGCTCCGCGTCCTCCTCGGAGTTTGGGCATTGTGGGCACAGCGGCGAGTTGTCATGCCCAAACTTGTGCAGATATTATTAGTAGTGGCCGTGTCCAGAAAGGAACTGTGAGAGGAGGTAGTTACAATCCCCTGCGGATGTTGATATCCAAGTCTCGATGACGGGAATGAGCACATCCACCTACCTTTAGTGGAGGCATCCCATCTGGCTTGTCCCATTGCTATGCATGCTGCTCGTTCTTCTGCTTTATAATTTTGGCTTTGTGCCTGCGCGGCGTTCTTCGGTGGTACATTCTTATAAGCTCATCTGCAAGAATGTCTATGGGTAGCATTTCTGCTATGGCGAACACCGCCTCATCAGAAATGGTCCTGAAACCACTGATAGTGAGAATTGTGAAGAGTCTGTAAGCTGACGTTATCATCAGTTTCAGTCGCCCTGAAGTGAGTGCTCTAGCCCAAATCGGAGTTGCATACAGGAGAACCGAAGAGACAACTTTTAAGTGTAGGATTCTACGTACATACCCGGGTCTACCATTATTTGGAAGTATTCAAGAAAGTGCTCCTTGAACAAGTGACGCCTTCTTACTGGCATACTTTACATCTTCCCTGAAGGAGAGCCCGTTGCCTAACATAACTCCTAGGTACTTCACACACTCCTTGGAGCTACAAAATTGCCTGGTCTCCAACTATGAAGTTGGTATATTCCACCTTCTTTCGACTGGTGATTAGCACCGCTTCCGTTTTGTGTGCCGCAAGTCCCAGATCGGCATTTTTCAGCCACTCTTTAACATTTGAGATATCTGTAATCGTAGCAGCCTTCACGTCCTCTATGCCCTTTGTCACAGTGATGATAGCCGATTAAAGAGTATGATTTGGACGATATGTGGTACCAGCAGGACGAGGTAACAAGCCACACAACATAACAAATTATGGTCTTTTTGCGTGAGACGTTTCCTGGTCCCGTATTCGCTTTGTCAATGTCAATTGGTCAACAAAGATCTTATGCTTTGACACTGCTCGACTTTTTCTTGTGGGGCTATGCAAATGGCCGCTTTATGCGAATAATCCCTGAAGAGCAGAGTTTTTTAAGACTAGCAGTTCTCAAGTTAAAGTCGTCATGCCGCCCAAAATGTGGTTAAAACTTACCTGCGAGTCTGCCTAGGCTGCCCGAATCACTTTAATGACAAATTCATATCTTTCTAAAGAATTAAAATTTTTATCAAAAATGTATGGGTGTGTGTTTAAGCAAGCTTTACTTCTGAAACCGAAAAATGAACAAACCAATAATCAGGAACCGATTTTTTTTATTGGTTCATGTTTCCCCGGATTGTAAGGTGGCCTTCCTAAAATTCAATGACTGAACTTTTTTCTCCCGTATTTTTGGACCTTTAATATTCATTTCCTACAACCTATCCTCCGTTTGACCTCCGCACAATGATACAAGCGGTTCAGATGTACTAAAACCAAACTACTCTGAACAACACGTTAATGGTAGCGTGCTGGAATAACACAACCGTATCACTTTTCTGGGAAACTCAAAATTCGCTAAACGCATCCAATTGTTTCCTGTGATCGACATTAAAATTGATGAAGTAATTGTGTATGTTGACGATATTCAGCAGCGGTTTCCAGGACTTGCTTCAGTGTTTAAACATGGTCGATATTCGATTTATCATGATGAAAGGCGTACTAGTACTTGTTGTGTATAATTCAATTGAATTGCGAGAGGCCAAAACCTAGTTTCTTCAGCGGTTATACATACGTGCTGTACGGCGTATTGTTCTCTTAAATACAAGACGTGGAGTTCGAGCTATTTAAAAGCGAAAAAATGTGAAATTTCGGACAACATGAAAGTGAACAAATGTCAAGGTAAATAATTGAGCCTGATGTAGAAGTTAACACTTCACGAAACTCACCGGCGGTATGTGCAAAATAAGCTTGAGCGTTTGCAAAATACGCTTAATACTTCAACAGTGCCGGTCAAAAGAAATAAATCTCGACAGAGTCTTCAAGAGGTTGAAGCAGTTTTTTCGGAAGGAAGATGGTTTTAAGAGGGCTAAAGCGTGCTGATGGGAGTTCAGCACGCTTTAGCCCTCTTAAAATTAAGAGATTTGGTGCGACTGGAGTTGTTACTTCTACCATCCCCGGCATTTCCTCCTGGCGATGCTTCTTCAGCAATCATTGAAAATACCTCCTGAATATATCAATAATTGCTTGCCATGACTGAAGCGATTTCTTAGAACAGAATGACCTTGGCCTACCCAAATAATTAAAGCCGCTACCTCATAAGCCAGAAGTTGCCTCTTCTTAAGTCCGAGCATCTTTAAGGCGACCGCAAGCTTATTTAAATGTTTCTCCGTAGTCATTGGAATTTTGAAAGCAATTCGAGAAAAACAAAATGATACAACATTTCAAGATAGAGATTTATATGAATCTACTTAACCATTTTGAGATACTTTTAATGTTGGGTGGCAAACATGAAGGCAGAGCGTGTGTATCCGCGTTTGTGCAGCATCAGTAAAGCAGTCAAAGTCATGAATTATGTCTTAAATGCGGGATTTGTTTGAAATTCTTCTTGCGAATTTCCGCTTCTTCCGTCACGATTTGCACACATGATGTGAATGTAAATTGAATTGTTCACAGTGCGTGGGGATACACACACATGCGGTATTCTTGAAAAATACGCGGAAATTTCAGTAAAACTTTTGTGTGAGGATGTGTGACTTCTTCGCAACCGGAATTAGCTGAATAAGCACACATTGTGAAGCTAAAAATATTCATAAAATGATTTAGACTTTCCTTATCGGATAGATACGCAGATATGAAATAGTCAGTGGGAGGAAAGTTAAAACAATGATGGAAACAATTGAGATGCTGTTTTGGCAGAGGGACTGATGACATTCTGAGAACTTGACAAGTGTTGGTAAATTCGCTTGAAAAGAGAGCAATATAAAAATTTAAAGAAATTAAAAGATTATCCACTGCCAAGAAACGAGCACAACTTAAGGGGTACAAACTGATTCTACCTGTTGCACAAACGACAAGTCAACTCAAACTAAGTAAATTCTTGACTTAACTGACTTAAGGTTAAATGCAATCTTCGAGCAAATGCTCGAGCCGTGTTGTATCGGAGTGTGCCTAACGTGGCCTAAGTGGAGCTCCGCCACTGCTGCGTACCTACCTTATGAGGAGATTAACGTTAGAATCATTTGTCATCTTAAAAATTTCTATAAAATAAAAAATTCTGCAAAAGGGGAGGATATTTAATTCTAGGGTCTTGCAGTTTAAGAATGGATGTAAACGTCAGCCTACAAGTATCCCAAATCAACTGATTGTGACTAAACAATTTTTAAAATAAAACTTTCTTTTTGTTTGTTAAGGTTATGCTCCACTTCTACACTTCACTAGACCTGAGGACATCCTCTGCTGGCTTGTCGTATCTTAAATCTCTTTGGACTGAAACTGTAGTGTCATAATAAGCGTTTTGTTCAAAGACATTTGCGGTAAATCTCCTTCTACAGACAATTCTTTCCAAGAGACCAAGAGTTTCCCCAACCACTTTCAGTAAAGTTTATGCTTCTGGGACAGAAAACTAGACGGAATTGATCAGTGGGCTTTAAATGTCCAACTAAGTCTATAGTTTGTCGATGTGTTCTTCCTTGAAGACATTTAGCAGTTTTCGAACGTTGGTCGCCTCTACTTTAACAGCATTCATCTAATCATGGCAACGTCATCCTAGACTAGGTTGAAATCTTGGCACTCTCTAGTTTTGCTGCTCAATAATAGAATGCGCTTTCATTCCTTAAATCTTCAGAAAAAGAATTTGGATGTGAGTACAGACACATAGTGTGACGATAAATGATGTGGAAACCATAAAGAAAAAATTCCTGAAGGTCATGTGATCCATCGGCCAAGGGTTTATTGCGTCTTCATGTCTTCGCATTTCAAGTTCATTTTTAAAATTGTATTTAATTTTATTCCCAATGTCTCTAAATCTAAATAATTGTTTTTACTCCAAGCTCTGTCCTAATATATGTCCATGCCCTTGCCTTATACAAGTTCTTGTTCAAGTCCTTGTCCAAAGCCTTGTTTACATTCTAGTAAACATCTCCCTCTCCCACTTTCTGGTCCCTCTTCATAGACATTGGTAACGTTTTCGTCCAAGACTTGGTCTCAGTTTTTGCTCAAATTCTTGTTCAAGATATTTTTGGTTCTTGTTTAAAGCATTGTTAAAGTCCTTGCCAGAGTTCCAGTTCGAGATCTTGTCCAAGTTTTTGTTCAAGTCCTCGTTCAAGTTTTTGTCCAAGCCCCTGTCCAAGTTCTTGTCCAAGCCCCTGTTCAAGTTCTTGTCCAAGCCCCTGTCCAAGTTTTTGTCCAAGCCCTTGTTCATGTTCTTTTCCAAGCTCTTGTCCAATTTCCTGTCCAAGCCCCTGTCCAAGTTTTTGTCCAAGCCCTAGTTCAACTTCTTATCCAAGCCCTTGTCCAAGTCCTTGTCCGAGCCCTTCCCTAAGTTCTGGTTCAAATCTCAATCGATAATGTCATCCTTACGCCCCCCTGTATTTCATATCAAGCCTCGGCACCCATCCACTATCCTTCTACTGAACAAAAAGGCCACGTGAATGTTAAGTAGCTCACACGACACATTCTTTCGTTTCATGAAATCAAATGCAAACGGTGCCAAAAGAACTTTGACGTCCAAGAAAACAGACAGCCGCGCCTCTGCTCCTTTAATTGTTTTCAAAGACATCTGCAGTTCTTTGACCAGTGAAGAGAATGCTTTCCCATCGCCGGTGTCCTGTCTGAAAGGACTCTTCAGCAACTCCACATCGTCACTGAGAAACAAGTGAAATCTATACCACTGGGAAGATCCATTAAATTCTGAAAAATGAAGAATTCAACTAATTTCAGGAGAATTCCTGTGCAAATACACGTTTTCGAGGAAGATCCAATGCTAAATCTACATGATGACCATTCTTGTGGTGGGTGTTGCAAACTTTAATGAATTCAGTTGAATAATGATTTGGAAAATTTGTTTCTTCGCTAAGTCGACTTTGGGACTTATGGACTTCGCCGTCTGTGCTCCAGACTGTGAACTGGATTACAGGATATTTTATGCAATGTCCAGAGTTTGAAACAATTGCTTGATGTTGGATTGGAAAAGTAATTATTTTCCCGCACATATCGGAAGTCCCCCATAAAGACGGGAAACGTGTACACAAACAATCAATTGATTTTCCATAATTCACAACAATCACGCAAACCCCCAGGGGACTCTTCTGTAACTTTCTTCCTTAACCACATCTCCGAGAAAACCAGATTACGTTTGCCCCAAAATATTCTCCCACCCACAATATGTTTGCATTCATTCAAAAGCGCTACGGGGAAAATACCACGCCAAAAAAAAAAAAAATCTACAAAACAAGGCCATAACCCTATTCGAAGGCAAACACGAGAAAAGAAACGAGGAACCGCCACCGACTGCCTGGGAAATTTCGTATTCGCTCACAAATTGTTTCACCCTTTTCGACGTTTTATTATAAAATTCTAATTTACGACAATTGCCTTGGCGTATCATTTAAATGAAAACTGTTTATGCGATATGTGTTTTCCATTCTGGAAAATTGCCTTTCTAGGCATGTAGTCACTCGGCAAACAGCCTTCGGGCCTCGGTTGAGGGCCATCACACTCCCTTGCCGCCAACGCGAGTGCCACTGCCGCCATCCCATTCCAGTCAGTGACGACAGGTCCTTTTGTTTTTTGTTTTTCATTCTATTCCTTTTTTGTCAATTTATTTGCGTATGACATACGCTACACACATGAATATATCCATCATGCACTGCTTATCGTGGTGTGTACGAAAAAATAAAAAATTGAGAAAAGGACAAAACAGGAAAAAAAGAGCAAAAAAATGATGAAAATGAAATCTCTCTCGAAATATGAATGAGTGCTACATGTGGGCCAAATGAAGTGTGAGCCAGACCAAGTGAGGGGGTGTGGGATGGCATACAAAAGAAAAAGAGTGAAAGTGGATATGGATATGGATTTGTGTGCGTGTATGCACCACCGTCAGTAGAGGAAAAAACTGTGTGACGCAAATCCTGGCAGCCTTCATCTCGATTTCCTGACAATGACTTGTCATTCTAGATAAGACACGAAATAACGTTGAATCCTTATTCAGAATTTATAATGAATTGAGTTTGTACTCTTCGTGATAGCATCATTTTGCACACGACCACACGTTCACCAACCTCCGACATCTTATTTAAGTTTCTTTCCGCTCTCCCTCTCTCTCTCTCTCTCTCTCTCTCTGTCAGCTCCCAGCCCTCGGATTTCTTGAACAATTTTTTTTGTTGCTACTCTCCTCCTGATTTTTTCCTTTATTAGCGGGTGTCTTCGTGTAAGGAACGAAAGCAAAGCGAAAAAAGAAAACACATCGTTTCGATAATAAATTATCCGCCATCCTATTATCCCACCTCTCTCCTCCCCACCCCCACCCACCAACCCCTATCGAGTGGCACAATGAATAGAGAATTTTTGGATTTTAATAAGATCCACTTGTCTGCTTTATCACATTCGGCGGGAGTAGGGAACTGAAAGTTGTCTTTCAGGACCAGCACCATAGCGAGAGAGAGAGAGAGTGAGAGCGATGGCAAAGTGTAAAAATTAAGAAAGAAAAAAAAAACGCACAGAAATTCATTTGTGTATGTGCACCGGATTGCTGGTCTTCTGGATACAATTTTACGGTGAATGGATACACAGCCCCAGTCAGCATTCCCACTGCCTACTGACCTATACATCCGTAAAGTGAATTAATCTTAAAGTATTTTCCTTTTATATTTCCGCTCTTGCTGTGTCTTCGCGTGTCCCCCAGGTTGAAGTATGGGGGATACATAAAATTGACCCTTGTTCCGGAAGTGATGAAACGCGAAATGCCGTGGAAATTATTTTGTAACAGCCAAAAAAAAAAGATGAGCATTTGAAAATCTAATTAGGGTGTGGCCGGAGGGTGTTGCGCAAGTTGCGGAATAATCAAGTGAGGGCAGATTTTTTTTTTCTTTTACAGTTTGCCTTCACGCTAAACGACTCGTAAAAATGAAAGGACGAGTATATTCTTGGACAAGAATTTGATTTTTAAAATCTTGCGATGCTGTAAAGCGGAATTATATCTGTTGTGTTGGGTTATCAAAAATTCAATTCATTCCACATTTTGTATCAGATATTAATTTTACGATAGGAATGTAGGGATGACCCTGATCGTTGGTAGAATTTGTCAGATTGTGCAGTATCCGTTAAACCATCGCTTTGCCAACAACGGCAACGCATAAAATAATCTCTGCTGGGTATGCCGCGTGAACACGCTTTTAATTATTCCGTCGCGGTGGTTAAGTGCTTTGCCAGACGCAAGTCAGCAGCGGATGTTGCGTAGGATGGTGAAACAGTCGTGTGGGGGTGCATTGAATGTTGTTTTGCTAGGGTCTCGATAGTATTTCAGAGGGCTAAGGCAATTCGGCAAGCAAGTGGGCATGGTCAGCCCCTGCATAAGGACTTTCGGCTTATTTAAAAAAAGTCTTGATATATAAAACTGTTGTATTGCGATGTCTCGGACAGAGCGTCACACCAGGCAGCAGAAACTTTGAGGTAGTCAAGGACTTCGCTAACCAGGACTCCGCGGAAAAAAGAACAACCACCAAAATCAAACGCAGAATCACTCTTGCCAATCGCTGTTTCTTTGAGCTCAACAGTCGATTCAGTAATAGGGCTCTCTCTCGAAGGACAAAACTAGCTTTGTACAAGAGCTTGATCATCCTAGTCCTACTTTATGGCGCGGAAACCTCGACGTTACTAAAAGCGTATGAGGAAGCCCTTCCCCTTTTCGAGAGAAAAGTTTTGCGTGGTAATTGTGGTCCTGTTTGCGTTGATGGCATCTGGAGGAGAAGATTAAACGACGAGCTATACAGCGAGAAGCGCCTAGTCAAGCATCTGCGGATACAACGCTTAAGATGGCTAGGTCATGTAGAGCGCATGGACACCGCTGCACCGGCCCGAAAAGTCTTTGAATCTGAGCAAAGATTCATAACAGAGGACGGGCTAGGCTAAGGTGGCGCACAAAAGTGGAGAAGGACCTCAACCAACATGGAGTGCGCTACTGGAGGTAGCCGGCGCTAGATCGTGCTGGCTGGAGTCCAACAGTCTGAGTCCGTTTCCGGAGGTGGTGTCGTGCAGTCTGTGTTTCCCGATAACGCCAGCAAAGATGTCATCTTTTCCCAGCTGAGCATTGAAATCTCCAAGAACGATCTTGGTGTCATAGCTGGGGCATCGATCGTATGTTCTTTCTAGGAGACCATAGAACTCATCCTTGCTGTTGTCCTCCTTCTCCTCTATCGGGGCGTGAGACTGATGTTTCCGAATTCAGCCTTAATGTGGATTGTCATGAGGCGTTCGCGTACAAGATCGTAGCTTAAAACTTTTTGCATAAGTCTGCCTCGAACAACAAATCCGCATCCGAATAAGTGCTACCTTCTCTCCGTGTAGCGGTTGCTATAGTAGTTCTTCATCTTCTTTTTGCCCGGCCCATCTCACCGCACTTCCTGGATGGATGTAATATCTACTTTGCAGCACTCGAGGGCCTCTGCAAGTTATTCGGCCACACGTGGTCTGTTTATGGACATCACATTCCACGTGCAGAACCGAAAATCGTTGTCTGTACGTTGGATCAAAATAAAATGTTCTGATATAGGCTATGAACTTAAGGACAATTCCATCCATGTCTGAAATTGATTATTTAAAAATATGAAGAATTTAACAGACACAACGGAGGGGCACCCAAAACCTAAAAAAGTTTCGTGTCGTGAAAACGAAACCCTAAATGAGCAACAAATTTTGGGTGAAAAATCTTTGTTTGTTGATGAATATGAAAAAATAAAACAATCAAAGTCTATTTTCTATTTTTAGAGTCATACAAAAATAAATCCCTAATTTTATTGATTCCTGCTTGCTTAACGTAATAAATTGAAAAGGTATGGTAGGTGCTTGCATGCGTGCTATCGTCTACATTCAGACATATTACGACTGATGTGTGGTAATAAATGTTGAAATCAATTTAACTGAGATGGTGGAACGTACATAAGCGTAGGTAGCAGTGACATTAAATAGTAATAGAATTATATAAAAGGTGACTCGATGTTTGCTCCACACATTTACCCATCATTTCTTGGAGTAAAACAAATATTCCCTTGAGCCATATTGTTTCATTGTGTATCGAAAGTAAGCATTTTTTATATTCTGACTGTCTCTCGAAATAGTTACTTGAAGAGAAGGATCACTGTTATTAAATTTACTTGAAAAATACCTTCACTTCCAAAAAGCGGAGTTATGTATCAGTGAACTTGATTTCTTACTTCATTTTTTTGGTGGGAAATCATCTTGGAGAGAGCGTCTTTTAAAGTGGATTTTGGTGGAAAATGATTTCACAAAATTTTCTGGTTGAATACTTGCTCACTTTTTCTAGGAAAGGACTTAATTTCCTTAAATTGAAAATCACTTTACTTGCGTGAGGTTGTGAAGTGAAGTTATTTCCTTGCACTCAATCCAATCCCCATTTGCATTCGCATCAGTTGTTTGTTGCGTTTCGACGTTGTTGGAAATTGTCAGAGGTATGGAGCGATGTCAACTTCTTCCTTCTATGGCTAGTAGTGATTTTAATAAATTACTTTCATCGCAGTCTTCAAGGTCACGGAAAAAAAAATTGGGACTATGACATCTCACAGTAAACTATCGTTAAGTTCCCTGCGGAAATGTCAAGCCCTTGGGTCTGCCCTCACAATTAAACCACCTTTTATTAGCTCAAGTCGAATATTCTAGACGTTAAAGCTGTCAAAGAATGGAGAAACCAAGTAAAATGTTTGAAAAGTTCATCAAGGGTGCATACTGTCACCACTACTGCTTTTGGTGGTGATCCGGATAAGCGATGTAGTCCACGCAGCATTGACGGACAGAAACTTTGGCATACTTTGGCATAGACTACTTACCTGAAACACTTTGACAACGCTGACGATGTTCTGTTTACTTTCGCATCGGGTATTGGAACTTCACGTGATGGCCCACAATCAGGAAGCCGAAGCAAAGTTGAGATAAAGGTGAATACGGCAAAAACTAAGAAATTTCTAAAAATCGTGCGTAACTGAAAATCTTCAGTTATGAAGTCGAGAAACTTATCAATTTCCTGAATACAGACAGTGTAGTCTCGGCTTACCGAGTGGCACCTTTCTGGTGCCCGATTTTGGTGAACTGAAAAGGCTAAGGTACTGTCATATGATTAGGAGCTAAGCTACGACTGTCCCGCTCAAACGTGAATCGGTCCTGCTTTATAGAGGCAGCACATTGTAAGTGGACACCATTACCACCTGAAAGCTGCAATCATTCGAAAAAAGATGTTCGAGAAACATCCTTAGGGTCTTTTGGCAGTATATCCTGAGAACTTTCCAAGAACACACAAATATAAAAACAGTAAATGCGGCACACCCTACGGCGCGAAGGCAACTCCATTTTCTTACCCAGACAGACAAAGCAGCATGGAGACCTACGCAGCGTGGCGTAGAACGGTTGGGGAGGAATCTATGTAGGTCATTAAAAATGAGAGACGGAAAGGACTTTGAACATTCATCTGGTTCAAAGTTCTGTCATCGTTGACGCCCTATATCCTTCAAGGAATTTAAAGACGTTAACAACAAAAAAGAACACGAAACGATTGTCCAATAGATGTTGTAAGAACTTCACAGCGGCGAACTGTTGTCGAGACCTTTCGAAGTTTACATCCTAGTATCTTTGTACTAGCATCTTGCTTTCTTTCCCATCTTATAGCTTCTGTCATCATACAGGGTGACCTACCGTTTATTTGTTTGAAAATAAAAAGTTCAGCTTCCCGTTCGAATTCTTTCCAGAAAGTTAACAACGAATTATTCCATCCTTGGAACGGAATAATTGGTAGCATACTTAAGCAACCTTGGAAAATATTTTAAACTTAACTTGAAAGTGAGTGCTTGCAACGTCAATTGGCCGCCTAGGAAATTTGTCTCTAGGAAATTTGCTACACTTGTCCGTGGCTGTGTTATGGCAGTTCGTAACGATGTGAATTTGAACTGTTTCAAGTAGTTTCATATGACTTGGTTCATATGACATGCACCAGCTCATCTGTAAGATATGATCGGAGGAAAGCATACCTGATGAGTGGAATCTCAGCGTAGTCTGCCCGGTTCACAAGAAAGGAGAACTCCTCTACTGCGCCAACTATCGAAGGATGAGTCTCCTTAACATCGCGTACAAGATCCTCTCTCTCTCTACTGTGTGACCGCCTGAAACCGTTCGTCAACAACCTGATAAGTCCTTACCAGTGTGGTTTCAGGCCAGGGAAGTCCACCATCGAGCAAATCTTCACACTACGGCAAATCCTGGAAAAGACCCAAGAAGTGCAAATCGACACGCACCACTTATTCGTCGATTTCAAGGCCGCATATGACAGTGTGCATAGGGCGAGTTACACAGTGAGATGTCTTGTTTTGGCATTCCTACCAAACTCGTCAGATTGTGTAGGATGACGATGGAGAACTCTCGCTGCTCCGTCAAGGTCGGGAACGAACTCACCGAGACCTTCAATGTCAAAAAAGGTTTTAGACAAGGCGATGCGCTGTCATGTGACTTCTTTAACATCATCCTTGAGAAGATCGTGCGTAACTCACAAGTCAACACCAGAGGCACGTTCTTCCAAAAGTCAGTTCAATTGCTAGCTTATGCCGACGACATTGACGGGATTGGACGAACACAGCGAGCCGTCCATGTGGCGTTTGCTGGCATTGAAGCGGAATCGGCTAAAATGGGTCTGGTGGTAAATAAGGGCAAAACGAAGTACATGCTGCCATCAAGGAAGGACGTTCAACATCGGCGTCTCGGACAGAGCTTCACACTAGGCAGCAGTAACTTCGTCTTCCTCGGTTCCGCGGTAAGTAGGGACAACCACCAAAATCAAACGCAGAATCACTCTTGCCAATCGCTGTTTCTTTGAGCTCAACAGTCGATTCAGTAATAGGGCTCTCTCTCGAAGGACTAAGCTTGCTTTATATAACAACTTGATCATCCCAGTCCTACTCTATGGCGCAGAAACCTGGACCCTTAGTCTGTTTTGCGTGCAATTTTTGGACCCGTGTGCGTTGATGACATCTGGAGGGGAAGATTTAACGACGAACTCTTTGGGCTGTACAGCGACATGCGCTTAGTCAAGCGTCTTCGGATACAACGCTTAAGATGGCTAGGCCACGTAGAGCGTATGGACACCACTACTCCAGACCGAAAAGTTTTCGAATCTGAGTCATTGGGACAACGCAAGAGAGGACGGCCTAGGCTAAGGTGGTGCACACAAGTGGAGAAGGACCTCAACCAACATGGAGTGCGCAACTGGAGGTGTTTAACAAAACAGATCAAATCCTATCAAATAAAGGAAATGAAACGAAATAATTTCCAACCAAATCCTGTCTGTAAAACAAACAGGTCTATCTATGAATTGGAATTTAGGAGTGAACTACGGTCAAAACTAGGAATTTCGACACACCAGCTGGAAAAAACAGTTATTTCGGCTAAAACGTTTCACAAGAACGAATAGGAAATTAAAACGACAAGCGCTAAAGGCCCCCCGCCCTCCCTTACTAACGTCACTCATTCGTTTTTAGAAAAATAAATTTCATACAAACTCCAGCATACAGTGCCTTAAGTTACCTTTGACGCATAATTAAAAGACTCTTCTGAGGAAGTGCGTCTAAATTGACTTTGAGTCGTTTTCAATTTGAGTGAACGAATATTTTCTGCGGGCGCTCTGTGCTTAAGAATTTCTCAAACGAAGCAACACCCGTATTTACCGCGCTGTGTACAGTTAATCCATTGTCAAGTGTATCCTCCCAGAATTTGGGTCTCTTCTCAGAACGAAGAAGAGTAATAAAGAAACGCATCACACATACCAGCACCCATACCCACACACCTATGAGGCAGTATGTGCCTCAATCCAAATTCCAATTCAGAGAATAATACAATAGCTTTTAAGGGATTTGCCTTACTATTCACGTGGAATGCTTTAAATGTGACTAAGGACGTACCACAATGTATTCATCAGGGCTTAACCATCGACACCACATCATCAACAAATTCCGAAATACCACAATACACCTCACATTGTCGCTGTGTGCATGTGTGTGTGGCGGTAAACTTTTCGAATTACACCCGTTCGTCTCTGCCACCACTGCCAGTCGCATTGCCGTTGTCAGTCGGTCGCCCCCCCACCAGCGATTGTACCTGAAAAGAAGTTTTCATTACAAAAGAATGGAATTTCACAAGGCGTCATCAAGTGGAGTGAACGCTCCTAGGATAAAGCGATCAAATTTCATTTCGTTTCCACAGACGCAGACACGATGTGTGAACTCACTCCATACCCATATCCATCCCCATCGAAGGCAGGCGTCCTCTTGGGAGCAGAATCACGTAGCAGCGAGGGCGTGTGAAAACTCCTGGCTCGCAGATTCAATTAATTTATGTGGAACCGTGGAAATATTTAGTTTATAAAATTGAGCCTGAGCCGGCAATATCCCAGGCACACGCGGCGGAGTTAAGCGTTCATTGGGCACCCGTCCCAACGGGAGGGATTCAAATTGAAGGTCCTTATTATTCCCAAATCGGAGAAGATAATTGGAATTACGTTGGCGTGCGAGCATCTCCGGATAACTGTGTGTGAGCTTTTGTATCGATACTAGAGTTGGCCGTCCTTAGAGGCGCACACTAAATAGTTATCACTTCATAAAGGTTAACTGGTTATGGGGGACTGAGAGATAGAATCTAATTTTCGATTGGAGACCACCCGCTGAGATCGTGTGGCGGAAGGCCGAGGGCGCTGTAGGAATTTGTGCAAATGGCCGTACTCTAATACCTACGATGAATTCTTTTATGCTCTACAAAATGGATATAGGACCGGGGTTTTGATACACTTTCTGCATTTGGATAGAGTCCCAGGAACGCAATTCATTTTCTCATCGGCACGAGAAAGGCAACCACCTTTAAACTGTGATAGGGATCCCTTTTGTTGACGAATGGAAGTGTGTGGGAAGGCGCATTATAAATGAAATTGGAGCGATTGTGCGTGGGAGACTGTTGACTGCGAGTGTGCGTGGGCTGGACATGAGCCAGGGCATCGAATGTCTTTTTCAATTTGCTGACAATTTGTTTTTCATACTCAAGGCTATTTATGATCGCACACTTCCTGAACTAAACCTTAGTTGAATGACAAAGAAAATCACTTACCTCTGGTTTGCATGTGCTTCTTGTCCAAAATAACCGACCATTAGGTCAGCAGGCTCTCCAGCAGAGTGCTGTCCTTAGGCACATAATGAAGTGAAAGTACGCCCTCAATGCACCACTCAGGGAATGAGCATACCATTCAACCGGTTGCTCTCACCTACATGTTACACACATCCTTACAGCCGCATTAAAACATTTCCCAATGGGATGGCTAAAAGCACATTATCCACCACAAGTGCATAAACTACAAATTAAAATTTAATTACAATTTCACATTAATTCATTTGAGGACCACTCCCCGAACACACAATGCCAAGCACATTGTGATCCTCGAAGGATGAAGAAAAGAAGAGAACCAGAAACCTAAGGACCGTGATAATAGAATTAAATTTTGTACATCCTGAAAGCAATTGCGAAGCTGAGAAAAGCGGGTACGTCCAATCGGTGCCAGGATAACGACTGAAGGGAAAAACACTTGTTAGCCGTAATGTGTGCCATACAGGATAATACCATTACAAATTGAATTGAATATCCTTGGCCGTTCGTCGGCACAGCATCGCCGCAGAAACAGATTCCCGCGCTAATTCGTACCTCCGCCATGCCACTGCCGCCGCCGCCGCCGCCACCACCACCGTCCTTCAGACCTATAATGACGCTCTTTGCCATGCCATCTTGGGGCTCAGGGATAAGATGTGCAAGTTGTGAATTCTGCCGTGTGTGGAGCTTGCCAGAAAATCACAGACGGACACGACCACCGTGGGCTGCTGAGGCCGGACGAAGCGTGGGTATGAAGAGAAGAAGAACAAAAAAAAAAAACGGTTTTTCATTAAATTAAATGCAAAAGTTCCTTCTTCGGTGGCGGTTTCCTTCCTGGCATTTCCATTGCAAGAACTCAAACATAAAACAACTAAAAACGAAAAATAGAAAAAAACAGAAACCGTTCTTAGCGCAAAATTTTCCCTTTTCCTTTATTACGCGCGTCGTCGTTCTCTTTGTTTCTGTGTACTTACACCTTATGCAGTTGAATTCTTAAATAGTACAAGGACTCCCTGAGAACGAACTCATTGCACAACCGCTCATGCTGCTCGCTACTTGCTCCTCGCCTCGTTTAAGGGGCGAGATTTACCGCAAATAGTTGTGCCATTATTTTCTGTTGAATTAAATATAATTATATGCCATTAGGACCTTCTTTTCTTCTCCTCTCCTCCTTTGCTATGCGTCTATTTTGTGTGTTGTGTTGTTGTTTTCGTCTTATGTCCTCGAATCCAGTCAATTCTTGTGCTGAGTTTATATAATTTTTCTTCATTTTTTTTGTTTCGTCATTTCCGCTTTACCTTATGACCCCGAAAATGGAAAGGAGTGCGAGGAAATATTTCTTCAGAACGGGGAAAGAAATGAAAAGCAATTTTCCATTCTATCGCAATGGAATAATGAGTGGTGAACGGTTAGTGGCGGTCGGTGGGCAAAAAGTTGGCAGCACAGGATGCGATCATTTAAGCTGGAATGGCTGTGGAATGTAATTATTCGATTTTTATTGTCTCTGTGGAATGTGTTTTTTATTCACGAGGCATTTATCACTTAACGGTATTTTTTTGGCGGGGGGAGGGTTATTTTGGAATTGGAGCTTTCTCTCTTTCTTAGGGACATCATCAATTTTATTAATGTCCTTGATGTCCAGTTTATGGAGCTTGTAATTGATTTACGGTGTATTGAGTGAAGTCTTAAGTCATTGTCATTTAATTGTGGCTCTTGTGTCTGGTTGTTTTTTTTTTTTGCGATGGGTTCCACTTGGGAAATCCCTTTCCGGTTCATATAATTTGATTCCTTGCAATTTAGCAATTTAAATTGTTTGTAAGAGTTGCAAAAAAATTGAAGTTAAATGGGTCAAGTGTGCGGTAAAGAATAGTGGGAAGGGTTTCTTGTATTTTGTAGCTTCTGATTAGAATTCAAATTTCACTTTAACCAAAAATGTAGCCTATGTGCACAAAATAACTCGTTTGAGAAAAAGGAGTTTGGACGAGTTCCGAGATATTGGCCTAGTAAAACAAATTCGATGATGTATACTCAGGCGGCTAGGTCATGTAGAGAGAATGGATTAACGTTCCGGTTTGGAAGGTCTTCAAGTCTAAGACTGAGAAACAACGTAAGAATCCACGTTAAAGTAACAAGCTAAAAAGGGTCCTTCAGTACCTGGATAAACGGAACAGGAACCTCCTGCTAGTTGGAGAAGCATCTTGACTGAGGTCTAGGTCCCCATCAGACGGTGGCGCGAGCCCAAGAACCCACGTTTCCGCTCCTTTTGCCCAAAATGCAAGAGCTTGACTTGCATGACATGTGGTTTCAACAAGACGGGGCCACATGCCACACAACACGTGCAACAATGGACTTATTGAGAGGCGAGTTCGGTGAACATTTTATTTCACGTTCGGGACCGGTCAATTGGCCGCCGAGATCGTGCGATTTAACGCCTTTAGACTATTTTTTGTTTAGCTATGTTAAAGCCCATGTCTATACAGGCAAGCCCGCTTCAATTCACGCACTGGAAGACAACATTAAAACATTTATTCGTGAGATACCGGCTGAAATGTTGGAAAGAGTATGCCAAAATTGGACTAAACGGATGGACCATTTGAGGCGCAGTCAAGGTCAACATTTGCATGAAATAATCTTCAAACATTAAATTATATGGACCGTACTATCGATGCTTTTAAAAAATCACCCTTTATGAGAAGTGGTCTTAAAACGACGTCCCCTTTAATTCACTCAGTAAACTCTGTCGAAACCTAATTAGAGTCTTTCACCATTACTTCTCCCTGGTACGATGCGTCAATCGTAAAAACAAAAAAAATTGGTATCCCTTTAAGTCAGAGACCAATGGAGGCTGGAATCGTTGATTAAAATAATTCTCTCATCCTATGAAAATCTGCAAACTAAGGGCTTCGTAGCAAAGGATATATAGTGAGGCGTGATTTTCAATAGGCCTTTTTTGACAGATCACACGTAATACCCATGAAACTGCTAAGTCATTTTTGTTCAGTATGGTTTGGCAATTTATCGTGGGAAAGTTTTACACCAATACAGCATCGACTGAAATTAAACTGCACTACGAAAATCAGCGTTTTGTTTTTCTTTATATGCAAATTATGACTCACGCACACTTACTCATATGGTATGTTTAGATGAGCTGCTAACTTCCAGAAAAAGATTCCGTCTTAATTTGTCCACAATTTATATATGTGCTATGTTTGCTGGTTACTTCTTCGGTAACACCAATTTTTGTTGTTAAAAAATTATCAGAGGAGATACTCCCAAGACCAGTACTCGCCTTCGAACTACCCATCTGCTCTATCAGAGTTTGAACCTCTCGCGAGCACGTGCGCAGGTGAAGTGTATTTTCAGGATTAAGGCAAATCAAGTACATGCTGCCTAGCGGTGTTTTGTTATATCCTGACAGAGAAAACTGTCGGCGATCTAACTGCCGAAATACGTATCTGTGCCTCGACTTCATTTCACAGTATGCGACGAACATTCCTGACTACAGACATTCTTGTTTTCTGAAAATGATGTTTCCCTCATTCATGTCCTTGCAGACATGTAGGATGTATAAACAAGGAATCCGCTCTTTTTGAGATCCAGGCGTGTACTTACTTACTTATCAGGCCGGCGACCCATGAAGGGTCAGAGCCTGAGCAATTGCTGCCTTCCATCGCTGACGGTCCTGGGCAGCTTCCAGTCATCAGGGCCAAGCTGTCTAACGTCCGCGATGACTTGGTCTCTATACCGGAGGTTCGGTCGTCCTCTTTTTCTCGGACCAGGAGGCTCAGATTCGAAGACCCTCTTCGCTGGAGCGTGGCTGTCCATGCGTTCGATGTGGCCGAGCCAGTGTAGTCGACGGATTTTTGCCTTCCGGACTACATCCACATCCTGGTAAAGTTCGTAGAGTTCGCGGTTATGTCTTCTCCTCCATTCACATTCCTCGCAGATGGGACCATATATCCGACGTAGAATTTTTCTTTCGAAGGCACCAAGAATCAGCTCTGCAGATTTGCTTATCGTCCAGCTTTCAGCTCCATAAAGCAGGACTGGCAGTATAAGGGTCTTGCTCCAGTCGTATAGGACTGAAATTTTCTAGAAGCGGGGGCGAGTACTTGTCCTTATTTCCCCATTTTTGGCCTGCATTCTTGATTCTTCTGGTCTCATCACACTTTTCACATCGAGAGGGACAAGAATTTTATTATGGATGCCGACCGCTTTCTGTGGGGCGCCGACTGCATTTTTTCGACTCTTGAATGAAAATATTACACAAAGAGAGATATGTTCCTGTAATCGCAATTTTAATCCCTCGCTTAAGTGCGCGAAATAGACAAAGTCGTCTATTTCGCGCACTTATGGAACCTTCTTCCACGACACCTGTGGAGAGGATTAAGACACTGTAGAAGTATTTTGTTCCGCCTTTTGGATTTGGTGATGAAGGATTGTAGTTCTTCTTTGTGATGACCAAGAAACTGCTGCCAGGGTCGCGATCGTGTAAACCTTTTCATGACTGTATTTTCTTTAAGCAGTCTCACTCTGAAAGGACAGATCACTAGGGTGGACACCAGTGCTTACAAAGGATTCCTTTTAGTCTCAGTTTGAAGACTTGAGTATTGGTGTACTTCGAACAATCCTTATTGACCTAATAATAGGGCCAAGTGAGCATATGAACTCCAAATAAGAGAATCCCCCAATAAATGGTCGCCCTGGCGATGTGTTAAGTGCATCGACCGCCACGCAAAAAGTGTGGATTCGATTCCCAGACGGGACACCTCGCGTTTTTCATGGCACCACCTCTTTCGAGTTGCTGACAACACCCAATGAGTATCGATTGTCTATGAAAAGCTTCTCAAATCTCGCCGTTCGGAGTCGTCAATAAACTGTAGGTCCCTTCTACTCGAGAGAGAACAGTAGCACGCACAACATGAGTAGTTGTTGTAGAAGCTAGGCCCTGGTTCCTTGGGGGCTGTAGTGCCACCCAATTATTATTATTATTAAGGCATTACCCAAATGAACACAAATTTTATTCGTGTACTCAAAAGTTTTTTAGTTTTGCGAGAAATTACAGCGATAAGGTTTTTTCTTCCTGTCATAAGTTTGTTTATTGAATTTTCCCCAACAACCCGCTCAACGTTCTGACAAAGAGTCCACTCCCCACCTCAGACCTTTAAAAAATATTTACAATCCCCAATGAAAACTCATCGCTTACACACTACTCCATCATCAGTGTATTCCTCACAATTAATCGTGGCCCCCGTTGCGATTTAAATTAAACCGGGACAGGCTGAGGTAACCGTAAGTAATTTTATCGTTTCACAAAGAGCTGCAAAAAAATGACAAAATAAAAAGCATATTTATACACTAGCGCCAACACCCCTGGGGAGTGTTATGTTACGTAGCAGACAAAGTCGACGCTTTTTGCTCATCCACTCGTGTTGTCTATGGTGCGTGCTTAAATTACAATCGTAGCCACACCCTGTGTACTTCATTCACAACGAGGGCGACCGCCTATTTACGAACCTCTCGAAAGCACATGACAACCAAAGAATCTCTACAGCGAGCTTCAATTCCATTTTGACGACCGCCACTGTATCCTGCTGCGCATAGCAGTCGAAAAATGTATTCATCTGACCACCTGATGACAAAAGAAACAAAGTGAAAGCACGTCGTTGCTAAAAATTCCATCGTCCGTGTACTCAGAGTCCTGTAGGTGGTGATGGCTGAAAGCAACCCCCCAGGGGGTGCTATAATTAATAACAATTAAATAGCCGGCCTTACAGCGCCTCGCCACGCTTTGCTCCGACTCAAAATAACAGCAAACTGTGTGGTGGAAAAGAATATGTACAGCTTTGCTCGCATGTCCCAGCCCACTTGTCCCTATTGCGTTCCACTTTGGCCTCCTACTTCCTGTTTGCACACCGCAATTGCAAGTACAGTGAGTAAATCACTAGTGGAAAGTTGATGATAGGCTCACAGGGGAGTCTTCTTTGCAGAGAAAGAAAGGAATATCTCTTTCCTTACTTTCCGTCTGACGGTCTGCATTTTGACGCGGTGAACTGTGTACCGGGATGTGAGGTTAGGACGAGGCCAAGGCACGGTACTTGTATAAAAGAATTTCAAAATAGATTTTGCATCGTGGAAGTCACTCGGGGATAGGGGTTGAAGAAGCACGTCAAAGAAAATCTGCAGATCAAGTTGCAATGAGATTTGGGAATTTTCTAACCAGTTCCTTGAAAACCCCGAAAAAAAGAGGATCTTCGTCTGGTGTACTCACAGCCGTAAGGGTCTCTGTCTGTGTTGGTTTTTCGTGTTTTTAATTTTTTTTTCTCTTTTCTTTGTCCTGGTTTATGGTGCGGCCGTTGTTTGCATTCCGCATTGTTGTAATTCAAACACGGCCCAGTGGTGGTGAAGACAACACAATACCAGAATTTATGGCGTGGAAAATTATAATTTGTAGCCTTTATGCGGCTCCCAGTGGATGAGTGATGTTGCGCGGATAGACCGGCCACAAGGCAGTCTGGAAGTTGAATAAACAGCGAATTACCGGTGTTTGTTGAAAATGGGGGGAGCTTGGATTAATCTTGCGTCCATCATTCGCACTCACAATGGCCTGCCCGAACAATGGTGTGTTCAAATATTAAGCACAATGAAGGTCTTGCTATCTCCTCCAGGTGAAGGGGAATTTTATTTAAAAAAAAAAAAAAAAGTTACAAGCAAAAGAGTCATGCTTTAAATAATTTCAGGAAAAGTTCAAAAATGCTTTTCTCTGTGTTCGCCTGTGCATAAGCCGCGAAAGTTGGAAGTTATTTAAGGAGGTGCATGTTGCGCTTGTCTTGCGTCAACAATAGAATTCAGTCCGGTGGGAGTTATGTCCACTGCTTGCATTTGTTGACTACATCAGTACAAGGAGACAGCATAAGGATAGTGGTTCTCTGCAGTTGTTCTAATGGGAACACACATGAGATTGAGGAGCTATTCTATCAACGGGTTCTTGATGTGTGATTCGAATAATTTAAGAATTTGAATATTTTTATAGTTCGTCCATTAAGAGGACGTAATTCCTGACAGTTTAAGCACTGCTACAATCCGCAATAAAACAGGGCCTAGGTTCTTTGGCAGCTTCTCGTGTTTTTCGTGCGATTGTAGGAGTAGATCGGGCCTAAATTTCATTACCTGTTAAGAATGGTGGGACTGGAGAAGCCTTCCACAGAGGACAAGTACTCAGCAGTCAATCGCGAATAGAATTGAATACTGACACCTATCGTTATGATCTCTCTACAGGTATACTTTAAGTGGGTTCTAAATTTGCACTTCGTCCAAGATATTCCATAGCCTCTGTTACGTTGCCCCAATCGCCCGCACTCAAAAACCCATTGAAACGAAGCTGTGTTGTTGGCGTGCATAGTGAGAAGTCTATCTTTGTCTTCAAGTTATCGTTAAATCTTTTCCTGCAGACAGTGCAAATATCGCCCGCCGATATCTTTCTCTCTCTCCCTCTCTATCCCTCTCTCGTAATAGTGTACCTACCTGAGTCTACTTGAATTTGCGTGATCTTCAAGGAATCCATACGTCCAGGATATGGAATTTGTCTTAAGTGATAGCTACTCAATATTGCATAACGAACGAACGAAGCCGCTCTAACACATTTGCTACTCTGTGGGTCACAGCGCCTAGTTGCATGCAACTCCACTGCAATTTGAAATTTATTTCTCCATGGCAAAGGTATAGTTTCTCCCAGTTATCTTCGGGATTAAATCACAACCATCACGATACTCGCACAATGGGACTAACGTCACTGTCTGACTGTTTTAGGAGTCCCCGACCTCCCGTGGTACCAGAATATAGCCTCCAGTCGGGATGGGTGACAAGGTTTCAGTTAGTTAGGTTCCTTAGCATCCAAGACTGGTGGACTAGCGACTCCCATACATAACTCTACATAACTTAACATAGCTGCAAGGGCATAATTCATTTGGAATCGTCGTCTATTGAATGATTCTCTTGCAAGCGGCATAGACTTTGATGATCAGCAGGTTTTAAGGCACCAGTTTGGTCCTTGGAAAGCTAGTTCCATTCCCGATTTACCTTCTAAACCTAATAAAACAGCGTTTGGCAAGAGCGATTTTACCCTTGATATCGGTGCAGATGTGACGTTGTCCCTATTATCTTCAGGGTAGAGGAATTTGAAGGCGCTTTCTCGTCGGTTAAGCTTTCCAATGTAGCGCTCCGTCCAAACGTTCATGTTGTGCGTCCTCTTTTAATGACGCCGTCAATTTTATTCTGCCCTTGTCTACCGTCAGACCCATTTTGGCCACAATCGATTCTATGCATCGAAATGCTTTAATTGCGGCAATCTTGAAAATGGACGTTTAGAAGATCGTGCCTTTGGTGTTGAATTGTACTATCGCACGATGTTCTCAGGAATAACTCGTCTTGTCTTAAATCTTTTTGACTTTCAAAGTCTTTCCGAGTTCTTTACCGAACTTGACGGAACAGAGAGAGTTCCTTCTCATCATTCTGCAAAATATGAGGGATGTCTTAGAAATGTCAAATGTTGGCTCGACATGTACAGCTCGTTTCGACATGCGGAAAGTGACATTTGGTGGTGTCGATCCACAGGGTTCCATGGACTTCTTAGACTTGAAGATCCTAAACTTCGGTAATAGGCGAAGCAGGAAAATGCGCCCTTTCTTTTTGACCGCAAAAACGAAGCCAAGTTTTCACTTATCATTCCTACCATATGCTATAGATGAGGTGGTATAGGCGCTCAACTAAATCATATCCCATTGCTTTCAACAATTGGGTTGTCAATCCGTCAAAATTTGCAGATTTATTCGACGTCAAGCGTGGTATTTCGAATTCGTATCCATCGTCGGCTGAATTGTGTGATAGCTTTTTCATTTGCGCATAAATGCTGTCTTTACTCTCTAATCTTTGGGCTAATGTCGAGGAGTATCCACAACCCGATTACCATTGCCTTTCGTTTCGTTTGCTTAGGCTTTCCACTTTCTGCAGCAAATGTTTGTCTTTTGGCTAAACTTACGAATAACTCGCAACTGGAAGGTCAATGTTTTTGCTTGTTTAAACCTAGCCCAAATGGCGAGCGCTTCTCACATGATTCACCATACAACGGGTCCTGTGATAGCCGTATAGACGAGCAGCAAATGAACCAGCCAAAATTGTTTCCATATTTTATGGCTTCCTTAGTAGGAACAATCATTCCCATTATTTATGAAATGCAACATCATGCAAAAGTCTTCGAATCTGAGCCATTGGGACAACGCAACAGAGGACGGCCTAGGCTAAGGTGGCGCACACAAGTGGAGAAGGACCTCAACCAACTTGGAGTGCGCAACTCCCGGCAGCTGGCGAAAGATCGTGCTGGCTGGAGAGGCATGGTGGTTGAGGCCCATTTCCACCCCAGACTGTAGCGCCACAAGAAGAAGAAGAAAAAGAACATCATTCCAGTGGCTACCTCCGTTGTATCCCCAGTAGCGGGGTTGTATTAACCCGATTTTCCAAGATCTTGTTGTAGCTTACGTATCGCTTGTTTGATATTGTCCTTAAGCGCTTCGAGCGTATCCGGGCTGTTAAAGTTTGTTTCCCCACAAAAAGAAGTCTAATTGGCATCACGAAGAAGCCTGTTAACACAATTTGGAAATTTAATGCGCAAAAGTTCCATTGCGGCATTGACTTGCTGGCCTGATGAATCATCTGCATGAACCACTGGTCGTCCACATCCACACGTCTTTACTTTCAGTACAGGAACAGTACAGTACTTATGGCCCATTTTCGAAGAAATATGGTTCAATGATGCCCCCACTCCAATTCTCAGGAAATTGTCTCCCTTTATGAATGCGGCGACTTCATGACAATGGCGTGCGGATTGTTTGGAATCAGAGATGCGCCAAAATTCTTTTTGAACATCGCCGTCGCAGTGGAAATGGACCTCGTTAGTGAAGATGATGTTTTACCCAAAATCGTTCCTAATGCAAGGTGCGAAGTTTTAGCGCGGAAGGATGCACGTCTTCGATTGCTGACTTAATGGGGTCCTGTATAGAAATAATCCGAGAATTCTTCCTTGACTGGTGCGTGAAATGATGAATGTCTGCTCACACCCTTACACACTCTGCTACTGCACCGCACTAGGACGGACAATGAGTGTTGTTTTCACTAGCTTGTGGGTGATTCATTTCCGTCATTCATTTCCTTGCGTCCACAGCTAAGAAATAAGTTTTCAATATTCTCAATAGTTCTTTAAGTACTAAGCTTGACTTGATAACTTTCTGTCAAGATTTCGGAAGGGAAAGAGCTCTCATTGTCAATACTGTGCTTAACATTTCTGAAGGGCTTCTTCATAAATTGGTGTTGAAAAACCCAACAACACTGTCGAATCAGAGTCGCTTCCAACGTTTAGACTTTCTAGCCCTTTATTAGTCCAGCACTTGAGAATGTCCTTTTTGCCCTACCCCCCAATGTCGGCGAGCGTGTTATTGAATACAGTTTGGTAATTCAAAAAAAAAAAACTTTTGTCTGATTTAAACAATGTGTTCCCAGTTAATCCCTTTAACCAGCCACCAAATCAAGTCCAAAACTTGCCGGAATTCCGTAAAAAAAACAAACAAAACGCGTTAAACCAGAGTATCAGGCTCCCTAACCTGCACTTCCCCTATTGAATTCAGACTTTTCGATGTTACCACTCACTGCACTCCAGATTTATCCTCTTCTCAGGAAGTCTTACAAAATCAATCGGCTTACACAGTCCCTTTGATAGAGTTGGAAAAAAAGTAATCATCATCGTCATCTACCCCATTTGACATTTGCAAGGAAACAAAACGAAAAACCCTCAGCTGAGGGAAGACACACTCCATCTTGTACTCGTAGTCCCACCGAAGTGAGAATTCTCCCATTCACAAGGATACCAAAGCGTTCATGTAGAAAGCACAATATATACACACTTCAGCCTGTGCAGCGATTTGTATTCAAATCAAATAATAGGATTTAATGCTTCAATGATTTTCATTGACATGACATGTCTACTCCCCGTGCAGTGGGGACGCCGCCGCCTGCAAATCACTATCTCTAAGCTGTCCTTCTCTCATTTCTTTCTGAAGTTTTTTCCGCGAATTTCCACGTGAATGTAGTGTGGGACCAGGTACAGCCCCCCATTCCGGTCCTTTTATTTCGGGGCAGCGCCTTGTTGATTCACCTTTTTCCTGTTTAAAGATGATGTGATTACAGCTACAGAAAATCGCCTAGTGAAAATGCTTCAATGGAGTACCCTTTGGTGTGAAAAGGGAAGACCTTATCAACATGTGGAGGAGGACATGAGTGACTGAGTCTATCATTTCATTTGGTAGTCAAAGGGATATTCACTCGAACATGATCAATGACCGTTGTCTTTGAGAACTCACGTGTGAATTGTGTCGGATTTTTTTAAGGTTTCGTTTATACAACGGTGGCCAGAGTGGTGTAATGGGTGAGTTTGTCACCTCACTTGCCGAATCCCGAGTGGAAGGATTATCACGTACGACAACTTTGGAAATGCTTAAATCTAAAGAGTCCTAGTTGTATATGAAAAACGAAGCCATTACGGTATATGCCCGTCTGTCTGTCAGAATCTGTATACTTCATCCTGAATTCAATTTTGTAGAGAGGCGTATATTTCCTGGTAAGTATTTTTGGGCAAAAGAATGAAGGACATTCAGGAGAGAGTTTGTGTATACTTAAGCCGGTATAGGAAGAAACATTAGATCCGCCCGTATCTTATGCATGTTGCTATCTCTGAACTCAAATTGTTTAAGGTGGTGAGGGAGTAAGCCTCACGCACGCTTCACAGGCTGGTACGTCAGGTCCATTATTTAGCCCTCGGGCAGAGGTGTTCCCTGCATACATTGGTTCATCACACAGCGAATTTTGGGGTGGCTATCCAGGGGGCGTCACAAGGATGCTGTATGTTAACCTGACCTGTTCACAGGCAAGAATACTGTTGGCAGCGCCATTTTGAGTGTGATCAACGACGTTGCGATCGACGACGTGCTCATGCCCATGCAGGCACCTGGCGAGAGATCGTGCCAGCTGGTGAGGTATGTTGGTTGCGGCTCAAGTCCACCCTGAACTGAAAGTAAAAGAAGTACAAAAAACAAATCATCGTGAGGTTTGAGTTATTATGGTTAAAGAAAAATATATGACATTTACTTTTTATAAAACAAAAAACAGACTAATGCTGTCCACGACTATGTTTGAGGTGGTTCATTCAGAAGGTCCGCTTTGGGCGACTCGTTTGAGCATAGCAACTATTGTTTTACACGTCGTAGCGCAGTCTAATTTTTTTGTGTTGGTGGGATACACTGCACCGGAGCGGTCAGACTCATAAAACTGGTCTACCAGGCAGTAACCTTCATTTACTGCAGTTTTCTGGTTTTCCGAAGAAAGACAAGCAAGCGCTTCTGTGTTGAAGAGCTTAAGTTTTCAGCTCAAACTACTTCAACGCCAAAGAGCCTCCACCTGGAACGAGCAAAGGCGGGACATTAACAGAGAAAGTGCTCTGAAGTCCCTTCACCTTCTCCACAGGCGTCGCAAAGGGTGCCATCACTAAGCCCAAGCAGACTTAGTGGCTTAGCGAAAGTGAAGTGTCCCATTTGTATGCCGACAAGTTTTCTGCACACTTTTCTGTCTAGAAATAACAGAAAAGACTCGGATTTCTTGCTTACGTTCGGGAGCATGCATTTGGACAGCCTGTAGTGTCATGTGATCTCTGGTTGCTCTGTTGGGAGACCCAACCGGCGACGGACGCCCTAACCAAGAAAGATGGTAGTCCCGAGGTGTGTTCGATGCCTATGTGCTCGAAGAGTGTTGAAGCAGTTCGAACATGATCGCCTCATGAAAGAACTTGATACGCCGTCTTGTTGCAAACAGTGTTCACCGAGACCATGTGCTTAGATTTCAGAAAGCTCGTAGTCCGTTTACATGGCCAAGTTGCTGAAAAGGATGACGAATCGATATGTCACCGTCTTCCGCTAGACTCTCAGCTACAGCTCGTATAGCCTTTTTACTTCGTGCTGTATATGGTCTAACCGGTTGAGTATGGTAAACTGAGACGCAAATTTGCAAATTTTATTGCGAATATAGGTTTCAATAAGTTGATTATCTTGTTCTTCTTCTTGTGGCGTTACAGTCCGGGGTGGACTTGGGCTTTAACCAACATGCTTCTCCAGCCAGCACGGTCTTTCTCCAGTTACGCACTACAAGTTGATCGAAGTCCTTCTCCACTTATGTGTGCCACCTTAGTCCAGACCGTTCTCTGTTGCGTTGTCCCAATGGCTTAGATTCGAAGACTTTTCGGCCGGAGCAGTGGTGTCCATACGCTCTATATGACCTAGCCATCTTAAGCGTTTTATCTGGAGACGCTTGACTAGGCGCACGTCGCTGTACAGCCCATAGAGTTCGTCATCAACGCAAACAGGACCAAAAATCGCACGCAAAACTTTTTTCTCGAAAAGACTAAGGGCTTCCTTATCCGCGGATGTGTCTACGGTAGTCGGGTGCAAATACACATGTGCCACTTTTTGAGCGATTCACCACTTTTTGGTGTGTTTTGTATGCCGTCGGCGCTGTTGGCGCATTTCTTCTGCACAACAATAACGATACTGTGAATGGTAAGAGTAATCGCGCCATGATTACCGATAATTGTTGGCCCAAATTGGATGATGAGTTGGATTGGCACGGGAGGTGGTTTCAACAGGATGGTCCCTCAAGCCATATAGCACACGTTACAATCGATTTATTGAAGAGTAAGTATGGTGAGCGTGTTATCTCAAGAAATGGGTCAGTCCTTTGATTAAACGCCACTTGACTATTTTCTATGAGGCTACGTTAAGTCATTGGTTTATGCCAACAATCCAACGACGTTGGAAGATCTCAGAGGTGACAATGAGCGCGAAATAGCGGCCGTTTTGTCAGAAATTCGTGGCCGAAAATTGGGGCCAAGGTATCGACCGCTGCAAACGTGGCAGTTGTAGCGACATGAACAAAGTCGAGCTCCATTCAAAAAATGTCTTGATTGTACTTCAAGCCGATGTTAAAGTGTTTCGAATTAATTAAATGGTTTGTGTCCTTTTATATACATACTCGTATATTATTAAACGGATGGTTGAATTTGAAATTATCGATGTCACATTTTTCGAGTTTACGTCTGTTTCATGAGTCTTGGCCATGCATACGGTAGAGTACACTTCTTCTTGACTTGACATGTAAATTATCTCAAAATTTTACCACTGAACTCGTTGTATAATCTTTACTGTCTTTTCTGTCTTTTCAGGTAAGCTTTATAATGTGGACCTTAACACTGGATACAGTCCGCACTTATTCTTTACATGCTGTGTGAAGGATCAACTGTAAGTTGTAGATTACTCCACGTTAACTTATGTGAATGCTAAAAGGATATATGTATATATGTGGATATATGTGGTAGCCGTGGCGCAGTGGTAAGTGCATTGACTGCGACGCAGAAAGTCTGGCTTCAATTCCCGGACGGGACACCTAGCATTTTTTTCACGGCACCACCTCTTTTGAGTTGCTGACAACACTCAAAGAGTGCTAATTGTCTACGGAAAGCTTCTCAAATCTCGCCGTTCGGAGTCGGCAAAAAAACTGTAGGTCCCTTCTACTCGCTAGAGGACAATAGCATGCACAACACGAGTAGTTGTTGTAGAAGCTAGGCCATGGTGCTTTGTGGGCTGTAGTGCCACTCAATTAAAACCTTGCGATAAATCACTCTTAATTTGCATATGTACATTTGTATATGCATGTACATATATCTATCAGCATATTGAACCTCATAACGTCGATCTGTGACGTGAATAACTTCTCATTATTTGTACTTAACTTAAAAATAATGTTTGTATTGCTTGCATAGAATACTGTTGAAAAGAAAAAAAAAAGACGAAACCATAAATGTGTGAGAGTTATTCGTTCCGTCAAACACTGCACCTGTGTGATAGGGTACGAAATTTCGACAAAACAAACAGATGGCTTGGATGTTGTAGCACATCAACTGAAGTAGGTTCTTTCAAAACCCTTGCTTCAGGGTACGTCCACTCAAAGAGAGCTCATCTACCCCTAAGCCGTCAAATTCCCTCTTAAGATGACCAAATCAATGATGATCAGTGTGTCTCACCGACATTTGAAACCCAGCACCAAAATCAAGTAACGCCGCAAAGATGTCTGCACATCTTCGGTTATCTGCATTCCCTGCCCCTGGGCACATCCACATGAATCCCACTTGAGTGCATCTATCAACATCTTCCCTCGTCAGGTT
This sequence comes from Eristalinus sepulchralis, assembly GCA_944738645.1. Taxonomy (NCBI): domain Eukaryota; kingdom Metazoa; phylum Arthropoda; class Insecta; order Diptera; family Syrphidae; genus Eristalinus; species Eristalinus sepulchralis. Next base: position 37,834,347 of record OX122882.1, on the reverse strand, counting down.
CCCCCATACACTGCGGTATAAATGAATTTTCTCATTCATTACGACGCCCAAAGTCGCCCCCAGAACCGCCCTCAATAATTCAAGTGATAAGTTCTATCGCATACACTTTGCATAATATTATTATTATTATTTTCTGTTTATACGGGCAAAAGCAGGAAAACAGAAGTCCTTTTAGTCCCCATCTTCTCGGTGCACGACGTGTACACGGGTTTTCCGTTGTCAATGTTCCTCTCCTTGTGGTTCGGCGCAAACTTTCATCAAAGATATTCAACTCGATGCCATTGTTGGGCACTGTCAGACGTGCCTGTGTGTGTGTGACACTCTTCAGCGGGCAGTGTCGGGGCGGAAGGAGCGCTCTGAAGTGCATTCAAAATGATATACTTCTTCTGTCAGCAAAAAATCCCTTCATAAATCCGTAATAGGACCTGCTACGTTGCACAATTATGTACATAAATATGCATGCAACCAAGAAGGTCTTTTTGAAATATTAAATTGTTCAACTTTATAAAAATACACTCAGAAGACATCGCCGCATGTGCACATGTGTACACCCCTTGGTTGTGTGTATTTTTTATGAGTCATCTGCTCGTCGAGTGAGACAACAGAAGGAGTAAGCAGACTAAAAGTCTTTCAAGGCACCCTCACATTCGGAGTAGATATTGAAAGCCCCTTGAAGCTGCCAGACGCAGTTCGGAAAGGCGCCTTTGTCCCTTCTTTCTTTGCCATCAAGGAAACTGAGAAACTGCAGCACCACTTCCGGAGAGGATTTAAGTTCACTGTGCACAGGGCAAAACACAAAATACCGAATTCTGTTTCAATTTCCCCTCAATATCATTTTCGGTTATAAATTATTATTACCTGTATGCGGCGATGTCCTGGCAGGACATAACGGTGCCACAGAAACAGTCAGGCATACGCTACGAGACCCACCCCGGCAGATGCAGTAATTTTATTCGCAATTTCTAAAGTGGTGGGCGTGGACGAGGGGGCGGCAACTTTGCGGTTTTGTGTATATGTGCAACACACAAAAGCGATGTCAGGTAGTCAATATGTAAAGCGAATGCATTCTGCCAAGATGTACACGGTTACACAGGCATTGAGACAGGATATTGAGTGGCAGCACATTTCAATATGTAGCCACTGCGGTAATGTCCCCGGCGGTTTCCTTACGGTGTATGAAAGTTTGTCCCGGATTCCGGGCTCTGGCAGATGCATAAATTATTCCGATTGCCACTGATATTGGCAGTGAAGTGTTACTGGGATTTTTTCTTCGCTGTGCGCTGATACGGGGGTCGATCCAACCGGCTGCTCGGTTGAATTGTAAGTGATGGCATGTTACGTAAAGTGTTACTTCACATGTCCCCCCCCCCCCTCCGGCGAACCGAGGTCCCGGTGGCATGTGAAGGTGTCAAGTCCTTCTTTGTTGTCATGAGTGTACTCCTGGTGCTTCTGCTTCTGAAGCAGTTCCCATGTACTTATTGTTACTCGTCTTGTTGTTGTTTTCGCAGTTTCGCTGAGGAGGATTGAAGTGGAAATCGGGCGCAGAAGGAAGTTCTCATCGCTTCGGATGCATTCCGGTTGCGAATATTATCAACATTCCCACACGTGCGCGCATAAAACAGAGAGGGCGGCATCTGGAATGAAGGTACTTAGTGTAATGCCTTTTTGTATCCGTTGCCCGCCTCCCTCACAGAACTAAGAAGTTCTGCCACATTCGGTGAAGCCGTCGGTTTTTGGGTCGAGACGGAAGCGCACTGTGACGTCGAGTGACGCGGCATAGAAGAAGTTCCAGGCGGTAATTGCGTCTATTAAGCTGGATATACCATTAATTAGGAGTGAGTTTTGTGAGTCTTCTTCAGGTGGAAAATTGCAAAATGGGCCAATTACGTTAACAGGAAAAGTCTTAGCTGTCGGTTGAGAATTTGCTGTTTACCTTATGGGCATTTAATTCACTTCACTTGGGAAATGTTGTTGGTGACGCGGTTGTTGGGGGCAAGCTTAGAAGGGATGTTTTAAAGTACTGTCAGCTTATGAAAGAATTTGCTCCTTTCTGGGCTTTTTGCTTTTATCCTTATGTGGTGTTGCATCGGTTTGGCAGTTAATTGGGTCCCAAGTTAGGGCCCGTCAAGTAGGTTAAGATAAGTGAGGTTAGAGAGAGGCTTTATGTCTGAGGAAGGAGTTACACCAAGTGACCTTGAAGGCTCATTGTATATGTCCGATAAGGACGCACGCAATTACCAACATCAACTTGAAGTTCGGATTCTGTGTCTTAGCCAGTTTGTTATGCTCATGAAAAACAATCATTTTCAGATGTATGAGTATGGGTAGTGGCAAAAGATTCTATCGCGTCTTCCTCCCTACAACTCCTGAAGAAATCATTCATCGGAAGTTTGAATCTTTTTGTCATTCAATCAACTTAAGAAAGTGACACCGCACTGCTTCTCAGGCAACCTGACTACCGCGGAGTCTCGCATGCGTAGGTCCTAGTAGTCAAAGAAGTGACCAGAATGATATAAATGTTGGAAATACCACTAGCTGATGTTGTGAGTCTCACAACTCGTAGTGAGTTTCATTGACTTTCTGTAGACTCTTGTCTCACAGCATGCGATTACTCAATACCGGGTAGTCTTGCAAAAGAAAAGGGCTTCTATTGACCCAATTCTGACCTTGGATTAACCCACCTTATCTGTGAAAGAAGGTTAACATGAAGACCGGAGAATAATCAGATATATCGGTGGCGCTGTCTGGCCGTCGCGACGTAAGAGTTAGTGCTTCACCTTATACGAGACTAAACATCTTCCATTTTTTCCACGACACCACCTTTTTCGAGTTGCTAACACCACTCAAAGAGTACTTTTTGTCTATTAAGTCGACAATAAACTGTAGGTGTCGTCTACTTGTTAAATAATAAAAACAAGCCCTGCATGCCATAACGATGTAAAATTCAGCAGAATCAATACGCTTTTGATGTAAACTTCAGTACTAAGGGGTCAAAGTCGTCTTACGTATCACGGAAAACATGACTCTAATCGACTCTATGCAGAAGATTCGCAGTTGAAGTGAAATGAGGGGATACACCTCATAGCCACCACTGAGCAAGCCTTAGTTAAAGAAGGCTTGGAACTTTAGAAGCATTTTATTTTAACGAACTCCAACACATTTAAGACAAATCGTTGACCTGTCGAAATGATTGAACTTGTAGGCGGAAAGGAAACTTCGTCTTCTTCTTTGTTCGACGCTGCAGTACGGGATGGTCCTTAACCAACAAGGCTCTAACCAACAAGGCTCTACAGCCACCTCGATCTTTTGCCAGCTGCCAGTTGCGCAGTCAAGGTTGTTTGAGGAAAGGAGGTATCTAAGCGACATGCGGTCTTGCATAGGAGCGCGTTAAACTACAAGCAGCTTCCACTGCTGCATAGTGTAGTAGGCCCTGAAATTCAACTGTTCATATTTAAAATATGAATCGCAGTATGCTCTGGATTCAAACGCTTTTCTCCTACCGGATAGGAATTGGAGAGAACATTCATTCGTTTATGGACAGTCGGATAAATAAGACGTGTGAAAATAAAGTTGCCAGTGAAAATAAAGTTTTAAAGTTTTAAGGTATTTTGTTTTTTCATTCCTATTATAATAGGTAACTGTAGCTGTAGGTTCCTTCTAGTCGCGAGAGAAGAGAAACGCACAACACGAGAAGGTGTTGTAGAAGCTAGGCCCTGGTCCCTTGTGGGCTGTAGAGACACTCAAATCAGTCAATGGGAGTCAGATCTTGTGAATCCGGAATGAATCTTCGCAGTGTCTTAAACTCAAAAGTCCTTCCAAATGCTTGCCAGAAGTTAAATTTGTGTTATGAACTTCCGTTGTAATTAACTGAGTTTTTTAATAATCTTCTGATCATTGAGAGAGTTTGTCTTGTTTTTATATCTGCCACTTCCTGATTGGAAAATTGTGCCAAAGCGTTTTGTTCATGTTTACTGCTAGGCCAATGCAAAGGGTTCCTTATAGAAATTCGATTCAGTTTCTGCATATTTGTCCATGCATATCACTGAAATCTGATATGGATTTGTCCATTGTAATCCACTTTCCTTTTGAACTTCCACCGCTCCTATCTGATCTGGAGTTCCTAAAACCGCCCTGCAACTACTAGATAGAATTTAACAACGAGCGGGAAAGCGTATTGGTAATAGTAATCCTGCCAAGTCAATCGACTCGCTAGAACATCGACGAAATTTGGAGAAGGCATTTGACACCGTCTGGTAAGAGGCCTCTTCCTTAAGTTGACAAGGTTGGGTATAATCAGAGAACTGTTTACACGATCTACAATATGGTCAGAGGTAGAACTTTTGTTGTTATGAGTGGCAACAAGATTTCTACTAATGTCTTTTACATTAAAAATGGGCTCCATCAGGGTGCGGTGAATTCACCAATTCTTTTCACTATTTTTACCAGTGAATTGATTGGCTCCATGCAGCATATGATCGCGTTCACAGACGACTTGGTCGTGTACAGAACATCGCGAGAGATTGACGTCTTCAACATTCTCTTGCAACGTGACTTCGAAAAGATCCAGCGATTTTGTGACAACTGGAAGTTAAAAATTAACTACCAGGAGTGTAAAACCATCCTTTTCCGGACGCCATTATGCAGAGCCTCTAGGGATGCTAAGAAAACTGGTGTTAGTTCGGCATCTTGGACCCACAGGGCCGGCCATTAACTGTGAGGAGTGTAGTGCGATATCTTGGCATTTTGGTGGACCAGTTTCTGTATGGTAATATCCGTTCAGCAACAACTCTGACGAAAGCCAAGAAAGCCTTTGCTATGGCAAGTAGGTTGTTTTACAACAGCCAACTTGATTCCAAAGTTAAGGTGATCTGCTACACGGCCCTAGTCCGTCAGTCAGTCATGGTGTGTGGCTGTCCAATGTGGTTTAACGTAAGGCAATGCCATCGTGTTTGTCTGAAAAAATACAGAACACCCGAATATATTGCAGTCCTCCCCTTCAAGGCTTTACCCGCAATACTCGCCTCGCTAGCAATGCCCCACCCGTTCACCCTTAAGCCCACCTTCGGACGTACACTTAAGTTTAGAGACTCGGTCTTTAGCCGCACCACACGAATATGGAATGCTCTTCACAGCTCAACTTTAAAATCCACAGGCATTAAAAACCAAACCAAAACATCCTTTCCCTCCCTTCCTCTATAGCTCTGGCCCGCGCTGCGACTTAATTCCGGTCACTTAAGGGTACTAAACAACCCCTTTAGCGAGCGCCAATTATAAAAAAAATCAATCATTATCTCTACGGATATCAATTAATCATCTTGATCTTAAGAAACATTTCTTCAATAGTAGCAGCGATGAACAAACGAATTAGCGAAAAAACTTTCACCGCCAAAAAGCGATTGTTTGCCCGGTAAAATTTCAATTTCAAGTTCGGTTTCATGTCTCACCGATTATTTCATTGAAATTGCGATCCATCGATGCGTACCTTATGGAAACTCAAACACTGAATTGAATTTGCCCTAGCTGCAGACTCGAATATCAATTGCAAAACCTTTACTTGCAAAAAGTTGCCCCCCACCCTCTCTGTCTAAGGGGAAAACACTTTGAAAGTAGTTATTTCAAACTTTCCCGAAAATCATGACCTCACTCATTCCTCTTCGCCAAACCGATAGAGACACAAGTGATTTTCTCTGCTGAAAATGATCCAAATCGATGATTGTGCTTCAACGAACGGCATCGCTGATGCCACAGAAGATTGAAAGTGCACAACTCGTTCTTCGAGAAGAAATCGAACCGGATGCAGCCCTTCAGCGATATTTCCGTCAGTTACAGATGTGTATACATACATACACAGAAGTAGACTGTTGCAGAGACGCATAAAGGTCCTTTGGCAACATTTCCACAGCCACCTCAACTCTCAAGAACCCTTTCGGTGAGCGCAGAGATACCGAAAGTGCTGAAGGAAAAAGAACAAAGCTCCACAAAGTGTGCGGTATGGTTGGTGAGGGAGGTGTGGGGGGGGGGGTGGTTTAAGTGAAAACAATGCAGCAAAAGGACTCATTTGTCATCTTTTCTCTTCACTGTTTGTGATGCATAGTCCACGGTGGTTGCAGTTGTTTTTGTGACGGTGTTCGCGGCGATGGCAGTGGCAACAGATATTGTTGCACCCCGCGGAGCCCTCAGACAGGTGGTCCTTTGATGGATAAACGTGCATCTTCAGACCGTATGGAAAGCACACTGTATTTCATCAAAGTGCAACTAAGTTGAACGAAGAGCTCGCAAAGCGTAGATGCATGCATATGTGCATCTGAATGAATCATTCCGAATAGACGAGAAAGACACGCTCGTAGACATCAAACAAATTACAGTCTGCGAGATGCGGGGGAACTTAAAACCGGTACAAGACACTGCCCTCGGGATGGTGAAATTTTCTTTCAACTCCTCGAAATTGCTCTCAAGGAAAGTTGCCACGAGTATAAAGCGAGCAGCGGTTTCTGAAAGTGTAAGAAATACTATTTTCCTCCAGCATCAAAATGAAATTCTTATCTCTGTGCAGGAGAGGGTCCTTCTTCCGCTGCTTTCCTCCGTTCAATGGAGGTGATGTGGTCCTTGCTGAAAGACAACCAGGATAATGTTACATGCTTGACGGTAGTTTCGTGCATTATTGTCGGTGCTCCTGAGCTGGGTGGGTGAAAGCGTTTCTTTTTCATGCCGGAAAGACTGTTGCACTCTGCTGCAGGGGTTTGTGAGGAGCTCCATGATTTCCTCATTACTGACGCTCGTGTACAGGGACATGTAATTGGTTCGAGTTGAATTCGATTGTGGTGTAGGAGTATTTTCTGAGAATTTTGAGTGAGCACGAAGTGGATTTCATCGATTTCTTCCATTTGTGGCTGACTTTTATTCAGAGGAGATGTTGGAACCAAGCTGATGCATCCAGAATCAATATCAGACGGACAGATGTGTGTCCTTTGTCGTAGAATTCTGCCTGCTTTCCGAGAGAAAACAGCGATGCGAATAAGGAGAAAAGTCACAGGGAGACGAAAAACACAAGAAAATGTCTTTCAATTTGTGCTCGACGGAGATTTTGTGATAAACACACTTTAATTGCATTCCTTGACGATGCTTAAGCTGCTCTCCCCCTGAATCCTGTTCCAAAACCACTTAGCGTCTCGTGAGCTCTTTCGTTTGAGTGCTACAGATTTGCTCGTAAGCTTCCGACAATATACGAGCTCCAAACACAACCCCGCACGCAAAAAGTGTAGTTCAATGCACATCCTCTAATGCGGGGATGATATGGATGAAGCATATTTTTGTTTTTACGACACGCACTGAACCCACCCACATGTAAGTGTGATCTTGTGTCAGGAAATCCTAGATTTAACGATTCATGTACCCAAAGAGTTATGTGAACTCGTTCGTTCGGTTTTATGTGCCCTTGCTCGTGTCAGAGGCAGGGCACTGTACTTTCATTCGAACATCACAATTGTTCTCCAAGTTTTTGACCTAAAACATTCGCTAAATAAATCCCCAAGCCGCAACTTTCTAGCTCGTGTGTGTCATTAATCAGAGCAGTCGACCTTGGGCATCGCTTAACACGTCACACTTGACGCCAGAAGGACACCACATCCGAATGGTATGAACCTTCTCCACTTACTAATTATGCTGTTGTTATGCTTTTGGGTTTGATTACCAGCACCGATGACCAGCAGCATAAGCATAAAATTAACATTCCACCCACCCACCCACTCATGCAAAAATGTTTTAGCAATTGATGTACACAGCTCGTAAAACAGCTGCCTAGCGTGCGGGACGCCCCAGTGCTGCCCCTCAGTCGAATGTACTGCTGTCGAGTAGACAACAATAAGCCGGCCGTAAACGCACACATTAATGCTCCAAATAAATGATCGTAATTAGCTGTGACCATTAGTTGTTCGGGGATTTCAATGTGCATCGCAGCTACACGGTTGACCTTTCTGCGGGTCTTGTTCATCTGCAAAACAGCAAACCAACCATAATCCGCAGAGAGACATGGAGTCCGTTTCCCAACCACCCAGGGGTGTAATTTTCGCAATTACACCCTCTTCAGCGGTTCCAACAACTGCTGGAGTTTTTTTTTTTTGTTTGTTTGCGATTTTCCAGTGATTAAGGACTATTCGTGTGCCGCCAAACTTTTCAGTGGGTTCGGAAAGCTCAGGAGAGTCCTTCGAACTTATGACATGACTCGGGTTGGTTATGCTGCAGGGGGTGGGATTATTGCGCTCCAGCAATCACCGACGACCGCTTTGTGCAGTTAATTGCTTTGCTACACCCAGCTTCATTTCGCCTTGTTACGCAGCAGGACACCAACCTCGTCGGGTCATAATATTTTCATAAAATCAACGAAACTAAAGATTGCCCTGTTACCGTCATCCGCGCGCTTCTGTTCGCCCATTATGCTGCGATAATTACATCTGGGCTGACTTGCACTACTATGACTTTCCGAGTTTTCACTCGGAACGCATCACCGAAGACCGAGGACGGACGCTAACCAAACAGAGATTCACAAGCGCCCTACCCGACGCTATTATCCGAAGTCGTCTTTCTGCAGCTCTTGCCTTGGTCGTCATTATTTTAATTTACTGCGTCATTCAAGGTTTTATTAAAAAAAATTAAATAAAGGCAACCCGAGCCGTTTCAGTGTTAATGGCCGAGAGACTGAGCACAATAGCAGTCACCCTCCTACACCTCCATGCCACGCATCAATCATCCACACGTTAGCAGGTACTTCTACCGCCGCGTCCTCATCGATGTACATAAATTGCGCGCCGCAATTAGACCGCAGACCTGAATATCAAAATCAATTAACCGCAAACTGGCACCCTTTGTGCTCCTGGCTTCTGACATCGGGGCCAGCGTATACGTACACACAGTTTCGAGGTTGTCCGGCCCAGAAGATATCAATCATCCGGTTATCAACGCGCTGGCGAGCCATTAGCGCATTAGCTCGAACCGCCACCACTGAAACCGATGAAAGGGATAAATCAGAGAGCCACCACTCATGGCTGTGTACGTGTACGTATCATCCCCCGCACTTTGATTCAAAAGATTGTTCAGAGATTGCCGCCAAATTACCGTATTTTTCAATTTTGTCGCCCAGCCGTTGGGGGAAGAAATGCCCGACCTCAGCCCCCACGGTCCGGACAAATGATGACGGGGTAAATTGCGGCGCATTAGAAAAGCTTTCCGCGGTCTGTTATTAAGGGATATTTATTCGCTCCGCAAAGGAACAGGAGAGAAACAAAAACAAAAAAAAAAAAACTAAATGAGAAATGAGGGAATGAGTGGAAAGTGGGTAATAGGAAATGGGAGAAAGGATATATCCTTGCTAATGTTGTGCTGATTGCTGGGATAATGTTCCTGCGGTGGGTGAACATTTTCTGGGTAAATTTTTCGAAACGGAATGGGGTCTCATTAAGGGGGGGGAGCAGTCCCAAATGGGTGAGTGATTTAGCCAAATATTTCCCCGCTGAATTGGGGCCACATAAAGTCATCGCTTCCGGCAGATTAGTCATGACGAAAACAACCCAAGGCATATTCTCTCAGCACCTTCCATTAATCTGTAAGTGTTCGTTTTTTGGGGGGTCCTGGGGGAGGATGGACCTTATTTTAAACAGAAAAACAAATTTGTTCTTAGGGCTAGCTTTTTATTGTTTGTTTTTACTTTGCAGAGCGTCCTTGAGCCATACACGAAGTGGAACAATGTCCACTGCCCCTGTGACTCAAATTCAATAAAAAGAAACCCTTCTCATAACTCTACAAATTATTCAAAAGTTTCTGAAAGAAAGCACTATTGACAGATGGAGTTTTCCCAGTCGTTAGAGAGGCGATAAGAAAACTCTTCATTAAACACCATTTACCTCTTCAGTTACACAATTATTTAAATATCGATTTCAAGAGTAACGCACACAAAGGCACACGTGTCCATCAATACCCACCCCCTCGCCCCCCCCCCCCCACACAGCCCACTGCCATATTCCCACAAGTGAAAAGCCACATTGGTGTATGGCTAAAAATAAGACCATCAGAGGCTTGCACGCCACAAGCAATCTGATTACTGACAGTTGCGTCGAAAATTAAAACCACAGGACCATGTTCGAAGGAACTGCGCTCCTCGCACAAGCTACATCAATAATGTAGAATAACAATTAGTGCTACGTGCTGTGGCCTCGGTGTGGGTTAGTGCGTGTGCTGAAATTTAACACCAGACGCCGGGCGAGGTTTACCCCGCATGTAGACCACCTACATTCCGGGTGAGACGCGGTGTCGATAGGCTGCTGTTGGGAGCAAAAGTTTTGTGCGCGAACTAGGTGCCAACATATGGGTTATTACTTTGCGGAGGTGAAACAATATACTTTCGGTTAACTGCGATTTTAATTGAAAAGGGTCCCTGCGGTGTAATTGGGTTTACTCGCTGAGTGCGAAGTAATTTCGTGGCTTGTTGCAGGTGCAAAGTACCTCAAGTATCGATGTTGCAATTGTGTCCGATGACGATGCTTCCTTTTTGGCATACTGCGCTTGAAAAGTGTAAATGGGGAACTTTTTGGAAGTTTGACTCATGTTTCAGCTATCGAGGCACAAATATGGTGTAAGTCGCTTGTGCATGTAGCGCAGTGTAAATTAAGGAATTTATGTATGGAAACGCCACAGAAAAAAAACGCGTATCCTCATAGAGGATAAGAACGTCGACTCACTCGGTTTTAGGTTAGATTCCTTGACTGATCTTATGTCTCATTTATTTCTTTCCTCCACCGCTTCTAAAAATTTCTCCGTTTCGTAATAAACTGCAGGACAGTAGCACCGACAACATGAGGAGTTCCTGAAGAAGTGTCACCCTGGTCCCTTTTGGCCTATAGCGCGAACCAATGTGTTTAGTTAAAAGGCCCATTCGCGAGTACGTAACGTGAAACTATGCGGTTACCAAACGCTTGCTTCAATAAATCAAATGTGGCACCGGCTGTTGCACATGTTGTGTCTTCCAGTTGAAACCACAATTCATGCACATCTTGGTTATTCAGTGGGTGACCGATAAAGTCAGAAATCACTTCTTCGAACGGTTCCGGACGGCATCTTAAGAAAAATACGCAATTATTGAACCAACAAATAAAGCTTAAGCTTAGAGGTCTGTTAATAATAATAATTGAGTGGCACTTCATCCCACATGGGACCAGGGCCTAGCTTCTACAACAACTACTCGTGTTGTGCGTGCTATTGTTCTTCACGAGTAGAAGGGACCTACAGTTTTTTGCCGACTCTGAACGGCGAGATTTGAGAAGCTTTTCATAAGCAATTGATACTCTCTGAGTGTTCTTAGCAATTCGAAAGAGGTAAATGCGCGGTGTCCCATCCGGCAATCAAACCTAAACCTTCTGTGGTGATCGACGCACTTACCACTACGCCACAGTCTTTCACTTCTTCTTTTAATGGCGCTACAGTCTGGGATGGAGCTTCGCCTCAACCAACATGTCCCTCCAGCTAGCATGAACTGTCGCCAGCTACCTCCAATTGCGCACTCCAAGTTGGTTGAGGTCCTTCTCAACTTGTGTGCGCCACCGCAACCTAGGCCGTCCGCTGTAGCGTTGTGTCAATGGTTCGGACTCGAAGACTTGCCGGACTAAAGCAGTGGTGTTCATATATTCTACATGGCCTGGCCATCTAAGGTGTGGTGTCCAAAGACACTAAACCAGGTGCACAACGTGGTACAGCCCATAGATTTCATCGTTGAATCTCCTCCAAATCAACGCAAATAGGATAAAAAACCACACGCAAAACTTTACTCTTGAAAGAAACTAAGGGTTTCCTCATGAAATTTCACGAACTTCTTAAATTCCACGCCGTCTTCCTTGGCTGGAATAATCAATTGCCTCTGAGGCCAAAGAAGCAGTTTAATCGCGTCAATATCGTCCGCTTAAGCTAGCAGTTGAACGAACTTTTGGAGGATCATGCCTCTGGAGTTGACTCGTGAGTGACACACTATCTTCACAAGGATGTTGTGAAATAGTAACATGATAGACCCGTGTAAAAGTCAAAATTCCGAATTGCTCGAAATTACGAAAAACTCAAGCTGTCCTTAACTGAAAGAAATGTAAGTGGAGGCAGCTAGGTGGCCAACCCGGTCCAACTCTCATTTATGATCATGAGATAATGACCGAAAAAAATCAAAATGGAGAGAACAGATTGCGAGTTGCTGGTCAATGCACCAAATACAAGCATTCAGTAGATGTTTGTTCAAATGAAAAGAGCTATGTCTTGTGAGGTAACACGAATGCCCCCACCGTCCGATGCGTGCCTTGAATGCGATTTCATCAGGTAGGTAAGAACTTACCACATCTAGTAGCAGCTGGTTGGGCCACATATAGGAACTCGCATGATTGCAATTGGGTATAGGTCCTGATGATTATGTTCGTGGAACATGCGGGGCATTGATAATGAGGACGACCATAATTTGCGATCTCTAAGGGATGAACAAAACACACATTGATGTTTATCTCTAATCATTTTTCATGCAACTGGATATCTTACACTTGGGCCTCAACTAACATGCCTGTTGTTTGAGGCCCAGGTCCACTCCGGACTGTAACGCCAATAGAAGAAGAAGAAGGATATCCTAAACTTTGCAGTTTCATAATCCTGAGATGCCCGGGACTTAAGCCGAAACAAAATCCTGAAATGTCCTAAATTCCGAAATACTCGAAATTTCGAAAAAGAAACAAAATCTTGAAATGGCTCAAATCCTAAACAGTAAAAATCCCGAAATGTCGATTCTAGGATGACCAGTTGACCATCGTAGGAGACGCATCTTCTGAGCATTACGCCTGTAATGCTTACAGGTACACCTGTAATATTCATGCTAGTCTAGTGACAGAGCGGACAGACCGTCACACTAGGCAGCAGAAGCTTCGAGGTAGTCAAGGACTTCGTCTACCTCGGCTATACGATAAATAGGGACAACCACCGAAATCAAACTCAAAATCACTCTTGCAAGTTGCCGTTTGTTTGGGCTCGACAGACAATTGGGTAATAAAGCCCTCTCTCGAAGGACTAAGCTGGCGTTATATAACATTTTGATCATCCCAGTTCTACTTTATGGCGCGGAAACCTGGACGTGAGGAAGCCCTTAGTCCTTTCGAGAGGAAAGTTTTGCATGCGATTTTTGGTCTTGTTTGCGTTGATTACATCTGGCGGAGAATATTTAACGACGAACTCTATGGGCTGTACAGCGACATACTCCTAGGCCAGCGTCTTCGGATACAAAGCTTAAGATGGCTAGGCCATGTAGAGCGTATGGGCACCACTGCTCGGGCCCGAAAAGTCTTCGAATCTGAGCCATTGGGACAACGAAACAGAGGACGGCTGAGGCTAAGGTGGCGCACAAGTGTAGAAGGACCTCAACCAACTTGGAGTGCGCAACTGGCGGCAGCTGGCGAAAGACCATGCTGGCTGGAGAGGCATGTTGATTGAGGCCCAGGTTCAGGCCGGACTGTAGCGCCACAAGAGTCTCATTGGAAAGTCCGGCTTCAGTAGTGGCTTAAATGCTCTGAGTCGAGCTAAAGCCAGCCTTTTCTTCATTGAAGTTGATTAAATTCATTTTCTCTCTAGTTGAACACAGATCGTTTTTACAGATCGAGCGAAGTCTTGAATCGATGTCGATGGCTTTAATAATTAAAATAATTGAGTGACACTACAGCCGACACGTGACCAGGGTCTAGCTTCGTCAGCAACTATTGTCCGTGCTAATGTTCCCTCGCGAGTAGAAGGGGACCTAGAGTTTCTTGTCAGCTCCTAACGCTGAGATTTAAGAAGCTTTTCATAGACTTAGTACCCTTTTAGTGTTGTCAGCAGCTCGAAAGAGGTGATGCCGTGAAAAATGACTTTCTGCATGTGGATCAACACACTTGCCCACTACGCCGCGATGGCTTTACAGCACCAAAAAACTGAAAACTCCAAACATTCTTCTTGCGCACTTTTCTTTTACTGGGAATGGGGATTCAATGGTATTCTTTTAAATTTTTGGTCACAGTTCGTTGAGTAATATTTAATCTTTTAGATGTCACACGTGTTGTCGAACTGAGAGGTGACAGAACAAAAATATGAGATTTGCACTCCGAAATGTTCACGAAATCACTTTGTTTCCCTTGGGACTGCTATCACGAGCTATATGAAATCCTTATTCTATAAAATATCCACTTTATGAACTCAACAACCGACATTTTGCTACCAAGGACTTCGCCGAAAAAGTGCAATAAAACGTTTGACAAACATTCTTCGACCAGCGCTGCATTTGATTTGCCACCACAAAAGTACATAAGTATGTCGATGTGTCGGTATAATCGTTGGAATATTTGTGGTTCTGATTCCCATGATCAATAACTTATGGGCATACCATTTAAAGTGCATACTGACAGGTAACAAGTGCAGCTGAAACGGTTTCCAGCAAACATAATGCTCCTTTGAATCGCATACATCGGCCATCACGTGCGTTTTTTTTCCCTCTGAGAAAGACAACGGGTTTTAGTGTTACATTTTTCATTACGGCCCGACATACTCAATCAAATGTCATTTAATATTCTGTCATCAAAGTTTATGGGTATTGCAGCTGAACGCCTCGCGAAAAAAGAAAGAAAATAATCTACCTGCACAATTCGGAATATTTCTATTCAGTCCTCGAAACCGAACATCATTCAGTTTCAATTCGTTTCGCATACGCTTTTCCAATTAGCCGTGTTGAATTCATTAATAATTGATTGCGGAGTGGCAACTGTGTGCATCTCATGGTGATACGAAATTTGTAAAATGTTGCAATTCGTTTTGAGTTTTGCGATCTTTTTGCACCCATCCAACTGCATCTGAACCATCAACTGAATAGGACGACACAACACATTTCGCGTCTGAATGAATTTGTGAACGATTTTGACGGTTTCGGAGGGGGTTCACGCAAATAGAAAAGAAAAATGTTTGAATCATTTTGTAAGCCTGTCAGGATGGGCTCCGTTTTTAAATTAAAGATAAATAAAAACCAGGGATATGAAAACTAAGCGATACTATATTTCGAACGGGCTTAAAGGAAACAGTGGAAACAATCGTGTGTAGTTATATTTCGAAAGAGATGGGTATCGGATTCAGTGTTCAACCCAATGGAAAAACAATTTTTGTGTTGGAGGTTAGGATTCACTGCACTGGAGTGCTCAGGCCAGGCAGTAACCTTCGTTTACCGTAGTTTTCTGGTTTTCCGAAGAAAGACCAGCATGCGCTTCTGCGTGATAAAGAGCTTAAGTTTTCAGCTCCCACCACAGCAGTGCCACGCAGCCGCCACATGATACAAGCAAAGGCGGGACATTGAAAAATAAAGTGCTCTGAAGTGTCTTCACCTTCGCCACAGGCGTCGCAGACACTCTGTCCTCACAAAGCCCAAGTAGACTTAGGTGCTTAGCGAAGGTGAAGAGCTCCGTTTGTACGCTGACAAAACTAGTTCATTCAAAACTGCTAAAAAACCGTGTAGTGAGAGAATTTTTCAAAAATAGGAGATGACTCTGTTCACATTGATGGGCCCACGAAGATATTTGATGTGGTCACGCAACTTTTCACAAGGATCCAACGACTGAAATGGCTACATCGTGCACAGCAGATGGAGAAAAATCTCTGGTATGGAAAGTCTTTAAATCCACCCCCGAGAGATGGCGCACCAGAGAAAGATCATGACTCAGGTGGCACATGCAAGTGGAAAGTGTAGGGTTCGCGCCAGGGAAGAATAAAACAAACATTTCTCGCACTTTAAAACATACTCCGTCACACCTCTTGTACTCTGCCACCTAGAGAATGTCGAAACAATCACAGTCAGGTCAACGAACACACAAAGACGGCAGTGATGACAATCTGTTGACAATCATCTATTATGACAAGTTTGAATGACTTAACTTAAGCTTTGAACTCAAAGACTATGCAACTGGAGGCAACTACCAAAAAAATGGATTAGATAGAGAATCTTGTTGGCTAAGGCCCCAGTCCACTCCGAACTATTGCACCTTTGTAAGACAGAGTTTATCCAACCAATGGAAAGAATCGGTGAAACATATCGAAAGTTCACTGAAAACTGAAATTGAAGTGCATTTTCGAGTTGAGCAAGCCAGTTTTATCCCTCCGTTGTGCTCCTTCGCATTTTCAACTGAGATCTGTAGAGTCGACTTTTTTTGTTCTGGTCGTGAGGCTTGTTTGGTTCGTTGGAACGAGCTCTCAAGTACATAACAGATCCCTTAACAAATCCCGGGGCATATAGGGGGCGCCACTAACAAACATTATTCATTTAATAATAATTTGTTTGATAGTGGCGCCCCCTATATGTCCCTTGACTCATTGAGTGATATGTTAGTAAACCGAGTCTCACGCAGGGCCTAATGGACCGATTGTAATGCCGTATGGAGGGGTCATAAGTCACATCCGACTAGCTTCGTAACCGATGTAACAAGTTCAGTCTAGGCGGTGTTGACTTAACCTTAAACTGCATCCAGACATTTCAATATCCTTATGGCCATACAAATGTGGTCGCCTTGCGTTAGTGAGCAAGTGCTTCGACTCACACGCCAAAGGTCCCAAGTTCGATTCCCGAACTAAACGCCTCGCATTTTATATGACACTACTTTCAATAAGTTGCTGACAACATTTAAAGAGTACGTACTGTCTATGAAATGCTTCTCAAAATCTCGAGTGTTGGGTTCTTTGCTGTCGTACCACGACTATACCTTTCTAGCTCCGACGTGCCACCAATTGGCTTCTCACGTCTCGATATTGTTGGCCATCCTTTCACGTAGATCTTTAAGAACCTTTCAAATCCTTGGTACTATCTCTATTATCAACTTAATATCCCCGCTCTTCTTTACAAGTTCAGTCTTGTCCTGGCAATCAATTTTAGTAAACTAATCGATTGCTCTAAACTAAGAGACTATCGCGACATCAGACGATTAGCAGTGACTTGACTTCTGCATTAAACACTGCACTTATGGCCGTCAGACTGTAAGCAAAAACGAGAATATCAGCTGAATCTTGAAATCATGTCGACAGCTTCACTGACTGCCAGGACCTGACCTGGAAAGACACTGCATTCCTTGGAAAGTCTGATGAAGCGGTGTGAATTTGAAGAGACGTCCTCTTGTTCGCTTTTAACCATCTGCGAAGTGCTTTTCATTGGTTCGTAACGAAGTCTAAATGGTCCACAAATATCAATTAACGGAATCATGAAGAGACCTTAAAGTCAACTGAATGAACGCCTTTTTAAGATGCTAGTGCAGCCTAAGAGACTAAGAACTCAGTTGCAGGCTGGCTAACACTGATGACATCTCAGGCTGGCATTCAGGTTACATATAAAAACTGTGCACATTTCATTCAAATTTCAAGAAAGTGTACGAAACCCTCGGCGCGTGAGCGTAATACACACTTTCTCTTAACAGCCAACTACCGCCAAAAAAAGGCTAAAAAAAGAATTGCATTTTTTTGTTATCAGTCATAACAATTATCGTAAAAGTACGCAGCAGTCGATAAACACTGTCGACACGGTACTGTGACTCGTGTCGTTGCTAGCGGTAATTTAGCATACAAAAGCAAGGCAAGAAACACTCTCTCACCCCTCCAGAGGTACAGAGGCGCAAATAAATTCCATTGAAATTGAAAATTGTTTTGAAGCAATACCTCGTCAAAGAAAAAGAAGAAGAAGAAGAAAAAGGAGAGAAGAATGTATCAGTCCCACGCTGTTGAAGTCCCCCTTTTTTTTACAAGAATCAATTTGCTTTCATCCGAATTGGTTTCAATTAACATAAAAATAGCCATGTTATGGCCCCGTTGCGAGCATAAACGTATTCGCAGTCAAATTTGTTCTCTGTCCCGACACGGCGCGGCGGCGGGTGGGCAGGGGCGCTGACTTACCATCAACTCAGAACGGTATCGGCTCGGCAGGACGTTGGCTGCTCCGTCTACTCCTTCGTTCGTCCTCGAGAGTATGACCTCCTAATCGGAATATCTAAGTAATTTAGTTGGGCGGAGCGACAGGGTGAGTGGAGGAGCGAATGAGTTGGCAAGTCGGAACCGTTCTCACTGAAGATTTTCAATGGTTGCCGTTGAAGAATAGTCAGGGTTTGATGTAGGGTTTTCCACCACAAGGAAAAAAAGAACGAAAGAAAGTGGGGAGCAAATTGAAAACGGTACGATTTCCTAAACGCAAATTGTACTCTACGCACTCCATTCGGCATTCAACACATTCTCGGTGTGGATCCTTTCATCATTGACTACAGATAGTCGATAGAGTCGGAATCGTCCTGCTAGCAGTGAAACGATGAAGATACGTGAGGCAGTGATGTGCGGTGCGGAGGTGTGAATTTGCGTAAAATTCAAATTCGCTGTTGGGAAAATTTATTCGAATGTTAATTCCTTGCATTCTTGCACGAGTGTAGGGCCTGTGTGAGGGGACCGTTGTGCTGGATTTGTATCCGAGTGTTATGGCCGCTCGGGGAGCTAAGGTACCCTTATCAAACTGCACTGAATTACACAAAATGCTCTCTACTGTGCATTTAGGGCTTGTGCGCTGTTGTGTCCATGGCGTGTTGAGCATATTTCCCGTATTGTTATCAATTCCTTGTGTTGTGCGTGTGAAAAAGAAAACGACAACTTCAATGTTTTCCGTCAACATATTATGTTCCGCGTGTTGAAAGTTTATGACAAATGAGGTCTGCATCGTGTCGGAATGAATTGCTATTCAAATTAGCCCAGAGCCGAGTATTGTTCTTCGATAACAACCCTGACCTGGATAGGGAACAACAATTCTGTGAGAGTTGCGAGTACTTAATCAGGGAAATTGTGCTAGACAGGAGAGGACGCGACACATGGGAATACTAAATAGCTTGTAATCATGTCATGTCAGCAGGGTACTTTGAAACGAAATATGAGCCAAAGCTAAACATTGGGGCTAACCCTTCATGGTCAAAGTTAATTTTAATACGGTCACGAAACGAACGCAGGCTCTGCTTGCTGCTGTGAAGATTGATGAGGGCAGTGTACGCACTGCATGACTTACTGTCGGGCATCTTAACGAACATTTTGCTGCTTGGGGAGCTATCTACTGTGCGGAATGTGGGTTTAAACCAATATGTCTTTTTCACTAGGCCGGGTCGCTGTCTTGTACACCAAGAGTTTTCATTACTTTCAATTTTAATTGTGAAGTGTTGTATCAGAGGCTTGGAGGATGCCTTTCATACACCACTTCGTTCACTGGATAAGAAGTTGAAGCTTGAAACTTGTATGAGTAGTATAATCAACTCTTGACGCTGTCAACACTTTCAAAGAGATTCCTCCACTGCCAATGGAATGAGCATTTGCGTAAAACTTTAGTGCAGTTGTCATTACTCCGAAGAATTTAGGCACATTTTAAATTATGGCCTTTGACACTCTTACAATTAGGCATAAGGCCAATGGGGGAATCCTTGCAACCCTGGGGTGGCTATGGGGGCATCCTGCACCTGCTGCTGTTTGGCCGCAGATGAGATGCAGAGAAGATGCGAGGCTTGATTTATTCAATGATGCTCTTGCTCCAAGTCCTGTCTGTGGTAATGCCGGCAGCAGAATTCCCGTCATTAGTGTTTTTTAACTTGTCGGTCCTCTCATACCTTCTAAATTGTTGTCAAATCAGAAAAAATTTAAAGGGTTGCTGAATGAGGCTGGTAGTACAATGGGCCCGTTGTTGAGTCTGAGCTCTCCAGTGCAGTGTATCCCAACTTCCAACAAACAGAAAGAAAATGAGCCTTATGCAAAGTTACATAAGACCTATGTCTTATTCTGAAAGTCTATGATCTTAAGAGATTTTAGAAATTTTCGTTCGATAGATTTTTGCCTTGAGAGTAAACTCTGGTCTAAAACGATAATGATAGTTTGGGACAGTAATTTAAGACCAGTTGTAGATGCAGAGTCTTCGAATCTGAGCCATTGGGACAACGCAACAGAGGGCGGCCCAGGATAAGGTGGCGTACACAAGTGGAGAAGGACCTCAACCAACTTGGAGTGAGCAACTGGCGCAGCTGGCGAAAGATCGTGCTGCCTGGAGAGGAATGTTGGTTGAGGCCCAGGTCCACCCCGGACTGTAGCGCCACAAGAAGAAGAAGAAGAAGTAGATGCAAACTTAATAAAATCAGTGTCGATGATGGGGCCTAGAATAGGGTATCACCGATGCCTGTAAATTGGTACATTTTTCTCAGAGGAAAAATAGCATCAGGAGGCGACAGAAAGAAAGAAAGATTTCACTCTGTGCGTAATACATTTTTATTGAGCAACGCAGTGTGAGTTACACGCTGTTATATATAGAGGGGTAACCGGGAGAATTTCACAATCAGGATTGAATAACCTTAATAGCCAAAAATGCATGTATTAAAAGTAGGCATAAAGCAAGTAGCACATTTTGGTAAATCGCCTACACACTTCATGTGGCAAACCCTGAACCAAATCTGGCTCAAAAACTGCATTTTTAGAAGCTGTACCGCAATTTAGTAAAATCTGAACAGCAGCTACAAACCTGATTAAATGATTTTAAAGAAAACTTCCTACAGTCGGTTGAGTCAATTTGTAGATCATCGGCAATCCAGACCAGACGACAGGCGATATTCTGAGAAACAAATCGTCACCCTTGGCAATGAGAACACATGAACATAGACGAGATCTCCTAAAAAATTTTCTTAGTTTTAAAAAAATAATTGAAAGAAAAATAATTAGCAATGACGCCGAAAGGCAAAAATAAATATATCGATAGTTAAGCTTAGAGGGCCCGCATAGAGCCAGTAAGTAGTTTTAAACTAAACTAAACTAACGAGATCTTCTACCCGTCTCTGCTACCTTAGATATCTCGCCAAAGGTACTTTGGGTACCCTTAAGTAATCGGAATCAGATCACATCGTGGCCCGAAGGTATAAGGAAACAGAGAGATAGAAGGTGCCGATGCACGTTGGTCTTAAATAAATGTGAATTGTAATGACGAGAATATATAGAGCTAGAACGGGTTCCTGTGGTGGCCCGAAAGTGGACTTAAGGGTGATCTGGTGGGCATTTCGAGCCAAGTGTGTATTGAGGTGCATACTTGAAGTGAAGGAATGCAGCTGACTAATTCATGTGAGCATCTTTTGTTTAAATAGTGTTAAAAGAGTATGAGAGGCAAGAGAGGCATTGGAGTTCTAAAGAGTCGATCGTCATAGCAACATTATTGCCTCCAATTCATTATCCAGTTAATGAAGAAACATGCTTGGAGCACCATACCAGATAGGAGCGTTGTACTCAAGTTAAGGCCATACATACATATCGTAGCCAAATCAGAGGGATTAAAATGCTTTTCACATCGTTTTAAGAAACTTAGGCATTTCGCGTCATTTTTCCGAAGTTCCTCGTTAACTGTTACTCTCAATTTATTTGATGTATTAAGATACTTGCTTCAGTAGACCTAAAGAGATTCTCCACAAAGGGCATTCTATAATCGGTAAGGGAAGGGACCAGATTTTTATGGCTACCCGACCTTTTAGGCAGTACTTCCTTCTAAAACGTTGTGTCCTTGTCATATTGTAGGCCTAGGTTTGTCCAAGACGTAGATCCTGAATTCCAGTTTTTTATATCGATACACCTTACATACTTTCAATTAAATGACAGGATACCTTTGCATCCCTCTAACATTGTTGTCTGTCCGTTCCAAGCTGCCGCACTAACATCCCTTTGAATTGAGTTTTGAATTAGCTCAATGTGTTGTCTAGTGGAAATTTAAACAGCCAAGCAAACTCTTACACAAAATTAAGGAGCATTGATTGATGTGGACATTTACAGCATACGCCCGTAATGTGATCACGATGATGAATAGCCTTTGAGTAACTTTCCAACACACAAATTCATGGTAAGGAACATAATAAAAATGCCTGCCTGGCTGCCTGAAGGGCCATCTTCTCCAGATGTCTGAGTGACTGTCTGGCTGTGTGGGTGGTGAGTCGGCAGCCTGGGTGGCTGGCAGGTTGGATTGTTTGACGGTCTGCTGACTTTCTGCCTGTGTGGCTGGCTAGCTTTATTGCTAGCTAGCTTGATGACTGGATGGTTTTCTGACTGTACGGCTGGCTGGTTTTTTCACTGACAGGCTGGTTGTCTGTTGCGCTGACAAGTTAACCTGGCTAACGTTATTTTATTTTTCGAACAATTACAATTAATTATAATTTGCTATTTGTTCGTTTTAATCTATTCAAAGCGTTGGAGGTTTAATTCCCTAAGAGCTTGTTTTCACTCATTTGTTGTCGCTCCGATGTGGTTGATTCCGCAGCTTCTGACGGTCTGGGAATGTCTAAGCGTCTTCTACGTTGCAGGCATCATACGTCGTCTACATAGAGTAGTTTGTACTTCCTCGTTAATTTACACCTGAAGTCTTTTTTTGTGTGCCTTGGCTCTAGAGTTGATATCTTCAAGAACAGGAGATTGCAAAAGAGTTCACGGTTTCTGATATACATACCACAGACAATTCACAATGCTACTGAGGGCTTTGTTCATAAAGTCTTGGATAACAGCAATGTTCGTTCGGCCGGTACATTCACACAGTTGAGCGCCATATTTCCGGACATATTTTAAGGTCTGATTAAAGGATTTTATAATAAAAGGTAGACCAAGGACCAGTGGTCCCTAGTAAAAAGAGGAGTGCGAGACATATTTGTTTTAGAAGTCCATATGTACGGACTTGGTAAAATTTAGCTCAATACTCTATCCTTGAGTTTCGGTTTGATTTTCTTCGAAAATATATTTCGAAAATATTTGGTAGTAAATTGTCGGTAAATGTCTTTGAAATATTAGTTACATCTGAAGACATTATTACAATCGAATCGTTCCGTGATGTTCTTGGAGTTCTTTCTACTTTTTCCGAGACTCAATAAGTCCCTGGACTAACCAAAAAAAAAAAACACATTATCTAGACAAAATTCGACTTTATTCATCAACAGTTCCCTTCAAGAGTAATACAATCAGTTCAACGGTGGTCTTACGTTTCGATACTTTTTCCATAGAACGATTTATCTTGGGACTAAAAATAAGCTTCAGTTTCGGCCTTTTTGAGGCCTGGAAAGAGTTAGAAGTCGCTGGGGGTCAGATCTGGAGAATATGATGGGTGCGGAAGCAATCCAAAGCCCAATTCATTCATTTTTGGCCATGGAAGCCAACGACTTGTGACACGGTGCATTTTTTTCTTCTTCATATGGGTCCGTTTTTTGCCCTTTCTTCCTTCAAATGCACCAATAATGCCATGTAGCAAACGCTGTTGATCCTTCTGCCTTTCTCAAGATAGTGGAAGAAGAAAATTCCGTGAGCATCCCAAAATACAGAAACCATAACCTTACCAGCCGACCTGTGTGTTTTTGGACGCATTGGGCGCGATTCACCGGCTGCTGTACACTCCATTGATCCATTGACTCCCGATTTGACTCTGGGTTGTAGTGGTGGATCTGTCTTGTTTATTCTGACGAAACAGCTTCAAATAGCTCAGAATCTGAATCTCAAAATCAACGATACGTAGTTGTTTTCGGTCCATTGTGAGCAAAAGCGACACCCATTTCGGTAACAGCTTTCTCAAGGACAAATGTTTATGCAAAATAGTTTACAAACTGCCTTTTGATATCTTAACGGTGTCAGCCATCTTACGCAATTTAACTTTGCAGTTTTCCAAACGATTTTGTGAACTTTTTGACGTTTTCAGGTGAAACCGCCCTCATGGCCTTCCACAGCGTTCAGAATCGTTGGTGTCTGTACGGCCCCTGTTAAAGTCAGCATACCACCGACAAATAGTTATTTTTGATGAGGCAGAGTCCCTGTAACACTTTTTAAGCCATTGCAGAGTTTGCACGGTATTTTTGCCCATCGAAAAGCAATGTTTTATCAACGCAAGAAATTCTGTTGTTTCCACTGTTGTATGAAACGCAAAAGAAGCGTCTCTTGAAGCACTGTAACTTGTAACCTTATAATCAGATTGACATGAAAATTTGACAGGTATCGTTTAAATGCTTGTGCTTCCCAATAATAAAATGGATTTCTCGTTAGTGGCACCTCCTATATGTCAGTCTCGGGTGAGTGATGAGTGATGTCTTAGTGTCTTAATCTAAGTATTTTAACCATCGCATAGTACAACCTGTGCAATATTTTCCATCATTCGCGCTTATAATGACCAGATCCGAACCCATCGACTTATCGAGAGAAAACAAATGCTCTGCATCATACACAATGTGCAAAACACCCGAAATACCTGAAGCCCACAAAGCGTTAAAAAACTGAAGCGCAGGAAGCGTTGAAGCTTCTCATCCGAAAGTAATGAATGAATCGACATGGGGAGTGGTTTAATTTAATTCATTCGATTAGAATTCTATTTCTTCTGAACAGTGAAAGTTCCACATCGTTGTGAAACGTACCCTTTCATCAAACAATGGTAACATTAAACAATTATGTTAATGTGTTCCGAGAAACTTAACGACCTCCCCCCATCATCCAAAGCTCTTACATCCACTCAGACTTATTGACCTAACAAAATTTTTTTTTTGTTTCTCATTTAAGGTTCAGCTACCAGACCAATGGCCACATCACCAGCTGTCGGACCCTTGCCACGATTCCTTTCCCGTGGCCATACATATCGGGCGGTTGTCGGCGACACGTTAGTCCTGCCATGCCAGGTGGAAAATCTAGGTAAGCACATAAATTGAATTAATATTAAATTTTGACTCGGCTCTAACTAAGCAATTAAAATGATTTTCAAATCGATATAAGCCGGGCCCACACTCAAGGAAGACCCTGCTCCCCTATAAATTTCCATTAATGGGATTGTGTCTGGTGAAATGTAAGAATCCGTACGACGACACCCAGCTGGGGAGTGGGATGAGAATTTCATTTAAGCAGAATAGTTGTAATGAGCTTATTTTTCCAATTTGTAATGTGGCAGTGCGCCCCTTAAAGTGTACCATCAATTGAATTAATTTGTAATCCCCCGACACCTGCAACCAGATGTTTTACATCATTTGTAGCACATAAGCGCTTGATCCGATAATTCATTATTCATATGCGCATTATTCACTCAGAACCATTTTCCGTGCAATCAACGCTTGCTCCATGAGGATCTAATTAGCAGCAGCAGATGGTTTTAAGGTCACCCTTTGGGGTTGGTGGCACGGGGTGGCTACTGTTTACAATTTATGTTAAGAGAACTAATTAAAATTAAACTTCACAAGATTAGTCAGATGAAGCATGTCATTGGAGTCATCACTGGACATTGTGTCATTGGCACACTCTCAAACGGACTAAGTTTTCCCACCAACTACGTCTGTGGTAGCTGTAAGCATCTATCTCCTCCTCTGTTCGTTTGTAGACCCCTCTAGACGTAGGGAAAGCAAACATCTTCGAACAAACAATCCCGCCAATTTTATAAAAGACTCCAGCAGCTTGTATGTCACAGGGAAGGGCATCTCAATTGGTACAATTCCGCCTGTTGCCACTTTTTATCTTCCTTCTTATTTAAAAATTTACAAGCCACTTGGGATTAGATTCCTCAACAAACACTCGTGCTGTGTGCGATATTAAACTCTCATGACGCCTCCAAAGCTTAAGAAGGCTCTTCCTGGACAATTAATACTCCCAGAGTCTTCTCACTTCAATTTGGGGATTTTTCAAATCTTTCCGCAACGGTTGCCATGAAGAATATGCCACGGACAGTGATCAGCAGCCTTCTTGGAAGCGTAGTGGCTTACGGATACAATATATGTTATCGCCAACTTTCTGACTCCAACACTTTTTCGTCTATGAGAGGATTCATTCAAACAGCAACCGCCGTGGCATAATGTGTAAACTTTTCGACTCACATGCTGAAGGTCCTAGTTTCGATTGCAAGACTGAATATTTCACATTTGATTCACCGCCCTATCCATTTCTAATTGCCGAAAAGATTCTCAAGTTTCATCGTTCGGGCTCGGCAAAAATTTTTAAGGCTCAGGCTAACAGAAGAAGAAGCTACCTCCTGTGGACGCAGTGCCACGAAAGTGGAAAGTGTACACGAACATGGAGTCCTGATTGGCGCCTTGGAGGAATGGTAGTGGATGGCATGATCTTTGAGGCTGATTAGAGTAGGTGAGGTTAGAAGGGCCGGTTTTCTGTGGGCCCATTGAGATGCCTAATTTTCCTTTAAAACTATTGTGAGCTACCTATGATGCTGTTGAGGTGTCCAACGCTGAGTTCATCTTGGCTGTCATAGAAGTCTTTCCTTACGACACTGTCATTCCTCTTCCTGCATGAACTTGACACACGCTAGGAAGATAATAGATTCTAGTTACTGCAGCTCCTGCAGAACTCATCGTGAGCAATGCCGACACTGGGGACGTGTGTTTCATTCGCCTGTTATGTCCTCTTCAACAGTCTGTAGACGCATTTTGTCTCACCTAACAAAGCAGAGGGAGCATCTAGGATTGAGCTTTACTTTAATACATGTGCTCTCTGGCAACATTTTGATTTGTTTGCTCTATGTAAGTAAGTGTTGCACTGAAGCGAAGGGAATAGAGGATATGCCATCTTTGGTCGAGATTCCAGACTTGGTTACGCACCACGCAAGTTCATCAGCTTCGCAGTCCCCATATTAGGTGGATCTTAGAGTACTTGGCCTTGTTGAGAGATAGGCGGCCCTTGAGGGAGGTGTTTGAATGACATTTCTGGCCCGTAAGGGATTTCGATTGCAGCTAGCTCTGCTGTATTGGATATAGCATTGCTCTTTAGCCATGCCAGTGCTTCTTCGATTACCTTTATCTCGCCTGAAAGACACACTCCAGTGTGAACATACATAGGTTGAAGGAGACCTTCAGATCTCTGTAGTACACCTCGGCTTTTACGCCATCATTCATCTTTCAATTATCCGTGAATATACAGAATGATTCTTCCAGCAACGTACAGCATCCCAGATTCGACTCTGGTGTCCTGATTGAGAATTATCTCTCAAAGATAACATCGTGGGGAGATTTGTGGAAATAATTTAAACTGTGTGAGGATACTAGAATGGCAGCACCTCAGTTCGGATCATAGCCCAATGGACTGCTTGCCGGTTGCCGCACATTTCCCAGAAATTCTAGTGGAGGGAAGAAATCGAGTGTGTCTAGTGCCGCGGACGATATACTTCACAGGGCTCCGTATACGAAGCAAAGGCAAAGGTTGACAAGTCTTTGCACTCTGTTCTGCAGCTTGCTGGCTGTCAACCAGATTCTTCTTCTTTCTTTCTTGTTCGGCGTTGCAGTCCGAGGTGTATCTGGGCCTCGACCAACAAGCGTCTCTACCCAGGACGACATTTCGACAGCTGCCTTCAATTGCGAACACCAAGTTGGTTGAGGTCCTTCTCCACTTGTGTGTGTCATTTCTTTTAAGGACATCCTCACCTACGTTGCCACTATCCATTCGCTCTACATGACCTTTACATGTTTAGCGTCGAAGCCGAATACGCTTAACTAGGTGCATGCCGCTGTACAGTTTGCGGTTGAATCGTATCCTCCAAACGCCATCAAGGCAAACATGACCAAAGATCACGAACAGTGTTTTTCTCTCAAGACGATCAACGACTTCTTCATCCAATTTCAATAGAATCCATATCTGCGCCATACCGCAGGAGGGGCTTGATCAGAGTTTTACATGAAGCCAGCTTGGTATTTCGAGAGATTGTCCAAAGACGCAACGATTGGTAAGAGTAATTCCGCACATTTTTTCGGTTCTTGCATTGTTGGCCTTGTTGACTACAAACCTGAGGTAGAGGAACTCCTTGACAACCTCAAAGATTCTGTCTAATTCGGAAATCTTGTACGTCCTTCTGTGATGACAGCGTATTCATTGTTTTACCCTCAGCCACAGCTTTGTTAGACCGGTTTTAGCGGCTTCCCTTTGAATTTCAGCAAACATCTCATTCACGCCTTTTAAGTAATGTTCAATAGTATCAATGGGATCGGCTTGAGCCAGTAGTTCAACAGACTTTTGGAGGATCGGAGTCTTGACATTTGAGTTTGAGTTTTTTTTTTTTTAAATCACTTGACACCGAACCGAACCGATACCTTGTCTTAACACTTTTGTGGTATTAAAGGTTTCGTTGAACTCGTTACCGACCTTGATGGACCAGCGAGTGTCCCCGTTCGTCGTCCTTTCAAGAGAAGCGTGCCTACGTCGCACAGATTCCACGCATTGGGCATGCATTCCTTCCACAATGTCTTGCACATGAGCTGGTGTATGCGCCCAAACAGATATTCGCCAGCCCAACCAAAACGACCCAGCTTCTAGGATAGAGCCGCGTAATGCTACTGGGTCTTAGGGTGAAATCTAATGGTTTGAGGGTTTATTTATAATCCGCAACCTGGGCGACAAGTCCAAGGGCCTTTGAGAAAAAAATTCTGCGGTGGATATGCTGTCCTGAATGTGAGGAGGGCTAAATAAGGGGGACACACCGCGAACTCTACGTTCTGTTTCTAGATATGGATTTAGTCCGGAAGGTAAAAGACCGTCGACTACACTGGCTCTTCCACATCGAGCGACTGGACAACAACACCTATGAGGATCTTCGAGTCCCAGCCTCCATGTTCCATGAGACGCGGAGGACCGAACTTCCGGTATAAGAATCCAGTGATCGCGGACGTTAAGAAACTTGATTTGAATGGCTGGAAACAGTGTGCCCGGGTCCATAAAAGATGTGAAGGCAACTTCAGGCTTTGACCCTATATGGGTTGCCAGTAAGGAGAGGGCCGTTAGGTCGCAGATTCTGGTCCAGCTAACCAGTTGGTGGTGGAGAGACGCCATTGGACGTTGCCTCAATCATCTATTCGCACCGATTGTGGATGATATCAATGAGGGGAAAGGGTTAATCACTTGAATGGACATGCGAGTTACCATGCATGGGAATACCGCTTATGGATATGATCACGTAATTCAGTTCTCATATACCTTCAATTTAAAAAGTCCTTCAATCGACAATCAATCGTTCGCAATCAAATATCCAAATCACACTTTGACAACTTCAATTCCCCATCTTACGTGTCACATTAGAGTGATTAAATTTTAACGTCGAAAATAACGCGAGTCCTAGACACACGTATCAATACGCATTGCCAACACACTCGCTCCACTTCCCCGTGAGTGGAATTGCCGCAAGAGATTGTCAATTAAGTCGTGTACCGCCATGCCTCCGCACAGCCGCGGCAACAATTTCAAAATAATTATTTTAATGATTTCATTTTGTTTTACGACGCGGAGTACATCACAGAAAACAATCTCATAAATTGACAGAGGAAAATGCGATGCCATCAGCCCTAGGGCGTGGGCTGAGTTTATTTAATGTGCTCAACGTCGTCCCTGCCGGCGGCGCTCTGCCAACTGAGCTGATTTACTTAAATGTTGCTGACTTAATACACGTCATCGCAATATTTCTTCCACCCCCCCGAGGGTGGTCAACTAAAAACGAAACAAAGCGGTCGCTAGACAAAAATTAAAATACGCTCATTGTAGCGGCCCTCTCACCTGATGTGCTGTCAAAGGAAGCGGTGCTATGTGGTGAGGGAATGTGTGCCAACTGGACTAAGAGGAGTCACGTTCCTAAACCGCCTAACAAAGGGGTGATTCAGAGCGAGGCAAAAACGTTCGCGGTATGTTGAGTGTTTTTTAATTAACTAATTTTTTTTTTCTGAGCACATGGCATGCGATGAGTTTGACGTTACTTCGGTTCAGTTTGATGAAACACACGATGACTGCAGTGGGACACATACTTCCGGAGCTTGTTCCGGCGCTGACACTGGGGGAGGTATTCCCTGCGGCAAACGTGAAAAAAGTGGTGTGCGAGTAAGTTACTTCCGCTAGTCAGTACACATCCTGTTGGATCTGTTGTTATGTTACCGAGGAATTTTAGGTCAAATTGCGTCGACTATGTCCGCAGAGAGGAGATTGGAACGGGAGTGTGTGTTGGTCGTGGGATACAACAAATTGCTTAAAACGCTTGTGAATGTCAGATCGAATCAAGTGACAAGTGTGGGGAAGCGTGGGCAGTTTTCTTAATTACAAGGGAATTGACAATGCTCTGCACACATCCTGCTAAATGTCAGGAGCGTTTGTTTTTAAATCAAAATCAAACATTTATCTCTCTCGAAGAACTTTACAGGTTCCTACGCTTTTTTTCTATTGCCATACCATGCTGATCTGTATATCAGCGTAATGCCATGTAATTCGAAAACGTGGCTGCTCTAAGTGCAAATATTGTTGAATTTATCGATTTCCCGGCATTCAGAGCAATTGAAAGTTTCGTATACTTGTCTGGTGTTCCCTGCACTTGAATTTGCATCAAGATCCTTGGAAAGCTTAACTTACGCAACAATGGAAGTCTGCTGAGCATTCAAACCATTGAGACATGAAGCCGTGACCTTTGTAGATCTGTTACGTCAAGAGAATTGGAGTTGGTTCAAAAGACGAACAGGTTCCTTAATAAATGCAAATAAGCCCTTCGTTGTGCAATTCACCGAAGTGAGTATAGATTCGTTTTCTTAGCCACTTGAGTGCTGGGAAATTGCACAAAATGAACAAGGAAGGAATGAACAAGGCGCGGAAACCTGGACGTTACTAAAAGCGGATGAGGAAGCCCTTAGTCTTTTCGAGACAAAAGTTTTGCGTGCGATTTTTGGTCCTGTTTGCGTTGATGGCATCTGGAGAAAAGGCTTTAACGACGAACTCTATGGGCTGTACAGCGACATGCGCCTAGTCAAGCGTCTTCGGATATAACGCTTAAGATGTGTAGGCCATGTAGGGCGCATGGACACCACTGCACCGGCCCGAAAAGTCTTCGATTCTGAGTCAATGGGACAACGCAACAGAGGTTGCGGTGGCGCATACAAGTGGAGAAGAACCTCAGCCAACTTGGAGTGCGCAACTGGCGGCAGCTGGCGAAAGATCGTGCTGGCTGGAGAGGCATGTTGATTGAGGCCCAGGTCCACCACGGACTGTAGCGCCACAAGAACTTCTTGTAGAAGATGTAAGGTGTTTCTTTACCAAAAGAATTGGCGAAGTACAGATTTTAAAAAGAATTAAAACGTTAATAAAAAAATACATCACAGCATGTTTTATTAAGATTTTCATTCGAAACCATTCAGAGAACAACTGTAGGTCGACATGACATACTCTCCCAATTCTCTGTGTTCGCTGTGTGCAGACACAATTCTAAAACTTAGAAAGACAATACACACTCGAATCGTAAAAGATGCACCAAGCAGCCAACTCCTCAAGAAAACCGATGTTTTGAAACATCTCAAAACCACGCCACGCTACGCTACAATCTGTTTTAATTTCACAGCAACGCGTTGTTAGGCAACAATATTTGTCATGCATCTGTAATGGAGTGACGAAGTTGCAAAATAAATCAGCAAAATGCCAGAAGAACTTCAATGAGAACCGCATTTGTGGTTGGGTTCTGTAAAATAAAGGCTCCACTGCGGAGGCAATGGAAGACGCCAAAGAGTAAAGTAAAAACCAGAAGCCACATTACCATAGCCAGGGTATAAAGAAGTCTCCTGCTGGGCGGGTGAGTGTGTTGTGTGATGCTGGGAACTGTGATCGCATCCGGAATGCAATTAAAAGGGAAAAACTACAGCTACGTTAAACTTTTAGTTTCATTTCGCATTGTTTCTCTTGCCCTCTATCTCTCTCTCTCTCTCAGAGTTTTATTTCTCCATCTCGTCATCGTCACACTTCTTCCTGCGTCCTACATTCGTTAACATTTTCATTTCCTTGCTAGTTGGTTTTTTTCGAATTAAAAAGAGAGAGGGAGAAAGAGATAGGGGGGGGGGGCAAAACTCCACAACAACAGCCAAGAACAGAAAACATTAAAATGAAGCGTTTTTGCTGCGTTTTCAAGCCATTAGTGTGTCAAGGCTGTCGACCCAATTACCGCAAATTAAAACTGAAATGAAAAGCAAACCGAATTGCATTGTTTAAGGGAAATTCAAAAAAAAACAAACACACAAGAAGACAGAAATGCATGATGCGTGCCAACGTGGAGGGAGATGTGCGCTTAAAGTTTTCGAATACGTAGAGCTCATGTCCTTGGAAACTAGTTCCAGGAAATGCAATTTACGATGAAATATACAAAAAAAATGCCGACATTTCGAGGAATCTCATCGTTTGGATGGAATTGCGTATAAGCTGCTGGGATTTGAATCTAATTATTTTTTTAATGTGTTTGCGGTTTACAGGGCATCGGAGAACTTTTAGACTAATCCTTAGTCACCCGTTGGAGGTTAAGCTGATGGCAGTGTGCTGACTAATATCAGTTTCAGAGTTCTCCGGTAGATACCGGTGTGCTCAAAAACAAGTCTATTTTGTACTGCAACCTGGCACTCTTTAAAAAAAATCAACAATGGAGAGACACAGTGTGAGGCGTACCTGGAATATTCGCCATTTGCATTGAAATGGAGCCACTTTCGAAAGATAGTATAATTCCTGCTTGTAGGCGGCTACTGTAGAATCAGTTGAACACGTCCTTTTCCACGGCCAAACTCTTCAAAAACGACGATTCAATGAATGAGACTTTCACAAGGTCAGTGACGTGGCGAAGGTACAGATCCCCGACCTCAAGAAATCCCGCTACTGTCAAAATATCAGTCGAATCGGATTCATAGTTTTGCCCGGCCGCGTATTGAAGCAAGCATGTCTGTGGAATCTAAAAAAATTTAAGAACAGAAATGTAGGTCGCAGCGAAATCAAAGCGCGCGTGGATGCTGTCAGCGGTGGCATTTTTGTTTTCACTCACAAAAACCAGCGCACACGGACGTGAAGGAAATCCATGATTTTGAAAATTTTCGAGACAATTAAGAGAGTATGCATCTCAAACAAGGACGTGGGTCGTATCCTGCATATATATTGAAACTGACAAAGCTGTCAGTGCAATGGGAGCCGCGTTTAGTCACTACGAACAACAAGCGCAAACTTTATAGTTCTTCAGAGCAAGTTTTGACGCTGGATAAGCGCAACCCAAAGGAGTTTCTGTGTCGTTTCGTGACATGGATCTTCTGGTACACATCAGAGACGGAGGAACAATTGAAACAGTGAACTTCGGCAAACGTGATTTAGACAGGGCGAAGACTGTCCTATACGCCGGGGTGGTGGTGGCCACTGCCTTCTGGGAATCATAAATTCTAATCTACTGTTAATATCCCTACCTGGACATGGACAAATCTTTTGCATTGCTCTACTACGCCCAATTATTGCGCCAATTCGACGCTGGTTTGCAGAAAAAATGGTGTCAGTTGGCGAAGAAACAAGTGTTCTCTCACCACGACAACGCACACCTGCACTTGCACCTCCGCCATCGCCACGGCCACAGTGATTAGGCTCTGAACTGCCACCACGAAATTTTTCAGATTTGACCTTCATTTTGTTTTCAAACTTTAGTAAATCACTCACTAGGCAGAAATTTAAGTCGAAAGAATGGATCATGGACCACTACTTGGCACAGTTCCAGTAGATTTACGATGAGTTGACGAATTGTTAGCACCGCTCCATCAGTGTATCGAACTATAAAGAGCAAAAGAAGGAGCAGTTGCATATTTGTGAGTGGCTGAAAAGCAATCTGCTCAATATTGGCATTGCCCGCGAACTGCTGTTACATCTTGATATTTGTCGACAAATATCTGCAACACCCTGAATGCACCATCTTTTTCATTATATGAGGTATAATAAGAATTGGAACAAATTTTGAGGTAAGAACCGATAACTTGGCTTCCAAACTCCTTCAAAATTGGCCCAGGCTGGTCAATCCCTCTGGAAAGCTCCACATTACTATTCCCATTGCCCATCGAAAATGATCCTAAGTTGCGTAGCCTCATTTGCCTTCACAAACATATAGAGTGCAGAGTGTACCGGCTCTGGGGAAATAACCATAATCTCGGATTTATTCACGTGAGCCCTTCTACATTCGGCATATCCAGTACAAGATCTGCGTCTTTCTCAACCTTAGACGGATGAAATAAGATTTCAAGGTGAATATTTCGTTTCATAGAGCACCTCTGTCATCAGCTTGACTGCACACTCTCTCGACCGGAAAAGAAAAATCCAGCAGATGCAAATTTCTAGGCCAAACATTTACAAGTTATCGTTTTAAAATTATTGGCCAACACTTTTTAGGACATTCCCATTTTGCAAGGTTCACAAGTGTCATGTTGCAGTTTTTATTTTAAGTTTGTAAATCGCGCTGGTGGTCGCCGTGTCGTAGTGGTAAGTGCGTCAACCGCCACCCAGAAGGTCTAGGTTCGATTCCCGGACAGGACACTTCGCATTTTTTCACAGCACCACCTCTTTCGAGTTGCTGACAACACTCAAAGAGTGCTAATTGACTATGAAAAGTTTCTCAAATCTAGGCGTTCAGCGTCGGCAAGGTGCCCCGTCCGGGAATCGAACCCAGACTTTCTGCGCGGCGGTCGGCGCACTTACCACTACACCACAGCGACCACCCGTTAGTGATTCTGTTGACACTTAATGATGTGATTCACAAATCCAGTCACATCAACTGGATTTCTTGAGGTCAAGAATGTAAATCTTCGTTTGCTTGCCGAGTTTGCTTTCAAATGAATGAACAGTCGGTTTGAATCGCTCTTGAGTTCAACTGATTTCATAGAATCCGTCCATCATTGCATGCAGAGACCAGAAAGAGCATCTGGACCCAGAATCATTGGAAAGGTGTAGCTTGGTCGGATGAATTAAAAATTAACCTCTCTCCGTCAGATGGGCATCGCCAACAAGACCGTGGAATAATTGCACTTGAAAATTGAAATTGATTGAAATTCTGACAAAATTTCACCATCGTCATTTGTATTTCTTGAAGTCAGGGATCTGAATCTTCGCCAGGTCACTGACCTCGTAAGAGTCTAGTTCAATGAACCGTCGTTTTTGAAGAGGTGAGCCGTGGGAATGGACGTGTTCAAGTGATTCTACGGAATTCGTTCGACATTTCACCATTCATTCAATGAGCGGTAAGCGCACTTATCCTGGACTGTTAGTCTCATGGAGCGAACTAAAAATTCAGGTGGAGGGAGTACTTTACGTTCTTATTATGAGAGCGTTTGCGTGCTTGAAAATTTAAACTGATTGAAAATTCCCTTAAATATGCTAGATTGTACTATATTTACAGATATTGGGCCTATAACTTAATTCGTGCGGTTTGCTAAGAGATGGCGTTACTTGTACGTTATTATTCCAGCTGGGCTTAAACGTTTTGAAATGGCTGCTTGAGTGACACCCAAAGAACCTGTGAGCTATTCTTGTGCTTAGCAACAATTTTCGTTGAGCAATGCTTTCAGTTCTTCATCTTCAAACTTATTTGCATGCCCAGGGCGTTCACCGTCGTTCAATCACCACTTTCATATCGTGCAAACCATTTTCGGTACGTTCGCTTAGCTAGCACATGTTCACCATAAATTTCCACCAAAACGCGATGACTTTCGGCAGCAGTTTCCTTCATATTAAAATACTAAAGTACACTTTTTGAGGCACAAAGTTCGACATTTTTGAGTGAAAAAATTTTGTTATCTAGGCTTCAAATGAATGAAAAGAAGGACAGCAGTCTCCCAACTCATGTTCCAATGGAATAATACAAGTAACGCCATCTCTTAGCACCCGAACGAATTAAATTGTAGACTCAGTAGTAAAAATGTAAACTCTAGACGAGACCTTGTATTTAAAACAAGCACGTTTACTAAATGGTGGTAGTTTACTGGTCTGAGGGGTGTGTTTCACATGGAGGCACATGCCCACTCTCTATCAAGTTGAAAACTCTACCTTCACCGAATTTACAGTCAATCAAAAAATTGCTAATTGCCGAAACCAATATGAATACCTTCCACAATTTTGACAGCAGTATTTCTAGGTGGCACCAGTGTCCATGGATCACTTCCCGTCCATGAAGTGAACTGCATTTTTCTCATTTTTTGTGTGAAATCCACCCCTAAACACGTTAACACGTAAAATATGTGCACATCTATTTGACTGTCCTGCTTGTGTCCCTTGTCAAGTCGCCATCAAAAGTGAAGTTAACTAATACCAATAATTGTCCTATTCTGACCAGCGTTGAGCTCGAATTTGAATATGAAGTACATGAAGTTCAAACCGTTTTTTTATTACTTTCGTCCACTCCAGTGGGTAGTTGATGTGTACGCGCCTATTGCATTAAATATTTAATCAAGCAGAGAGCAGTACTCGTGGTTGCAACACAGAAACTTCAATTCGAACACACGTTGCAGACGATTTTATGTTGTCTATTGGCAGTACTCATCAGGCGACTGCATACAGAAAAAAATAGGTGTGCCTTTGATTGTCCTTTTTCAGTTTATGTGGCGAAAAAAAATAAATCATTGAATTTCGAGTCCTCTTCACTTTACAGTTGATTTATTTGTTGGCGAAAGCTTTTATATTAATGACTTAACACATGAATATTATTTTCCATTATTCTCAGGAATAACCATCATTCAGCAGAAATGGTTTTTTCGCGGGCTGTTCCGAGAAACATTTCATTGAGTGCTATCAAGTCTGAATTCCCATTTCATAAATTGTTAATCGTGTAATTGAACAGGTTGCGGTGGTTGCAACATTAAACTGAACTATTGAACATTTTAAGAGTTCAGAGAATGACGTACACACTTTCGCCTACAGGGCGCTTAACCTGGGAGAACATTGTGTAAAAATGTTATGATTGAGAGTTGATTGACTTTTTACTCGTACTGGGGATAAACAATTTGTTTAATTAGTCCCGTCCATTTATATGATCTGCGTGCTTTAACGAACCTTTCTGTACCAAGTGCGAAACTGTAGCCAATGAAGGGAGGAATAAAATCGGCCGATGCGATTTAACATCATGGACAAAAACCATGCCTCT
Source organism: Eristalinus sepulchralis (assembly GCA_944738645.1). Classification (NCBI taxonomy): domain Eukaryota; kingdom Metazoa; phylum Arthropoda; class Insecta; order Diptera; family Syrphidae; genus Eristalinus; species Eristalinus sepulchralis. Next base: position 37,797,380 of record OX122882.1, on the reverse strand, counting down.
GGATCAAAAACACATTTTCAAGACAAAATTCGACATAGTGTCCTTCAAGAGTGACATAATCAGTCAAACGCGGCTCTAACATTTCGATACCTTTTCTGTAGAACGATTTATCTTTGGCTTCAACATTGGGTTCAGTTTCCGGGATCACCTCCTCATTCGAGCGATATTTTTTTTCCGGCGAGCATCTTTTTGAGGTCTGAACAGATGTAGAAGCCGCTTGTTGTCAGATCTGGAGAATACGGTGGATGCGGAAGTAATTCAAAGCCCAATTCGTGCAATTTTGACCATGACAGCCAACGATTTGTGACACGGTGCATTTTTTCTTCTTCTTAAAGGGCCGTTTTTTGCAATTTCTTCTCTCAAATGCACCAATAAAGCCTTGTAGTTTTTGCTGTTGATCCTTTTGCCTTTATTAAGACAGTCGATGATTCCGTGCGCATCCCATCCTCCACTGACTGCCGATTTAACTCTGAAGTGTAGTGGTGGATCCATGTTTCGTCCATTATGACATACCGATGCAAAAAGCCCTGTTTATTCTGGCGAAACTCCAAAAAGTTCTTAGAATTATCGACACGTTGTTGTTTTTGATCCCTTGTGAGCAAAAGCGGCACCCATTTCGAAAACAGCATTCTCACGGACAAATGTTTAAACAACATAGTATACACACAGCCTTCTGATATCTTTACTATGTCAGCCATCTCAAGCAATTTCACTTTGTGGTTTTCCAAAACGTTTTCGTGTCCTTTTTGACGTTTTCAGTAACCAGCGCTCAGAATCGTTGGTGTCTGTACGGCAACGTTTGAAGTCAGCAAGCCAGCGACAAATAATTGTTTTTTATGTGGCAGAGTCCCTGTAACACTTTTCAGGACATTGCTGAGCTTGCACGGTACTTTCTCCCATCGAAAAGCAGTGTTTTATCAAAGCAAGAAATCCTGTTTTTCCCTTGTTTTAAAAATCGCAAATATAGCGTCACTTAAAGCACTACAGGTGTTATTTGAATGTTTGTGCTTTCTAAAAATAATGTGGATTTCTTGTTAGTGGCATCCCCTATACGTCAGTCCCGGGACTTATTGATTAACATCACACACGAACATTTCGTTCTTTTTTTCTCATATTTGCAAGCACCCCAAGTATGAAACATTTTTCAATTCCGAAATGATTGGAATAGTTGACCCTTAAGTTTCCATGCACCACCTGAGACTTTAACATATACAATTTAGCTTGCAGTAATAGTAAAAAAAAAACGAGGACCAATTAAATTCTATAATTCAATGTTACAGGTTATTTAATCAATTTAGGGTGATTCATCGTGAGGTTTGATTTAAAATTTAAATTAAAACAAATAAATTTGAAGGTGAGCTTAAAGTATGTATTATCGGTTAAAAGGGTAATTCATGGCAATGGTATTTTATAAAAGTAAGCTGCGACTACGTCTGAGGTGGCCCATTCGGAGGGTTAATTTTTTAGGGACTCATTTAAGCGTGTGAAATTTTGTACTTTTTTAGGTCGAAATCCTTATATATGGTAAAATACATAAAATTGTCGAATACTCAAATAAGTAGTAGTAAGCTAAGCAAGTTCAAGACCAGGATATCAAGATCCGCAGAGAAGTCCAAATGCCAAATCTCACAGATCCTTTCTGGACAAAGCGGCTACCGGAAATATCTGCACAGGTTTGGGCACGACAACCCGCCACCTTGTCTGATTCATAATGCCAAAACTCCGCAGCCGCTTTGCGCAGGAGAGGCGGTTAGTAAAATTCTCATTCATTGTAAAGGTTCTTAGACAGGCTGAAGCAGAAGAGGCTGCTCTGCAGAACAGAGCGTCTCTAACCAACCCCGCGAAGTAATACCTGACGGCAGAGAGTGCAGGGCGTGGATTAGTACGTAGGAGTTTTCTCGTTTTCGATTATCGTGCGTTGCTAATCGTGCATGCTCCCAGCTCGGCCTGCTAGTATCTTGGGATTACCACATCCTTGGGCGCATCCCAAAAAACAAAAGTTAAGTAAGTTCTTGGGATAGCATGAAAAACATGCCTTACAGAGCGGAAGCTTCATATACGCTGTTGCGGTATGAGCCTTTCCACGAACGACAAGACGCTACTCCTACCCGTTCTCTTATACGGAGCCCAGTGCTAAACGACAAGCAAAACCGCAGAGCAGATTCGTGGTTCCTTTAAAAGAAAATTTCTACAACGAGGAGAAGACACAACCGCGAACTCTATTTGCTGTACCAAGATTTAGATGTAGTTCAACGCACCATTGACTACAGTGGCTCGGCCACATCGAGCGAATGGATAACAACGCTCCAGCTTAGAGGGTCTTCGAATCCAACGCTCCAACGCTCAACCCGATGACTCCACCAGACCATAAACCAACCGCATCACACAGACACTCTTTGTGGATGAATCGGCATTTTAACAATCTCTCGTCTATTTTCATTTGCCCAAACGCTGTCAATTATGCTGACCAAACCCATCACGAAATGCCTTTTTATTTAAACGCCCATTTTCGTCAAAGGCTTCAGATATCTTAAAGTGCTGCTCAATTGTGTACTTGGCCATGGTTGAATTTGTCAAACAGTGAAAGAAAGAAATGTTGAATTAAATTGATGTTCAGATGTGAATCAAAATTAGCAGAGTGAATTAGGTTGGAACCACCCTTTAGAAATTTTGAAAAAAAAAAAAAAAACCCTGAACGCGGTCCCCTCCAGTCCGTAAATGGATGATACTTGATTATAGTCAGCATCCATTTTTTTTTGTAATTTCATCGGTGTAAAATTACTGGTGGGTCTGGGGGGGGCAGTTATTCCATTCGATTACTCCATATTACTCGTCCGCTGTATATCAATATAAAAAGTTGATAATCCAACCGCAACTTCACTTCGTCGACTGATACAACATATCTTTGTTAATGTAAACGAAACCTTAAAAAATGAATGAACTGCATAGAATTCCGTCAAGTTAGTTAAGTTTCATAGTAAAACCAAATTCAAAGAGGATCACTTCATCGATACGTGTCACCACACTGGATCACACTAGATGTTGTAAGAAAAACAAATTTTTGTACACACTTTTTGGTGATAGATCGGTCAAAGGTGCACACCAGCAAAGAGAAAGTGCACATTTATGATTTTTCACAGATGTATGCAAAAATGCAACTCTGGCGAGCCCGCACAAGCCCCCAAGTTGAAATGGCAATATCGCTGTCAAAGCATTCCCTCCCATCTACCCAAGCACTGAAATACAATGCATGCATCTGACTCCGGATGGACAATACTTGTTTGCATTTAAATAAATGACATTGCTGGCAGTGGATTGTATTACGGCTACAGTTCTTTTTTTCCCTTTTTTCCTCTTACGAGGATATTTTTCGTTCTTGTCCGTTCGTGTCGCTAGCATCCACCCTTAACCGTGTTACCTGCTTGTTACAGTGATATGGAGCGACATGTTCTACCATCTCAATTTCATCATCATGACAGTGTCCCGTGCATCGCGCTGCCTACAGAAATTCTCAATGCCTCGCAGACATTTCGAAAATGAAAACGCTCTCGTGTCCACTCTACTCTGCGATGTGTCGGAGTTTGACAGACATGACAGGAACAAAAAGCAGATACAACAGTATGCAGAGTACGGATACGGTTTCACGTGTATCTCTATCCCCAATGCAACTGCAGGCGTAAGACAAATGGTCACAGAATTCTTACATCGCTTTCTGCTAATCATATATGTATGAACATAAAGGGGGGTTATGCCCGCTCACAAGCACTCGCTGAAATGCACTCTCATCAGAAGTGGGTCGAGCAAGCGTAGGCGACCTATTGCCTATTTCGAGATGAAATTCACAGGAAAGGGTGTTATTTCCCGTTGTGTGCCATTGGAAAGGACTGCTTGCTTCTGTTTTTGACGTGGATATTGACTTTTAAGGGCAGCTCCTGCTCTAGACGTATTTAAATTGTCTTGCTCTAGTTTTCTGCCAATTACATTTCCATTCGCGAATCCACTCCTTTACCTGACTTCGGGGCAAAATCAAAAAATGCTCTGCATCTGGTGTATCTGTCGGTTTCGCCTGTTCGGTTGAGTGCTTCAAATATTATGCCTTCTGCTCGGAAGTGAAATATTCCGTGAAAGTTTGGTTAAGCGTTGGCATTTTTTCGAGATTTATCTTTACACAAAGTTGATGACGCAACTTAAACTTTCACAGTGTGGATGCTGCACATCCCCTTTGAAACTGTTTCGGTCGCCTTTTTGGGAGCTACGTGATGCGCTTAAGCTGTTCACATTGTTACCGTCCTTTCGGCTCAACAGCACACACATACCCATGTGCGGGGGGGGGGGGGGGTGGCTGCACCCATGCCCGAGGGGTCACACTGTTGCAACCTCCTTTCTCATGACACGCAAGTAATGCCTTCCCATCGTTCGCCTGTCTTTCCCTCGAGACAATTTTGTTGGAAATGGGTTTTTTTTTCTCTTCACTCCTTTCTCGTCGTTACCCACGTATCCTTTAATAGTGTCTCCCCTTTGCAGCTCCACCATCGCACGGTTTTAATAGGATTTCTTTCGATTCCGCACACCTGGTAATCGGAATTAAGTGACATTTATTGGGACACGAAATTAGCCGTGGAAAAAAGAAAAGCGCAACGACGCACGGAGCGGAGGAATTTAGATTTAAGGGCTTATTCCTTCCGCTGCCATTGCCTGCAGGAACACGGAATCGAACGTGTGTCGCCGAAGAAGCCACACAAAGTGAGCATGTGTGCGCCAACCCCCCTCAACTATTCCACACATATACGTGCACTTATCTACAACAATTGACTTCCGGCATTATCTGTACTTAGAGATTTGACTTTTTCTGTTCGTCTGTTATTTTTGCTTCTTTTTTGCACCCGGTGTTTGTATCCTGCTGCGGCTCGTCGTCTTGTTTTGTTTTGCCTCGCATTGCCAGCACCTGCACTGCATGGCTTACGGGCACCGAGACATGTTCATTGAGTCGGTGTTGAATCGGGCGAGTGCGGGGGCTGTGGGAGTCTGACATGTGCAGGTGGAGCAAGTTCTGCAGTGAACGCCAGCAAAGTCAAAGGAGGAAGTCGGGAGTCATGCGAGTTATCGCCTGTGGTTTAGTGCGACAGCTGTGGGATTTTTAATATAAATTTTCCGGCCACTTGGTTTGGTTTTTCCTATTTTGTTGTGTTCTTTTTCAATTCTATGGCCAGAGTGGGTGGTGCTTTGTCCCCACCCCCCCTCCCCCCACAGTCTATGTCGTTTTGTTTCCGTTTTTCAGTCGGAAGACATTCAGGTAATTTGATATTGTTGTTTACTGCTGGCAAATGGTCATAGGTTGTGTCGTTTTTGCGGACAGGGTGCAATGTGTTAATCCTGATTAGAAAATTTACAGGCAGGTGACGAGGAATTTAGTAATTGTGGTGATTCCTTGTGCAGATACTGTCTAATGGATTTATCCATGGGGACTTGTGGTAGTGTCGGGAACGTTTTCATTCAATTTATACACTTTGTGTGCTTTGCGGGTTTGAATACTTTTCGGGAGGTTATGTGGCAACCGTACGCTGGTGTGTGAGATGTTATTTCTTCGCCCGGTTGCACTGAATTTTATCTCCTAGATGACCAGGTGTGTCTATTGTTTTTCTTCTGGATTCTGCTTGAGAAAGCACACAATTGTTACTTGTTGTATGACATTTTGCGGAAAAGAGATTCTTCTTTAGAAATTCAATGAATGGGACTCAGGAAACGGAAGAAGGATAAACTGTTCTCAGCCATCTTTATGGGATGGTTTGGCTAGGACCTTTGATTTGTTGGCTTGGGACTACCGGATGAACCATCCTCTGCATTTGTATATGACAGTTTCACTGAATTTTTACGCCCAACTACCGAGGGATTAGTCTCCAACATCGTCTTGTACTGCGTTTTTTGTGAACGAAACACCGAAGATTCTTGTCATGGTTTGAAGACATGAATAGTACCTTCGATACTTGAGAAGGCTCAGGAAATGGAGATTGACACTAACCTCCTGGCTGTCAGCTTCAAGATATGAGGAATTTAGTGCCAAGTCTATCTTAAGGAAATTCGTGTAGAATGATATTGGAGAGCTCTCGCTACTCCGTCAAGGTCGGTAATGAACACACCGTAACCTTCAATAGAAAAAAAAATCTTATGTGGATGGACTGCCATGTGACTATTTTAAAAACGAACTTGAGAAGATTGTATGAAGCTCGCAAGTCAACGCTAGAAATAAGATCTTTCAAAGTCCTGTCAGGTCTTTCAAGAGTCCTGTCAGGTGTTAGCTTACGTGAGATTGGCGTGATTGGGCGAATAGAGCGAGTCTCATGAAAGGAGGCACAACACCCACGTCTCGGCCAGTACCTCACAATGGGCAGGGACAACATTCAGTTAGTCGAGAACTTCATCGACATCGGCTCCAAGGTATAGAAGGATAACAGTGACAGTACCGAAACCAAGCGTAGAATCACTCTTGCCAACGGCCGTCTCATTGGGCTAAAGAGGCAGTTGAGTATGAAAGCCATCTCTCAAAATACCAATCTGTCTTTGTTCAACTCCTTGATTAGATCTGCTCTGCTAAGTGACGCAAAAATTTGGACTTATTTTAAGCGGATAAGGAAGCTTTTGAGCTTTTCAAGAGGACAGGCCTTCTTGCCTTTTTTGGTTCTCTTTGTGTTGATGGCATCTCTAGGAGAAGACTCAACGACGGCCTCTAAAGGCTCTATGGACTTATGCGCCCTCTTAAGCTTCAACTCACTGGCTAACCATCTTAACCATTGTGTGAGTTGAAGCTTAAGAAGGTGCAATACCTAAGTCTTGTAGAGTGAACAGATAACCTTTTTCTTCGGGCTGAGTCTTAAATTCGAATCATTGGGACTCAGCCACCGAGGATTGAAGTCTCGAAATCCCAATATGCCAGAATCCGTAAACGCGTAAAATCTCTGTAATGGAAGAAATCCCTATAAATAAAATGCCGAAATCGAGAGGCAGAGAGAGAGAGAGGGAACTTCTGCTTGGGGTCGCGGTTTGACTTGTAAAGGGTGTCCCAACAAGAATGCAAGATTTAGATTTGGCGCCATTCGAATTGTCATTGTTTGACATTTAAACAATTATTATTGTTTTCTAGTAGAAGGTATAAGGTTAATAAAAATGGAGCGCTACACGAATGAACAACGCATTCTAATTGTGCAATTGTTTTACCAAAATGGTGAAAGTTTTGTGGCAACAGTTTGCAAATTGCGATCTATCTGGGGTTACAATAATGCTCCAAAAGAGTCAACTGTAAAGCGATTAATGAAAAAATTTGCTGAAACTGGGTCTGCAACTGATGTAAAGACAACAACGCCCCTTCGACCAGGTCGATCGACCGAAAATATCGCAGCAGTACGTGATGATGTCGCTCAAACTCCATCCACCTCAATTCGACACCGAGCTCAGCAAATTGGTTCCAAATCCACTATGCAACGAATTTTGACGAAAGATTTGCATCTTCATGCATACAAAGTTCAATTGACTCGGGAACTGAAGCCAGCTGACCATGCTCATCGAAGGGAGTTCGTTAATTGGGTATTGGAGAGACAACATGAAAATGCTGATTTTGCCGATAAAACCATCTTTAGTGACGAGGTCCATTTCTATCTTGATGGCTTCGTCAATAGGCAGAATTGTCGCATTTCGGGCGAGGAAAATCCTCGAGTGATTCACGAGAAGCAAATGCATCCTCAACGTGTCACTGTGTGGTGTGGATTTTGGGTAGAAGACTCATTGGACCGTTCTTTTATGAAAATGAGTCAGGTCAAGCGCAAACAGTCAATGGTGTTCGGTATCGTGAAACGATAACCAATTTTTTCGTGCCTAGAATTGAAGAAATGAATGTGGAGGGGATGTGGTTTCAACAAGACGGCGCCACATTTCATACATCCAGAGAAACAATTCAATTGCTGCATCAGTCATTCCCCGGTTGTGTTATTTCGCGTTTTGGAGACCATAATTGGCCGCCTAGATCGTGCGATTTAACGCCATTTTACTTTTTTCTTTGGGGTTTTTTGAAGTCGATGGTTTATGCGAATAAGCCGACGACGACTCAAGCCTTAAACGAGGAAATTGGACGCTGCATTAATGAAATACCGCAGCATTTAAGCAAAACGTCATTGAAAATTTCATTAAAAGATCGCGTGTGTGACAGCAAAGCCGCAGCGGCCATCTGGCCAATTTGTTATTCCACACATAACCTCATCCTGTCTACTTTACGATATAATAAAGCATTCCCGATTTTTTTTAAATAAATAAATAAAAAAAATTAAAAATTTAAATCTTGCGTTCTTGTTGGGTCACCCTTTAGAAGGTGCTGACTTCGGTAAGGAAAAATTTCTCTGTCGTTTGTCGTTTTGGATTTGTGAAGTTCGGAATTGTTGATCGATTTTTGAATTTCGGGATTTTGTGCATTTTGATATTTTGTTTTTTGACATTCTGTTAGTTTCCCACATCGATTAGGACCTTGACGTGCACTGAATTTTCTACTGATAGGTATCAGCCAGCAACAGCTTTAGTCGTTGGTACAAAGTCGTGTGAGCAATGGAGAAGAGGCAAAAAGGGCATGTTTTGTTATTGAATTGACACACTGACAAGGGTAGTGGGCGCATTTTTCCGGTGTGCAAAAGACCGACGGTTTGATTAACAAAAGAGGGGCTACTTTCTGCTGTTTCCCAATATTTTCGAAAATCGCGTTTATATGTCCAATCTTTCGCATCGTTGGATGGCCGGAGCGCGGTTTGCCTTTTACCAATTTTCAAAAATTAGGAATCGGCAAAAACTTGGCCTATACCATGCGCTCTGTTATAACGCTCCTTGACAGAAGGCTACACAACAAAAGTAAAGCGTACGGTTCCTTTCGGATGTCCCTCTTCTGTGGCCTGACCAGTGCTGGCTTCCTAATTACGATTGCGGTCTCTTAACAGAGTACAAAAAAGGAAATCTCCTTGTACCCATTACCTTTCATTTGAAAAACATAAAAAGGAATAGCAGTGGTGCTAGGAATAGAGAACAAACATCTTTCATACAAACGTGCCACCAGCCAAGTGATGTATGGGCTCCTGAAGAGCAGTCTTTCCAAAACTAAAGTGTGGACAATCGTTTCGAAAACACTAAAAAGCCATAAACATCATCAGAAACTCATCAATGACACTGTTTACAAAAAAAGATCGGAAGTCTAGTCAGCAAGCCCTAGAGAAAGTCTCCCCCCCACACTCACCACATTATCCGTCATGTCCGGATGTTCTTTGTAGGAAATGGGCGAAATGTGTTGTTGACAGGATGTAACAGCAAGGATCACTTTTATTTACGAGCATAACATCGCCATCCAAAGGCCGCTTAGTCCGTTTATTTATTAGCTCATCTGCATGTGAATTGTTCGTATCCTGTCCGAGAGACATCCGCGCTTTTCGCCTGCCCTTTGCTCGACTGCTGACGAAAGTTTTTCTTTATCAAATTAATTGAAGTGGATTCATTAAAATTCATGCCGCCTTCCAGCCTTTCAACACCTGAATCACAGCTCCCCACCACCCCCACATTCCATCCACCCCCACCAACCCCACATACACGTGACTATGACGCCCTTTTTCAATTTCACTGAGAGTCTGACGTGTCCTTGCCGTAATAAAAATGAAAATAAATGTTTATGAATGAAGTGCGGAAGTGTCAGTGCCTGGAATGATTATTCCACTGACATACATTTGAATGTCCTTTCGGCTTTAAATTGAATGAAAACAAAAAGGCGAGTAGGCACGCAGACAGGAAGGAAAAAGTGAGCGGACAGAAAAAAAAAGTTTTCGCCATCCTGTTGACAAAATATAAGCGAAACGCGCACACCGTTAAATCTCCTCAATCAACATTACACTTGGCCGACTTGAAATGTCCTGGGCCCGGTAATAAATTTGAAATTAGACGAACGGGAACTTTTGTGACAACATAAAGTGATTTATTTATTTAGCACTAAGGCGAGATTCATCTCGTCGCTGTCCTTGTATGAGAAGTCTGCCGTTTGTTGGGCTTGTATTTTTTTTTTTCATATTTCTGTTTCGTTTCGTATATTTGCAGGCAGCTTTGTGTTACTTTGGCGGCGCGGTATAAATGTGCTCACAGCCAGGGATATCATGGTGACAAGGGATGAAAGAATAAGACTGATAGATGGATATAATTTAGAAATATCTGATTTGGAGCCACAGGATGCTGGGGATTATGTGTGTCAAATCAGTGACAAAGTGAACAGGGACCAAGTGCACACAGTTGAAATTTTGGGTAAGTGAAATGAGTGGAGCATCATAATAGTGATGCCACCATCCCCATCCTTCGTTTTGTGTATAATCTGACGAGGATTGAGGTCCCGCTTAGCACCCTATGTTATCCTAATCCCATCCGATGTCCTTGTCCTTGTTGTATGTATATTGTTTTTGTGCCTTAGTCCTTTGTGATTAAATGTCCTTTTTTTGGTGTTCTCTTCTCGCTCTCTCAGAGTCTCAGAACACCGTGCTTATTGTTTTTTTTTTGTTTTTTGGGAGGGACGAAGGCAGATCCATTCAAGTTGTGTGTTTATCCTCTTGAATAATTATCAAGGATTAAACTTTCAACTTTGTCATTTATTCTGAATTTCATTTGTTGTGTTCTCTGCTCTCCTCCAGTTCCTCCGAGCGTACGGGCGATACCGACATCGGGGCAATTGCAAGCGCGAAAGGGTGGACCGATTACGTTGGAGTGCAAAGGTTCTGGAAATCCTGTCCCATCGATATACTGGACTAAGAAGGTTCGTATTTTCTGTTTGATTTCATTGTATTCGTTCGTACACAGTTCCTTTCGTTTTTGTCTTTTTGTTATTTTGTGTTTTTGTTGATGCTGATGATATTGTTGTTGTAGTTGTTGTTGTATATTGTGTTCAGTTTATTTGAGTGTTTAATTGGGATTAGAGGGATGAGCAGAGGATTTGACATAGACAAGAGTTTTGAATTGAATTTGAATGCGCTACGGGTTAAGGGATTGGGATTGGGATTGGGACTTGGATGAATGAGGGTGATTTTATTTTAGATGACGGCAATGATGATGATGACTTTCCGAAGAGCATGGACTTAATGGTAAAACTTTTGTTTTGCTTTAGTTTTTATTTTCTGTTTTGCTGCTGCGTTCTATATCCGTTGGGACAATTAAAAGGTTTCCTTTTGATAACGTGTTGAGTGGGATGACGAAAACAGACTTTTGTTGAATCACCACCGAGGCATGATGTTTCGAAATAAGACTGGCAATTATTTGCTAAATGCCCAAGTTTCTGTGAATGAATAGGAGTGGCGATAAATAACTTCCATCCGTTGCTGGGGCGTAATGTGAATTGAAAACAACCTAGGGATTTTGATATTTAGGAAGAATGATGACAGCTTAAAGGTGGTAGAGGATTGGCTTAATCGAATGAAATTTTCCCGACCCAAGAGCGATGGAACGCAAGATTTACAAATATTCGCGCACTCCGTTCTTCATTTTCTTGACGGTGGGCTTTTTATGATTCTCGAAGTGAAGAAATGCAGTGCTTATAATGGCTTTGCTAGTAACAACTGCACTTATTATGAACGAAGAAGTCGTTGAAGTTGAGAAGTAAAGCCCGCTGTGACCTCAGTTTTCCAACAGTTTGTTGATGGCTTTGCACTCTAATAATAATAATTGAGTGCAACTACACTCCACAAGGAACCAGGGCTTAACATCTTCAATAATTGTTGTCCGTGCTAATGTTCCCACGGGAGTAGAAGAAACCGACAGTTTATTGCAAACTCCGAACGGCGAGATTTGAACAATTTTTCATTGCCAGTTTGTGATCTTTGAGTGCTTTCAGCAACTCGAAAGTGGTCTTTTTGTTGATGGAGGTTGGGATATACTGCATTGGAGCGCTCAGAATCTAAAGCTAGTCCATTGTACTACCAGGCAGTGGCCTTCGTTTACCATAGTTTTCTGGTTTTCCGAAGATAGACCAGCAGGCGCTTGATACGGGCAAAGGCGGGACATTGACAGAGAAAGTGCTCTGAAGTGTCTTCACCACAGGCGTCGCAGAGGGTGTCTTCACTTTGTCACAGAAGCGCCTGCTGTCTTCACCTTCACCATAGGCGTCGCAGAGGGTGTCTTCACCAAGCACAAGTAGACTTAGGTGCTTAATGAAGGAAAGGTGTCTCGTTTTTAATCGACAAGTTTTCTGCACTCTCTTCTGTCTAAGGATTACAGAAAAGCCTCGGATTTCCTGCTGACGTTCGGAAGTATGCACTCGGTCAGCCTTCATCCTGGAGAGTCAAAATTGAAAGAGATGGTGTCGTGAAAAACCCCGAGTTGTATAGTCCGGGAATCAAACCTGGACCTTTGGCGTGTGGGTCGTCGCACTTTCCTACTACGCCACGGCGACCATGGTTTCGGACTGTAGCTCAAGGAATATTTTAGTGCTATGGGCTCTAAAAGCTTAAATTGTTTCTGGATTGTTGGTTCAACATCCGTTTCTCACGATTCCCCACAAAGAAAACGTCCAATAAGGTCAAATCACAGCTCCGTGGCATCCATTTGACATCGTCATCGCGACTCAAAACACGGTTCACGAATCTGGTGCACGACAGATCAATCAGACTGAAATCAGAGGCCGTCCGAATCAATACCTTCAATTTCAGTGAAAGAAAAGGTCGCTAAACGTTGTTCTGGAGACCACACTGCTGAGTTTCAAAGAAAAATTGTCCATTGATGCGCTTACTGAATAAGCTGCACAAAATTTCCACTTTCTGTGGACGCATTCAATTTTCGACAGTAATGTGCCAATTGTTCAAAGTTTTAGATGCGGCCATTTGGTTTGTCGACAAGATTAAAATACAACTCGTAAGAAAATATGTCTTTTTGCCGAAAATCGTTGTTCAATTCAACCTTTTCCAAGGCCTGAACCACAAGGAGATAACGCAGCAGATGGTCACGCGCCTTCAATCACCAATTTTACCAAATTCTGTAGAGTGAGTGAACAATCTGAGATCCTTGTTCAGAATTCCCCTCCGGCTAGTGCATAAAATGTTCATCTGTAATGAACGACGGAGAGGCGATGTGCATGATTTGAGTCCCAGACTCTTCGCATCAGCAGCCTCATTCTAACTTGTGCGCAACGTACGGCAACGAGAGCCATGAGTGTTGTCCAGGACCATACCTGGCTCGTGAACTTTAGCCACAAACTTGCGTTTAGCTGTCAGAGTAAGTACTTCATGACGACCGAAACTCATTTTCAAAAAACGCAATATTTGGCCAAAAACTTTGAAAATATTTTTAAAATTTCTTCCAAAGTTATTCAAGCGTAAAGCGACTTATTTCGATCCGGGCGATACTGAGCTTCTGTTTATCGAGGGGAAACACCTGTCAGTGTCAAAGTTCAGGGTAAAGTTCGACATAGTGGTTGCATCTAATGAAACGACTGACAGCTCCTCGTCGAGGTTAAATGTCAGAAAGAGAGACAGAACGAGAGCTGTTGTAAAGAGAGAGAAAGAGAGAGGGATGATTGGTTTTATAGACACTTAAACGCAAGAGCATTTGTGATGAGTTTTCGTTGCCAACATCCCATCATACGGCGAGATATCTTAGCAGTATGATTGTGGTGGAAAATTGATACTATTTGACTGTTGTCAGCAAAAAATTCAATCTGTTCAGTCTAGGAACTGAAACTGCGACATAATCACCTCCTACTCAAGTGCAGCTATGTTACTCTCATCTTCCTGTTGGAAATAAAACATGTCACACCTGGCAACTGTCACTATAGCTTAACGTGCCATATCTTTCGATAGTTGATGAGGCTGGGAGAGTATGCGCAAAAAAAGAAACCATTTGTAGCGTTAGTTCAACAGCAACCACGTCTATTTGAAGGTCGGGTGATCCAGTTGGCGCGTGCCAAAGTATACAGTTTCGGTAACCAAGTGAGATGATGTTGCCTTACAGTTGGTATTTGTTGGCTCTTAGCAACCCATGATACAAGGAATATGCCGGATTTGGGTGGTAAGAAAAGTGATTTCTCGTTTTCATTATATCACGCAGCGTTCGTCATTAATTGATTACTAAGAAGATAGGAATCATAGACAACGCTGAATATCATGGCATTTGATGTCATTTACTGCAACGACGTCGAAGTCATAAATAAAATGATAGGTGTCCCGTCCGGGAATCGAACCCAAACTTTCTGCGCCGTGGTCGATGCACTTACCACTGCGCCACTGCGACCACCCTGTTAGGAACTATTTTGGGTAATATTCGACATTTCGGTATGAAAGGCCAGAAACCCCTTTACTAGTGCTCGTCCTAGACAGAACTGTGAAACTATCAGTCACTTGTATACAAGTCGACTAAAATTACCTTCTTCTCCTACTTCTTGTGGCGCTACAGTCCGGGGTGGACCTGAGCTTCAACCATTATGCCTCTCAAGCCAGCACAATCTTTCGCCAGCTGCCGCCAATTGCGCACTCCAAGTTGGTTAAGGTCCTTCTCCACTTGTGTGCGCCACTTTAGCCTAGGCCGTCCTCTATTGTGTTGTCCCAAAGGCTCAGATTCGAAAAATTTTCTGACCGGAGCAGTGGTGTTCATACACTCTACATGGTCTAGCCATCTTAAGCGTTGTATTCGAAGACGCTTGACTAGGCGCATGTCGCTGTACAGCCCATACAGTTTGTCGTTAAATCTTCTCCTCCAGATACCATCAAACCGACCAAAAATCGCACGGAAAAATTTTCTCTTGAAAAGACTAAGGGCTTCCTCATCCGCCTTTAGTAGCGTCCAGGTTTCCATTCCATAAAGTAGGACTGACATGATCAAGTCCTTCGAGTGAGGGCTTTATTACTCAATTGCCTCTTGAGCCCAAAGAAAAAGCGATTGGCAAGAGTGATTCTGCGTTTGATATAGGTACTGATGTTGTTGTCCCTATTTACCGCGGAGCCGAAGTAGACGAAGTCCTTGACTACCTCGAAGTTTCTGCTGCCTAGTGTGATGTTCTGTCAAAGACGTCGATGTCGTGCGTCCTTCCTTCATGACAGCATGTACTTTGTCTTGCCTTCATTAACCACCAGACTCATTTTAACTGCTTCTGCTTCAATGCCGACGAATGCCTCATTAACGGCTCGCTGTGTTCGTCCAATCACGTCAATGTCGTCTGCTTAAGCAAGCAATTGAACTGACTTTTGGAAGAACGTGCCTCTGGTGTTGACTTGTGACCTACGCACAATCTTCTCAAGAATGATGTTAAAAAAGTCGCATGACAGTCCGTCGCCTTGTCTAAAACCTTTTTTGACACTAAAAGTCTCGGTGAGAAAGACTAAAATTACTTTATATCCAAGCATTTTACCTTTAAACTGTGCATTTGCAGAATGACACAGGTTGGCATAAGATACTGCAAACAGTCGTTCATTGAAATACAATCCTCTCTCCACGATGCCCCCCGAAATATTTGAAATCTCTCGCTAACCACTTCCAATAATTAACCCTTCACTGGCATAATGGACATAGGAAACATACGCACATCCCGAATTACTTCTGAACTCTGTCGCATCACTCACCCTCACTCGCAACGACCATCAATAACTGCCGGTTAATTTGAACTAACCTCAAACAAACCCAGAACTTTAATCGATCAAAACTCCCCCAGTGCTCGTTCATCCGTTAGCAGTTCTCCAGCACACGTTCAGCCAATATGCCCGGAAATTAATTGGTCAGCTGCTGCTCCCCAACGCAACCCCCACGCCAGAACAGAATCAAGGGTATCTGCTCGGAGCCAGTGAGTGTCGGCGTTGAAAAGTTACCCAAACACTCCGAACACCAGCAAAACATAAAACACCAATGACTCCCATCGTCTGCACCGAGCATATCCGCATGTTCAATCTGTCATAGTACGTGGAGCACATTAAATCATTCCCTCCGCATGCATACCTATGCTTCCTCATATTCTCTGCGTTCACATCATCCCGAAAACGGTCATAAATCAATTCTCGAAGTGAAGGCGAAACGCAGAACAACGACACCAGGCAAAAAAAGAATAAGTGGTTCCGCTGAGTTTGTACGGCGAACTTTGCTGCTTCGCTCATTGGAAAATGGCCTACTCGGGCGCACAGCCGTTAGCGAATCAAAACGGCCATTCCGAACCATGCGGCATCAGTTTGGATCGCTGCGTCGTCGTCGTCAGTGTCCGTGTCCTTGTGCTGGCTGTGGTGGTCTTTGCATTCCATTATGCAGCGTAATTAATTCTGCTGCACCCTTTGTTGAACTTTTTCTTCATGGCTTCAGGGGAGAGGGGTGGAAAGCTGTTGGCATCTTTCAAGCGAGGTCACATTTCAAAAATTTGATTGCTCTCTGAGACATGCTCAGGGGCGAGGGCGGGTGGCAAAGCAAATGAATCAATTCCTAATGGCAGCCAAAGGACTGAGGGCCGTGGAAGAGCCGGGCACAGTTGATGAGAAGAGAGCTTCCGCTGAGCGTCCTACGCCGCCGGTGCATGTTAAGTTAAAGATTTATGCTGACATTTTCGTTGTTCCTTTGGTCGTTTCACTGTTCACTTTGCGCTTCGCTCCTTGGAACATAAAATACGGGGATCAGGCAGCGACTCCTGAATAATGAATGCCAGCGCGACGAGTGGAGGTAGCCGCCTAAATTGTGCATAAATATCATCCCTTTGCCTATGTGATGTGTGCCCCGTTTTTTAGGAGACTAATATATGAGCTACCCGATAGCGGTACAAACAGACGGCCAATCCTTACCGACGTCGTCGTCGACGAACCACGAACACAGTGGGTGGGAGTGGCGCACATTGCAAGCAACTACCGGCAGCCTTGGTTGCACTTACTCAAGCAAAGGATTTTGCACAGACGAGCGGCGCAAGGACGAAGAACTGGCAAAGAACCGCGAAACGTGTCCGTAATGTGCATTGAAGACGTGTTTAGCATAAATTACACTTAAGACTGTAGTCGTATGCCCACACATACGACACGAGGACGAGCCTTCGGAGCGCAGCACTCCTTTGTGAAGGTGCAACATATCATGCATGCTGTCGACTGTCAAGTGCTCCTGCATCCCATTTCCCCCCGCACTGTCTATGATGCCTTCAACGAGTTTTGCTTCTCAATAAAATGCGATTAGGGTTGTGAGTCCTGTGCACATCACAGAGTACTTGCATAATGCAGTTAGTGTTAGTTGCAAGTTGCAAGTTGCACACTCTGTCCTCGCGGTTACCTGCACAGTCATATGATGATGCGAGCGGCGGCGGCGGCGTGGTCTGTGCGTGGGTGGGACAAATTTAAAATTATGACCGGGATTTACATGCGCGCCAGGACTTGGGTGGAAGCGGCACACGAGTGGCCATCCTTTCAGGTTTTCTTCCTGCTTTGCTTTTGCGTTTTCGTTCACACTTGGTGTATGCATGTTTTTGACGAAAAACTTTTCCTTCGCAAACTTTTTTCATTCTTTACCCTCTTTTGTGTCCCCTTCCAGAGCGGCGCTGGGAAATCATCAGCTCGTATTGGCGACGGTCCAATCCTGACCCTGGAGAAACTGGAACGTCAACAGGCCGGAGTGTATCAGTGTACGGCAGACAATGGAGTTGGCGATCCGGTTACAGTTGATATGCGACTCGATGTCCTATGTAAGTAGAATGCTGAACTGAGCAGAGTTCAATTTCCTTTGAGCGCTTGACGTTTGTTATGATTTTTGATTAAATTTTTTTTTTCCGAGGAATTCAAATTCAATTGGCATTCGATTGGAATTCATAAAAAGTCATGTGGCGTACAAGTGTTTTGCGCTGTGGGGGGTTGACCGCAGTTGTGGCGGGGTGGGGGGGACTTATTCGAGTTGAATGGCATGTGGAACATGTGTGGGACGGAGGATTTGTTATTTTTCCATAGAGAAGAATGGATTGGATTGACTGTGTGTTGCCTGTTGGGAGGAATGGATTTTCCCCCACGTTCACATGAACACTGCTCTGGACACACTCCCATTTAATTGATTTCAACGCCACTGTATAGGTAGCATAGCGCCAGAAAGCAACTCGATCATCCTTCGCTATCAAACAGTCAGTCATACATACTTTAATCCAACTCAATTCATTTTCTTCTCAATTTCAGAAAATATGCAAAAGCTATGCGTTACAGGAAAACTATCGTCCTTCCCTTCATCTCTCACATTGCAGGAAGAAATCTTGTTGAATGAATGTTGCATCCCAACAGGAAGCGAGATGATGGCTTTAAAAATGTATTCCCCGTAAGACGAACGATATTCGCTTTTGATACACTCGCAAACACACCGTAGGTCAGTGCCTTCAGGGGATAAGTACGGATACAGGAAATGGGTTGTAACAGTTCTACTACCTGCATAATATAATCATATCTTCGGAACAGCTTTCTTTCAATTCAACTTATTTCCGTTTGCAAGAAGCGACGAGATTACTCTTCTGCAGAACGTTTATCTATTATGCAGTTACAGTTTGCAAAAGAATCTGTCTCCGTCTTAATGCATATGAAAGCAGTGTCTTCAAAATAGACGTACGAGCGAAATTGACTTAACTTGTTTTACTTTGACATGTCTTCCTCTGACATCTGACGACATTTTCAATTCGTGCACAGAGAATCCTCAAATTAATCTTTCTGCAACCTGACATAACTCGATGCATCCTTTGGGGCATCCAAACCGACGCAACAGATTGAAGGAAATGCATTTTGTGGAATTGATGCCCGCTTTCCTTTTGGCCTTCGAAAAAAAGAATTGAATACATTTGCATAGGGAGAACTGCGTAAGGTCTGTGTTAGTGGCAGGAAGAAGGGGAAAAGTGCTTAAAGTCTGTGTCAGTTGAAGAAACTCTTAGCGGGTTATGAACTTAGTCCATCATCTCGGCAATCTCCAAGGCTTATCGACACAAATAAAAAAATTGAAGGCGTTCTCATATGGAGTTGTGTGGAGCGATCAAGTGCTCAGATCTATTCACTATGTCACGAGGGGTTTGAAGTTCAGCATTGGTAAGTTGGTCACTATGGCTCAACTATGCTCCTCTTACTGGAGACTTACATTTTTAAAGGGTTTTCTTTTGTTTATCAGGCCTGCGACTTATGAAGGCTCTGAACCTGAGCTGAAGTTGCCTTCCATTCTTGATGATTCCACGCACGCTGCCACCAGTTGTCAAGACCAAGCCTTATAGCGTCCGCAATCTCTTGGTCTCTATACCGGAGGTTCGGCCTTCCTCCTCTTCACGAACCCGGAGACGCGGATTCGAATACCCTCTTAGCTGGAGCGTTGTTGTTCATTTACTCGCGATGTGGCTGAGCCACTGTAGTCGACGGATTTTTGCCTTTCGAACTACATCCACATTTTGATACAGCACATATAGTTCGCAGTTGTGTCTTCTCCTCCATTCGCCTTCCTCGCAGACAGGACCATATATTCGTTGAAGATTTTTTCTTTCAAAGGAACCAAGAATCTGCTCTGCCGTTTTGCTTATGGTTCAGCACTCGGCTCCGTATAAGAGTACGGGTAGGATTAGCGTCTTGGAGAGCATTATCTTAGTCCTTCGAGTCAGGAGTTTCTACCCTAGCTGTTTTGACAAACCGAAATAACATCGATTGCCACTGATGGTTCTGCGCCGAATCTCCACTAAGTTGTCATTTGTGGAGTTCACGTTTTCCCCGATGTAGACAAACTCCTTAACTACCTTAAAGTTGTAGCTGTCAATTTCGTTGTTGTTTGCCAGATCAAATCCTTTGAGAGAATTCAAAAATTGTCAGATTATAACTCTTGGAATACACTTTACTTGAGTTTCGAAACTTACGGCACATTGGTGTACAAAATCAAGAACATTTCAAAGGATCTGTCAACGGGCGAATTTACAATCTTGCCCAAACTCCACCATCAACCAAATATTCACACCGCAGCAGATTTTGGAGAAAGTCCAGGAGCAACAAATCGATATCCGGCACCCTTTCATCGATTTTAAGGCCGCGTATGATAGCATCTATAGAGACGAGTTATACAGAGCAATGCCTAGTTTTGGCATCTCTACCAAACTCGTCCGTTTTTGTAGGATGACGATGGAGAACTTTTGATGCTCTATCAACGCCGTTAAAGACCTAAGCAAGACCTTTGATGTCAAAAAAGGATTTAGACAAGGCGACGCGCTGTCATGCGACCTTTTCAACATCGTTCTTGAAATAATTGTATAAAACTAGAAGGTCAACACCAGAGTAACAATCTTTCAGAAGTTTGTCTAACTACTCGCATATGCCGACGATATTGACATTATCGGAAGAACGCAGCCTGATGTCAATGGCGCTTTTGTGGGAATTACAACGGAGACCGCGAAGATGAGTTAAGCGGTTAACGAAAGTAAGACCAAACATATGCTGTCAACGAGAAACGACACCCACCACCGACGTCTGCGTCAGAACATCACAGCAGACAGACATAACTTTGAGGTAGTTAAAACCTTTGTCTACCTAGGCACCGCTATCAATTCAGAAAATGACAAACGAAGAATAACTCTTGCCAATCGCTGCTTCTTTGGGCTAAGAAAGCAAATGGCAGACAAAGCACTCTCTCGGGCAACCAATGTAACGCTTAATCGTCCCAGTCCTGCTATATGGCGCAGAGGCATGGATTTTGTCAATAGCGGATGAAGCGGCTCTTGATTGCTTCGAGAGGAAAATTCTTCGTGTGATTTTCGGTCCCGTCTGCAAAGATGGTGAGTGGAGGAGGAGATATAATGACGAACTCTACGAGCTGTTCGCGACATCGACTTAGCCATAAGAGTGAAGATCCAACGATTGAAGTGGCTAGGTCATGCAGAGCGGATGGAAACCAATGCTCCTGCCGGAAAAGTCATCGAATCCACCCCCGAGAGACGGGACATTAGAGGAAGACCGCGACTCAGGTGGCGCACACAAGTGGAAAGGGACCTCAATCAACTATGCGTGCGAAATTGGAGACAACTAGCTTAAAATCGAGCTGGTTGGAGACGCTTGCTGTTTGAGGCCCATGTCCACCCCGGATTGCAGCGCCACCCTAAGTAAGTTAGTAAGTCCTAACTTTAGGACTACGTAAGTGTGATCGATTTATCTCACGAAATTAAACGTTCATACACAGACAATGATCTTCACCTTGTGATCATATGAGCAGCCCATAGAGTTTGTCGTTAAATCTTGCTCTGCAGATGCCATCAACGAAATCGCACGCAGAACTTTTCTCTCGAAAAGACTAAGGGCTACCTCATCCGCTTTTAGTAGCGTCCAGGTTACCGCGTTATAGTGTAGGATTGCCCCCCAACCCAAGCACTCTCATCAAAATTCATTCCAAAGACAGAGTTAGACCCCATCAGCATGTCCGAAACTCTCTCGCCAGCATTTATCATTCGTAGACACACCAGCAAACCGGATGGCACTTCGAAATACAACGTCTTACCCACGTGGACACATCCGTGATTAGTTTCCATCTCTGGGCCGAAACTGTGATTCCACTAAGAGTAGCGTTGACCAAAAGTGACGAAGAACTACCGCCACCCGGTTGATGTCGCATGTGCACCTCCTTCAACGCTGACGCTGCGGCTTTAAAAATTCAAAAACCCGGAACATAAATCACTGCATGTCGGGCATCCTCGCCCCGTTGTATGAACTGAAATTGAAACATTAAGCCATATCTTATTCATGTTGAGGTTGTGCACTGTGTTCTTCCTTTTTTGGTTTTTTCGTCATCTTCTTTTTTGCAGAGGTTTAGAACAAGATTGAATTTTCTCCTGCACACATGTACGGTGGTGCGGGTGCGTCACGGAGGAGAGCGTGGGGCGGGCTGAATGACGGGTACTTCGTTTCAAATACATCCCGGCAAACTCAAAATATTTGCATGCTAAA
Organism: Eristalinus sepulchralis; assembly: GCA_944738645.1. Classification (NCBI taxonomy): domain Eukaryota; kingdom Metazoa; phylum Arthropoda; class Insecta; order Diptera; family Syrphidae; genus Eristalinus; species Eristalinus sepulchralis. The sequence continues at coordinate 37,775,466 of OX122882.1, read as the reverse complement.
AGGATTTCAAAATATTTCTTTTTTTTTTCTATTCTCTATTCGCTAGCATTCATTTCGCTGTAGCTACATAGTATATATTTTTGTGGATTTTTTTTTCGTTTCAGATCCTCCGGATATACAAGTGGAAAAATCATGGATACATTCCGGCGAAGGATACGAAGCGAAACTGGTGTGCATTGTGTTTGCGGATCCAGTTGCAACGGTTTGTTGATTCCCTCACTTTTTTCTCTTTTCTATCTTTATTTGCATAAAATCAACTATTTCTCCCACACTTCCATTCGGTGGGGGTGATAAAAGTGGGATACAACCTGCAACTTTGTACTTTATTTGTGTGTGTGTGTGTTTTTTTTTTTTGCGATTATTTTTATCTTCTTCTTGTTGCATCCTTTGACCATCAACTTCTCTTGCGTTTCCCTTCACAGCTTCAAAGTCTGTAGTCCTTGGCCAAAATCAGGATCTCCTGCAGTTTGTGGGATATTGGAGAATATTCCATTAGACAGCTTCGACGTTCACATAGGGTTGTGTATTGATGTAGAACGAAGGCGGAATGTAAATCAATTTTGTTCTGTTTTTGTGTGTACTACTTGGTGCATACAGTTTTGTATGTTCTGCAAGTTCCAGCTGAAATATTTCTACTCCTTGGTGCAGGTTGGTTTTTGATTCACTAGATGCCTACAGAGTGTTTACACACGAGTGCAGGAAGTAAATAAAGCGATTACGGTGCGCTGAATTGTAACCAACAGGTTAAGGCGTATTCTCGTTTGAATTCCTGAAATTTTGCCCTGCAACTGATAGATTCACTAAGTGTGGTTACTGGTGAATCTGTTGCACTGGTATGTGTTCAGCTTGCTGGAGCAATTTAAGAGAGTTCACTGGGTATAGTGAACAATGGCTGAAGGATCACTATGACCTAATGGGTATTGAATGGTGTAGACAAGCTCTGAAATTAAAGTGCAATCGGTTTACATTCCCAATCTGCACATAATTAACAACGCTTGTATAAGGGACGCGATACCCTGAAACTGCCGAATTTCACTTTGACACAGATATGTAAAATTTTGATTGGGTAGGAGTTTAGGTGTACAGTGGATCATCTCTTTACTCCTTCGCCCTAACATGTACACCGCCGTGGCACTAACTAGCATAAGAAATAAAAAGAGGGCGATTTTTTTATTTGTAATGCACCGACGAAAATTCACTATCATTCGCCACTTAAAAGGTAGTGGACGACCAAATCGTGTGCCAAATTGTAGTTTTATTTTGACCGCGTTTCGAAGGACTCATGTTCTTGGAATTTTGAAAAATGGAAGAATAGCAGTATCGTTTGGTGAGTCGAGTCTGGTTTTAAGGGAAATTTCGGTGCTACATTAAATGGCGGTGGGATGCTCTGCTCTTCCGAAATGGTTACTTGAAAACAGTACACAATGCCAAATAAACAAACCGCCGATTGACGATGACCGAGAAAGCTAAGACAAGGGACATCTCAAAAGGCAGCGAGTAAAGAAAATGCTGACTGTCTTGTGGCTGCCGCATTTTCCTATTTTCGCAACAAGAACATCCATAATACCGCTTTTGGGCAGTATTTGACGCTTTTTAGTTTCTGCGACGTTTGGTGAGTGTTCACACAAATCACGGATCCAGCGAAACATACAAGTGACCAAAGAACAGTCGAAAAAGTGGAGTTCACTGGGCGAGCATGCTCCGAAGAAAGCGAAGACTGACCTGTTGACCGGATACGAGATGGCCACCGTTTTCTGGTATTCACAACGTTATGTCTACAGCGACTGTCGGGAGATTGGCATATCGGTTACATATTGGAAAAATCATTTCATTGGGCGCAGCCTCACACCGCCGCCTCCACCGCCACAAATCACTTTAAATTACTGCTCCATCTTCTGTATTCTTCAGATGTGGCCTCAAATGATTTCCTTTTGTTTCCAAAAGATTTCCAGTCGCTGCTCGAAGGAATTCCAGAAAAGAGGTTGTTTAGAGGGGCTAAAGAAGTTGAAGTCTGGGTTCGACTCCCGGACGGGGCACCTCGCTTTTTTCACGGCACCACCTCTTTCGAGTTGCTGACAACACTCAAAGAGTTTCAATTGTCTATGAAAAGCTTCTCAAATCTGGCCGTTCGGAGTCGGCAAAAAACTGTCGGTCCCTTCCACTCATAAGAGCAAGCACGCACAGATGGGGTAGCTGTTGAAGAAGCTACGCCCTGGTGGCTTGTGGTCTGTTTTGCCACTTAATAAATATTTTTGTTTAGAAGTTGATGTTTATTGTGGAGTTTTGGAAACACTGCCATCAGACTCAAAAATTAGTTCATTGTACTACCAATACCAAGAGCCTGGGTGTTCGGCTCCAATCACATCAGCGGCGAGACAATGACAAAGGAAGTGCTCTCCAGTGTCTTAATCTGCAGAGAGGGCATTAATCACTAAGCTCTAGCACACTTAGGTACGTATGGAATTTGAAGTGTGCCTTTAGGATGCCAACAAGTCATCTGCAGTCTTTCCTCTTTAGAGATCCAAGAAGTGCCGCAGATATCTCGTTTCTACACTTTTGGGAGCATGAGCTTGGTCAGCCTGCTTCTTGGATAGTTATGTCATCTCTGGTTGTGCTATCAAGTTCATAGGCAATCTCATTACCCATGATATCCCGGGACACAGACAATTAACAGCGAACTTAGTCTTTCGACGAGATTTAGACTTTCATTCTTGGAATTGGTAAGAGGGTTGAGGTGGGCCCTGGCTTGGCTTTCGCTCTAGAGGCAGATACTTCATCACTTCTAATTGGTTTTCATAATATGGTACGGGACCAACAGGTTCATAAAGGCTTCCGCCCGAAAGACCGAAGGGAGTCTTATGTTGTTTCTCACGAAGGCCTCAGCTTCAGATTCCACCATCGTTTTGGAGTTGTCTGCGAAAAGCAGAGAACATTGCCTTCCTGGCTGAGTTTCCTGCCAGAGCTAGTCCTGGACACAAGGAAAGTAGATTTTGTATAAGAGGCGCAGCTTTTTTGCTCTGATCCCCGCATCAGACGGCAGTTTCGTGAGACTAGTGTCCTTGGAGATACGGTGCGTGAGTTGAACCGTAGACCATCTCTTCTTAGTTAGACGATGGCCTTGATTTTGCATCCTGTGATTATCAAGGGGAGGGAAATGCATCAAGGGTAGAGCCATACTCGTACATACTACGGAAAAATGGAGTAAGTTGGAGAAAGGTGAAGCGCACATACTGAGCCCTTGTGTTCTGTACAATTTGGAAGGGAATAAATAGTTCTGCTCGGATACAACAAAATCAGTCAGTATGAGTTGTAAGTGTCCCAAAATCTTGTTAGAGTACTCAAGACTGTTTCCATTCACAGAAAGTAACTTAGGCTTATATTATTTTGTTTGTTAATTTCTCATCCAACATTTCCCTCGCCTCTTGTATTTGTCAAAATTAAGAAATATCTGTGTTTTCTTGTCATTCTAACTTGTTTTTTTTTTTTTGCTGCATTTTTAAGGTTTCGTTTCCACTACAACAATTCCTTTACAATTTCGCGTGTTCGTATATCTGTCCGCCCGTTATGTCTGTTACACTCTTCATATCTCCTGAACTTATGAAGTTTCGGCAAAATTACAAAGTGCATTGTTACCCAGAGTATGGTTTATCAATCGACAGAACTTTGAAAACTAACTTGAAAAGTCTAGACAAGATGACTTTTCTCAAGTATTATATGATTTTCTTAGGATATGGCTACCTTGTCCTACTTGATAGGGAGCGGAGGCCTAACTTAGAGTTCTACTTCGTTTCTTGGATTACATGGCTCAGTTGTTGTTCATATATTTTGCATATATATTGCTTAAGCATTTTGGGTAAAGACTTATAGTAAGAGAACTGACCCTCCCGATAGAATTTAATACTGCCTCTATAAGGAAGTTTCATCGATGCCAAAATCAGTACTCTCTAAAACTTTCGCAAATAATTCAACCCCTACTCACTTGAAAAAGATCCCTTCTCCATCAAACGTCATCCCTCAATATCTGGCGAGATGTGTAGAAAAGTTAAAAACCAGTTTCAGACAAGGCACGTAACGACAGACTTTTTCTTAAAAAAACCGCTCAAACGAAGTGTATTTCAAGGATATGACTAATTTGGAGGGCTTAAGGACATGAAGCACACCAATGCTTCAGTTGGAGAACATTGCAAATATGCAAACATGCGCAGGTTTCTTGCACCCTTAAGCTAAGGTAAATCTCCATCATTATCCATACAGGTGTCAGCAATAAAGAATTCGCATCCTCGTTTTAAGTTTCACAAGGGAAGCTCATTTAAACGATTACAGAATCCTTTCCTGAAGTCGTCTGCACTCAATTACCTGCATAACTCTCCTGATATCAAGCTATCAAATTTTAGGCAGGATCCTATTTAAACTCAATCCACCCCCCTCGATACGAGCCCACGCACAGGCACACTCCTATGAAGTTCCGTTTTCGAAATGCCCTCACATTGCGCAGCCTTCATTAAGATTCCGCTCGGAGATTATAATTTTATTAATATAATTAATTTGCTATCTTCACTGAGGATAATAATAAAGATTGTCCGCCCTGAAAGGGATAACCGAGCGGGGATGAAGCCCGGGTGTGTGTCTTACACGAAATTTAGATGTCATTACGCGGAAATTTTATTATCTCAACCTTAAGTAGCAGATAAGCTTCATGTAACCGCTTACTCTTTCTGGTTGTTTTATTCGCGTTTACGATGATATCGATTTGTCGTAAAAAGTTAGGTTGGTTAGGCTGCTTTTTTTCGGGTTTTTGTGGCGTGACTTTTTTTATGCAACGCTATCTCCTGGTTACTGGGAATAATTTTGGTTTTTCGAAGATACACCCACTCCATCGACTGTGCCAGCAGATTGTAAGTGCTGTTAATAAAAGTTTACCAATGTACATCTGTAAATCGAAAAAAAAATGTTTCAATGTTGAACGAATGTTTTTGAAGATTTTATTGAGATGCTCCTTCGAACGGGTGTTCGTAATTGAGTTACTACTCTTTACTTCATGTGGTGTGTCAGTATTTAAATGGGATTCAGGGAAGAAGGAGTTTCTATTGGGAAAGGACTAAAAAACATTTGTTCTAGTGAAAGTAGTTGGAAAAACCAAGAGACCGACAGTGCATGTTGGACATGGTGGTTATTCTGCTTCATCCAACTTATCACAGCGGCTGAAAAACAAAATCCGATTTGCGCCATCCTACTCATCCGAGCGGCGACCCTTCGGATGTTGATGCTCTTTACAAACTTTGATACAGTCCATTTCACAATATGAGAACCTTCTGTTTCAAAATTATGTCCCTCTCGTACTTGCCTTCGCAGAAAAGTAGGATGCACCAACAAGACATTCACTATCTTTGAGTGCGCGTCTTGAAAGGAGTTGTGGACAGTGCAGGGATTACCGACATCGCCTGGAATCGCTTTTTCCCCATGTTCTCAACACTGGGTGAAAATCGATTAGCGGAGATTTTATGATGGGTGCCGGCGGTTTTTTACGGGACGACTGCCGTTTTCGGCCTTTTATATATCAGTGAGAATACAACACAACCACTCAAATGGACCTGCGATCACATTATTCAGGCACCCGTTTAAATCTGTGAAAAGAAAAAATAGAGAAACTGCTCCACACAGATAAAGTCGCCCTCATCTGCATGGACCCTTGCTTCAAGTCAAAAAGAACAAGTCTGTGTCCGCTATAACTTGATCCCTTTGCTAGAAGTGCAATCTTCCTTTCCTATTTGAGCCACAAAGCTGTAAGCAGACTACTCAATAAGTCCCGTACAGGGGGCGCCACTAACAAAAATTATTAATTTAATACAAATTTTTTTTGTTAGTGGCGCCCCCTACATGTCTCGGGACTTATTGAGTGATGTGTTATCTAACCCTATTTTAGCTCGTGCATTGTATGCTTACGATAGGCAATTAAGGCTGCGTTACTTGACATTTTAGGCCATGTTCACATCTGTAGGTCTTTAAGCCCACAAATCGTTTATCAAAGCCCTGGGTGTCAAAAACAAAAATGCAGTGGCAAGCAATATTTACTCAATTACAAAAACTTAACCCAAGACGGAACTCATGTCGTTGTACAATCCATCCAGTCCATCGATAACATGACCAACGATTGCAATCGGAACTTTTCTCGCCCACATACCATGAGATTCGTAATCCCACCATGCGGCTGTGTCATGAAGTACAGGACAGACCTGATCAGAGCTCCGCGGGGTTGATCTTCCAAGAGATGTGTATATTAATCAAAGCCATGTCTATATTAAAATCAATTCTGCCCTCTCTGTATATCCGTGCTTTATGTCCTACCATGGTTCGCTTTCATCGTTCGGCCAACCCAATGTCATCTGTACACCCTAGTGTTAAACTGTGAGTTTCGCCGGCTCTTGGAAACTACAAAAATAAGTCAAAAGTTTACGAAACAAGTTTAAATTGACAAAAGCGTCTCAGGTTGACTAGAGCCATTTGTGTTACCGACCTTTATGGTAGATTAACTGCGCCCATCTACATTCCACATAACCTCACAAGATGAATGACAAAAATAAGACAATCCTCTGTAAAGCTCAGCTCTTGTGTTTGGTGTGGTGGACTTGCGTTTGATGGATATTTTTGATTGTCTGTTGGAGTGGAAATATGTGGCTTGACTTCCTCCTCCCGCCTACCACTATAATAATTGAGTGGCACTACAGCCCACAAAGGGCCAGGGCCGAGCTTATACAACAACCACTCGTGTTGTGGGTGCTACTGTTCTCCTACGAGACCTAGAGAGACCTACCGTTTTTTGCCGATTTCGAACGGCGAGGTTTGAGAAGCTTTTCATACATAATCAGCACTCTTTGAACACCTTGTGAAAAAATGCGAGGTGTCCTGTCCAGAAATCGAACCTAGACTTTCTGCGTGACGGTCGACTCACTTATCACTACTCCACGGCGACTACCTGAAACAATAGATATGTACAAATTTATTAGGCTGCTGCGGGTCGATTACAGGATATCAGACAGGATCTCGTTTCTTTCGGACATTGAATGGGGGTCTCCTCTGCCACGGATTAGGCAAATGTTTCCACTCATGCTTCATTCTTTCAATAAATCATTTCTTATCGATGTGCACACCCAGACCATCCCCAAACGGCATCCTTCACAGCTCTGTACGATATTTGTGTTGAAGTTGCTGTCCGAACTCGTTATGTCAGAGTAATGGAGGTCGCGTTCTTTATTTTCAACATTGCAAAACGGAGGAAAAGTTTGTTACTATCAATGGCGATACACAGATTTTAGGGATATAATTTTTGTACGGTGATGATTCACATTCCGGTGACATCTTCAGGACAACTTTGTTCCCTAATTCACAACTAGCCAGACACATGACAGTTCATTAACTTTCGATACGATTTTGACTCGAGATATAACCTGGAGATCGAAAATTAACTTCATCCTCAGAAAGTTGACCTTCTTAATGTTGCCTTGGGATATTTTTTTTCCTGTACACATGCAATGCCTTTTCAAACTTTACATACACTGGGTAAGTGTTTTTCGTGTTGGTTGCCGTGGAGTAGTGGGGAAGGGTATCAACTTACACGCAGAAGGTTCCAGGTTCCCTTACTAAGCACCTGCAATTCTTAATGAAACCACCTCCTGTGAGTTCCTGACAACTTTCAAAAAGTACTTATATTCTATAAAAGGCTTTTCAAGTCTCCTCGTCCACAGTCGCCGAAAGATTGTAAGTGCTCTATACTCGTGAGTAACAAGGTCCTGGTCCCTTATGGGCTGTAGTGCCACTCGAAAAATTTAGATGTGACAATTTTATTAGTTTCCACAGAAATGTGCCTTGTCATAAATGTCGTTACAAAGATCGGTGTGAATTGTCTGTAGTTCCACCACCCAAAAAGAGTATCGTGTAAATGGTTAGCCAGTTTCATTTGTACCTGATCCTTGATTTTAAAAGGGTAGAGAAGCAAATCTAAATACAAAACATGCCCTGGTAAAATACATGACACGTTCAATTGTTGCGAATGCCGATAAATTCATTCATTTGGGTCATGAACAATGCTTGCACATACAGCGCCAATTTTTTTTTGTTTGACCGTGCATTCTGAAGATGCACAGGCTTTGCGACATCAGTAATCCTTCCTCTCTCTGCGCAGCCTGTTGCCTTTGAAAACCATGCAGAGGAATCAGACGAAGTCAGATTATTTCATCAGGAGCTATTCCCAAACGAGTTTATGGACTTGATCCAACCTTCTTCGCCCTGGGTCTGTCGGGCGATCACCTGCCCGATGGAATCGTCTCTGAGGCACATTTCGAAAAACATGATGATGGGGCATCTGTACAATGTGGCCAAATCATCGAAGTATAGCACTTTCCGTCCGAAGATGTATAGCTCCTCCACATTGAGTTCTCCCCATCTGAGTCCCTACTTCTATCCCGGCGAGTAACTTCTGCAACGGCATGGATAAGTCTCATCTCGGCATCTTATATACGCGATTTTTTTTTCTTGGTCACTAGTCAAATTTCATGAGTAAAAAATCGTTTGTTTGGCTTCATCATCAAGCTTCAGCCTTCCTTATTACAGATCTTCCAAGCTGCTTCCAAATCGATCCATCTGAGCCAAGCCTAAAAGAGAGCCCAGTGTTGCTTGTCCCATTACTCTCAAACATAACCCCGAGATACTTAAACTTCACCACCTGTTGCATGGGACTAAACTAAATTGTAGAAATGACCATAACTTCTTGCCCTTTTTTTCATAAAAATAAAGCTCCTCACGAGATTCAAATTTGTTCATTTAGCAAACGTTGCTTCACTGAAGTGCTATATCTCACAGATGAAAAGTCAAACGGCTTCCTAACATTTACAGGAAGCAGGCTGATCAAGTGCATGCTCCAGAACGTCAGCAAGAATTCTGAGGCTTTTCTCTTATCTCTAGACAGAAAAGAGTGCAGAAAACTTGTTGGCGTACAAACGGAACTCTTCATCTTTGTAAAGCACGTAAGTTTGCTTGGGCTTGTGATGATTACTTCTGCGACGCCTGTGTTAAAGGTGAAGACACTTCAGAGCACTTTTTCTGTCAATGTACCGCCTTTGCAAATATGAGGTGGCGGCTGTTTGGCGCTGATGTTTTGGGAGCTGAAATCTTAAGCTCCTTGTCACAGAAGCGCCTGTTACTCTTTTTTCGGAAAACCAAGAAACTACAGTAAATTAAGGTTACCGCCTGGTAGTACAATGGAACAGTTTTTGAGTCTGAGAGCTCCAGTTCAGTGTATCCCAACCTTCAGCAAACAAAAACAAAAAAACATTTACACGCATTCCTTTTAAGGCTAGCTACATTGATGCATCTATGGTTTCCACGTCCATCTTCCCAACGTCTTCAAAATCACTGTAGCTTCTTTGTAAGTTATAAGAATAAGCGAAGCTTTGTCCTGGCTACGCTGGCACAGAATATTGTCGACTCTGTAGGTTCCTTTATCAGGTTCCAAGTGAACTGAAGTGGTATTGAGAGGGACAGTTGCATATTAGCTTCGTGGGTCCTTATAGAGAAAACCTTTCCTAGGAATCACACGAAGGAACTTTTTTCTAATTTGAGAAAATGTATTGCGGGACCTTTTCCAAACTGCTTCTATGTATGAAATAGAACGGAAGGATCTCACATTTTAATTTCCCATTTCAACCGCATAAACATGTCCCGCGGTTGCGCGTTCTCAGCGCTAACGTGTCACCTCGGACAAGGACACCCCATTTTACCATTTCATTATCCAATGATTCTAAAGTCCATTTATTACTGACAGCTCCTTCGGTTGTTTTCAACGACTTCTCATATACCCAAGCGAACAATCATTCATTCGTTCAGACATCATCATCAGCGCCACCATCGCCGGCACACAGTGCTCCCTCTTGTCGGTGCCGCGCCCTTGTGACGTGAATCGGTGCGACTGGAAAATGGGGTAAAACAACGAAAATCATAAAATCCTTTTCAAAAGGATGAGCTCTGTGCTGTTGGCCTTAGTTGCTCTGTGTTCTCCTTTGAATTTGTCACACCGACTGCTGGTGTGTGTGCAGATTTATTTCGCAATACCCAAATACAAGAGACGGTGTATATTTTATGAGAGTCCCTTGATCCCTGTTTAATAATTGCAATGATGACGGTTGCCCGAGAGTAATAAAATCACACTGCCACCAAAGGTTGCTCCTGATAAGAAGACCCAATGTGGGGGCTTCCTGCTGGTTCCAATTTGCTTTCGGTTTATCGTCATGTCCGCCTTTGAGTTTGATTTCCTTGAACTATGATTCGGATGAATGTCGATTTCGATTTAAAATGTCTGCACCTGTAGTGCTCGCTTTAAGGATTGTGGTTGAGGTGTGATTTGAATTTATTTTATTTTGAGCATTTGCAGCACAGAGATCTCTCTGGCTTGTGTGTGAATGTGATGAAGTAACCGTTGAGTGAAATTGAATTTAAAGCAAGTCATTTGTTTCATTATGCAGGTTTCCTGGTATCAGAATTCATTCCCCATCCAGTCGACTGATAGGAGAATTATGTCATCCAGGGGGAACCGGCACACATTGACAGTGCGACACATCCAGCAAGAAGACTTCGGCAATTACAGGTAAGATTTGAATTTTTTTTGTTTGCTTTTTCACCAACGTTACCATCATCATTTGAGAGGTCAGTCTTTGTGTCATAATCTTCATATCCCCGTAACTGATGAAATCATTTTGAATTTGATTAAGGTCATCGACCGAATACTTGGGATTGGTCAGCATTTGGGGGGAGGCCTCGCATGCGCAGTGGGGTTAAAACACATTTAACCGTTCCCTGAGATAAATCAGTCAACAGATGTTGTGAAAAAATGCGAGCCGTTCCAAAAATCAAAGATCCAATATTATAAAAATAAAAAAAAAATCCGCGCAATTCTCGCACAAAAAAAGGTTCCGTTCTATTCTTAAAGAGCTCGTTTCTAAATCTGACTGTACAATCACTTCCTAAGTTATTTCTCATTAACAGTGACACTGCCCGGTCACCAGATTTGAATAAAATAATTATTTCACAGAAGGCAATCATTCAAAAAGATTCCATTTTCGAATATTAACTTTTTTCGTGTACAATTTCACATCCAATTTGCATTGAACACGTATCCGCAAAACTAAACTCTTTCCAATGATTCAACCAAACGTGATTACTCCTCACGCCTGCTGTGTGTATGGGTGGATGTGTGTGAATAAGGCTGTGAAATTTGAATTTTCCAATACAGATTTATTTTACTGACATAAATTAAATCTGTGACATCCTAAAAATTGCCAATAAATACATACGCTGGTTTGGAAACGATTTTAAATCGCTAGCTATAGGAAAGTTTTTCAAAAAAAAAACACATAAAATTCAGAAAAATTCATGAAATCTTAATTTGAATCAATAGTACGGTCCATATAATTAATGTTTGAAGATGATTTCATGCAAATGTTGACCGTGACTGCGCCTCAAATGGTCCATCCGCTTAGTCCAATTTTGGCATACTCTTTCCAACATTTCGGCCGGTATCTAACGAATAAATGTTCCAATTGAAGCGGACTTGTCCGTATAGACATAAGTTTTAATATAGCTCCACAAAAAATAGTTTAAAGGCGTTAAATCGCACGATCTAGGCGCCCAATTGACCGGTCCCGAACGTGAAATAAAATTCTCCAAACTCGCCACTCAATAAGTCCATTGTTACATCTGCTGTGTGGCATGTGGTACCGTCTTGTTGAAACCATAAGTCATGCAAGTCAAGCTCTTGCATTTTGGGCAAAAAAAAGTTGGATATCATCTCACGGTAGCGTTCACCATTCACACTTACGTTGCGCTTCGCATCATCTTTGATGAAGATGCCACCAGCACATAAGCCGCACCAAACTGTGACTTTTTCTGGTTGCATTGGTAGCTCTTGCAATGTTTCTGGCTGATATTCACTCCAAAATCGACAATTCTGCTTATTTACGTACCCATTGAGCCAAAAATGAACTGACCATAAAATGGAAGAAGCGCGCGATGATTTTTCTTAACAGAACACGCAACACAAACGAACAAGTAAGACGATTCATGGTTAAATTATAGACCAAACTGAAGATGTTTACAGTGACACAAAACACGAAACGTGCGTCAGCTGTTTAAACCAGTGTTGCCGAAAAGATAATAGCTGAAAAATCATCCTATATATGGATTTTTAAACACCACTGAAAATTCACATTGCGTATGTAGCAATCATTTGGTCTATCCGAAGCAGAGCCATTCCAATTTACCTTTTCGTTAGTTCGAGTCTTTGGGTTTTTTGTAAATTATACTCCTACATTCCTAAGCTGCTGATACTTAGGCTATAAAGGGCGATTCATCGTGAGGCTTAATTTTCAATATGCTTTAACCAATCTTGGTTGACGCGCACCTTGTAAGACGGTGACGACTCTTGTTGAAGTGTCTGTGCTCTTTTGCCCAAAGCTTGAGTATAGCCTCAAAGACGCCATTGTTCAAAAATACGAACGGAGATTAACCATCGATGGTTATAGCAGCACAAACCATCACCATCGGTGCTGTCTGGGGGCCAACCGAAGGTGTAAATTTTCGAAAGAATCTCTCTGACATGTAAACTCGGTCATTTTGTTTGTTGACATGTTGCTCGATACGACTTACCGGAGAAAAACAAATTTGAAAACTCACCACTTTCGCACAAGCCTTCGATCTTACGGCTCTTCGTTTTGCGGCGTATCTTACGTGTCCCTCTTGGAATTTTAATGGCTTGAACCCAAGGTTATCTTGCAGTATGTGTTTTGCCTCCGTTCTAACGATATATTGGGGTCACGACTCATTTTTCTGCCACTTCGACGAGAATTTCGTTCAATTTGAACAATTTCTTTCAATGTTGCTGTATTTTCTTATGATCACCTTTATGACGTTTTGCAACGCTGCTAGTATCACGGCAACGAACTATAGTTCGGGACACAGATGTGGGATTTGGTTTTACATGATCACCTGCCGTTACGGCTTATATCACGGGTGCATTTTCCGAAGATTCGTAAATAAGACAAGACTAGACGCCTTAGTTACCCAAGTACCAAATGTGATCATGCTCGAGGGATACCGTTCCTCCTTGTTGTGGGGAGTGGCCTTTCTAAAACCTCTGCCGCTCCATGAGTCGCAGCACCCGGTTGAGAATGCAACTCCACACTGAGTGGTGAAAGTCCCTTAACCACCTGGTCTAAATAAGTAGGGTGATCAATCTGATTCAGACAAGTCAGCACGGTACACTAACCTCGACTCTGCCTGCGATATGGGTATTAAACCCCAGCCACCAGGATACTTCCACAAGGGGCTCTACGGTAAGGCCAGGCTGAAACCCAAAGTTTTAAAGGCTCATGACCTCCCATGGCATCGGAATATAGCCTTTGGTCCATAATAGTACTACTGAGTCACATCATCTGGAAGTTCGAGATAATTACACTACACTGTGGGCACTACAGCCCACAAGGGATCAGGGCCTAGTTTCTACAACAGCTGCTCGTGTTGTGCGTGCTACTGTTTTCTGACAAGTAGAAGAGACCTACATAGAAGGGCGCTAACGAAAGCTACTTCTGGTTGTCCAGCCAAATATCCAGCCATCGCGTATAAATTTTTTTTTCAACACAGCTGAGACACAAACCTTTTAAAGGACAAAAAAAAATGATCTGTCGTGTGCCACAATTTGAGCTCACTGTCCTGAGTGGCTTGAAAATTAAAACTGTCTAAAGTTTGTTATAGTTCGAGTCTGTCAGGGCCGCCACCGCCCCACGTGGAAAAATGTCTTCAATTGCCAGCGGCTTCCTATTTCACCCTCATTACACATTTGCGAGTATTAGCGATGCTTTCCGGCAAAATTACACAATTAATTTGTCTTCCTTTGGCTGCTTTCTAATTACAGTTGTGTTGCTGATAACTCCTTGGGACGATCCAGAAAATATATGGAGCTGTCCGGTCGTCCTGGCCCAGCAGAATTCTACTCACCGAAGTGGGGCAGATCCTCGGACAGTTACAATCTCACATGGAAAATTGATAGTTACCCACCGCTGGAGGAGGTTCGCCTCCTCTATCGAAGAGTGCTGGTAAGTAAAAATGCATAGACCGCTATGTGTATCCCCAAATGCAATAACTACCGCATCCTAGTGCTAATATTTATGTTTACTTTGTCTGGCAATTATTTTTACGTTTATCTTATGTTACCGATTCTTCTCCTGGTCCGGTTGTCCAACTTTCTGCTTAGTTCAAATATTTTTTTTTTATGTTAGTCTCCTTCTGGGTTGTGTATGGGCGGTAGTCAATTTATTGCTCTTGCAGCTGGCGTTGTTAGCGTTGTTTGAAAGCTTCTGGGTTAAGTACACAGTTCTCCATCTGTGGCTGGATTTAATTTGTTTCCTTGGCTCGTAGACACAAATAACTTGCAGTCAGTTTGTGACTACTTGTATAATACAATGTATCTACAACAAGCTGTGTTCGGTATTCTTATTGGTTGAGGTTGTTTTTGCTTCTATTTTCGCCGTTTCTTCATCATTCCCCTTTAGAGCAAATCTATGGGAGGGGGGCGGAGGAATGAATATGGATGAATGACCAAACTCAATAAATTAATTTCGGTCCGCAGTCGCATTAGGAAAGTCACATGAAGTTCGTGATAATTGCAAAACCGTTCGAAAATAAATCTGATTGGATTTCCTCCAAACGCAGCGCCGCCAACCACGACCGAAACGCAAGGTAATTGAATTTCATTCGCAATGGTCCTGAATAATACGTTCAATATTTGCGAATGCAGCCGATTTACGCGATGAATACAATTTTATTTACATATTTCTCGGATTTCAGTTTTTTTGAATTTTTTTTTAGTTACAACACTTTGCCGGCATTGAATTTCGATTGACGGGTTTTTTGTTTTGCTATTTGCTCTGTAAGTGCGTGTAAATGCCTACATTTTCATTCAATATTTAATGTACTCGACGGGCTGAAAAGACTGATTACGAATTTCAATGAGTTTAATGAGTTAACGGTAACAGAGTAGATTCAGTTGAATCCGCTCTTTAAAATCGCCCGAAGTTAATTATGAAATATGGAAAAGATTCTGTGCTGGTGCAGTGGCAATTTGAACGGTTTTGTATCCCACTCGAAATTAAATTCACATTTGAATTAACAAACATTTAAATTAAAATAGCTAGCAACATTATTAAGTCTAAAAGTCCAATTAATTAGCAGTCTGATTGCATTCCGAATGGACTTACTAACTTCTAAGCTGTGATTGAATTTTGTTTTTGGTGCATTTTTACAATTTGCATCCAACACACATTAGTCATGTAAATGTGCAAAAAGGCTTTAGAAAATAAAACTGCCTAGTGGCAGCTGATGTGCTGGGTTTCACGCCACCACCCAGAAGGAACCCATGGCTTGACGAAGAGTGCAGGCGGGCACATGCAGCTAAACTAAAGGCCTACAAGGCAACGCTTCATCGATGGAGAGGTGTTATGGCAGGAATGAAGTTCGAAAGTTTTACCGAAGGGTGAAACAGCTTCCGACTGAAGCCTGCTGAGACCAAAACGGAAACCTCGTAGTAGAGTCGAGTAGAGTTAAACGGCGATGACTGCCCAAATCCCGCTGTTAGGCAGAATGATCCTCTCAATTTGGACGATGAGGGGCAAGAATTCCGTTCCCCCAACTTAGACGAGGTCAAGATACCAATATCGAGACTGAAGTCAAATAAAGCTGCTGGCGCGGACGGACTATCCGCAGAGCTTTTCAAAGCGGCTGGGGATGAGCTGGTTGAGTGCATGCACCAGCTCATCTGTAAGATATGGTCGGAGGAAAGCATGTTTGACGAGTGGAATTTCACCGTCGTTTGTCCGGTCCACAATAAAGGAGACCCCTTCGACTGCGCCAACTATCAAGGGATTAGTCTCCTTAACATCGCAAACCAGATCCTCTCTACCGTATTGTGTGAACGCCTGAAACCGTGCGTCAACGGGTTGGTCCTTATGAGTGTGGTTTCGGGCCAGGCAAGTCCACCATCGACCAGATCTTCACACTGCGGCAGATCCTGGAGAAGTCCCAAGAAATGCAAATCGACACTCACCACCCATTCGTCGATTTCAAGGTCGCATATGACAGTGTGAATAGAGACGAGCTAAACAGTGCTAAGTCTAGTCTTGGGCGTTCCTACCAAACTCGTCAGATTGTGTAGGGTGACGGTGGAGAACTCTCGCTGCTCCGTCAAGGTAAGGAATGAATACACCGAGACCTTCATGTGACCTCTATAACATCATCCTTGAGAAGATCGTGCGTAACTCACAAGTCAACATCAGACGCACGATTTTCCAAAAGTCAGTTCAATTGCTAGCTTAAACCCACGACAGTGATTGGACGAACACAGTAAGCCGTCAATGAGGCGTTTGTTGTCATTGATGCGCAAGCGACTAAAATTGGTCTGGTGGTTAATGAGGGCAAAACGAAGTACATCGTGTCACAAAGGAAGGACGCACAACATCGACGTCTCGGACAGAGTGTCACACTAGGCAGCAGAATCTTCGAGGTAGTCAAGGACTTCGTCTACCTCGGCTCCGCGGTAAATAGGGACAACAACACAAATACCGAAATCACTCTTGCCAATCGCTGTTTCTGTAGGCACAAGGGGCAGTTCCTCTCTCGAAAGACTTGATCATCCCAGTCGCTACTAAAACTTTAAACTAAAACGCTGGACGCTATTAAAAGCGGATGAGGAAGCGGTTAGTCTTTTCGAGAGAAAAGTTCTGCATGCGATTTTTGGTTCTGTTTGCGTTGATGGCATCTGGAGGAGAAGTTTTAACGACGACCTCTATTGGCTGTACAGTGACATGCGCCTAGTCAAGTGTCTTCGGATACAATGCTATATATAGATCGCATGGACACCACCGCTCCGGCCCGAAAATTCTTCGAATCTGAGCCATTGGGACAACGCAACAGAGGACGGCCTAGGCTAAGGTGGCGCACACAAGTAGAGAAGGACCTCAACCAACTTGGAGTGTGCAACTGGCGGCAGCTGCCGAAAGATCGTGCTGGCTGGAGAGGTATGTTGGTTTAGGCCCAGGTCCACCCCGGACTGTAGCGCCACAAGAAGAAGAAGAAGAAGTCCAACTGTATTCTCCGACCAGTTTAACTTGCAGTCAAGCACGATTCCGAGACACAATGATTAACATTCTCAATACAAAAGCGTTTCTTAGAGCATGAGAACTGATGACTAAAAGTCGGTTCCAAAGTCAGAGAACTGCAGGTATCATTGCTTTGTTTAAATCTTTACAATTAGAGCAGTGCAAAATGATAAATGGCACTTTAAGGATGATTTTGAGTGAAAATTGTTGAAAGTTGCGCGGCTGCCGGAACAGCCATGCAAAGAAGGACTGTCCTCAACCTCAACCTCCTCAACTTGCCGTACGGGTTGCGATATCCTTGCCTTGAAGTTCTAGTGGGAGAAGAAAAAGGAGCGTGTCTACTGACGTGGAGGGGATCTTTTTCAGATTTTCATAGGCTTTGTACTCGATTGAGTAACTTGCAGTGGATTTATCTAGAGCGCTCCACCAAATTGCGATACAGTACAAAAGGGAAAACGAACTACTGTAGTATAACGGCTGTGTATTATATAGGGCTGTAGTTCCCGGTTGAAGTTGATTTTTGGACGTGTGTATATACACATTATACAGCCCAGAAATTTAGCTTGTTTGAAGTTCTTCAGAATGTTAACAATACTGCGATTGGGTCAAGGCTTGTAATTCTGGGTGGGTAGTATAAGTTTCGTTGTTTTTTTCATGTTTAACCCTGGACCATAGGTTTTCGTCCAGTCAACTAGCAGCTTAGGGAACTGTAGGATGATCAGGGTAGAGACAAGTTTACCGGATGCTGGGATGGCAATATCTTCGTTCACAATAACTTCGCGATAACTACTAGATTTTATAAGACAAGGGAGGAAACACCTTACCCTACTGTTTGTGCAATTTTCTTATCTTGAATAGATGATTCTTGTTGATGACCGAAGCTAACTATAGAGTCTTCAAAACCGTGTCTTCTGGGTGGAATACACGGCTCATCGCTGTTAAAGAATGCAGCAAAAGTCAATGCTTGCCATAAAAGCTGTTTCTCTATTGTACTGACGAGAGTGTGCAGTACTGCCTTAACAGTAAATGTTTTGGTCTATTGACAGCATATAGGAAGGGATACGCCTAATAATCACGTTATTTAGCTTTTCCAATGCCTTAAGCAAGATAACAGATTTATTGATCTCTAGTCGTGTAATCTTTTATCCGACTTGGGTTGGCTCATTTCAGGAGCTTCGTATCCATTTCAGGTGAAGGCAGCCTTTAAAAATGTTCACCATACGGTGGGAGTTAAGGTTGGGAGACTTCAGCAGCTCAACCTTAAAATATTCGACTGGTCTTCTCTGTCGATGAAAGGTCATGTTCTTTCCCCGGGCACTCCTCAGTCTTACATCACAACTAAGTATTGTTCGCTTAAAAGAATTCGCGTGGGTGTCCTGTTCTCCTAATCAGATTGAAGACAATTTCGAAGGACACTCGGGTGAAAATGAAAAGAAACTCAAAGATGACAGGATTGACCTGATAATTTTCAATAAATTGAAGGGGAAAAAAGAAACTTTGCAAAACACTCACCAGAGCATCATTCAAATAGAAGAGAAGGAAGAACGCAGTCCTTGACCGCAATTCGCAATTAGCAAGTACTGCTGGGAAAAGAAAATAAATCAAATATAATGAAAACAAATTTCCTTCATTTCCCTTCAGCAGCCCTCGATACGAGGACGGATTTCACGAAGCTGCATCAATTACATTCCATACGTCCGTCCCACTCCTCGTTCTGCAGTGAATTAATGATGCACCCGTCACACTGAGTTCACCTTCGGCAAATAGTTCTCATCGCCGACGAAGCGGTCGATAGAGTTGTAATCACCACTCGATGCATCTGTCTAAATAAAGGCAAAAACAACCCTAAGTCCCTGAAATTAAATCGAAAGTACGGATTTCTACTTTGCTTTCAATGTACACGCTTATTGATTGCTGCTGGATTAGGAGAGGGTGAGATGGGAGATGGGCAGCCTTGCGTTGGGGAAGTCTGTTTGACAGGGATACGTCGTTGGTAATGTTGCAAAGGAGTAATTGAGAACAAAATAGAAGTATCTTCATCGTTACGCAAAGTATGTTGCGATTTGAAAACTCGGAAATCGAAATTTTCTTACAACAAGTAGCTATGCCAGAGCGCCCTCCAGCGAAGGTGGTTCCCGCTAAGATCTCATTAAACACATCGCTCCTTCTGTAATTAAGACTAAAACATAAATGCAATTTTAATCATGTGCTTCATTAAGCTTTCTGAAGCAACTGCATCGAGGGGCAGGGTGTTTCGCAGGAACACAAGCTTTTGATTTTTAATTATTCCCCCTAAGGCGCGTGGGATGTGTTTGTTTGTTTGTTTGCGTGTCCCCCTTGGGTTTCGAGAGGTGTGATTTAATTACTTTCAATTCAGTTAAATACATCCATTAATCCAATTACACCGAAGGAGACTTTGAGGCTTCTGCCAGGCAGTGCTTGCTTGTATTGCATAAAGTAATAATTCCCTCCTTAATGGATGGCCTGTCCATTTAGCACTTTGGGCCCGCCAGCATGCATGCGAATCTCCGGCAGTGTGTTTGAATGGGTTTATGTGTGGGACGTGTAATGAAAGTGTCATTTTGTATATTTTCAGATGAATGACACGTTTCAGCAACCAGGACGATGGCATGACTTTATCCTTACGCCCGAGCACAGACCCGCTTCGGAGCCATTGACACACATTATGTCGTACACAATAAAGAATTTACATCCTGGCGCGTACTACGAGGCGATTGTGCAGGCCAAGAACAGATACGGATGGAACGAGGTATGTATGGGACACATTAACTTTTCATTCAGCCTTTAACGGGGGCGGGGGAAGACGACGACTTGTGGGGATTGACCTGAGAGCCCTTATGCGTCTGTCTGTGTTGAAATGTTCAGGGGCTTTTATGCTCTCATAACCGTTCTGATGTTTTCATCATAAAAGAGAGAAAAGAAAACGAAAACGGAGACAACCGGCGGTTCGTCAATACCTTCAAACTTCACAAAGGCAACAGTTTGTGACGCCTCACTTCGTATTTCCTCAACAAAAGGTTATCGCCTTAAGAATGTTTATGCGGAAGTTATTGTGTGTATAAGTCTGCTGACAAGGGATGCATATTCTTTTTATAAGGGTCCTAAGTGCAAATGAGTGTACAAAGCTGTAAACTACAGCAAAAAAGTGGCAGACTAAATCATAACAACGTGGCGCCTGGTTGCTACTTGTGGGATTTTCAGCGAATTGTAACAAACATTTGGATAAACAGACATTTGAACAATTAAAGGATGTTTCAACGTGAGGTTCGATTTAAAACTTATAAAAAGAGACAAGAATTTTAAAGTGAACTTACATTTTTTATTACTACTTAAATGGACAATTCATGGCATTGCGTCTTCTTTTTTCTGTGGTGGTACAGTGGACCTGGGCCTCAACCAACATGCCCCTCCAGGTATCACGATCCATCGCCAGCTGTTACCAATTGCGCACTCCAAGTTGATTGAGATTCTATTTCACTTGAGTGCGCCATCTCCACATAGGCCGTCCTCTTTTCCGTTTTCCCAATGCCTCACATTTGAAGACCTTTCTGACCAGAGCACTGGTGTTTATTCAGTCTACGTGACCAAGCCATCATAAGCGTTGAATCCCTTGACCAGGCTCATGTCGCTGTGGAGTTACTGGTTGAGTCTTCTCCTTCAGACGTCATCATCACAAACAGGATGCAGAACTTTTCGCTCAAAAAGACAGAGGCCTTCTTTGTCCACTTTCAGTAGCGTCCAAGATTCAACTTCGCAAGTCAGGAATGTGATGATCAAGCTGTTGTACAAAGTCAGTTTAATCCTTCTTGAGCCTTTCAGAGCCATGTTACTCAATTGGGTCTTGAGCACAAAGAAGAAGCGATGGACAAGAATGATTCTGCGTTTGATTTCAGTACTGATCCTGTTGTGCCCATTAACCGCGGAGCCGAATTAGACGCAGTCCTTGACCATCTCGAAGTTGCTTTGTCCGCTCTGTCTGAGACGTCGGTGTTATGTGTCCTTCTTCGACGACAGCATAAACTTCGTCTTGCCCCCATTTATCGCCCAACCCATTTTAGCCGCTTCTGCTTCAAAGCCAAAAAACGCCTCACTAACTGCTTACAGTGTTCGTTCAATCTCGTCAATGTCATCGACGCAAGCTAGCAGTTGAAAGGACTTTTTGAAAATCGTGCGACTGGACTGGACTTGTGAGTTACGCAAAAATGTTGAAAGAGCCATATGACAGAGTATCGCCTTGTCTAAAACCTTTTTTGACATTGAAGGTCTCGGTGAGTTCGTTACCGACCTTGACGGAGCAGCGAGAGTTCTCTATCATCTTCCTACACAATCTGAAGACTTTGGTAGGGATGCCAAAACTAGACATTGCACTGTATAGCTCGTCTCTATGCACGCTGTCATACGCGGCCTTAAAATCGACGAATATTCTATCATGGCATTTACTTTCTGAAAATAATATCATGCAAACGATGGCCATGACGACATCTGAGGTAGTTCATGTTTAAGCTCCAATTTTGGATGCCTTGTTCGAGCATTGCGACTGGTATCTCACGGATTACACGACTTTCCAAGGCAGCATTCGTATCTGCCTTATTCCTAAAAACCTAAGAAAATAGTGTAAAGTTGAAGGTATTTATCGTTGCAGAAAATTAAGTGCTCACGAAAA
This sequence comes from Eristalinus sepulchralis, assembly GCA_944738645.1. Lineage (NCBI taxonomy): Eukaryota > Metazoa > Arthropoda > Insecta > Diptera > Syrphidae > Eristalinus > Eristalinus sepulchralis. The sequence goes on along the minus strand of OX122882.1, from coordinate 37,753,587 downwards.
TGATTTCACAACAAATTTACTGTTTCAAGCTCTGTATGGCTCGTGACGCCGTCTTGATGAAAACAGACCTCACCAAGATTTGACTATCAGGAAGCATATGGTCCGTAACATGGCCACGTCGCTAAGAACGACGACGAATCGATTTGTCATTGTCTTCGCGTATACCCTTAGCTACAGCTACTACCGTCTCTTACTAAGTGCTGAATGTGGTCTAAGCGGTGGAGAAAACTGGGAAACTGGGACTCAAATTTGCAAATGGCATTTGCAATAGTGACTTAATTCCCATTTTCGTAATACAATTAAGAGATCTTGTTTTGGTCTCTTCATGACAATTTGCCAAACGATACTGAACAAAAATGACAAACCAGTTTGATGGAAGTCACACGTGATCTGTCAAAGAAAACTTATTGAAAATCAAACTTTTAGGTGATCCCCCCGATATTTGGCCAAATTAACAGCAATAGCTTAGGAATTGCGTGGTCATCGTGGCAGTAGTATATGAGAAGTGGTTCAGCTCAGACGACATAATCCGGCGCTATATTCCGGAAAACAATACAATTTTCAATGGAATCCAAACTGTAGGTATCCCCTTTGTTCGTTGCAGACCAATAAAACCAATAAAACACATTTTTCAAGCGGTTGCAGAAGAAGCTAGAACCTGTTCGCTTGTAGGTTGAAGTGTCTCTCAATTTTGTTGGAATAGATACGACGGGTGTTATGAAGTCTGTCTGTCTCAGATGGAAAACAAGTTTAGTTTTCAAACCAAAATTCTAAAGACTTGACTGGTCGAGTTAGCAATCAATAGCTCTGGCATGACCTGTGCGCCACTTGGATAAAATATCACTTTCCATCTTCAAACATTCAGAAATATGTATTCATGAACAAATCTTCGTCAGATGTCTAATTTTAATTGCATCTAACAATAATATAGCTTCTTTTAAGGGCTTCCTTTAAGCCTCATATCGTTGGAAAATATTATTAAGATCGGGGAAAGTTATGTGAGAACTCTAGTCATGAATCAAAAAAAGTCATGAAAGTTGTTTGACAAGCTTCATGTCGTTAGGTTTACAGATTTCATTGCTCACTCTTCTCCCTCGCATACACACTATTGTACATCTTTCAACAAGATGTAGAATATTTGTTTTATTTATCTTTCTAAAATTTGAGCGTGTTTAATGAATCATAGAAAGCGCCGTCGGTATAGGGGAAGACAGGAGCTACCGATGCTCACTGATCTTCAAAGCCAACCGGCAGTAGTGGGTTGTAAAGTGCATTCCATATTTATGCGGCCAAAGATTGAACCTTCGTACGCCCGACGGAGGGCAAAATGAGGAATTGACATATTCCGAGTACTGCGGGTGAATTCATGAAGGGAAGAAATGCAACTGGCATTTCTCTATCACTCCTTGAAATAATATATTGATAAAACAAGGAAATTCGTCGGTGTTGCAAAGAGCCGATAGTACTTGTAGGTAAAGAGATGACCTTGGATCATCAGACCAGTCCAGGTACAATGCTCGTCAAGCGTTGGGAGAATATAGGCTTGATACATTGTAGCCAAATCAGCGTGGTAAAAATATTTTTTGAATTGTTCTAAGAAACCTGAACATTTCGCCGAATTGTAGGTGGCCTCAAATAGCAGGATCCTTCCTCTTAAGTGCTAAGTTGATGCACATTTGATGGAAAGCTTTTCGATATTAACGAAATTCTGCCAATCGTGAATGAGCAATTATTTTGAAAATGCCAGAGTAACAGTAGACTGTATTCAAAAGGCATATACGCTACACGCACATGTACGAAAAACTGACTTGACTGTCTGTCTAAACTCGTCTGTCTAACTTAATTGTCCAAATTGGCGTGTTGGCATTTTACTGATCTTGGTCAATAAAATTAAAACTGTTCGGCAAAGAATATCCAAATCAGTTTTAATTAAAAGTTACTTTTGAAAAGGTTCAAACTTGTGTTATTTTCTTTTTTGGTACATCGTTGTAGACATTGATGGAAGTAAGACTGACATTTGTGGTCACCATAGTGTAGCCGGTAAGTGCGTCGACCCGCACGCAGCAGGTCTAGGTTCGATTCCCGGACGGAACACTTCACATTTTTTGACTGCACCATCTCTTTCGAGTTAGTGACAACAGTCAAAGTGTATCAATTGTCTATGAAAAGCTTCCCAAATCTCGGCGTTCGGAGTCGGCAGAAAACTGTAGGTCCCTAGTAACTCGTAAGAGAACAGTAGCACGTTCACACGAGAAGTTGTTGTGGAAGAGGGATCCTGGTTCTTTGTGGGCTTTAGTGCCACTCAATTATTATTATTATTAAAACTTACGTTGACTCAACTTTTTGTACATAATACCCAAATGCTGCCCAATCTCAATTCAAAAAGTCGACATTTTGACGACTGTTCCAACAAAATGTTGCCAAATGTAAAAATATACACACTCAAGGTCGAAATTCGTTGCAGAAACCTTGTTTTTCGACAAGGCTTTGTAAGCTTTTAGTCCAAGAAAAGGTAACCTAAAAATGGAGATTCTGCTTCTGAAACCGTACGCAACCGATTGACGAAAATAATTTGAATGCGAGTAGCTGAGTAAAAGTTTGCTCTGCCACCAGTACTTGAAGCTTTTAACACAGAATTTCAATTTACCGAAATGACGTGTCTAAGTTGGTTGCAAAGAATCTGGTCGCAGGTCAAAAAACCTCCAAATAGTCAACTTAAGTAGTGAAAAAGGAAGAGTACCATCAGTTTAATGTTTCAATGAAATGTTTGCCTCCAACGTACTTGTAATGTCAATTTGACCGAAGCTGTATATGGACATACTCGTAAGTGTCTCCAAAATATGAGTCAGAAATACAGGAATGGGTTGCTCCCTTCTTAATTCTTAAAGTCCCAAAATATGCAAAAAAAACTCCTCAAGTTCCAAAAGACCAAAATTATGAAATTTCCAAAAGCTTACAATTTCTAACAGCCCGAAAAGTCAAAATCCGCCAATGCCAAAATTTCGAACAAACACTTGTCAATAGTTCCGAATTCAATTCACTTGTTGCAGGGACCAGAAGTGTTGTAGGTTCTAGATCACGTGCAGAATTTGGATATTACAAACTTCCGCAACATAAATTTTACGTACTTGTTTTAAATTTCGAGAGATTCGCATCTCTTTAGGATTTTAGTCCTTTCCGAATTTTTGACACATCCGACTTTTTGGCAATTTCGTGCTTTTTGGTGCATTTCTAGAGTTTGATATTCTGTACATTTTGATCATTTGGGGATTTTGGGTATTTTAGGAACTTTGGCATTCAAGGATTTTAAATTTCGTCATTCTGTCTTTAAACATATGTATGCTCGTTGACATTTCCTAGTTGACAGGAGCTTACTTTCGTTTACAGGTACAAGGTGGGATATTTGTCAATTAAATTTCAAATTCATGTATCATTTCAGGTTAGTGACATTTTCCAGTTCATTGTGGCCAGCAACAACGTCGAACTGATGCCGGAGGACGCCGAAGTGGTGGCGAGCTCAAAATCTCGCAGTAACTCTGCCTCACAACTTCAGATCCATCAGTCGATTGCACTCGGTATATCGCTCATATTCACGATGTTACTGCTTCGAATGGAACGATTCAACGCGGGATAATTTCACAAACATCGTTTAAACTGATTAAGTTTCATCTTTTTTTTCTGGAAAACAAAATCTTTATTCTTTTCGAAACTTACCACAAAAACTTACACAAAATGATGAAAATACCAAAAAAAAAATTGAAATTCAAAGAATTCTCCCTTGAGAAAGATGTTCAGTGTCGCTAAGGATATACATAGACAGGACGAAGGATCATATAAACATGTATTATTTGCATAAAGGACTTACTGAATGTAGTTTATGTTAGATATGTGTATGTAGGTATCATAAACGAAAACAAAAACATGAACTAAAATAAACACTTATTGAGGAGCCACTCGTAACCAATAACCAGTAATCTTAATCTGTACGATATAGATTCGGAGTCATTGAACCGCCGCTCACCAACGGCTCAATGGCTTCTGAAAGACAGTATGCAGTTAAATGATAGATTATGCAAAAAAGCAGCTTCTAATTTCACTTTAAGGAATACCGTTGAAACAATTTTATGTCAATAATTATATTAGCACTCAGAACGTTCAGTAAAACATTCACGCGTACACACTTGAAGATATCTATCATGACATAATGTTGATCGAATTCTTTGATGGACTATTGAATTGTAAATACATCGACCACTACGTAATTTAAAAATTTAAAATACCAAAAAAAACAAAAACATTTTTTTATTGTAAATACATTTTGTACAAGAAATCTTTTGCGTTTCTCAAACAAGTTAGTACCCAATATACCACCAAATCATATGACAAACATAAAATATCTAGTAAATGCAAAAAAAAAATCTTTTTTTATTTATTTTTTTTTTTTTTTTGAAAAGTGATCATTTCTAAGGTGTATGAAAAATTTCGCAAATTTCGCGGACTGTAAATGAGATATTATTGCAAACTATACTTCAGATATGTGTCTACACGCAGAGTTTTCTCTCCCTCTACTCTCTCTGTGTATCTTCTATCTACAAATGTAAATAAAACTTTAAGCAAAAAAATATTTATAAACAAAATCCAACCGAACACTGGTAAAAATTTGTGTGTTCCACCACAGGTGCAGCGAAAACAAAATAACAAATTTCAAAATGATGATATTATGTAGTGTAGTTAAGATAAAATACATAAGTATATATATACATATAGAATGAAATATTTTAATGAAACAAGAAACATCATAAGTGTTACTCAGTGAAAAGTTTAAAGCAAAACAAATTATATGCAAAATATTTCGCCCCTTATTTCAGTTTTTTTTTTGCTTTCATTTTCTTAATTTTTCTGTGTAAAACAAAAACAGTTATCCAGGTGAAAATAATGGGGAAACGTTGGTCAAGGCGTGAAGCATCTCCACTATTAAGTTCTTTCGTGTTTCGTTTCATTTTCACTTATCAATTGATCGAACAACATGAAGATAAAAAAAGAAAAACAAAAGTAAACAAAAAAAAATCAATGATGAAAAAAAAATACTTTTTATATGGATGTACCTTAATTAGTTTATACAATATTATTATTATATAAAGTAAGAATCGTAAAATTCATATATGTAGCATGTAAAAAGTAAATATGTATGAACGATTAAGGAAATAAAGAAAAAAGAGAATTAGATGTAAACCAACAGAACTGCGGTTGTGTCTTTTAATTTACTTCAGCAACAGGAACCCGATGGGTCACATCACGTACAAGTCAAACCTAATTTAATGGTTGTACTCGTAGGGTAGGTCTTTGCTCACTTCGCAGTTGAGTTAAGCTCCAGACAATCCAAGCACTTCGAAAGCGAAATCCCAGAAAAAAAAGTATCTCCAACCAGCAGCCGACAACTGCAATGAGCTGAAGTTGAATTACTCCAGGGTTTGTAAATAACTGCAGATTGAGTGAATGTTAACGCAGCCTATGTTCATGCTCTGTCAAATCTTGTGATTTTTGTCCTTTAATGTGGTAACTCCTGTAACAACGCACTTTAAAGGAAATCTGGGATAATGTAAGGAGCCTCTCTCGCTCTAGAAAACGAAGAAAACTCTACACCAGAAGAAAATATGTCTCGCTGTCTTACAGCTCAAGAACATTGAGAAATGAATGGCCTGGACAGAAAACGTTGAATAAAAAATAAGAAAAAAGTTTGAATGGTTGGGTTAGCCACAGTGGCAGCTTCGATGAGGAGAAGGATGACGACGGCAAGCTAATTATTGCTCGGCTTGGGCTGGTTCTTGTCCCCCTCACTCGCACCTCACCCATTGCACACAAAAAAAAATCGTGCCTAAGCTAGCTAACCGAAGGTAGAAGGATAGAGAAAAAAAAAGGTTGTGAAAAAAGCGTAATACCGTAACCTGACAGCGGACGGACGTCTAAGGCAGACAAGGAAAAGGTGGGCGGAATAGAAATGAAGTGTGTTCCATGCCTATGCCCATAATACTAAATAAGGCCGGAAACCTTAGCTTTTCTACTGTTTCTTAAACTAAACCTACTCTATGCCTAGACTAACTTAGTTAAGCTACCTAGCTTCACCCAGCTACGAAACAATGTCCTTCCAGCATCATTTCCTAAGTTCGTTAAGAACCCACGAGTGCCTGATGTAGTTGGCACAAGTCGCCACCCCACCCCTCAGGACACAGTTGACATAACCTTTGCTATCTCTTTTGGCTAATCATTGATAGATGACTCCTTGGCGGAGGCGTTAGCCACGGCTCAACGCTCCACCCCGCCTACTACACCAAGAAGCACCCATCCCCACCCCCTTATATTACACACACACATCTGGCAATAAAGCACATAGCGTTCGCGCTTGTGTCTGCTCCTCCATTCACTTTCCTCGCAGACCTTTCTATTCGTCTCAGAATATTTCTTTTAAAGCAACCAAGAATCTCCTCTGCTCAGCATCGGCTTCATACAAGGGTACGGGTAGGATAAGCGTCTTGTAGAGCATTATCTTAGTCCTTCGAGTTGGGAGCTAGTCTCAAGCTGTTTTGACGAGTAGAAGGGGCCTACAGTTTTTTGCAGTTTTTTGCCGACATCAAACAGCGAGATTTGAGAAGCTTTTGTGTGCTATCACCTGAAGGAAGTGGTGCCGTGAGATGTGTGGCATGTGGCACTACCTCCTACAAATTTCTTCCTCGCAAATTCAGACAGTTTTCGAACCTTTAAACTACAAATTTGGAGTAGAATTAATTCTTTCTGTACATCGTGGCTTTTTTAGTGAGAACAAACATTCCCTACTTTACTGACGAAATACAACGTCATTCCAGCGACTGCCTAGCCTGGCTTCGCAATAGTGCCGCGAATTTCTACAGACATTTGCGCCGCTCACAGATAACTTGGACGATGTTTGCCTCAAGCACTTCGATTCCCGGACTGAACACTTCGGACTTTTTTCCGAGCACCACCTCTTTCGAATCGCTGACAACAAGGACAAGGAGCGCTAATTGTCTATGAAAAGCTTCTCAAATCTCGCCGTTCGGGGTCGGCAAAAAACTGTATTACCCTTCTACTCTTAAAAGAACAATAACTCGTACAACACAAGTAGTTGCTAGGCTCTGGTCACTTGTGGGCTGTAGTGCCACTCAATTATTGCTAGAATCCTTTGCGAATTGCTGACAAAACATCGGTCCTTCACGGTCTCCCACCAAAATGTCTAAAAGTGTCAAATCGCAGCACCGAAGCAGACAATTGGTGTATGCTGTTAAAACGACTAATAACACGCCCTTGAGGCATGGACTATGTGGCAGCGCATGCATGTGACAGTCGTCGCTTACCAGTGCTTTGTTTTCATGGAAAAATGTTCTCATTAAGGCACCACTCCACAATATGCGACAACCTGTCGTCCTCTGTGAATGCAGTGGCCTCTCGAAAACAACATGCGGGTTCTGAGGCCGAGATGCGCCAATTTTGTTTGTTTACATTGCCGCCGAAATGAAAACGCCTCCGCAAGAAAACCTGTTCTAATGACCAATCTATGATCCAATAAAGATGAGGAGGAATGCGATTCCATTACAGAGCCAATTGGGTTTTGTTAGCAAATTTTACAAAATTTTTGTAAGAAGTAAGGCTGCTGACGCATTAATTCAGTTTCAAACTCTCCGCCGATGTACGATAACTTAGACCAGGAGTATCATTCGCAGGTATGTAAATAGTATGTTGCTTGTCTTTTGACCTTTTTGAGCAAACACGGCGCGCTGGCTTCAAACTTATTTTTAAAAAAACACTATGTTTTGGCTACAATTCACTCACTTTGGAAATACTTGCATGTTTAGAATATTTCCCAGCGTTTTTCAACCAAATCATTGCGTACCGCGATATGAGATCTGATAGAAATTCCCAGTCAAGATTTCGACCGGGAAACAGGTGTCAGTGTCAAAATAAAAAAGAACATATATGCCCCACCTAGTACACACATCCGTTTTTCACTTGTTCAAAATAGATCAAACGCATTCTGGGACATTCGACACAGAAAATGGTTGTAAGAAAATCGCCTGCCAATACTGTCAGGGAGCAAGAGGTGAAGAGCATATGCCCTCACATCTAGGTGGGTTTGTGGTTTGAGCAAAGGAATGCAATTCCATTGAATCGATTGAAATTCCAAATTAAGTTAATCTAGTGGAAGACTGTTTGCATTCATCGCAAGGTAATGAAACGATATGGCGATAATTGAAAATTCCTAAGAGGGATAAGCATTGTCTGGTACATCTCATAGATGTACGAAATGCTTAGAATTTTGAAAATCTCATGGAATTTGATTAAACTGCAGCAGAATGGGCCTCTTGTGTTAATGCTGAATGCGTTCGTCTTAAGCATCGTTTGTATCAATTGCATGCTGTTGCTTTCACTTCCATCCAATGTCTCTGCAAGGAGTGCATTGATGTGAAACAGAAAATTCAGAAATTGAAACGCAAAAGACTTGTCTTGAATGAGTTTTAAACCGCTCTGTCGGTGTGAACCCAGAAGTTCAAAATATCGACATGGGAATCTAAAAAAGTCTAAAAAAGGCTGGGATCTAAGAAACAAACACTTCCTTATGAATATAAATTTCATTTTGTTAAAACTCAAAATTCCTTGTTTTTACGTAGCTTAAGAGAACGAAACCATGTCCGTGTAAGTGTAACTCACCACGTGAATTCCAATCCAGAGTTGAGAAGAAAAAGCGTACATTGTATTTTCCGGGATACAAATTGCGCTCTGAAGTTGATTTGTTCGTGTCCCGTGTAGAAGGAGTTCGTATTTAAAAAATCTACACACGCCACCGCTCCTGTCCGTTATTGCATCGCGGCTATTGGACAAGCAAAAGTCCCCACCAATTTCAATTCGGTACAGAAAACACATCAACCATGAACTTTCCACTGTCCGCATGCAACATTCATTTCGCTTTGAATCGATAGTTCCGCTTCGCAGTTTACTCCGCTGCAAGATGAACACCACCCCCACCATCCCCACCATCGCCACGAGCACTATAGACACTTCCACTTTCAATTTGACTGCGCAATTGAGCTCTGCACTTGCAATTAGCCACGCTATTGTCTTTTGTCACGGCAGCTTCGATTCTAATTCACCGCCTCGCCACAGACACACCGACATTCCGGCCATCAGAGGCTGTGGTTGGGAGGCCTTATAAAGTATCAATCAACGCGCTCATAAAAAACGACGAGACTCGCCTTCGAAATGGTTTTCCATTTCGATTTTATTGCTCATCACTGGCCGAAGGCAGGATGGGTTCTTGGCAGCGATTCGACGCGGCAGTTGGTTTATTGAATTTTAGCGTGTTGGCCTGACCATATTGCGAACTACCGCTAAGAGACGAGACTTGTTGGGATTGACACATGAGCATTTGAAATCGGAGCCGTCGTCTCAGACTGCCTTTCGACACGTCCTCACAAAGGCAATCCGAAGCGCGATTGTAGGCACTTATGCCGCCCTTAGAATTGACGTTCGACATGCAAACCCTACCGCGCGGTGCCGTGCCTTGCTGTTGTAGCCAAGAATCGTGTATCTAGACATTCTCTATTCGTCTGAGTGTATTGTAATCGAGAGTCCTTCGATTGGAGTGGAGCCCTTGGAACGAAACGAAGACGTGAAACCTCAGCACTGACGCGAGCCGCCCTCCGTCGGTGAGTGGGTGATTCTTATTTCATTTTATGGATGTTTCTTTACTACGGCATTTCCAGTTATCGGCATGGGCATGCAAAGCTCTTTATTGAACTGGGGTTGTTGGGGCTGCTGGGGCTGTGAGGGTATTTTCGATGGAGTGGCTCGCTTTGTCGTCTCAGAAAGGACATTCCGTCCGGAATGCCGTCTTACTGCGTAATGGACATTTAAGTGGGTCCTCGTTTCGGGGCTCTTGTATAATAATTGTTTCCCTTTGAATTGAAAATCCTTTTGTAATTGCATGTTGTGGGCAAGAGTAATAAATTGTCATGATTTAACTGCTACAGTTTTATGTGGCTAACACGAATTCCAGAGAATTTAATGATTATGAGCGGGTCATGGTGGGCGGGCTACGTGTTTAGTAAGACCCGAAATAACACTTTAATCTGATTGGGTGAGGGAGAGGGGCGAGTCAGGACTGAAGAGTGAGTAGATTAATTGAAGATTTATAACCCTTTCGGATGCGATGGAGTTCTTGAGTTGTCGCTCTTGTGTGCTGGGTGGTGGGGATTATTTGAAAACTTAATCAAAGCTGTTCCCATAGGATTCGCTTTAATTTTGAGGTTGGATGTGACCAACACAGACGTTGCTGTAAGGAGCAATTGCGGTTTCGTCAAGTTTCTGGGAACTCCCGACCTACGCAAGTTTCGTGTGGTCATAAAACTGAAATTAATTATTCTCCTTTGCTTGAATTTGATGCCTTAAATGACATTTTACTTGAGTGCGTCGAACTACTGTCGTTTTGAATGTGGATTGATGTATGTGTTGAGTTTCAAAGGAGATTAAGGGTCTTTTGCTTCTTGATATCGATCCGTTCTGTTTGCAATATTTATGTAGATGATGTATGACACGTCAAACCAAACCTTGACGCAAGAAACAGCTGCCTCCGTAATTTCATCTCTCTTTCTCTGATGGCACAATTTTTCTTTTGACTTGAAATTTGTTAGACGGATGGGTACCGAATTCAAATCTTTTCTATTTCATTGAGCTTGTTTTGCGTGAAGCATTTCGCAAGTTTTCAAGGCCATTCACCTTGCTCTAGTTGAAGAAGCTTCTCGAATTTCTCTGATTGGAGTCGGAAAGAAACTTTAGGTTTCGTCTATTTGTGGGAGAAACCACGCAGAACACGAGAAGACAGAAGACTTTGATCCTTTCTGAATTATTGTTCCATCCAATTCTTAAATTTTATATTATAGAAGAAATTGTAGTTTCCTTAGGCTTTATTGAAAGTTCCTTTTAATATCTGTTCTCACGCTCGAGTGAGCCGTGCTTTCAGACACCTTGATGGAGCGCCTTGGTTATGCACTTCTTTCCAGACATGTTCCAGTTATAAAGACCCCCATATCTTGAACAATAAAATCTGTACGCGACTAGGCTTAAATTTTCGAACTTCATGGTTTCGTTAACCTCGACAAATTTGACCCAGCAATGCTGTAACTTCTTTTACCAGTCTCAAAAGTACGTTTTCTAGATGTCTTCACAGTAGGTCTTTTTGGCGGCGATAACCTCAAATTTCTGCCTGATGAGTGACTTCGACACTCACGGAGCTAAGTCTGTATATAGGGCAACAGTTCGTAATATTCGACTAATTTGACTATAGCGAGAGAAAAAGTGTGAACCGGTGGCTTGTCATTTTTGAAGGAATTCTCGCCAAATGGGACTTTCTGCACTTTGGCGATGAATCGGCCCAATAATTGGACAGAATAGAGCTCTTTGATTTCGCTCTTTTGCCAGTAGCCGATGTAGATCTCATGTCGCGAGTTCCGCAAAACTGTGCTTATTACTCTTCCATACGACAGGACAGCAGTCACCTTCTTCAGAGCACGTTTTCCGAGTGAAAGCTACTATTTTGGTAGTTCCTTGGTGTATGGTGTAGAGCCCTAGCTGTATGCTTCATCGACGTTCACTAAATTCTGCGGAAACTTCGTCACATTGCTCGAAGACAGCGTTAAAATGGTATCACTGTTGAATTTGTTTTCTAAAGTGAGCATCCTTATTAGGCATCCATAGCGCGGACAGCTTTTTCATATCCATGCAATCATTTGAGATACTTCCCGTCACTGCAATATCGCCCACTTTCAACCTGAGGTTTGTCAGTACGAGATCGTTGACTTTTGTCAATTCATTCTCCATGGGTGGCATATTTTAGGGTACCTGCGAGTGTTGTCATAAAAAAGACACAACTGATCAAATCTACTGCCACTGAATGAGAAGTGTTAGCATACATAGTACCTAGGCACTCTTTCATTAATTATTAGAAGAAACAAATGGCCGGCCAATATTGCCCTTTTTTTATCTTTTAAGACTGAGAGCAAAGCCCACTTCCACACGGGCTCTCAGCATAACTTCGAGTCCTATTTGATAGACTTACTTCATCTCCTTCTTCGGATGGAAGGCTTGATCTAGGCTTCAACCAACATGTGTCTGTAGCTGGCCAGCTGCCTCTGATTTCTGAAACCCGGTTTTTTGAGGTCTCTCTTGCTTGCACCATTTCAAAACAGGACTTCGTCGGTTGCGTTGGTCCAATACCTGATAATTTTACAGGCCCGATCAGATTTTTCTATCTACACTACAGGGCCTAGCTGTCTTAAGTCCGTATGTGCTTGAATAGACCCATGTTTGGGTACAGTCTGTAGAGTGGAGACCTCTCCTCTATCGCTAACAGCCCTAAATTCGCACATAGAACTTTTCTCTCCAAAAGACACATGGACGAGGCGCCTATGTGATGACTTTGCTGGTCAAAAATCCTCTTCAGTAAGTAAAACATATGTTGTGTGGCTTATGGCACCATTTTGTTAAAGCAGCAGTCCTTCTTTGCAACTGAGGCCAAAGATACCTAAACTGCTCTTCGACCCAATTTAAGAATTGGCTACGCTAAAAATGGTCCAAGTTCTTGTGGCCTTAGTTCTTTGGTCAACTTGATCTTCTTTGGATGAAGGCCAAGATCTTTTCGTAAAATTCGCCACAATGGCCACACAGAGATGCACAAATATTGAATCAGCATCTGACTGATTGATTTGTGCCCTCTTGAATGGAAGTACTATTAGTGGCGCTATTTCTTTTCTTTCCTGCGCCCACCTCTGTGCCTCACTGATAATTGGAAGATTGTGTAATGAAAATGTAGATTCAATGGTGTATACAAGACGTTGTGATGATGTGCCAGGCAAAAGGTGACGTCGAAAAAATATTTTTAGTGCTTTTAACGTTGGGGTGAGTTGCAAGAGTTGCTCAAGTGTGTACTGCTTCATAGGGATATGCTAATTAAATATGAGTATGTATGTATGTATAAAAAACATAAATAAATTTTACTTCCTTTAACGTTCCTCGTTCAGTCTGATTTTTCAACAGAGAGCTCTGTTACTCAATTGCCACTTCAGATCAAGGTAACAGCTTGCAAGTCCTTAACTACCAGTCTATTGCGATGCGCTGACCGAGAAGTTGGTTTAATGTGCTTCCTTGAAGTTGCTATTATCAAGTAAATAGTAAATTCGTTTTTCCATCGCTTACAGTCAAACTGATTTCAGCCGTTTCCGATTCAATTCCAGCATACCCCTTATCTTCACCCAATTGCGTCAAATTCATGCGAATGAGCCAGCAGCTGAACAGATTTTTTGGAAAACCTTGCTACTGGTGTTGACTTGTGAGTTGACAGGTTTACAAAAGAAAAATAACAAATAATGTCTTGTCGTCTTGTCTGAAACATTTTTTGATTTTTAAAGATCTTGGAGATCTCATTGTCAACTTCAACGTAGCTGCAAGCCCTCTACATTTATAACCTTCTCCATTTCACAAGTTTGATAGCTGTGCCATAACCAAAACTATCCACGTTGCCATTTGCGACCTTGAAAGCGATGAATAAGGGGTGTGTGTCGATAAACATTTCTTGGGTCTATAGCAGTGCGAAAAGGTACTGCACGATAGTAAGTTCCAAAGAAGGTTGACGAGATGTGAATGACGACACTCGCCCTGGACACCCCGGCACATCAAGAACTGATGAAGATGTTGAGAAAGTGAAGAAAATTGTTATGAACAATCGTCGAATCACTAAATAAAGGGTGTCCCAACAAGAACGCAATATTTAAATTTGGCGCCCTTCGAATTATCATTGTTTGACAATTGAACAATTATTATTGTTTGTTAGTAGAAGGTATAAGGTTAATAAAAATGGAGGGGTACACGAATGAACAACGCATTCTTATTGTGAAATTGTTTTACCAAAATGGTGAAAGTTTTGCGGCTACAGTTTGCAAATTGCGATCAATTTTGGGTTACAATAATGCTCCAAAAGAGTCAACTGTAAAGCGATTAATGGAAATTGGAAATTAGCTGAAACTGGGTCTGTAACTGATGTAAAGACAACAACGCACCTTCGACCAGGTAGATTGACCGAAAATATCGCAGCAGTACGTGATGATGTCGCTCAGACTCCATCCACCTCAATTCGACACCGAGCTCAGCAAATTGGCGTTTCCAAATCTACTATGCAACGAATTTTGACGAAAGATTTGCAACTTCATGCACACAAAGTTCAACTGACTCAGGAACTGAAGCCAGCTGACCATGCACAGCGAAGGGAGTTCGTTAAGTGGGTATTGGAGAGACAATATGAAAATGCTGATTTTACCGATAAAATCATCTTTAGTGACGAGGCCCATTTACATCTTGATGGCGAGGAAAATCCTCGAGTGATTCACGAGAAGCAAATGCATCCTCAACGTGCCACTGTGTGGTGTGGATTTTGGGCTGGAGGAATCATTTGACCTTTTTTTTATGAAAATGAGTCACGTCAAGCGCAAACAGTCAATGGTGCTCGGTATCGGGAAATGGTAACCAATTTTTTCGTGCATAGAATTGAGGATATGAATGTGGAGGGGATGTGGTTTCAACAAGACGGCGCCATATCTCATACAGTCAGAGAAACAATTCAATTGCTGCATCAGTCATTCCCCGGTTGTGTTATTTCGCGTTTTGGAGACCAGAATTGGCCGTCTAGATCGTGCGATTTAACACCAGTGGACTTCTTTGGGGTTTTTTGAAGTCGATGGTTTATGCGAATAAGCCGACGACGACTCCAGCCTTAAAAGACGAAATTGGACGTTGCGTTAATGAAATACCGCAGCATTTAAGCAAAACGGTCATTGAAAATTTCATTAAAAGATCGCGTATGTGCCAACAAAAGCCGCGGCGGCCATCTGGCCGATGTGTTATTCCACACATAACCCCATCATGTCTACTTTATGATATAATAGAGAATTCACGATTTTTTTTTAAATATCTGCGTCTTATTTAAAATTTAAATCTTGCGTTCTTGTTGAGACACCCTTTATAGGAGATGTTCCTGAAGATGTCGTCATATCGGTTGACTTATGGTATGGAATTGTTTCGGAAATTAAAAGCATAAAGCTTGTGGAAACTAAGTTCGTTCCAAAATTGTTGAATTTGCTTTTGTTTGATAGTAATTTTTTAGCCAAATACAACTGTATCGCCGTGGTCGCCGTGGCATAGTGTAAGTGCGTCGATCGCCGCGCAGAAGGTTTAGCTTCGATTCCAGGACGTGACACCTCACATTTTTTCACGGCACCGCCGTTTTTGAGTTTCTGACAACACCCAAAGAGTTCCAATTGTCTATTAAAAGCTTCTCAAATCTCGGCGTTCGGAGTCGGCAAAAACTACTACTCGTGAGAGAACAGTAGCATGCACAACATGAGTAGTTGTTGTAGAAGCTACGCCCTGGTCCGTTGTGGGCTGTAGTGTCACCCAATTATTATTATTACAACCGTATTCACCAGAGTTGAACCCTGTTACTTTTTCCTTTTACCAAGAGAACCATGAAAAGGCGACGTATAGCGGCAATGGAGGAGATACACAACGAAGCACTGAGAAAGCTCAAGAGCAAACCAAAAAGTGCCAATCGGGTTGAATTGGGACCACTTGGGGTTTTCTGAGAACGCTGAAAATTCACCATGTCACTAACGTTAACACTCGCTGAGTATTGTCAGTAATTGGAGAAAATCACCGTTGGGTAGTGGGTAAGAACGTCGACTTACATGCTGAACGTCACACGTTCGATTCCTGGACTCGCATCTCGCATCCCGCATCTATTCACCGCACCACCCACAGAGTGTACTCATATCCACTTAAAAACTTCTCAAATCTGATCATTAGGAGTCGGCAATAAACAGTCAGTCGCCTCTAGTCGTGGAAGGACAATAGTACGCTGAAGAACCTAGTCCCTGATCTCTGCAGTCCCGCTCAAGCCGTTTATAATGATATATTTTTGATCCACCTGAAATTCGGCTGAAACTTCCAGCTTCCGATAAATGTGTTGCGTCTCCGTATGGAAGCAGGCAGGTTTTCTGCTTCCCATCTCTAACAACCGGGAAGGCGCGTAATGCAATTCATTTGTGGGCTCAAAAGGGAATTTTTTTAATTTCCCCGTTTTTCAACTGCAATCAAGACTCGAGTGTTCATCTCCAGAAACATACCTCACAGCGGATATAGGTCAACCGTATCAGTACGGTGGGTTAAAAGCGTTTCTGTCAATGATACATGCTTACGGCTCAGCCAGTTCTCCTTTATTTTCGATGAAATTTTCATACGAAGGCTGCTTCATCAAGATTTCAGCACACATTCGGATCGGTGGTGCGAGAGATTTAATTCGCTTGACTACAGTTTGTTTATTTTATTTACGTCATGCTTGAGCATGAAGTTTTCAGCAAACACACCCCACACTGCCCTCGCAGCTAAAGCAACAAGCCGGGCCGCGATAGAGACGAGACACGGAATTTCTGTGGCAAAGATTATCTGGAAAGTGTTCCAGCAAAGCAGTACTCCAAGCCAAACGTTCTCAGTCGTCAATCGAACGTTCGTACATTCGCTGCTGCTGTGTGGTAAAATGCCTAAGCTTTCGCTTTTGCTTGTCATTTGCTCGGTTCTTCTCAGTGTCACGGTATTGTCAAGCGCGAGCCTTTTTGGTCGTCGCACTACAACGACCACGACCACAACTGAACAACCAACAACTAAGGCATCGGTCAGTTTGTGGCTGGAGAACAATATTCCAAAGATTGCCGACGGCTGTACCGGTCATTATGTGTGCAAGAAGAAAGTCAAACACGGCAGTGGAAGAGTTTGCGTGAAGTATTGCCTGAAGAAGGTCATGTGTCCGGCAAATGTAGCCGGAGTGCCAGCAACAATCAGCCCCGACTGGTGTGTGCTCCTCAATCAGGATGCGCTGGACGAGGTCGAAGCAGCTGCCAATGAAGTTGTGCCCGTGATGCAGGTGAACATGATTGATTTTCCATGTCAGCCGGGTTATTTGCCCGACAGCAGGGGCCGCTGCCGAGAGGTCTGGTAAAGTTGTTTTCCCATCGAAAAGCACCAGAAATAAATTGAAAAATAAACGAACTGAGGCGTTGTTTGATTGAAAGTGGGTTATGTTCGCTTAAGAGTGTTCGGCTGTTGTGTGCACTCAGCATGAGTGTTAGTTGATAGTGGGGTCAAGGTTTGTTGATAAGACTGATAGTGTTAGGCGTTGGTTGTACGAATAAGTGTCCAGTTGGATGTTCTGCTTGAGTTCAATTGAGTTTTTTTTTGTGTGCAAATGGTTTGAAATGAAATACATGCGAGTTCTATTTGTTGCTTACGTTGAGATATATTTTTCCCAAACTTACAGCTGTTGAAAGTTTTGCTTTTATCCTGCTCTAGCTCTTGAGTTTCTGACCGAAAAACTTTGCAAACAATTCAGTCGTCTTTAGAATTCCTTGAAGAGTTCAATGGTGGTTGCCTTATAATTGGCAAGATCTTCTGCAGTTCGTCACTTTCGAAGCGGAAAACCACGCCATGAATCAAATCCCTTCCCTCAGTAGGAATCAAAAGTCGCTCCCTAGCATATCCAAATGGCGTGCCATCCCCGCCAAACCCAGAAACTAAATCCATCCTGCGACCGTCATCAGTTCAGTGGCGTTATTGATCGATGGGTGTGCAGTAACACCCCCTCCTCATGAATAAACATTTTCTTCGACAATTTAATTAGTCCCGAGAACAATGCAAACTGCTGTTTGCCAATCAACACTGTTTTTGCTGCGATGCACTGCCAAGTCCGCGCCTTGTCCTCCGGGATTTCCAGGACCAAGAACAAGAGCGAGCAAAAAAGCGCGTTCAGATAAATTGCTTATTAAGTTCGCAACAGCGCCACCCACTGCCTGTGAGCAAGCGCTGCTGCGAGATAATTAATAACAAAGGACATCGTAAGTTTGTCCGTGTAAATCCAAATATTGAATCGCATCGGGAAACGGGTAAATTTATTTGCAATCATTGGCTCCATTTATTAAAACAATATTTTTTGTCCCGGTGCCTGTTTTTCTTTTCACCTCGTGCTTGTGTGGGAGGCGTGGGGTGGTTGGGTGAAATGAGTGGAATGGGAAATGTAACACAGCTTGGGAGGTGTGTTTGCTTTTGAACCCAGCCCCGTGTGCAGTGCGGGGCGGACATCAGAAATGACAATAGTAAATCATGCGGTGCTGTCAAGTCAGTACGCGGCCAATTCGTTGTCGTCGATGCACCGGCAGTGGTGCACGGAGTGATACGAGCGGAGGAAGTGCGAGCAGAGTGCCTGGTACTCGCGTGTGAATTGTTGAACAGGCGAGCTGTGGGTACGTTTACAGTATCACCTTCATCCCCAGTGGGCAATCGTTCCCAAGTAGCAGGCAGCCACGTAGAGTGAGGCTGCGGAAGTGTGGACGGGACAACTGAATAAACGATTCGGGAGGATATAACAAACAAATCGAGTGTTATTGCCGTTAATTGGTGGTTGACCTGTTGTGGCGCACACAGGAGTCCATCACGATATGATGTGGTATTTACACATGTGACTCTGTGCATTGTAATGAATTACATTCCTCATATTTGCGGTCGAATGGGAGGCGTATGCTGTGCACAAGAGCCACCACGGAGCCGCTAATAAGTCGTGTGGGAGTTACAACACGACGATAGTCGATATGCGTGCAAATTCAAATGACCATATGTGAGCATGCATGTGAACGGTACTGGCATGGAGATGAGCTTAGCTGCGATTCAGTTGGTATTCGACGGAATGGATAGAGATTCGGTTTGGTGTGGGGATAATGAGTGACTTTGCGGTGATGAGGTGAATTTGAGTGAACGAGGGGAGAGGTGAGAAGAGGTGGACTTGGAGTAGAGAAAACACACGACAAGGCTGTAGATAAGTGAGTGATGCGTATAATCCATGAAATAAGAGATATTTGGTCACTAAATAGTGTTGGTGTCCGCGCAGATTGGTTCATTTAGAATCATTTGGAACCTGGCCCGGATTTTGGCAAGGCAGTTCGCTGTCGTTTCAATCTAGTACCGGAGTGGATAGTGCGGAGGACGGGTGTTAACATGGAAGGCACTATCTTCTTCAAATCAGTACAGTCATTGGGTTACGCAGACGACACTGATATCGTTCCTCAATGCCAGTGGGCCGTGATAAAAGCTTTTACGCCAATTGAAGAACAGGCCTCCGCCGGAGCTGGTCTCAAAGTTAATGAGGATAAAACCAAAAATATACTTTCAAGCAAAAATTCTTGGACAAAACGTTGCGGTCGGCAGTAATTATTTTAAGGAAGTGTTGGGATATGCGGATGACATCGATATCTTCGCGCATTCCCAACGTGCCGTAGTGGAGACTTTTGCGGCAATTGAAGAAGAGGCGAAGCGAGCTGGTGTTAAGATCAACGAGGGGAAAACAAAGTATATGCTGTCGACTAAGAAACGTTCCGTCACACAACACCTAGGACAAAATGTAAAAATCGACGACTATATTTTTGAGGTAGTAAAGGAGTTTATCTACCTCGGAGCAAACGTTAACTCCACAAATGACATCACAGTGGAGATCCGACGTACAACCACCCTTGGCAACCGATGCTACTTCGGTTTGTCGAAACAACTGGAGTCAAAACTTCTGACTCGAAGGACCAAAGTCATGCTCTACAAGACCAGTCCTGCTTTATGGAGCTGAAAGCTGGACGAAAAGCAAGTCTGCAGAGCTGATTCGTGGTGCCTTCGAAAGAAAAATTCTACGTCGGATATATGGTCCCGTCTGCGAGGAAGGTGAATGGAGGAGAAGACATAACCGCGAACTCTACGAGCTGTACCAGGATGTGGATGTAGCCCGGAAGGCAAAAATCTGTCGACTACACTGGCTCGCCCACATCGAACGCATGGACAGCAACGCTCCAGCGAAGAGGGTCTTCGAATCTGAGCCTCCTGGTTCGAGAAGAAGAGGACGACCGAACCTCCGGTATAGTGACCAAGTCATCGCGATATGGCCTGATAAAAGTAAGTAAGTAGGCGTTTATCTAACTGGGGGCGAACGTGTACTTTCCAAACGAAATCTTGGCGAAGATCCGTCTTAGGATTCGACTTGACAACGGTGCTGTTTTGGGTTGTCTAAACAGCTGGTGTCTAAACTCAAGACCCAGTCTAAACCTGAAAGATATGCGAAAAAGCTGAACTGAAAATTGGGGCCTTCGATGATGGATATATTGTGCTGTTGGAAGACAAAATACACTCACACTGGCTCAAAGGGTCTACGAAGCCCAGCTTACAGGTTCGAGAAGACGAGGAGTACCGAACTTGGGAACAGTATGTGATCGTCAAGGATGAAAGGCAAAAGTAGCTCAGGCCTTGATCCTACGTAGGTTTAAGGTCCGTCCATTTGTCTGGAACTACAAAACTGCCACGAAAATGAGAAGGGGCTGTAGATTGTAATAGGCAATGTGTACATGATGTGGCCGCCCTTTTGTAGTGGATTAATGCGTCCACTAACTCGCTGAAGGCCTACAGTTCGATTTCAGGACTGAACACATCACACATTCCCAACAGTAGCACTTTGCCTCTAGTTCCTCTATTTGCCTGATGAATAGCATCTGATTCGAAAATTTCACGTGAATCGCTTTGGATCTATGTTGCAATGGAAATGGAGATTGTGACAGATAAACGAACAGACGGGCATGCCATGAAATATGTTTCGAAAACCCAATCGTATTGGAAGGTCAATTTTTGAGTTCACATATTTTTTATTAAAAAAACGTAAAAACTACATCACTCGAAATATTGTCATCCCTCTGATAATTCCGTCTTCTCTGGTATCGATCCAATCATTTCTTTCAAGAGACGCGAATTGGTGACCCCAAAAATCGTCTCAAATCTTTCAGAAACGCCAATAGTCGGGAGGAGCACGGTCTGGAGAATACGCCGGTTGTAGTAAGACCTCCCATTTCAGCGTTTTTAGGTATTTTTGACCGCTAAAGCAACAGCTGCGTCGCTTTTCTATGCCTTTGAGTCGTGTCTGGACGTACATCACACAATGCATGGCTCGTTCCCATAGTTTAAAGCATTAAATAAGTCTTCACATCAAACCACGATACATAAGGCCTCTCTAAAATAATCGAGAAAGAAGACCTTCATTTGCCAGGCAACTTATGTTTAAATAAAACTGCCTTTAAAGCGAAACACCTACATACAAGCGAATGTGTGCAGACCCACGTCAAGCGCCTGCAGAAGGCATGCACACCGCTCTGATTTATACGAGAGAACACGTCGTTTTCTGTCATTTTATTCACATGGCTTAATTAAAATCTTTTATCAATGTGACAATAAATTAATTTTTCACCCTCCCCGAAACCGATGGGAGATTTTCGTGCACACAGCACAAAATGAATGTAAACGGAACAGCGATTCTCCCCCCCAATAAACCACGACTGAGTTTTCCCGTATTACGCAACAGCAGGGGCGTACTGGCGGGATATTTTTTGAATTGGGCGCTCAGGTTTTCTGTGTGGTGTTTTGGGAAAAGAGAAGTGCATTGGGCAAGTTTGAGTTTTACTCCAATGCAAAGGGTTTCGTTTTTTATTTAATACAAGCAATTTAAGTATTTTACGTGTTTGCTAAGCTACAAGCTTCAGGTATGAAACAGGAATGTGTTAAAATTCGGCAGCCGATTCCAACCGAGACTCAAAGTCTTAACATTCTTACACTCATACACACGGCCCTTAACTGATCTAGCACGATCAATCCTCATTCCCATATGGGTGGACGAACTTTATGAAGAAGGTGAGGAGAGATGAATGTGTGAGATGCCACAGAGGTTCGTATAGCTGAATCTGTGCCTGAGTAGGAAACATAGACTTTGACGTCTTTCAGGTTTATAGCGGTACCTTAAGATAAAAGTTTGTCAACTGAACTGCTTCTTACACAAGACCTGTCATTTAAAATGCTTATGCATTGCATCAGTTCAGTAATTTGCCTCAACTTTACACATGCTTAACAAACCGCAAATAAATCATATAGACACAAGTTCACTAAGTCAATAATGATATCTTAAATAATGATCGCTTAAAAATGTATAAGATATGAAAAAAAAATTTTAACGGATAACTAGTCGAACGGACGCACTGAAATTCTAAAAATTTTGTTGCTTGAGAACGAAACCTTAAACAAGCAATTTGGGCAAGGTTGAATTGTGGGTTTTGCTATGAAATAATGGTGAACAGAAAGGGATGCGGGGTAAGGGGGTAATTGCTGGTAATAAGTAGGGGCAAGGGGGATAGTTGCTGAAAAATAACTAGTTATCCAACCTATCCAACAATGTAAACTGTTATTTTGCTAAACTGAACTGCATGTCCTCCCAGACAGTGCTACAATTCCTTAAATAGCTGTGGACCAACTGTGGATGGCGGACATTGAATTTTTATGGGAAACCCATGCAAACAGGTCAGTTCTGCGATCGCATTATCCTTGTAGGCAATTTTTAACATTTCGTCAGATTTAACGAACAAAAGGTAAAACTTTACGGCTGCGCACTGTTCCCACTCGAGTTTGCAATTACAAAACCGACGAGGACACAAAACAAAAAATCGCACAAGTCGAACAGAACTTTCTGTGGGCTAGAGCGGCAGGCTATCAGTGGTCTTCGCACACTTAGGTCGCCATTGGGCTCATTATGACGAAGAACGGATAGATCCCTTTTAAAGCATTGTAAGCTAGCTATGCAGCTTTTGAGGTTTTCTATGCAAATGTCACTGTGTTCACGTAATATGTCAATTGGTTTGAGCTTAACAGTCGCACAGGAGATGAGCGATGGACCAGAGATGGAGATGACACCTTCTCCTCGTCTCTGCAGCTCGCACAGAAGTCCTTTTGGAGGGAAGTTGGATCTTAGAGCGTGTGTTACGTTGGCTAAGAGGACTGTTATGCCGCCTGTTTTGATCGGTAGACGCATTTTGTCTAGTCTAAAGGGTGATGGAGAGAGTTGCTTAGTTTTAATACAAGTAGGACTCTCTGACCAACTTCTTTTTCGTTTGCTTAATGCATGTGCTGTGAGCAGGTGATGCATTGTAGCGAAGGAAATAGCGGCAAATGGTAGTTCAACAGTTTCGCAGTTGTCCTGGGTATGACAGAGAGTCCATTATCAAGTGGATTTTGAAGAACTTGTTCATCCCCATACAGCCAAGAGTTTTGTCTGTCTGCGCAGAAAGATTTAGCAGCGACCTTTAGTCAGAAAAGTGCCTCCCTCATTACCATAATCTGTGACTGAAAGACATAGCAGTGTGAGCGAAGATTGAAGAAGAGACGGAGGCTTAGGTCTCTGGACTAGACCCCAGGCCTGTGAACAGTCCGTGAAAAAGAGACTCTGAGAGTCCCAGCCCGCCCGTTTTGCTGTCTCAAAAGTTGACGCTTTGACTAGGATAGTAATATACGCCCCTAGCGGCGTAGAGTAAGTGGTTAGCCTCAACGCCAACGAAGGACAAGAAAACAATCGACAAATGGCAAGCGCCCTTTTTCATACAATCACGCTCCCGTCCCGTGTACATTCACTGTTTAATGAAAATTAAATTGAAAGCGCAAAATAATTCTCGCTTCTCTCAGTAATTCCCACCAGGCCTTCTCGTATGCAGCCCGTCACTGATCAACCCACGACTACGCACACGGCGCGGATATCGCGTCTCGTCGAAAGTTCAAACCTTTCAGATGGCTATAGCACGAACAAAAAACAAAGTCGAAAACATGGAAAATAACGGTTTCATCTGAAATCACCATGTGCCCAACTTGACATGTGAAACTTAATTAAATAAATCACATTTGGGATAAATGGAAAATTAATTTTCGAACGGCCCCTTCCCCTGCCTCCGTATCCCTGGAGTGGTCTCCATCACAGTGGCGGCCGAAAGCGAACTGCAACGTTCACGCTGGTTCGATGGTCCCTCGGATCGCTCGCATTCGGAAACAGAGACAGGACGCAAGATATAAAGTGAAATTCAAGTTTCAACTTTGTCTTGAATTTAAATTAAATTCTATTTCTGCGTGCAAATTAAGGGACCGCGTGTACAAAGTGCTGCCGAGAGTAATTGAATGAGCGGCGGCGGCGACGGCGGCGATGCTGGCAAAGGGAACGACAACGGCAACGGATGTCCTTTAGGGATCCTAATAGCGAATGGAATCAACATAATTTGAAGAAAGAAAGTTTAATTTGAATCCACCTTGTGCTGGAATACTCTGTGCCGGATGTTGACAAATTTGTCTACGTGACTGTTTGGTGTATAATGAGCCGGAAGCCGGGCGTGTGATGCGCACCGTCTAACGAGGTTAGGCAAGGTGGGTGGGCCATCCTTGAATTAAGCACAAGCAGAGTGATGGACGTAGCATCAGGGCCACCAGGTGAAGATAACAGTGTGTCGTCGGTAGGACTTTAAACACACACACACCCCCGTCGGTATGAGGGCATTTATGCGAGAATGATGAGCCTGCAAAAGAAATATTCAAAACTAATGGGAGCTCGGACAGATGTTTCATATTCTGTGTAGTCGTCCTTCCCGCCACTGATAATGACTTGATTGCTAAAGTGGTATCCGGTCCTCTGAGTAGCAACAAAAAAACCACTCTTTTGTAGCCGTATGGATAAGGGAAAGCACTCAAATTGAATCTTCTCCTGTCAATCACTGCAGATGATGGGCGGCGAATATTGATTCATCGGGGCGGCATAGTGGAATGAAGAGCGTTCCGAGTGAGTGTGTGCGTATGAGTTTTATCTGCCGAGGCCGAACGTCGGGACACAAATCAATACTCATCTGTTGTGCAGGTTTAGAGAGTTGAGATGAAATCTCAGGACTCGCTGGCAGTTAGCGTGATTTATTTTCACCGTAAGTGCCTTACCTGGGATTTGATGATGGAAAATTGATTTCTACCATTGATATGTCCATTGCCCACTGTAAATCAGATTCTCCTCTTTATGAGTTGAATGGCTGACGTATATCGGGTAGACTGCGTATAGAGAGCTGGTCTGTGTATAACCTGGAATGGAATGTGATCGTAAAAATATGGAATTTGTGAGAGTTCTGGGAATGGTGTTCTGCTTAATCACCTTTTAACATTTCGAATTGTGAATATAAATCGGGAATGCAGCACATTCCTGTTATGGGATGGACAATACAATGGGATACATGGTCTGCAAATGTCAGGTTTCTGCTCTCTTTTGATACATTTTTGAGAAAACATCTTAATTTAATTTCAATGAAGTACATATTGGCTATAATTGCCTAATACCCCGTGTCAGTTACCAGCTAGTTTCACGATTCCGGCGAAAACGTGATTTTCAGCGGCTTTTCGGTCGATCAATTTGTTACCATCAAACGAGTTCTACAGAAATCAAAGCCGATTGCAATCAGAGGACACAAGGTCTGGGCCATACGGTGGTTGTATCGAAACATTCCATTGACGCTTCGTTAGTTTGTTCAGGGTCATTAAAGATGTGTGTGGGACTTAAATCATTTTCCTTTACCGATAATTGATCACTTCAAAAATAACTCGATGGAGTGTGGCAACTTCAGCAGCACTTCCCTGATGGTTTTTTGTTCAATTTCCTTGGGTTGGCCTAAGTAAAATCTGACTATCGATCTTTTTGGAGTAACTTAGTCGTCAGCTGCACGGATGTGTTTAGTGTCTCCGCTATCTCCTTAGAATCCCCGTGTCGTAATCTTGTTCCATCAATTTCATCAACTTTTTCAGTGACAAGTCAACCAGTGCGTAATACATTCTGAACGTCGAAAGTTCCAGAACCGGATTTGACCAATCACAGAAAAACATTTACATCGTAGAAAATCAACAAGAAAGCAAAGTGACATTACAAGGGAACTAGGCCTTCATCAGCAAATATTTCCAACCATTTAAAAAACAATTGGACAAACAAGGAAGCTCGATGTTTGGGTGGTACGTCAAATAATTATTAAATGTCCAAATTTCTATTTGGTTGGCAAAATTTTTCTAACACCCGATATATAAATTCAAAATTGAATAAGGTCTAAATGAGTGTGCCTTTCGATTATTGCGCTGAGGCTTGCATCGAAGATCTGAATTCAAATCTTGAACTCGATCTTGGTTCATCTTTTATTTAACAGAGGGGACCCGCTAACGCAGGACAGCAGAAGAGCGGGTCGATCGAGAAGTACATCACGCAGAATAGAAGAAGAGGACTCCGGACAGCTGAGGCAGAGTTTGAAGAGAGCTGAAAAGCAATGCGAGAAACCGCACAGGATGTGGTGGGCAGGAGTAGTACAGACCCTAGGCCCCCAAGCGGATACAGTCACTAAGAAGAAGAAACCTCTCTCAAGTTGCCAGATATAATTGGAGGTCATATAGAAAGCGTTTTTTTTTTGGTATGTACCCGTTTGTTGTGTAGTCGCCGTGGCGTTGTGGTAAGTGCGTCGACCGCCACGTAGAAAGTCTAGGTGCGATCGCATGTTTTCGCGGCAGCACCTCTTTCAAGCTACTGACAACACTCAAAGAGTATCAATTGGTGATGAAAGGCTTGCCAAATTCGTTCGGCGAAAAACTGTAGGTCCCTTCTACTCGTGAGGGAACAGTAGCACGCACAACACGAGTGGTTGTTATAGAGGCTCGGCCCTTGTCTCATGTGGGCTATAGTGCCACCCGATTATTATTATTATTACTCGTTTGTTGTGGGTCAAAGGCCTTCGATCATTATCGTTTTTTGTATTTAATTCATTTTGCATTTCCCGTATTAATTCTATTAGAAAATAATTCTATTGCGTTTTCGCATCGCTTGACTACTGGTTATGCGGTTAGTTAGATACAAATAGAGATTAAGCCTCATTCTGTTGCCTGCTGATTTTTAATGATTCCGAATGGTTAGCTTTCATGCCACTGTTGCTAATCGACAAGTGCGCGATGCCTCTTCAACATCGAAATAAAAAAAGCCACTCTTAGGTCATGTGTTCCATCACAGAATCCTCATCATAAAATGCACACATTTCTCGGAAACTAGTTTTGGCGGGTTTTTCTTTTTATTAGCAAAAATTCATCACAATGCCTTTTTTTAGCTCCTTCACTTATATTGTAATCAGTTTTCCTTTTCAAAAGAGTTTTTAACAGAGCAACAAATCACAAAACTATTTTCATAAAATTTGTTCCACTGGGGCGTATGTGAAACAAAATATTGGACCGGGTTTAACATGTGTTCCTGAATTCCATCAAAGGTTGTGATCAAGTATGGAACGGTAAAGGAGTGTAAATCATCAAGCAGTTGAAGTGCAGGGTTACATTATCTAACCCTACGGATGCGGTTCTTAACTAGATATCGACGTTAGTTATAATTTTAGTTTTAAAATCACCTTCTGATGACCTTACAAAAAAATGTGTATTAAGTTTAGGATTTAGGACTCACTCAAAAAACCTCCAGTCATGAGGTCACTTCATCTTTGTACCAGATATATTTGATTGTGAGTCGAAGACAGTCTTGGTAGAAGCATTCTTGTAAATTCGCTCGATGTCATGGAGTCAGTGTTGTCAACCATACTTTGACTTCCCAACTATACCCACATTGTAAGATAGCTGGCATAAATCGCAACTTCGAAATCTTTCCATTTGCTTTAAACAGAGAGAGAGAGAGGAACGTACATCCAGCTCAACAACTTTTTTCCGAATGATCCAAGAATCTAATTTGCTGTTTTTTCGACTTCGGGCCCACTAAATCTTAAACTACAAACGTCTTGTAGAGCCTACCTTTAGTAATTTGAGTCAAGAATTTTTAATCTAGCGATTTCAAAAGACCCAGGCCAAAGGCGATGCAAAATCAGATCTCCAAAAAGTTGTCTGCAGGGACCTCACTTTCCACCATCTGATTCGAAAATCAGACCCGTATTCTTCTGAGGCTGATAGATGCTTCGTAACATGCAACGCACAAAGGTGCTCTGCAAAACGCTCGTTGTGATGGCTATCCAGACGGATGTAATGGGTTCTTTTTGTAATATGTATATTAAGATACCGTTAAATCCACAAAAACTGATTGTTTATTGTGCTTTATGGGTTGGTGGAATAATTGGTCTGTATTTCTTAAAAACTATGCTGACCAGATACGACCAGAATCTTACAGTCAATGGTCCGCTATGGAGCCATGATTACTAACTTTCCCGCTCTTCAGTGAGCAGGAGCTGTGGTTTCAACAAGACGGCGCAACATGTCAGACAGCTATGGCCACAATGGATCAATGGAAGGAAACGATAGGTAAACGCGTACTCCTTTCACTTGTCGGACTTGTAAATTGGCCTCTTCTTCTTCTTTTTCTTGTGGCGCTGCAGTCCGGGGTGGACCTGGGCCTCAACCAAAATGCCTGTCCAGCCAGCACGATCTTTCTCCAACTGCCGCCAGATGCGCACTCCAAGTTGATTGAGGTACTTCTCAACTTGTGTGCGCCACCTTAGCCTAGGCCGTCCTCTATTGCGTTGCACCTTAGCCGGGCCCGAGCAGTGGCGTCCATACGCTCTACATGGCCTAGCCATCTTAAGCGTTGTATCTCGAAAAGGCTAAGAGCTGCCTCATCCACTTTTAGTAGCGTCCAGGTTGCCGCGCCCTAAAGAAGAACTCGGATGATCAAACTTTTAAATAAAGCAAGCGTAGTCCTTCGGGAGAGGGCTTTATTACTCAATTGCCTCTTGAGCCCAAAGAAACAGCGATTGGCAAGAGTGATTCTGCGTTTGATTTCGGTACTGGTGATGTTTGCCCTGTTTACCGCGGAGCTGAGTTAGACGAAGTCCTTAACTACCTCGGAGTTTTTGCTGCCTAGTGTGATGCTCTGTCCGAGACGTCGATGTTGAACGTCCTTCCTTCATGACAGCATGTACTTCGTTTTGCCCTCATTTACCACCAGACTCATTTTAGCAGCTTCTGCTTCAATGCCAGAAATCGCCTCATTGACGGCTTGCTGCTTTCGTCCAATCACGTCAATGTCGACGGCGTAAACTAGCAGTTGAACGGACTATTGGAAGACCGTCCCTCTGATGTTCTCAAGGAGGATATTATAGAAGTCACATGACAGTGCGTCGCCTTATCTAAAACCTTTTTTGACATTGAAGGTCTCGGTGAGTTCGTTTCCTACCTTGACGGAGCAGCGAGAGTTCTCCATCGTTTGGTAGGAATGCCAAAACTAGACATGGCACTGTATAGCTCTTCTCTATGCACACTATCATATGCGGCTTTGAAATCGACGAATAGGTGGTGAGTGTCGCTCTCTTGGGTCTTTCGCAGGATCTGCCGTAGTGTGAAGTTTTGGTCGATGGTGGACTGCCCTGGCCTGGAACTATACAACCTATCAAGTTGTTGACGAACGGTTTCAGGTGTTCGTACAGTACTGTAGAGAGGATCTTGTACGCGATGTTAAGGAGACTAATCCTTCGATTACGTCAGCAAACTTGAAAACTCAACAAAAGCCATCTATGAGCGAAATCCGCAATCAGTTGCCAACCCAATATAATGCCATTAGATTATACTTTAAATTGAGTAAATCTCCTGTTAATTGAAAACAACCATACTCGCTTTATGTGGTCTCAGAATCCTACCCCTCTAAAAACGCCTTTTTGCCACGTATGATTTCACCATCAAAATGAGCCCGTAAATACCTTCCACTTCAAACTGCTTATATATTGCTACATTTTTGCACTTTCACCCACCTCCAATGTGGCGTAAGATTGTAACCAAGCTTAAATTCTTGCGACACAGAAGAACGGACACTTTAAAATGCAATATCTTAAGAGGAAACAAATCCATAAAGAAAATTTTCATTTTTCTCCAGCAATTTGGAGGTCTGCAATTCTTCCCCCCATCCACAGGCATTTTATGTTAGTCAACATGGAGGTCCTTTGACTGAAGTAATGCAAATGGAAATGACTGTTTCGGACACTCTGTCACTTTGTGAAATGACTTCCGCAACCAAATGGATATCCATTAGGTATTGGCGAGGAGTTACCATCGTCTGCCCTTTGAAAATGTATCTCCCTCAGACAGCGCACACAGCCATTATTCACTTTTTCTTCAATTTTAATTCGTTCATTCTTTCTTGCAAAAGACAATGGGCCACGACTAACGAAGACCGAAGAAAGGCGAACTTTTTGACTTCGCCTTTGAGTGTGGAAAGTTGTTGGAACCGTTCCGCAGCAGTTGGACGATAGCGTCGTATTTTTCTCTCAGAATATAGATGAGGAAAAAGTTTCAAAGTTTTCCAAATCGTTGGACAGGAGTGGGTGTTGGTCGGCTGTGGATGGTGAACGTCGACGGCGAGGGGACGGAATTTGTTTGATGTCAATCCAAATGCTAAAACATGAAGTTTGGTCACTTAATTTGTTTTCTGCTCTTGTTTTTTTGGCTCGCTTGTTTCTGTCTTTTCTTGAATACTCATTACAAGAGCAGCAGATGGATCTCCAAGCGAATACACGCCGATGCATAAGCTGAGCTGATGGTAATCACGCAAAATTGGACAGACAATGAAACGAAGAAAGTGTGCAGAATCCACGTGAAGGAATTAATTTCAACTTTTCCTTGAGTGCTGATAATCGCTCTCTCGAGAGACAGCTTAAGTCAGTAGCTCCTAACAAAACCTAACTTTCTGTGTGGGTATGGTGAAATGTCATATTAAATGTCATGAAGAGACGTGTAGCGTTGCCATGTCCTTAAAAACTGCTTTGATGGTTTTCCAGCTGATGATGAGCCAAAGTCAGTGTGAAGGTTTGAATCTTTTGGAAACCTCCGATCTCCGGAACCTTGGATTTCAAGAAAATCCACGAAGATATGTTTTATGCAAATGTGAATCACAAGTGCTCTAAAAGGGGAAAACATTTCGTGAAACGTATTAACATTTTAAGTCAACCATTCCGCGAGGGAAGTTCCACTGAAAATCAGCATTTTATCCTTTTGCTGTAACGACGACAACTGGCTTACGTTGGCAGCATTATTATTGAAAGGGCATTGTAGCTGCCACTGATTGAAGGAAGAAAATAAACTGATATCATGTCCTGGAGTTAGTGGGACAATTCGATAAACGCATAGCCTACAAGAGAATAGTGCAAATTCTGAAAAAGTGGCTTTTTTATTTGACTTAAATTTCTGCCCGGCGAATGTCTGGTTTGGAAATGAAAAAAAAACAACTCCAAGACATTGACCCATTCTGTGAGCATTTTTGATCTCCGACTGAAATGATTGTTTGCCTAAATCTTTAAAAACGCCACTAAGTCGGTTTCACGATATCGGGCGAAAAATATGAACGAAAAGCGCCCATTGGCGGTTATGGCAGACCAAAACACCAGTTTCAATACTGCCAGTATCTCGACAACGAAGTTAGCTTTGAGACATAAATAATTTTTTCATGTTGAGATGCTGAAGGGCTCTAACGATACCTACTTGTGGCTTTGCAGCCCACTTTCACGTTTGCATTCCATCGCGGATGGAAAGAGGGATCCAAAGTACCTCTTAAAACTTGATCCCTCAGAAAAGGCTTTGACACGTCGTACTCTTAGAAGATTGAAAAGTGTGAGCGGTATCTTTTTAATCATAGAGCTGAATGTCTTCGAATGAGGCAGTGCTTGAATTGCCAGAACTGTGAGCATGTGTCCACAGATTGCTTTGCCCCGCCAATGTTCGTCAGGTGTAAGGACAGGTACAAACTTCGGCTTGGTGTGATTCAAAAAGAACCTTTCTTATGTATATACACTTTCAAACGTATCAAATCAAACTTATAACTACAAATTGTGTATACATATGTACGCATGTGAATCAGTATAATGTAATGTGTCTGACGTATTCACGATGAAGACTGTTTTTGCTTTTATTTATATCGGTATTGGATACCTTGGACCTACATGGTCCATCATCACACACTCAAGGGGCTAATGCCAAAGAGGCAACAGTTCGTATACCCAATTCGACGAATATGGCTGTGGCAACGGTGGGGTCGATGCGTTGTCATAGTGCTACTTGTTTCTTCCAAATGGTACTCCATATCGGCAATTCTACGTCGGCATATATTTTTTTAAACATTTCATACTACTCATAGAGCCCTTTGACCTTTACGCCCTTTCCGAAGTAGCCGATGTATCATCATACGTTGTGAATTTCATCACAGTCTTCACTTTCTGCGGAACATGTTAGCCGGGTGAAGTCCCAACTTTTCCTTGATCACTGTTTTTTACCAAAGGATTCATGGTTCGTCAACGGCCACGAAACAGAAACTCCTCCTCTACCGTAAACTGATCTTACGGCTGTCTTTGTTGTTCTAAAATACGGCACTCACCGCACTCTTAGCTTTCTAATGTCAAATATTCCATACAGTCTTTTGCAATCCCTATCTTCAATCGACCATTTGTTAATACGAGAATGTAGATCTTTGCCAAGTTGTCCTCCTTAATAGCAGTTTTCGGAGCACTTATGTGTGGCACGTTGAACCTTGTTGGGTTAATTTTTGACGATAGCCATTCAAAGAGAAGTGTCACCGTACACAGCATTCAAACGTTCCGACAGATAAATCATGCAGATAGTGGTGTGACTTTTCAGATGTGGTGAGCCTAGCGTCGAAGACAGAGATTGCTAGTCCAGAAAGTTTGAATAGAGGAATAGGAGGCTTTACTGGATCAAGAACCCTGCCTCACAGAATTATTGGGAGTGCTCAAAAAAACAAAATTTAGAAATTATTCAAAATCTAAGAGTTGAATTGAAACCGACAGATGTCAAACGGCGATTTTTAACCGCAAAACTGTTTCTTAAAAGACATCAAATTAGAACTTTGCACGGGATAGTGACTAGAGATGAAAACTGGATATACTACGATAACCCCAAGAAGAAAATCTACTATGCAAAGCCTGGTGAACCCATTCCATCATCGTCTACATCGACGCCAAAGGAAAAGACCCCCACTTCCAAGGTCATGTTTTGCATATGGTGGGCCCAGACGGGTGGGGTGTGCTATGAGCTGCTAAAATAAGGCGAAACCACGTTATCGACCACAACTTATGCGTTTGAGCTTACATTGCACGAAAAACAACCAGAAACGTCAAAAAATTAATGACAAGGTGCTTTTGCAACATTATAACGATAACGATCGGCTCCATGCCACAGTCCAAATCTACCTGGAAACGTTGATGTGGGAGATCTTTCTCCATCCGTCGTATTCTCCAGACCTTGCCCCTTTCAACTTCTGTCTTTTTCCGCGGATGCAAACAAATTTCAGGGGTTACCGGTTCGGGTCTTGTGAAGAAATCGAAGAATGGCTTAGTGATCGCATCGATACCAGAGAGCTCTGATTTTTAAGAGATGATATTCGAAAATTGACAGAGACGGGAAAAAGTAGTCAGTTACTTACTTACTTATCAGGCCGGCGACCCATGAAGGGTCAGAGCCTGAGCTATTGCCGCCTTCCATCGCTGACGGTCCTGGGCACGCTACTTCCAGTCATCAAGGCCAAGCTGTCTTACGTCCGCGATGACTTGGTCTCTATACCGGAGGTTCGGTCGTCCTCTTCTTCTCGAACCAGGAAGCTCAGATTCGAAGACCCTCTTCGCTGGAGCGTTGCTGTCCATGCGTTCGATGTGGCCGAGAAAATGTAGTCAACAGATTTTTGCCTTCCGGATCCTGGTAAAGCTCGTAGAGTTCGCGGTTATGTCATCTCCTCCATTCACCTTCCTCGCAGACGGGACCATATATCCGACGTAGAATCAGCTCTGCAGACTTGCTTATCGTCCAGCTTTCAGCTCCATAAAGCAGGACTGGCAGTATAAGGCTCTTCTAGAGCATGACTTTGGTCCTGCGAGTCAGGAGTTTTGACCCCAGCTGTTTCGACAAACCGAAGTAGCATCGGTTGCCAAGGGTGGTTCTACGTCGGATCTCCACTGTGATGTTATTTGTGGAGTTAACGTTTGTCCCGAGGTAGACAAACTCCTTTACTACCTCAAAATTATAGTCGTCGATTCTTACTTTTTGTCCTAGGTGTTGTGTGACGGAACGTTTCTTAGTCGAGAGCATATACTTTGTTTTCCCCTCGTTGATCTTAAGACCAGCTCGTTTCGCCTCTTCTTCAATTGCCGTAAAAGCCTCCGCTACGGCACGTTGGGAACGCGAAAGTGAAGATTTGTTCGTGTACATAACTTATTACGCATGCTACAAAATTGCTTACTTACTTAGAAGACACATGGTATTCGGCTGCTTAAAGCTGCTCAAAAGTATTTACGGACAGGAGGCTTATAAAAAAACCGCTGTGAGTTGAATTGAAGAGACAAGACAGGATGGGTTCCTACAACTAGGCCAATTATAATTTTGGAGACTTAGCTCGTTGATGTAAATACATTGAAAGAGTTTAGGTAACTGACAGCGACAGATTGATGATAAGGGAAGGAGTGTGTTCACAAAATGAATTCAAAGTTGTCCAGTCCCTATTGAAAAGTTCCCCATATAACCATTTTTTTCGCTGTAATAGAACGTATCCTGATGCTGCAGAGGTCAACAAAATAAACCATTGAAATGAAACCACTGAATATGCCTCATATGCAATCAGATTTAATAATTCATCAGATGGAAAATATGTTTAGGAAAAAATGCAAGCACCCGACAAACATTGCAAAACAAACAAAATAACAAATTTCACAAACCGACCCTTCTGCCTTTGTTATGCCTGTGCACAGAAACATTCCAAAATTCGACTATTCCCTTTAAGCCATGTCGATGAACAAAACTCAAATATGAGTACCACATGGTTGGAGAAAGAAAAAAAAACAACAAACACTTCATTACGGCGCCAACAAAACACAATTTTGCCGCACACTCGATGTTTCGGTTCACACTGATGTCCTGGCGTCTAACAGTGTTCACGTTCACAGCCGAACACTGTTCGAAATTTCCCTCATAAAATCACGATAAATATTTGCACACGTTCTGGGAGTGCACGCAGATGCAATTTGCAGCATACCGATACCCGAATTTACTGCCCAACGTGCGATCGCTTCCGCTGGCTGGAGGACTGGAGGAGTGCGCTCCTGCCGCAGCGGCAATTATGCATAAATTATTATTATTTTGTTATCATGATTAAAATTGTAAATTTGATAAAATTCATTTGTTTAGTCATTCCGTTTCGTATGATTTGTGTGTCGGCCTACTGCACCGACGACTGTAAGAATCGAACCGTCCGGATATCGGGTCCACATCATGCGGTAGACGGTGTCTGATTAAGTGAACCGCACTCGCGTCCATGCGTTTCAGTCGGGCGATTGGTTTAATTTATGAAATTCGAATAATTCATGAGTTGTAGATGCAGATGGAACAGACGCACTGCATTTGTAATTATCAGTGCGCGAAGCGCTCCCGGACCGTGGTTGGGGATGTGGTTGATTAGCTGAATTGTGTCAGTGGTCGCCGTAATTCGAGGTGCTTAGGCACGAAATATTCATTTGATCAAAACGAGGAGATCCCTGTGAAGCTACATGTTCGATGTTGATTGCGAATTGCACAAATTAAATCAAGTCCTTCGCAACGGGAGATGTGGCGAGTGTGCGAATTACTCGAATACTCGGCAATTCAAATTATTTTCGTCCAAACTTTCCTTCGATTTTGGATTGAGTGATAAATTGGTTTAGAGTCTGATGTAGACGCATATAAAACACGCGTATGCCTACAGAGAATATTCGTTAGTTGTGGATCGCATTAACTTGGCGCTTGCTGATGCAAAAATGTATCCTCACACATAATTAATTTAAATCCAAGGAAAGTTAAATGGAAATAAATAAAATTAAACTCAATCTTTAAACAAACGCATAAATTAAATGCTACTCAAGGAACCATAGGCTTCATCATAGACTTCACCAATAACCACTTGCATTATGTTCTTCGACAGGTGGAGGCGATCCGTAGTTTAATACCAACTCCGAATAATTACAGTAAGTTTGGGAAGCCCTTCCATGCAGTTACTTTATGAAAGATTTTGAGGAAGATGAAGACTTTGTTTTGTTGTTGAAGGTTGAGGGAAGGGATACACTGCACTGGAGCTCTCAGACTCAAAAACTGATCCATTGCACTACCAGGCAGTAATCTTCATTTACTGTAGTTTCCTGGTTTTCCGAAGAAAAGACCAGCAGGCGCTTCTGTGATAAAGAACTTGAGTTTTCAGCTCCCACCACATCAGCGCTAAACAGCCGCCACCCGACACAAACAAGTGCTCTGAAGTGTCTCCACCTTCTCCTCAGGCCTCGCAAAGGGTACAATCACTAAGAACAAGCAGACTTAGGTGCTGAGCGAAGGTAAAGTGTCCCGTTTGTAAGCCGACAAGTTTTCTGCACTCTTTTCTGTCTTATGATAGCAGAAAAGCCGCGGATTCCTTGTTGACGTTCGGGAGCATGCATTTGATCAGCCTGCATTCCGGAGAGTCATGTCATTTCTGGCTGTGCTGTTGGCAGACCCAACCGTCGACGGAAGCTCTAACCAAGGAAGCGAGTAGTACCAAGGTGGGTTCGACCGTACGAATGCCTTTTTTAAATCTTGTCTACGACACGCTGCTGATGTCGTTCCTTTTCTGCTTTGTTCGTAGAGTTCATTTCTTCTGGAATAGTTGGCACACTTAGGTTCCGATGGCCGTCGTTGTTTCTGAGGACTTTGTTCTGAAGGTGTTGAAGAAGTACGAAGGACGCACAACATCGACGTCTCGGACATAGCGTCACACTAGGCATCAGAAACTTTTGAGGTAGTCAAGGACTTCGTTTACTTAGCCTCCGCGGTAAACAGGGACAATAACACCAGTACCGAAACAATCGCTTTTTCTTTGGGCTCAAGAGGTAATTGAGTAATAAAGCCCCTTTCGAAGAACTAAGCTTGCTTTATATAACACCTTGATCATCCCAGCCCTACTTTATGGCGCCGAAACCTAGATGTTACTACAAGCGGATGCTTCCTCATCAAGTCTTCCGATACAACGCTTAAGATGGCTAGGCCGTATGGCAACTACTGCTCCGGCCTGAAAAGTCTTCGAATCTGAGCCTTTGGGACATTGCAGTAGAGGCTGGCCTAGGCTAAGGTGGCGCACACAAGTGGAGATGAACCTCAACACACTTGAAGTGCGTAACTGGCGAAAGTTCGTGCTGGCTGGAGAGTCATGGTGGTTGAGACCCAGGTCCACCCCGGACTGCAGCGCCACATGAAGAAAAAGAAGAAGAAGACTTTTTGAACTGTAACAGCTTGCAAGTTTTGCGTTAACTTAAGTGTTGTGTCTCCCACCGCAAGTACAGCCGTATTATCAGCAATGATTGCTGCCTTAGTGAAAGTTATTATAAAGCATCACTCAATAAGTCTCTGGACTGATATATGTATAATGGGCGCTACTAACAAGCCACCGGAGTGGACAGCAGCCGGTAAACCACGGCCAAAGCATCCAAAAACATAAAGGTCGGCTGGCAGGGTATCCGTATTTTTGGATGCACACGGAATTTTTTTAATCGACTATCTTGAGAATGACAAAAGGATCAACTGCGAATACTACACGGCATTATTGGTACATTTGAAGGAAGAAATTGGAAAAAAAACGGTCCCACTAAGAAAATGCACCGTGTCACAAATCGTTGGCAAATCGCACAAATTTGAATT
Organism: Eristalinus sepulchralis; assembly: GCA_944738645.1. NCBI lineage: Eukaryota > Metazoa > Arthropoda > Insecta > Diptera > Syrphidae > Eristalinus > Eristalinus sepulchralis. The sequence goes on along the minus strand of OX122882.1, from coordinate 37,715,880 downwards.
TAATGGTATCTAGCCCGCAGCGACTTCTACCTCTTTTCAGACCTCAAAAAGATGCTCGCCGGAGGAAAATATGGCTCAAATGAGGAGGTGATCGCCAAAACTGAAGCCTTCTCCCTTACATCAATTTGATTTGTTACATCTTGAGATAAGCTTTTTTAAACCCTCAAAAAAATGAATTTCCAATACCCATTCATTGCCGACTTGAGTTCTTTATCATTTGAAAATCTTTTTCCAAATCCGGAAACGGGAAATAATCACTAGGGACAAGGTCTGGACTAGAGGGTGGGTGTTGGATTTCTGCAAGACTTTGAAACTCGCGCCGTGTGAACAGGAGCGTTGTCCTGAAGAAGCAACACACCCGCTGCGAGTTAACCCCGTCTTTCCTCCCGCAAATTATGCAAAGGGGGAGCGTAGGATGTGGGGTTGATGGTTTCGCTTTTCCCTTTGAGTCCCAAAAAACTGTGGCCATGAGCTTCCCGGCAGACGGATTGACTTTAAACTTCTTCGGGGGGTCTGTTCCTTTTTTATGCCACTGCATGGACTCTTGATTGCTTTCAGGGTCATAGTGCTTTACCCATGTTTCGTCCCCCGTCCAACAATTCAATCCATAACACGACACATCTCCAAAAGCTCTCTACAGCATGCGTTTCTCACTTTTATCTGAGGCGCTCTGAGCATTCGTGGCACCCACCTTGCACTGACATTTGAAAGGTTAAGATGGTTATGAAGAATGGTGTAAATGGTATCAATTGAAAGCTTGGTGATCTCTGCCATCATTTTCACCTTTATTCCGGCATCCTCAAGAACAAGATTTTCGACTTCTTTGATGCTTTCTCCGGTACAAGCAGTAGCTGGGACACCTGAGCGGGGGTCGTCTTCAATGCTGCATCTGCCTCTCTTGAACTCACTTGACCACTTTTGCACAGTTGGTAATGAAGGTGCGGAACCCTGGTAAACAGCCACCATCTCTTCATGAATCGTTTTTTGACTTTTTCCTTGCTAAGTGAGAAATTTAATTACAGCGCGATGCTCAACTTTCACCATCATCGTCTCAGTTGCCATTATGATTCTGTTTAACTAGAGATAAAACGCTCCTCGTATAAATCTGCGAAGTTCGTCAATGAATGCATACTTTAAAAATTAATTCTCCTTAATATACTCGAAGAAGTCTTCAAAACAACGTTTTTCGAAATTTTCAAAATTCACAAAATCTGGCCCATAACATCAAACACTTTTTAGAGAAGAAAGTCAAATTTATTTTGCATTTACATCGGGGGAAACTGTAGCCGGCTCTTTTTGAGCTTCAAGCACATAATTTCGAATTTTTTTTGCAAATCATTTCATAAATGAGATACGAAGAGTGTGGCAAACAGGCCGAAAAACAATAACCACCCACCCGCAGAAGCGACATGAATTTTTTATCCACACCTTTACGTGCAAAAAGATTGCAGTCAGGCTGAAGGAAGTGGTTTCCTCCTCACTCAGAACATGTTCAGCCTAATTTCCAAACAAATTAATTAAGCCTCCGAACTTGCATAAGTGTGCTTTCCTTATGCCAGTACAGAAATCGCAAACTTTTGCAGATTCTAGATGCCTGTGCATATAATGCATTTTTTAGCAAAATAACCGCATTTAAGTGGACCAAGCACATTGAGGAACTTTTCGTCTTTTTTCACTTCGCAATACTTCCTGATTTCCACAAAACAAATATTTAGTCTTGCAATTAAAATCGTTTTATATATTTTTTCGTATTTTTTTCGAGAGCACGTGGATGCAAAACTAGCAAGGCTAGGAGTTGAGGAAACCTGTGAGAGGATAATGAATAACCGACTCCTTCGCTTTCTAGTAATGAGATAAGTTTTTGCAACAGTTTCGATAGAAGAAAATGAAATGAATATTCACTGGGAGAAGCCGCACTTCAGTTCTCTTTATAGATGTGTTTTTCGAGCTACACTGGGGCTACTTGGCACTTGAATCTACTCTGCTCGTGCTACTCGGCGTTATTCCCATTTCAGTTGAAGAGACAAGGGATACTTGTGAATGGCTATCCGTTTTTGCTAACGGTTAGAAGTTGAATATTAAATTTTTGATTTTTCTTCTTTAAATTTGCATGTGCAATGTTTTGTAGCGTGGTCCCCGTGGCGTAGTGGGTAAGTGCGTCGATTCACACGCCGAAGATCTAGGTTCGATTCCCGAACGGGCACCTCGAAATTTTTCACGGCACCACCTCTTTCGAGTTGCTGACAACACTCAAAGAGTATCAATTGTCTTTGAAAAGCTTTCTTAAATCTCGCCGTTCGGAGTCGGCAAAAAACTGTAGGTCCCTTCTACTCGTGGGAGAATGGTATCACGCACAACACGAGTAGTTAGTTTAGAAGCTAGGCCTTGGTCTCTTGTTGGCTGTAATGCCAGCCAATTATTATTATTATTAATGTTTTGTGGCAGCTCGTGGTATGTTGGTGCGGATTTCGTGAATAAGGTCCTCAATGGCTCACTGCCATCCACGGTGGCTCAATTCAACTCAAATCGGTTGTGGACGTATGTCTAAATTTAATGGTTTAGAAAAGCATAGTGGCCTGCACTAGGAAAAGCCTCTTTGTATACATGAGTGGGGCACTTCGAACCACCCCGTTAGAGGCGGACAGCGCAGCCCTAAAGGTCAACTCCTCTTCACAATGGCTGATGCCCTCCACTCAGCTCCAAAGCTCAATTTAGAGCAAAACTTTCCCACAATGCATCCAGAGCATGATATCTAGTCGGTCTACCAAATTCCTTCCGCTGATCCAATATTCATCCACACTGATGGCTCCTGGAAAAAAGCAGGTGCAGGTCTGAGGATCTCGACCTAAGCCTGTCTTTGCTGTATACTCTAGACGGGCTTTTCGTGGAGTACCCTCCTGGCTGAAGTGAAACTGTGTATTCTCGAAGGATATCTCTACCCTCATGGATATTCGGGCAAGCTTTGAATCTGCTTTCTCAGCTCCAGGAGGGTCATAGCTTGCCGCGCATAGGCGAGATGGGTAAACAATTCAATCTCGGCCTGTGGTAGGTGCCAGGTCATAACAACCTGAAGACTTAATGAACTAACTATGTACGCGACAACGTCATCCTAATTTCAGAAGCACGAAAACCTACATATGTGTACCTCTTAGATCAAGTGCGTTCCACTTGCTGATCCAACCATTTCGTCTTCCGCCATTTTGAAAATCTGGCTCGACTATAAATGCTCTCGACTACTGTTTCTTTTGCTTTTATCGCTCAAAAATCAACAACAAACCGGTTGTGGAAGTAATCGCCCGTGCCGTGCCCTCGCACGATTTCTGGAGAAGCTGTATAGACGAGGAGATACCAGAAACCATCCTTCATTTGTTTTGCTCAAATGCTCGGACAGTTGCGGGTTTCAACAACACCCAGCCCACTGATTTTTTGAACTTTCTCATAGACTTTAAAAGGTTCTTACTCATCCCAGCGATCACTGGAGTGGCAACAATGTAATTCTTCATTCGACTTAGTGAATGCTTACACAAAACCACCTCTAACTTATACATCGGCTGTTTTAATGACGCGATTGTGACACTCAAGGGGCAGTGGAGCTAATGCAAGCATGATAGGCTCCCAAGCCGCTCCGCCATCGACTCCTCAAACAGGAGCTATACTCCCAAACAGACAAGTCCACTCCATTCGATCCACTGGGCCTACCGAGAGTTCCCCAATTTGGTGGAATCGCATCGAAGGCACGCCCATATGTACCACCTGGTCAAATTATCGCGCCATTGCCGTTTCCGTTCGAATAAGAAACTGCTCAACATTGAGTTACCCTGAAGTATCTCTATCCCGTTGAGTAACTACCGCAACAGTGGGGAGAAATCTCATCTTGGCAGCTTGTATTCGCGATCTTATTCTTTCAGTCATTGCCCAAATTTTATGGCCATAGCTGAGAATTGGAATAACCACTGAGTTCAAAAAACTTGAACCTGGCTCGGCCTTCTCTACCACTGATCTTCCAAGAAGCTTCGCAAATTAGTCCAACCTGGCCAATCCTTCACTAAAGCTCAATGCTGCTCCTCCCATCACTCGTGAAATAAAACTCAGGACTCTTTTGATTTGAATTCCTTAAGGGACTACAGCATGCACTTCAATCCCTTCTCTGCTCAGAAATCGCAGAACAAGAGGGGTGTACACCAAAAATTCCAAAAGAAATGTGTGCAAAACGCCCCTTAGAACTTATTCGAAAGCTCTACCCGATTGCTAACAGCTGCGAAAACCGTGTTGTCATGAAATCGAAAAGAATTTAACTGCTTTCAGAATCCATGGCACTTACAAGTACCTGTTTTATTCAAAGCTAGTACAGTGCTGAGCGAAGAAGTCCGCCGATTTTCACAAATAAACAAATGACTTGACATAAGTTTTTACTCAACGTTGGCGAGAGAACTCAAAATATTGCATGTGTCACCCGCCACAGCGACAAAGTCAGCTCTGCTCTCGACTATTTTTTCGCCATCTGTTGTGTCAGTTAATCCCGTTTCGCTTTCTAATTGTTTTTTTTTGTTTTCACGACAGTTACAGATGATGATAAACGACGTTAGTTTAAATAGTCCTGTAAAAAATTTTGAAAACTCTGAAAAATCACTACAGCGCGCTGCAACAGGACCAAATACCGTCTCTGAAGCACACACACACAGTCAGCATTCTAAAGTTTCATTACAATTATGAGTGAAAACCCTCTGAAGGGGTGGTGTGCTGTGGCTTCAAGAGCACCGCCACTGAGTAAACTTAAAGCCTTATCGTGACAGGATTTTTATGGTGCACAAAATACTTGTGAATGTGGGTTAATATGATTTATGGAAATTGTCAGATTAACATTTTTAACATGAAATCTTACATGGAGCGATAACAAAAGGAACTCCTGTCATTCATCCGAATGGCAAACATAGAGCCTGACACAGTTGATGGTGTGTGTGTGAGTGTGTGTGTTGGCTTCACTTTTGTTGAATGACGCATTATTCCCCCCCTCTCTCTCTCTCTCTCTGTATAAATGAACGTGTCTTACCCTCGCACACGAACAACACCCACCACCCCACCAACAATAGGAACAATCCCAGCCCAGCTTTGTCTTAGTTTGTACTTTTTACCATTTTTCACTGCTCTCACTCCTCTCAGCCGTTCACATAATAAATAACCTCAGGTTATGATTGCTGGATGGATGGGATGGTCGGGATGGAAGGAACGTAAACGTGTGTGCGTGTTTTAGCCAAACGAATTTATTTGATAACGCCGAGGAGAAGAAGAAGACGAAGGTGGTGGTGGCGTGGCGGTGAACAACGTTAAGCTCTTATCATTTATTACAGTGCCACAGGATTAAGCATGATATGAATTTTAAAATCAGCTCCTATTATGGGCTGTAAGCGCGTGATGCTAACACCTTGAGAGAGGAAACGCGATTGAGTGGACGGATACGTTTCGAAATTTTCGGGGCCGAAGCAGTGGCGTACACGTGTCGATATCTTTTATCGCTGATCTGTTTTTGTTGTGTTTTGATTTTTTTTCTTCTTCTTCTTCTCTTTCATCTCGTGTAAGGAATACTGATAGGTTTAGACGGTGGGATAACATCAGAGGCATGAAATGTCATCGGGGGCGTGGGATTTCGAGGGCGTGAAGGAGGCTGAATTCGGTGCACTTTACAAAAATTCCAAAGTAGCTTAAAGGATGCAATAAGCTTTGTAATTTTTTCTTTGTTGATTGGGTAGAAATTTAAATAAAAGGCTTATAAAGGACAAGGCTTATTGCATTTTAAAAGTGCGACAGAATTTGAAATCAAGCTCAATTGATTGATACTTGCTTAAGTAGGGATGTGCACAAGGAACTCTATCTCTCTCTCTCTCTCTCTCTCTCTCTCAGAAGTGGTATCATTCCTTGAAAGGAGGGGGTTGCAAGAACTGACAATCACTAGCAGTGTGGACTTTAATTTGAATTCCACGAATATCGAATGGCTTTCGTAAGATTAAAAGACTTTTATTCTGTACGAGGGATAATTTAAGTTTTTCCAACTGATGTTGTCACTGCTCTTTAACATCATTTTTACAAATGTCCATCGCCGCAGTTCATTTTTTTAAATCTTCAAACGATAGAAATGATGGGTTTTGAGAGTTGTTGCAAGGTAGCTTTATTGTGGCTGCATCGTATACGAACCAGAGTATTCGAGCTTTACTCCCTCTCGCCTTCTTTCAACGAGTACAATTTTATCAATCAGTCCAATTGAGTAAGTACGTAGAAAGAAGCCAAAGTGACAGTACCCAAAGAAGACTAGTAAACGTAATTCTTACCGTGTTCAACAGAAATGTCTTCTTGTCTAAGTCATAACTAAAAGTCTGCTGGAAAGAGAAAAAATAGGTTGACGCAGCACCTTTTTTTCAGGTCAGTTTCTGTGATTTTTGTTTGGTGATGCTCTGCAAGGATTATGGATTAAGCCACCAGAGTCAACTATTAATAAATCCGTCTGTGGTAAGGTCACGTGATGCTATGTCGGCTGGGTTTTTTTTACCTCCTAAGTGTCGCAAAATGTATATGTCGGATTGGATTTCTGTAACCCTGTTTGCAACAAATGTCGGGCGTGTTAAAATATTTCCACGAAACTAGGTCGTGCAGATGGCACAATCTGTCCACATGTTTTCCTCTGAGTTCTTGAATTGCACGGAAGTTCCTATTATACGCAGAAGTTGGCTAAGAAGATGGACGGCACATAGTTCCAACAGTGGAAAACAAATTTGCTGGACTGGAGCCACCACCCTGGTCTTCCGGCCAAGGATGTTGATGAATTCTTGCCCATTTTTTACTATACGGGCAAATATTACAACTGCGTAAGCTCGCTTGCATCGCTAATGCCATGGAGTTGGACTACGGCTTGGTCTACATACCCAATTCAACGATGTATTTCCATTAGTTTGAGAACAACTAGACAACAACCGTAAACTGATCTGAAGCTCAGTGAAGATGGAAATTTGGCATCGATGAGAAATTCTGGAATCAGTGTAAGACATGCAGAGTTGTTGTGTTTGAATTCAAGAGTATATGCCGAAAGATGAGCTTTCAAAGAATCTCTTACTTCCTTCATTTACACAAGAATGTAGCCACTTTCTTTTTCTTAATTGTACATTGTGGATTGCAATTGTAAGGGAAACGACATCGTATCAGGAGAAGTAAATAAATTGAGCAGTACAGCCCCGATAGACACACGTCTTTCTTAAAGTCTGCTTCGTAGTTTTTAGCTTTCTTAAGATTGTCCTATATTGCCTTCTTGTTTCTTCTCAAGATCCTTGAGCTATAAGACAGGGAGAGATGTTTTTTTTCGGGAAAATGCATTTTTTTCCTCCATCTTTTCCTCTGATATTCCTTGCGTGCGTTTCTGTTTCCGTCCCGTCGGTTACAAGTTTTTCTTCTCACACTCACCACATACCACGTCTAACGTAAGGTGGCTTTTGGCTTATTGGCTACCTCTTGTGTTGCTGAACGGCATGCAGCCATGAGTTTCTTGGGTCTTGCTGCGTTTTGGGATCATTTAAAGCAAGAAGGAATAGATGCGATTCATTTGATTCGGCGACATTTTCCGCCTTAAATTGAGACTATGAAAGAGTTAAGTTTTCCAAACATGTTTTTTTTTACACTTTTCCTCTTTTTTACCTGTTGCGAGTTGGATCCAACTAACATGATTCCCCTGCTGGCACGCTATGTTGCCATCTGTCTCCAGTAGCGCACTCCAAGTTCGTTAAGTTCCACACTTGTGCTTAACATTGCAGACGACTACATCACTTGTTGCGTTGTACCCATGGATTTAGATATTTGTCTTTAAGCTAATGTACAACAATCGCAATTTTAAGTGTTCATCTTGGGTTGTTTAAAAAAAAAATCTGCGCATATACAAAACTTTCGTGCGTCTCTTAAGATTACCTAACGATAAAAATTTCGAATACTTTTGTTTGAATTTCCCCCATTGTCTGAATATTTATTTATTATCTCACATGGCTGACAGTTTGCTGAATGATTCGAATCTTTGTATCAAACGATTCGTTGTTAGGTTTGATCTACAGTAGGCTTTTTCTTACAGATCTCGCGTGACTCATAATAAACTACTTCGACATTTTAGTTCGGTATCGTTTGGCAAGTCATCACAGAAAGACTCACGCCACAACGAAGTCTCTAAATAGTTTAGTTGTATTATGAAAATCAGCTTCCTGTCGCTATACTCGAACGAGCTGCCCAAAATTGAACCTTCCAAATGGGCCGCGTTAGACGTAGCCGTGGCCAACATTTAAATAATAATTGAGTGGCACTACAGACTACAAGGGACCAGGGCCGAACTTCTACAACAACTATTCGTATTGTGCGTGGTACTGTTCTCTCACGAGTAGAAGGGACCTACAGCTTTTTGCCGACTCCGAATGGCGAGATTTGAGAAGCTTTCCATAGACAAGTAAGTGAGTGTTGTCAGCAACTCGAAAGAGGTGGTGCCGTGAAAAAATGCGAGGTGTTCCGTCCGGGAATCGTACCTAGACTTTCTGCGCTGCGGTCGACGCACTTACCACTGCGCCACGGCGAACACAACATTTAAATAAAATCATTAAAAAAAATTTAATGCCATTAATTAATCTTATAGGGAATTATAAATATTTTAGATTTACTTCTAAATTTATGGCCATCCTTTTGTGTTCAAATTTTTTTTTCCAATAAAAAAAAAATTATAGACTCTATCACTCAAGGTATTGTCTGTCTGAAGTGACCACTTTTTCTCAACTCTCAGCTAATTTTCGAATAGAATCTCTTAAGTCCCCTCTGTTATCGATTCAATTAATGAGCCATCCTTCGATTTCTTCCGAACCGGTGGCCCCCAAAATCTTTTTGCATCCGTCGAAAAAGCCAGTAGTAAGTTGTTCTCGACAATATATCCCAACAATTATTTCGCTCATAGTATACCATACCCATCTGGGCTCAGCATGATGGATATGGCGGCGTTTTTTGTTTTTTTGCGTCGATATAGACTATAATGTAACGCTTTCAGCAAGTTTTGCATAGTGTTCTTTCTTCATGGGGTTATCGAAGTATACCCACTTTTCTTCTCTAGTCACGATCCTGTGCAAAATCCCTTCCTTTGATGTCTTTCAAGAAGTAGTTCCGAAAAATCGTATTTCGACAGCTCTCGGTATCAACTCAGCTCCAAATTTCTTAGTTTTTTAATAAATTCAAAATTCTGTTTTTTCTGAGCACTCCCAACGGTTCTGCGAGTTCACTAAGCATTCGACACGTATCTTGATCAAGTAAAGCCTCCAATTCCTCATCAAACGTTCGGGGCTGGCTAATTGCTAAACTCACCACTTTTGAAAAGTCAAACCACTCTCTGCATGATTTATCGGTCGGACCAGATTCACCATAAACTGCTACAAGCATCCGATGAGCTTCAGCTGAACTTTACTTCCAATCAAAGAAGAAAATCAGGACTTCGTGCAAATGTTGATTATTTACGAGAGATGCTTAATCCCTAAAATACAAAATTGTTGTCTTTAGCTGACACTGATGCACGCTAATTATTGTTAATCGCTTCCGAAGTGAGCCACATCTTGCATGTGGCGCCGAAGTAATTTGTACCCCACCCATATTTTATTTTCATTATAATTGAAACCTCCCAATGGATCACCTCATTACAAGAACTCAAAAACCATGACAGATATCAGCAGTGCTTTTCGTATGATCATTTCTGAAGCATCTCTTCATTGCTGCAGTCATGTTCGTCATCAACTGGAAACGAGTCCATACGTCTGATCGATAGCGCATCAAACAAACTTCCGCCTGAGAAAGTCCATTATCGCTCATCCTTGAGTCATTTCACGAATGAGGCGTGAACTGTCAGCCAACCATCTCTCCTTATATCGATGTATCTGTAAGTTGATTGATGTGATTATTGACTTGCACTGCGTAAACCAACTTGCGATAACTTCGAAACTGTCTGCAGGCACTAACGACCTTCAGCAGTGTAATTGCCCAACTTACCAAATATTACAACATGAGCCCTAAGCTAGATAAGTTGTGCCCACAACTACCGCATCTTTCGGCCATCTCCATTCATTCAAGCCGCCAAGATCCTCAGAGATTAATCGACATAAGCCACCATCTGAATGCATCGTGACCGGCGGCAATCGAAATGCCCCGCTCGCTTAATCAGGGGCTTGCAATCCAACAACAATTAATCCTCCGCACACGCGAATCAACTATGAATTATCGCACCGCCATAAATCAAGGTGCATATGCAAATATCGCATGAGTGCAGGACCTCTTCAATTAAGTTCCAAGCTGCTCCACATACTGCGGCCCGACCACAAAGTTTACTCTCCACCCGGGCAATATTGGAAGCGGTTTTGTAAGCTCATACGCCCATAATTGTTTTGTATGTTAAAGTGCCTAGTTCACACGCCACGCGGCTGTGCTGCCACTGGTTTCCCACAATTCCCTCAAAGTCATCTTTGACCCCAGGCCGGGGCCCGGCTACAAATGATTCGTCAATTAATCTATAAAATTTAATTGCGTCGGGCGCAATTTCACTTCATTATATGACACATAATTTCCGTAAAACACTGGCTCCCATGTCCTCGGCGAGGATGAATTGCAACCTGCACTGCGAGCATCCGCCGCACCGCACGATAGATGGCGAGCAATAAAAACGCAATTTGTTGTCCTCCAAAATGTTTGCTTGGTCGCGTTCAACCCCCCACCCCCCATCGGAATGAGTCACGCCAGCTCCTAACTGCAATAATAAAACTGAGCCAAAACTGGACAAACGACTGCGATTCGAGTGGATGCATGCAAAACAGTAAGTCGTGTACGTGGTCATAAATCAAAGGAGTGCATGTTTAAAAACGAATAGACTAAATTGGGTTGGAAAATTGGAAACGCCCGACAGGGGGTGGACCCAAAGGGGGCGAAGGAAAAAAAACCGAATTTTATGGCAGCCAGACTCGTTTTGAATTTGCATTCAATTGATTTTGAAGGACCTCACGAGGCTTGTCTCCGGCAGTCCACTGCACAAACCACTCGTATGATCGGGAAGTTGAGGAAATAGAGTCTTTTGGCTAACAGTCAGTTTCACATTCCCTGGAAACGGATGCACGTGACATAAACGCACAAGTTGCTTATCAAGCAACAGTTTATTAAAACTTTCCATGCCGCCCTACAGCTGCGGCTGTCAGCACCCTCGAAATCCTCGCTAGCTAACACAGGGTATGCAGATGCGCTCCGGGACCCGCTGCAAAAACGAACTTTCCCCTCTTCCAAAAGAAAAACAAAGTTTTTTCCTTAATTTCAATTTATATTCGAATAGGAACGCATTTCTTCCGTCGCCAGGATTTACATTCACTTGCACTGCAGAGGCGAAACAGGCTGCCTTTAGTTTTTATTTAATTCACAATGGCGACCCGCATATTTTTCCCCAAGTTCCTGAACTTCGGGAGCACAGTTTGTTGCCCGCTTTCTGGGACTGCATCTAATACATTCGACATCCGGCAGTGGGGGCGTGCATTTCGGAATAGATTCACAGATCGGGAAAATTGTTCGCTCTAAGTTTTCGAAAAGCAATACACGGGGAAAACGAAGCAGGATAATGAAACTTCTTTTCACATCGCAGGGCCGGTGGGTTGGGCGCCCACACCTGCCCACAAAGGAGCAATTTGAAGGACAATTATAAACCGTCACTAAGCTACGAGGGATAAATGACCTGCAGCACAAACACTCCGCTGATAGTGGCCTAAGTAAAGGATAATTGGTTGTTAAAACATTAACAAGTTGAACTTTACGCGACGTCCTTTGCGATTGGGACGGCGTTCACAATGCTGCAGCTGGCCTTCCTGCTGGCCCGCCTGCCTGCCAGACTGCCATCTCCGCGCGGACATTTCCTGAGTAAACTGCTATCTGGTGTGTGCTTGTCCTTCGTTTTGTAGCCGACTTCAAGATCCCCGCACAAGGCAGTCTTTCACAGAAGATAAATTACTGTGTAATTAGTCGTTGTGTTACGGTTTTATTCTCCATTTTGCGCTTTCAACTTCGTACCCCTCCGCGTTTCACACAACTTCATTCATTTCGATGGCTGTATTCCGCGCTGCTGCTGGTTCAGTGTATGAAGACGACAACGGCCGAGTATTTTTGGGGGGGGGATTCTGAATCAAAGAGGCTGCACCCCCCACTTGGAACAATCCACGGTTTTACATTGTTGGCCAGTTCGAGCCAGTGGATAACGAGTCGGAGGACCTTCTCACAGAATTCGCCTCGTGTCTCATTTCATTTTCCTCACACCCCACTTCGTAGTCGTTGTCGTCGTCCATTAGTTGTCCTATTGTCAGAATTGCTCCTGCATCCTGAGTTTCATTATCTTTTTGTGAGGCGCGCGCGAAAAGAATTCAAGGAAAGTTTTTAGTCCTTTGCTCGGGTTCTGCAATTATTTGAGAAGCTTTTGTTGTTTTGCATTAATTATTTGGGTCATTAAATGGAAGCTTTACCGTTTCTCAGTTTTTTTTCCTCCTTTCTTCTTCGTGGCGTTACGTCCTACAGCTTGGTGGGGTTGTGACATATCTGTTTGAAGTTTTATCGTAAGTTTTGTTTTTATAGTTTTACTTTTATTTCACGGTGAATGGTGTGGGAGGTGGTTTTAACGTGGTAATTAATGTTCAGAAAAGTCAGCTTGGATTTTAATCTCTGTGCAGTCTGAGCGTGATTCCAGGACCTCTGGGCTTGTAAGTGTCCTTGTTAATGTCAATCAGTAATTTCGATTGAAAAGTGTTATCTTCTTACGAGGATACTAGTCCTTGTGGGGTGTGGGCAACACAATTCAAATTTTGCTTCTTTACAGAAAAGCGAAACTTGTTGGCAAACATTTTCCAATATAATTTGAGGAACAAGCATGTAACTGAATGTGTTCTGAGTTTTCGGCAAATATTAAGCAACAGGTTAAGTGTTCTGACGGTAAGTAGCGTTTAGCGAGCTGCTAATATCAGCAACACGGGGGCCCTACGTTCCACCACTACGGCTTGACGTGCTATTGCTGTTCCCTACTGAAACTACGATAGTCTCCTAGGCCACCATTAGAGAAAAGGAGAGCAATCGTTGGTGCCGTGGGGTAGTGGGTAGAGACACAGAAGGTCTAGGTTTGATTTCTGGAAGGCATCACCTCTTTCGAGTTGCTGACAATACTCAGAGAGTATCAATTGTCTTTGAAACGCTTCTCAAATCTCGCCGTTCGGAGTTGGCAAAAAACTGTAGGTCTCTTCTACTCTTGAGAGAACAATAGCACGCACAGTACGAGTACTTGTTGTAGAAGCTGGGTCCTGGTCCCTTTTGGGCTGCAGTGCCACTAAATCATGGAAACAAAATATATCTCCCTTCCGCCTTTTTGTCTTCTGAATTTTCCGGCTATGTACAAAGCGCCACAGAACTCGTATCTGGCAATACGACACATCATGTGAAAGGTCTTGACATAACCTACAAAACGACTCTGCATGATTAGTTTGAATATTGCGTTCAATAGTTACAGACTTGTAAAACTGGAGTTCAATAACGTCGAAATTCGAGCTGTTTTAAAGTCTTCCTTCGTTTAACGCAATTCCGCTAGAGAAACGTTCCGTGAGATTAATAGTGTTTTGGAGGATGGTACTCTATCACTTCGAACAGCGGAATGATTTCGATGATTCAGAGCCGGTGAAAACGACACCATGGATAAGCCATGGTGGAGATGGGAGTTAGTCACCAAACCATTTTAAGCCATCTGCAGAAGGCTGGATACAAAAAATTGTACCGCATGATTTGACGCAAAGAGACCTTCTGGACCGAATCCACGCCTGCGATATGCTGCTGAAACGGAAACGGAACTCGACCCATTTTTAAAGCGGACGTTGTCACATACGACAATATCAAGCGAAACCGGTCCTGGTTGAAGGCCGGTGAATCGTCCCAAACAGTGGCCAAGCCGGGACTAACGGCCAGGAAGGTTTTGCTGTGTGTTTGGTGGGATTGGAAGGGAATCATCCAATATGAGCTGCTCCCGTATGGCCAGACGCTTAATTCTACCATCTACTGCGAACAACTGGACCGCTTGAAGAAGGCGATCGAAGAGATCGCCAACTGGAAGTGTGTAGTGTTCCACCAGGACAACGCCAGACCAAACACTTCGTTGATGACTCGTTAGAAGCTACGGAAGCTCAGATGGGAGGTTTTATCGCATCCACCGTATAGCCTGGACATAGCGCTAAGTGATTAACACCTGCTCCTGTCCATGGCAAACGCCCTTGGTGATGTGAAGTTAAACTCAGAAGAGGCTTGTGAAAAGTGGCTGTCCGAGTTTTTCGGAAATAAGGAGGGAGGCTTCTACGAGGGGGGTATTACGAAGTTGCTGTCTAGATGGAAACAGATTATCGAACAAAACGAGACATAATTGAACTAAATCCGATCACTGTAACACTTTTTATAAAGCATTCAATGAAGAGCAAAAAAGCGGAAGGGAGATATTTGACAACCTTATAAAAGTGGGAACAGGCTAAGGAAAAATTAATTTAAGCTTTGTGAAAAGAAAGAAAATTGATCATGATGTACACAGACAGCCAAGTTCATTAATAGAATCGAACGTAGTACAACCCTGCCATCCACCTCTTGAGGAGGTGGCGGTTAGATGCAATCTCATCTTGTGCTGGGTTCAATGGGAAATGATGAAAGTTGATCAGTACATTTTTTTCTAGAAAACACCCTTCATCCCTATACGAGTACAAAAACAAAATAATTAATCTACAGGTGCGGTCGAAAGTGCAAAACGTAGATGGAATGAACCGGATACATCTACAATGTAGAGACAGTTTTGGCCTAAAATGAGTCTAGCACTGGCAAAAGAACTCACCAGACAAGGAAAAAGTGATGTGCGTTTGATAACAGGCATTCTCAGTGGACACTTACTGCTGAGTTACCATTTAAGAGTGGAAGGTATCACTTGCAATGACTTCTGTAGGGGTTGCCGATACGAGGGCAAGGACCTAGACACCTGTCCGCCTCTATCAACTGTTAAGAAGACAAAGATTGAAAACTGCCTGCGCAAAGGCCTAAATAGACTAGCTGATGACAGACTGTAACAAAAGGAAATGTCAACCTGGTATAGTCAGTAGGAATACGAAAGGGTAAACATTCATTCCAGAGATCTTGTGAATGCCACTCTTCGAAATTCCCGCATCGGGTGCTTGTCAATATGTTGGAGTAGACACCACCACCTAACCTATTCTGTCCAACCTGATGGAGAGGACAAAAACCAACCGAATAAACAATTTAACATTTGACTAGGTCTTACCTCCCACAAGAGTTATTTGATAAGCGACCGACCTCCGCAACTAGCACGCGATGCAAGTCGTTCCAATGAAATCTCTTTATGTAGCTTACTGTGTAAGTTCCAAACTTCCAGCACTTATTACTGCCACAACTCGCAAATCCACAATCCTTGTTCACAAAGGAGCAAGACCTAGCTTCTTCTACAATAGCTCCGTGCCTGCTATTAATCTCTCACAGTCAGAGGGAACCTATAGTTAATTGCTGACACAGAACTTTAATTGACAATTCGTTGAAAACTGTTGTATTTGGCGAAACTAGTAAAACCAGTTGAGTTATTTTGCACAACCTGCAGAGTTTGGCAGGGATGTCAAAACTAGATGTAGAGCACATAGAGTGCATGGACAACACTGATCCATCACGAAGAGATTTAAACTATTGAGTTGGGGCTCAGGTCATCCCCAGACTGTTGCGCAATTTGAAAAGAAAAAAACGATATTTGTGCGAATTCGGCAAAAATTTACAATTTTGGCCAACCTCCCAAACCGAATCATCCCTCAAAAATTGCAATTACTTGCAGGGATAAAAAAATGTTGATGAAAATCGGTCCATAAGATCAGGAAGTTCATAGAGGTGGCACCTGAAGCGAATTAATTTGAAAATAAGTTGACCAGCGCCACCGCCACCACTACCATTTTCAATTGTCTCCTTTAACAGTTTTTTCCTTCTCCAATTCATTTCTTCGATTCCCGAATAATGAATGACAATTTGAAAGTTTCTACACGAAGTTGCCCAAACTTAATAGACTTGCCCACTTCCGTGCGCTCCTTTCACTCCAGCTCTTTTCTTTAATTTAAAAGAATTATTTCACTTTTATCTTCAAGCATAGTTTTTTTTCGTTTGCTTTTGCCTCTCGCTTCGGAACAAACAAGAACGCACAGCTCGCTCTATATATGCACCATGCAGCTCGAGTTGAATGAACACCGCAACGATGAAGTCGAACGTGGATCTCTAAATGACGGCACCAGTGACAAAAGACGAACACGTCCAAAAGAGAAGAAAATTCGCACAAATTCAATGAAGTTGTCCCAATCTACGATGAGCATCGTAGTCGTTTCTCGCCGGATGATATTTTTGTCTTCCCCACCCCCCACTCACCCCGGGCCACGCTTGTCGTCCTCATCATCTTTAACTTTGAACAGGAATATAAATCAATTTGAAAAACTTGCTCGCATAAGCGTAGATAGATGAGGGAAAAGTTGAAAAGCAACTCCAAACCGTTCGAAAATCAACTTGAACACAGCGTCACCGTCATCCACCGCCCAACTGGGATTCATTCGTTTCGTTCAGGAAGAGACAATTTTTCACAGCGAAACACAAATTTTTTTGGCGCGCCTTTTATGGGATTTATGCGAAGTTTCAACCCACCTCGCCCCCGTCCGCCCAGCGCCCCTCGCCCGATGGACAAGACCCCGGAGAGCGGACGAAATGAATAGGAGACATAAAATTTGTTGGCACTTGCAAAAATGAGTTTTTGTCTTACGGATAGCAGCACATAAAATCGAAATGAATGCAATGGATCATGGGCAGCGTTTGTGGCGAGTTGAGATGGATTCCTTAGTGATAAGATGCTCAACGGGCGACACTTGACTTTGATTGGAAGTGATACTGAGATGAGTTGAGACTCGTAAGCTGACGGATTGCCCCTTAAATCGAAATCAATGTTTTTTTTCTTTCGTTTTTTTTTATTTTTATAGACGTGAGAGTGATGCTTGTGTTTGTTCACGTTCTCAGGGCTGAATTTTGAAGAAGACTTATTATTTTGAATGCTCCTTCACTTCTCTGGTGGTCGCCGTGGCGTAGAGGGTAGGTGCGTCGACACATACGCCGAAGCCCAGGTTCGATTCCCGGTTTGAACACCGCGCATTTTTCAGGGCACCACCTCTGTTGAGTTAAACTTCTCAATCTCGCCGTACCGAGTCGGCAAAAGACTGTAGGTCCCTTCTAGAACAGTATCACGCATAATACGAGTAGTTGATGCAGAAGCTACTCGTAGGCCTTGGTCCCTTGGTTTTAATGTTCTTTGAGTTCATTGGGATTATTGCCAAAATTTAATTTTTTTATATCGTTACCAGCATTTAATTTCTGAACCCTTTCCACCGAACGAGCGGTTATGGCAACCATGCGAGCGTGACTGTCGTAGCTTTCAAAAACATTACTGCCATTGTAATTTTTGCTAACGAAAGGCGCTGTTAACAAATTTTCATTCATTGACCATCAATAGCCAACAGAGTCATTACAAGCGCTGAGCAATTGCGTTCATCTAATTAGAAGGAGTGAGTTATGTCAAGCAATATCCTATTCACGCATACATGTATTCTCAGTGCAGAATGAAGCACTAAATAAAGCGCATTAACTTCGACTATAAGTTCCTTGATTGTTCGAAAATATGCTTATCTACGAGGCGATGCTCGTTAACCCCTATTCGATGGCGGTCATCATAAGGTCTCAAAATGAACAAAAGCCGTCAACACTTTTATGATTGCCATGCTGGCAGTTTTAATTTACAGCAGCTGTGTGGTGGTGGCCACAACAAAATCACCAAGGACGGCAATATCGTCGTCGTCGTCTTTCAGACCCGATACGATACGCCTTTATGGCTCCTTTCTTCTCATAACTGCATAAGCCATAAATGAAAGGAGTTACGCGTGGTTATATGAAGCATATACCGCTGAGCGAATAGGTTTGTATAGAAACTATTCCTTTATTACGGCGATAACAGCAAAGGATAATCAAGTCATAAATCTTAAATTAAAATTAATTTTCCACTGAAACATACCGCTCCTGGGTGCTTTCCGCTTTCATCTCATAGACTGGCACCGCCCACTCGTGTCCAGTGCCATCAACATAAATTGAGTTCATTAAAATTGTTTTCTCCCGATGGCGTCATCGGGAATCGAGCATACACATACACACACACACACACACACACGCCCGCGCATACATACCTCCAAGCCAAGCGCAAAACATTGCACTCACCCACCGCTTTGTCGGCTGATGCCCGATGGTCGTGTCGGCCGGTGATGGCTGCTGTGCCAGTTGCTAGGATGTTGATTTGTTTTATGCTCCGCCGGCGATGAGTGCTGCCGTGGTAGAAATTTAATCGAGTTGGCGGGACAGAAAAGAAAGCTGATAGTGGCTCCGTGCCCTGCAGCAGAGCAACGCATAAATATTTTGCGTTATGTTTGAATGTGTGTGTGTGTACTGAGGCTTTATTTCTTCAGAAGGACAGATTTACTTTAATTTGCCGTATTCTCTAGAATTGCGGTGAGTGCTAGGATCCTTCCCATGCGGCTGTCTGCTGCACTTGAAACTTCAAGTGTTTGTCGATGTCATTGGGTATTGTGTCAACCCTCATCGGCTGCGGTTCTTTCATCAGATTCTTTCCACTTAAGTAAAAAAATAATATTTTTCCCATAATTTGAAAACTTGAGCACATCAGATGCAACATCCCCTCTTATCTGTGGGGTTTGGGGGGGGGCTGTGTGCATAGATATTTCCCCTTTTCATGTTTTCGGGCACTATTTCGAACAAAATTCCCACCGGTAATGGCCTCCACTAATAATAATCATCGCAGCACGTCCTGTTCACCTATTTCGTTCGTTTGCCCTCATAAACCACCAAACTCAACAAGAGTTACCTTTTTTTGTTCCTAATCTTAAGGACGTAAATATCCCTTGGTGGAAACCGGGCCATAACTGTCAGCCCACGATGTCAAATAATAAAATAAGTCATTAACACGAAAGAAATATGTTTCGTTTACCCACTTTCAACGGTCCCCCCATTAACTTTTGTGTTTTCTGCGTTGTTCCTTTGTTCCACCTTCTCACACACGTCCGCCCACATACAGTCATTCTCTAAAGTGAATTAAATAAACAAAGCAAAGCCAAAACTACAAAAACATCACAAACAAAACAACAAGCAGGAACACACCGCGATAAGGACGAGGGCGACCGTCAAACTATCAAACCGCCCAAATCGAGCCGACTCCCACTCCCACACCACGACCAGACATACCTCGCGCGTCAACATTCCGCGGCGACCTTTATGGGCCGCCGACATGATAGTTGCCATTCGAGTCCTTCTTCTCTCATTTTTATTACAAAGTTATTATGTTAGAATGCCGACTTACATAATTTGATGTTTCTGGCTTGCTGCCGCGGGCCGAATTTATGACTTTATTTTCCTGCTGCTTCGTGACGCATTCATTTTAAAATTATCCCGCCAGCTAGGAACGTGCGGCGGCCGCCACCGAGTCGACCGATCTCTGAATGCCTAATGTTCTGGAGATTATGGATTTTTTTCCAATAGTTTAAACTCCTTTGTGCGTCCGGGTGCGCATTCCGTTGAATCATAAACGTGCTTATCTCGGCCAATTATTGTGAGAGCGTACGAAAATATGTTCCGTCGCTTCGAACAACTTGGCAAATTGCTTACATTACTATTTCCCTGGTGTTTGGTGGTGGGAGGGATTCTGGTATTTGAATATGTTCCGTCGTCGCGTCGGTGGGTCATGGAGCATGTGTCAGAAATGGGCAGAAAATGTGACTCTTAAGGCAATTTATGAGTTGATTTAACGCTTGGGATTGTCTATCTGCTGTTTGATCTGGATTGACGATGCGATAAGTGTCATGCGGAGACCTTGGAGGTTTGTATCTTATGTGAAGGCTAGCAAGCATTTGGTTAAAGCCTTTAACAGGCCTGATACTCTGTTGTACTCCACACATGAAAATGAAGAAAAAGATGTGACGACCTATGAAGTGTGTAAGTGAATTTCACTGTTTTAGTTAAAGTATACTAAGCAATGAATCAGCTACAAGTCAGCACGAAATTCGAAGAAATTTAAATCCTGCAGAGGAGAACCCGTCAACGTTTGACATTTCTATCGCTCTACCAGAACTTGGACAATAGGCCGGGAACGACGAATCCCAGGGTCACGAGAAATTCTGAGAAATCTTATGGAGGCTGAGAAATCTGGGAAGGTGTCGGAATTTCCAGGAAGCGACACACGAGAAAATTTATACAGAGAGTCAACAAGACCGTATTCCGACCTTCGTTCAGCCTGCTCCGTACAATGTGGGAAAGAGGGAAAGAATTTTGAAAACAGATGATTCCAGCGGGATACTTTTCGTGTGCTGGAAGAGTCGACAATGCCAATTGCCACTAGTAGCTGAGATCGAGAGTTATGAGGACAGGTGCTTAAAACTAAACTCTTACATCTTACGTCCTTTTATACGAGCTAGACAAAGGGAAATCGGATCATATGCCACATGGAAACAATGAAGGAATCACAGAATCAAGTGACAGATGGATGATAGGAGACAGGATCAAAGGGTAAAGTGATCAATGTGTAATGACACCACTTGTGAACTAAGTTACTTATCTCACTAAATGTTATTTGAGATGGAGCGGTAACTAAGTAGGTAAGTATGCCGACTCAACCGCCGAAGGTCCTAGGTTCGATTCCCGGGGTGAACACCTCACATTTTTCACGTCCCCACCTCTTGGGAGTTGCTGACAAAACTCAAAGAGTACTAATTGTCTATGAAAAGCTTCTCAAATCAAATCCACACATTTTCTACCAACTGCCATATTTTCACTGGTCTGAACTGCACAAGTCCTATTTATGTAAAGGACTCCAAATAGCTTGGTGTTTTTATAAATGTGTCAATAAGTTTTTGAAAAGAAAAATATGTTGTTTGGCAACCATGTAAGTGTGGATTTCACTCAAAGATGGCTTTAGTTGAATTTTTAAATTTGCTGGCGTCATCGAAATGTCAAACAAATTTTGTTACTTCATAGTTGGTACTTCAGCTGTCAATCAGTAAAAAAAAAAATTTGTGATCGGTTTGTAATTTTTGGTAAGGCGTCTGTTCAAGAATGGAAAACCAAACCAAAAATTTTCGTCATATTGTGTTTTTTTATCCGGAAAGGAAAAAGCGCATAGCAGGCTCACAAACCGTATATGCTGTTTATGGTGACGAAGCTTTAAAAGAACGTCAGTGTCAAAATTGGTTTGTTAAATTTCGTTTAGCTGATTTTTCATTCAAAGTTAGAGAGCGCTCTGGTATTCCAGTTGAAATTGATGATGACGGCACAGTACACGTGAGATCACAGAAAAGCTTCATGTCTCACATACATGTATTGAATATCGCTTAAACCAACTTTGCTTGGCACAAACACTCGATATATGTGGGTTTCTCATGAGTTGAAAGAAAATCATTTAACACGACGCATCAACATCTACGATTTGTTAAAGAAACATAATGAAACTGAGCCATTTTTAGAACAACTGACAACTGGTGACGAAAAATGGGCTGTTAACAATAATGTCAAACACACTAGAGTATAAAGCAAACCAGGTGAACTAGCTCGAACACCACCAAAAGTTGATATTCATCAAAAAAAAAGTTTTGTAATCATTTTGGTGGGATTACAAGGAAATTGTCTAATTCGAACTTTTACCACCCAACCGACCGATCAGTTCAGATGTCTACAACGAACAAAATTGATCAATGCAGTTAAAGAAAAGCGGCGAAAAGCGTTGTTGTATTTCATCACACACAGCTTTGGTTACTCGGTAAAAATTATTGGAGCCTGGTTGAGATGTTTTGCCACATCCACTATATAGACCTGACTTTGGAACATCTGCAAAACTCCTTGAATTGTAAAAATTTCAATAATGATCGTACGTGTTTAGTTTTTAATAAAAACCAAAATTTTCATCGACGTGGAATTATGATGCTGCTGCTGAAAGCTGGCGAGAGGTCATTGCTCTAAATGGGCAACACATTAAAGAATAAAGTTTTTTTGTCAGTGGTGTCAAAAAAAAAAAAACGAGGAACCTGTTCTTAAGCAGACAAGAGAGTATCAAACCTACAAGAAACCAAAACCAAAGGGGCGATTCCAAAAAATCAGAACTGAAAGTGTCATTGGTTGCGCTATCAAGACAGAGAACGCAGACTTCCACCTACTTAAAATGACTCTGATTAGTGCAGAGCTCTGTAGGTATTGCTGCAAAAGAAACCACGAAACCTAGCTTTAGGCAAACTCGAGGAAGACTCAAAATATTAAATTTACTTTTTGCAACAGGGGTCGTTTGTTCGTCGTCAGGAAGTCTAGGTTCGATTCCCGGATGGGACACCTAGCATTTTTTCACGGCACCCCCTCTTTCGAGCTGCTGAAAACACTCAAAGAGTATCAACTGTCTGTTCGGAGTCGGCAAAAAACTGTAGGTCCCTTGTACTCGTGAAAGAAAAGTAGCACGCACACCACAAGTAGTTGTTATAGAAGCTAGGCAATGACCCTTGTGGACTGTAGAGACTCTCAATTATTATATTATTACAACACGAAAAGTCATTTAACCCGTACTCAATTTTTTTGGAAAGTTTGAGCTAATTGCATTCTATGAGCTCATGGCACTCATAATAATAATAATTGAGTGGCACTACAGCCCATAACGGACCAGGGCCTAGCTTCTACAACAACTACTCGTGTTGTGCATGCTATTGTTCTTCACGAGTAGAAGGGACCTACAGTTTTTTTGCCGATTCCGAACGGCGAGATTTGAGAAGCTTTCCATAGACAATTAATACTCTTTGAGTGTTGTCAGCAACTCGAGAGAGGTGGTGCCGTGAAAATATGCTAGGTGTCCCGTCCGGGAATCGAACCCAGACTTTCTGCGCCGCGGTCGATGCACTTACCACTGCGCCACGTCATGGCACTCAACCAGCTTTAAAATGAGATTGTTGAGTCCCTTTTATATTTTTTGATTTTAATTTCCTTTATATTTTGAGATATGCGCGACACTATTGCAATTCAAACATACTTATGCATCTGCGAAGGATTTATGTCGAACAACACCGGACAGCCATATAATAGTTAATTTTCGCTCTGAAGTCAATTACTTGCCACAGAAAAGGCTTTTTTGGCTTTTTTAAGACCGGTTTCACCATGCAGATACTGGTCCAACATAATGTCAATATAAGACACAGTCAATGGATCTCCTTCGGGGTCAAATGTCCCAAACTTGTTTCAGTTTTTTTCATGACATTTGCCCTGTATAACAGAGTAAAAGCATGGCTTTATTTTTCATTGCGAAATCGAGGGATCTCTTCGAAGGTATGTTGTAGAAGGATATTGATCACCTCAAATCTTGCCTCTGCTCTGTTCGTCATCATATAGTCCCAGTATGTAATGAAGCGCTGCATGGAGCCATCCAATCCATCAGTCAGTGGAAACCCTGCTGAGGTATTTTTTAAATTTAAAAACCGTGTCAGAAGTTACTACACCTTTTTCAACAAACTTTTCATTGATCATGTAGGATTGTTATTCGGATCCACGGTCATGTAACATCGTGATTGTGCCCATCCTTATAATCTCTAACCAGACAGACCTCCTTGATAATCCCAGTCCTACCTTATGGCGCGCAAACCTGGACGTTTCTAGAAGCGGATGAGGAAGCCCGTAGTCTTTTCGAGAAAAAAGTTTTGCGTGAGATTTTTTGTTCTGTTCTGAAATAGCTTTTGATGCGGCAAGTGCAGTGCCAAAAAAAAGGACCTCAACCAACTTGGAGTGCCCAATTGGAAGCAGCTGGCAAGAGATCATACTAGCTGGAGAGGCATGTTGGTTAAGGCCCAGGTCCACCCCGGACTGTAGCGCCATCCGAAGAAGAAGAAGAAGAAGAACAGTACCATTGCTTCCCTCCAATCGAAATTAATTACCCGGTTTTATTTGCAACACCTCAGAAGACCATTTTGAACATTTTCTCGAAAATTTTACTTATACAGCTGAGAAGACATGTACTCGTAGACCAGTGATTTTTTAGAAGCGAGGAATTCTTTGTCTCTTTTGGGAAGGGATTGCTGGGTAATAATTCATAACTGCTAAGCTTGACGGATGAACACTAAGCGGAGATACTTACTTATCGACGATTCTCAAGTAGAAGTTCTTGGACCTTTCGATTGTAGATAAAAATTCCGCAGTTCCGTGTTCGCGGGAATGGTCCACTTGATACCGCCTTGTGATCTACAACGGCCTTCATCCTCCTTAGATGGCAGCAACTTTGGGGTTTCTCCTAATCAAAACGAAAAGAAAAAAAAAAGTTAAGAAAAGATTTAAAGTGCATTTCAAGGAGCATTTCTGAACAGGGCTGTGTATCCCCAGCACCTCATCCAACTCGAGCGGGGATGCCGTAACACAGTAATTGAGTTCCCTGTATAAACCCATTGACTTTTGTTTCTCAACGCAATTAAAAATGCCTTTAAGATCCCTCCTTAAAATGGCAACCACATTAGGGCCATCTTGGGTGACGGCATTTTGCCCTAAACTTTTCATTGAATCTGCTTAAAATCTCTGAACGCCACTGATGTATTTATGAATGTAGAAGTCCGTTTTCCAAATCGTGGCTCGGACTACGAAACATACTTGAAACCGCTCATACTGTTTCTACCTTCTTCTGGGGACCCTCAGCAGCAGGATCTGACCAACTGAGTTCAATGTAGCCAAAAGTCAAGGTCAGAACATGTACTTTTTTAAAATTTAATTTTGAAATGAGAAAGAATTTCTAAAATATCAAAATTTGATGAAAACATTTGCGGCTAGAAATCGCATACCGATTGATACCTTTGGACGGCATCCGTCAACCCAGCAACCACATCTCACTCTATTGACTAAAACACAGTCGTGTCAGTAGTACTCTGTAATGCACAAATGACCATCGTCCCACCCATTTGTCAGAATATCATCCCACACGTGTATCAAAAACATATAATTTCGTCCAACTCGATGGGAACAACGGCCACTTTGTGAAGGACCTTCCCACTTGTAGTCCGTCACACGGTGAGCGGCTGGCCCCGCCCGTCGTTTGTCCATCATTAGGCACCCAAAAGGGATCAAATCAAACACACAATCAAATCAAAACACGACAAGAAATCAATTTCATTGCCAATCAATCTCGCCTTACTTTCCGCGTGAGTAATGACCGAATGTTACCGAAATCTCAATAACAAACCTGTAATATGCTATTAAACGCACCCATTAGTCCAAAAACAGACCCGACTGCTATGGACGCGCTCGCCTTCGTGCAAGAGCCCCCTTGAGCGTGACACGCAACGTGTGCGACGAACGATTTATGTCTGAATATAACACAAGGTTGACTTTGCCCAGCAATTAATAAATCCAAACGGCAACAACTCCGCTTCTCGCATCGGCTCATGCAAGGCTACTGACCGTTGGGAAGTATGCCTTTTCCACTGCCCCACTGGAACGGGGGTGGTTAATTTATTGTCAAACAAATTGTGCCCATAAACCAAGGGGATGGCGAACGCGAATGGAAAGAAGGAGAAGTGCAAAAAAACAAAAAATACACAACGAAACGAGGACGTTAACTGAAGGACTACAATGCGGCTTTATCAGGCGAGAACATGATCCAAGAATTTCAAAGGAAATAGCTAACCAGTGACCTCTGCCATTAAGTATTCACCTGGTGGTGGCCGCACGGCCGGACCACACACACGCGGATGCATGTGGACGGCCGGAGTCAGGCGTTAGTTACATGTCTGGACGAGGAACAAACCGAAGCGTGCTATTGTAATTCCAATGTAGTCCCGAGGCGATAAGTTATAATTTTGCGGGTAAATTATTTCCTTGGTAGGGATTCGGGCTGTAATCAATTAATCAGTAATCTGGTAGTACCGTGCCTATCGTGTTCGGTTTCACCGGGGCGTGTGGGCGCCTCTGGTGTTTTGCTTGAGGAAGGAAGACGGTGATTCCTTCGGACATTATAGGGATTATAACCAGCGTTGTTTTGTTAATGTGACTTTTACAAATGACATTTAGGTGCAGTTTGTCGGGTTAATGGCATTCTAACAGCCATCACTGTGTGTATCATCAAAATGTTATTCGGGTATGAGAGGGGCAGGAGGAGAGGATGAATGGTGAATGAAGGTGGGCACCTTTAAAGTGTCTACTTTCCTATATTTGGAGTATGCACGATGGAAGTTGTTTTTTGACAGTTTTGGCAGTTAAAACGTCAGCAGACAATAACTGCCTTGGTCACGATTGAAACCCTGATCTCTGTTATGCTTTGCAACATCGAACTTAGGGACATCCTGAGACTCCAACACAAACCAATTTTTTTTTTCTGTCGCAGGCTTTGACCATCAAGGAAGGATGCACAACAACGACGTCTCCGACAGAGCATCACACTAGGCAGCAGAAACTTCGAAGTAGTCAAGGACTTTGTCTACCTCGGTTTGTGGTAAGTAGGGACAACAACCGACAATCACTTTCGCCAGTCCCTGCTTCTTTCGGCTCTAGAGGAAATTAAGTACCAGAGCCCCCTCTCGAAGGACTAAGCTTGCTTTATATGCTCGATTTGCAAGCTCGATCATCCGAGTCCTCCTTTACGGCGCGGAAACCTGGACGCTACTAACAGCGGATGAAGAAGAAAAAGTATTTTCCAGAGAAAAGTTTTGCGTGCGATTTTTGGTCCTGTTTGTGTTGATGGCGTCTGGAAAAGAAGATTTAACAACGAAGACTGTAGAACGACATGCGCCTGGTCAGGTGTGTTCGGATACAACGCTTAAGATGGCTAGTCCCCATGTAAAGCGTATGGACACCACTGTTCCTCAGGCGAAAAGTCTACCAATCTGAGCCATTGGGAGAACGCAAAAGAGGACGACCTTGGTGACGCACACAAGTGAAGAAGGACTTCAACCAACTTGGAGTGCGCAACTGGAGGCAACTAGCAAAAGATCGTGGTGGCTGGAAAGCCATGTTGGTTAAGGCTCAGTTCCACCCCGAGCTATAGCGCCACAAGAAGAAGAATAAGGCTTTGGCCAACTACACTGGACCACTTAGACTCAAAAACTGGTGTTTGGTTCTGCCAGGCAGCTGCCTATATTTATTGTATTTTCAGAAAGCGCTTCTACGACAAATGCAGAAAGAACATGCCGAAGGTCTTGTGGAGTTTTCGGTAAAAATGCTGTTAGTCAACTCCAGACCTAGTGGTTTGGAGTTGTTCGCAGATAATTCACAGAAATTCTGCACAGATGGATGAAGTCCTGAAGGCTATAGCAAATTTCCAAGGACCACTATAGTCTTCAAGATTAGTGAATAAGTTAAATTATAGTATTGCTTCCGTACTATGTTGTGGAGGTCGTGTCTGTACTCGTAGTAAGCTATATCGAGATCTCCAACTCTGCCAGGTGTTTGGCGATTATTTAAAAATCTTTTCGTTCCACAGCATAAACTCAACTCAGTTCCGTGTCTCATAATCGTTGAATTTATTGGAGTTACAAAGTAAAACCGTTTTTAAAAGATGGCGCCACCTACAAGTGCTGGCTGTTGTTGGAAGCGATTACCTACTTTATCATCAGCAACATTGTGTTCAGCCTCTTCGACAATCTCCGCAATCGTCTTAAATAAGCAGCAGTCGTGGGAAGTTTTGCTTCTTATTTTAAATTGAAGGGGAAGTGTAGCTGAAGCTTTAATGGATCAAGATCCATTCCACCTCGCAGAATCGTTGGGAGTGATTCAAAAGAAGAAGAAGTATTATTGGGTGCCATGTGAGTTGAAGCCGCGAGTTGCCGAAAGGCGGTTTTTCATGTCGGAACTGCTTCTTTAAAGACATCAAAGGAAGGAATTTTTTCACCGGGTTGTGACTGGTGATGAAAAGTGGATATTCTACGATAACCCAAGAGAAATCAAAACTTTGCGAAGTCTGGTGAACCCGTTCCATCATCGTGTACATCGACGACTTAGAAAAACACCCCCAGTTCGAAGGTCATCTTTTGCTTATGGGAGGCCTAGATGGGTGTGCTGTGCTATGAGCTACTGAAATCAGGCAAACCATTGATGGAAAACGTTGTCGACTACAACTTTTGTGTTTGAGTCGTGCATTGCGTGAAAAACGCCCAGAAGCGACCAAAAGGCACGACAAAGTTCGGTCAAAATCTATCTGGAAACGCTGAAATAGGAGATCTTTCCCCACCTGCAATATTCTCCAGACCTTGCTCCTACCGTCAATTGTGTTTCTCGAGGGATACAAAATTTTTTGGGGGGTCACAGGTTCGGCTCGTTTGAAGGAATCGAAGAATGGCTCAACGGATCGTTGCCACAGAAGACTCATTCTTTAGAGATGCTTGTCGAAAATTGACACAGAGATTGTCATTTTCCTAGCCGATATTGTTGCATTTATAATTGCATCCAATAGACATCAATGTTTGTTCAGAATAAATAATTGAGTGGCACTACAGCCTGCAATGGATCAGCGCCTAGCTTCTATAACAACTTCTCGTGTTGTGTGTGCTACTGTTCCCTCACGAGCAAAAGGAACCTACAGTTTTTTTCCGACTCCGAGCGGTGAGATTTTAGAAGCTTTTCGTAGACAATTGATGCTCTTGGAGTGTTGTCAGCAACTCGAAAGAGATGGTGCCGTGAAAAAAATGCGAGGTGTCCCGCGCGGGAATCGAATCTAGACCTTCTGCGTGTGGATCGACGTCTTTACCCACTACGCCACGGCGATCACTCTGTTTAGAGATATCATAAATTAATTTTCTTAATTCCAATTGATTTATCCGTCAGCTTTTGTCATGCTTTTCTGGCCACAGTACTTTTCAACTCAAAATTTTATTAGGCAAAGGCATTCATTTTGTGGTTTCATGTTGGTAGTGCTGCCAAAGGAAATGTTCCTCAGTGGCTCCGTTCTCTTTAGGCTTCGTAGAAGTTTTCATCGCTTAGCCGGAAGTTTGTGGCGAAGCTGAAATGGCTCCTTTGTGAGTCGATAAGTAACCAGCAGTCTTTTCCATTATGCTGCGAATTTCCTGCAGACGTTACCGAGTATGTGCTTGGTTTGATTGCATCAAAAGAACCATGATTACGTATAATTTTGTTCTCGATAGCCAAGTCTTCGGTGGAAGCAATAACCAAGGTGGCGGGCAGCTTAGCGCGACTCCCTCATTATGTTCATGGTTAAGTTGTGTACTTTCAGAGCAAAGTTAAGCCCGACCTTAGCTGTTAGCAGACACTTTCACTTACGATTTCTCGAAATTCAACTTCTTGCCAGGTACGCTGTACAATTACGTAACGCTTAGACTTCTGCATATTTCACCGTTCTAAATTAATTTTCAAAACAAAAATACATTTAATCCCTTCAGCCCTCCCATTTGGTTCGTGCACGCCCCATGACTGACCTGGAATGTAGCATTCGGAAGCGCGGATTCAAATTCAGTGAACTATCCCCCCAGCGCAATTGAATTTGTGCACCGACCCGGGCAAAATGCAGGTGCTCGATTTTCGAAAACAAATCACTTTTATTACACGAAAATATCCCGCAAAATCTAGTTGGAAATCAATATTTGTGATTTTCGGCAAAACCCCATGTTTCCATTTTGAGAATTTCGAAGGGGATACATGCTGCATGCAAAGTCGCCCCATCCCCAGGGGGTGTCGTCTCCCCAAACAGAAAAAAGCGGATCGCTAAACAAAACCGCGGGGAAAATACTCGAAAATGCAGAACATTGGATATTCAATTTGATTTGTGGGGTCCTCCCCTTCTCTCTTTCACTGGCGCAGTCCACGACCACGAAGCGGAATAGTCGGAAGGGAGAGCTGCAAAAACGGAAAAAGAGTCAAATCCTCTTTGGTGTAAAAAATCGACAAAAAGAACAAAAACAAAAAAACAGAAACACTACCCAGGCAGCCAGCACTCCGGTAGAGGATTCTATTGACAAACACATGAACCACATGCATGGAAGCCATTTATTCCACGGTTGCATGCTAGACAATTGTAAATAGTGAATTTGAAAGGATATAGCGACAAAAATTGATTTCACCTCTGCGGATCGTTCTGCAAATTGAACTGGCGTCCGTCGATGTGACGTTCGTTACACCTAATCCCCAAACGATGATTGACTTGGCGTATAGCTGGCAAACGGAGTTTCGTTGATTGTGCAAGTTGCTGCTGCGATTTGAAGAAATCGGATTCCTGCGTTACTTCGTTGGTGGCTCTTTCAATTCAGACATGTAATAGGTTTCTGTCATGTTAATCCATTTGAGATTTTGCCAGGACGGGATGTATTAAATTTCATCTCTCATTCTCTGAAAGGATGACGAAAGGGATATGGGAAAATTCCCTCTTCGGATGTCTGCATGAATGAAGAATCAAGAATGTCGCATTTTAGTTGACAATTTTTTTCTCCTTGCTGTTGAATCTATGCATAAGGACATCGGTGTTAAATTTCAACAGAACTGACGTGTCTATTGTTCGCGGATTGGGAGTTGGTGGAGATTCTCAACTCAACAAGGAAGTATACCCCACAACTCACTCACAATCGAAGTGCATAACGAGAGTCTATTCTATTGTTTGCAATTTCCTTTTTCTTCAAATCGATGACAGCTGCCTTTGAGTGGCGCCCACCGCGTCATCGTCATCGTCCTGATGATTGTGTTCAAATGCCTCAAAGTGCAAATATTTACCTCTCCTTTTTATTACACTCGAGCATACAAATACAATACAGGAAGCCCCCATTCAAGTCGTCTCGAAAAAAAAGCCCCACGTCGAAAATCAAACACAAACTCAATCAAAACCGTTTTTCACTTTATCTCGACGTGAATTTTTCAAATCAAATCACCCTACCCGCCGCCACCACCACCACCATCACCACCGCACAAAGTTGACAAACTAGCTTAAATGCCCGGCAGCAACGTTCCTCAGATCAGCACACGCATGTTCCTCCTATTCACATCCACAAACGGCGGCATTCTATTGTAGCAGACTCACGACGAAGGACTACCGTATCGAATCATGCCCACGGGCCTAAGTAAACACAAACACATCAACAACTTTATAATAAGAAAAACCGAACCACCAGTACCGTATTAATCAACCTAATACGCGGATTCACCTTGAGGCGATGTACGCAGCTGATTATAAACATCGTCTGCACAAGGACGTTACGCTCCTTCCGCGGTGCTGATTTCACGGATATCGTAATCTTCGACGTCTAAGAGAGGAGAGAAAAAAAACTCTGCCCGCTTGCCACCCACTTCGGAAAACCCTCTATCATGTTTCTCCCTTCCCTCGCACACACACACAGAACGTCTGATGAGGGATGTGCTTGGGAACGTGCGTGATGATGATGCTTTAAATCAGATTTTCATCGCGTGGAAGGACGGATGCCACCACGCAAATAATCGTCCGTCACCCATCCACCCACCTACGCTGGTCGCCTTGATTCGTTTTCATAAAACTATGGGTTGGGGTGGGCTCCATGACTTTATTATCAAAGATGAGCCGTCGACGTAAATGAAGAAGTTAAATTTGCGCGATGCGGTACGGGCGGGAGGCTAAGACAATAGCGGCAGCCATAAGAGGAGGGAAAGAAACGAAGTCATTGTAAAACTTATTTCTTCGATATTGTACACCTCAGGACATAGAAAAACACGACCATAAACAAGGAGCTGGAAAAAGACAAGAACTGCAGGACGCGTCGTCGTCGCTGCCGCCGCCACACAACGTGAAATGCGTCTGCTTTAATCTTAATTTCTGGGACCATCATCACGGATTCTGTTGTCGTACGGCGGCGGGCATGGGGCACAATCAACGTTAGTCAGCGACGAAGACGGCCGCACCCGCACACATACCCAGAGTCTGCCGCAGTCTCTGGCTGTTGAATCGGAGACCGGCCGCCTCCGGGTGGTGGATGGGGGAGGCGACGACGCCCCATGGGAAGAGGTATTATCATTGGCGGCAGCACAGAGAGAGGGAGAGACGAGTCCTCGAGTGTTGTTTATGATATGAACAGGAATTTGTGTGTTCCTTTGGTTGGTGTATTCTTTTGCACTTCAGGACGTTGAGGGTTTCTTTTTCCTGTTTTCTTATTTTCTTTTCTTTTCCACCGACCCCATGCTGCTGTTGTCGCTGCTCTGTCAATGAGGAAGAAATGTAATTTCGTAACACAGCAAGGGCGGTTTATTTGACACACTCATTGAGATCGAGAATCGCTGGGAGGGTAAAGTTCGATGTTGCCTGCTTAGTAAAGGGGCATTTTGCTGCGTTGATGCGAACGAACGAGTGGAAGGATGTTAAATCAAGTCGGAGAAAGGCACAAGTGTGCATCTTGATTATGGAGCACTTCAGAGTTAATCTGGTTTACCCAGATGTCGGGGCCATGTCAATTTACGTATGGTGATTGCTTTTCTTGCAGATGCGTAGAGGAGACACCTTATGGAAAATAATGAGGTGAAGCTGTGATCGGCAGAAGGCGGATCCAACGTATACTCGAAGGAGGCTGTTTGTTCTTCGGGTTCTTAGGGATAATCGGATTCTTCTAAACGGATTTGAATTGGGACAGCGCGTAATCTGAAAAACAGATTACCTTTGCTTCCGCGTTGGCTTGGACTGTCAGTTCAGGGCCCTTCCAAGTCCAAGACGGAAAAAGAAATTCTCCTGCAAATGGAGGCTTTGAAGATGTTTCCATTTACACAAGTCAACTAGTTGCTCTTCAGTTTTCTGAGAGCGCGTACGTATTTTCAGTTGCAAGGGTGAACTGCAGACGCGGTTGCATGCCATGTACATTCTCCCTCATCCTGACTGAAGATGTGACTTTGCGTCGTTTTAATCGTTTAATGGGAGCTCCTGAAGTCAAAATCATTCTCCCTCCGACAGTTTCGCGAAAATATGTGCAAACCATCTGCAGACATTCCTACCGCCTCCTCACCCGAGCTCCCGACTGACACAGAAAATACCATCCAAAGTGAAAGTACTTGTAGTTAAGAGGAAGTCAAACGTGAGTACGGGTACAATCACACGTACACGCCTGTCGACCAGCATCGCGTCGTTCCACTCCGGGGAGGGAGTGTAGTCTGAAGTCTCTGAAGTTGAGTAAACATGAGATACTGCAGAAAGCTAGTTAAACAAAAATCCTATCCCAGCGTGCGTCGTCGGTCGTACTCCATCGGCACCGCCACATGTGTGTGTGTGTGCCTGTATCCTAAAACGAAATCACCACAAAGTCATTTGCCGCACTGCGAATGAAAAGGATTCACTGGGAGGCAGGTAGATACGTATCGACGTTACATGACGCGCAGGAACTCCACAGTCACAGACTTCCATTGACATTTAAGTTCTTATTTTGCGCCCTTCTTCCTTTGACCTTATTCGATTCTTTTTCGTTCGTCTACTCTTTACCCAGGGTGCACATTAGGCGAATCGAATTGTGGCTGTGTGTGCGTGTGTGGGGGTGGTTTTCCTGTTTTATCCGAGTACACCGGAGCACATCCTCGGCGATGCTCGGTGCCCATGTGAGTGCGTGTGTGATCAAAGCTATCATCGAGAAGTACTTCAATCAAAAAATCAAACGTCAACAATCAACCGAAAGGTACACTTCCTTCGTTGCGTTGTTGTTGTTTCTTGTTTTTTTTCTCTTCTGCCTGTGTTTCGCAAGGCAAAAGTGTCCTGCTCCACCATCCATGCGTCCTGAGCTCCTTGCACACGGCTATTGCCCAAGAAAGTCATCACTAAGTGAAAGAAGGAGACCATTGATTCCTGTTTTTTTTTTTTGTGTTCAAGCGAAAGGAAGAGAGGAAACTTTTGTCAGCACGATACATTTCTCGAGGGTCTATCAGCACTCATAGGGATAATGAATATACTTTTGACTTTGGCGGTTTTTTTTTCTTTCCTTTTTTGGAAACTTCCCTTCGGTGCCCGAAAGTGTGTGCGCTGCTGGTTGTGGCACGACAACCACCCGCATGGCGCTCAATAAATCTGAAATGACTTGTCATTGAATTTCTCTGCTCCCTTTGGTTGTTGTCCTTCTTGAGTGTCATTCTCGGTGTGTGGGGGACCTGGGTGCGGGAGTTGCCGATGGCAATGGCGGCAGCGGTTTGGTTTGTAAACATTCGAAGAATCGGGGAGTTTTCAAGTTAAAGGTTTCAACTACAATTTAGGCAGGGTTAAAGAACAAGAGTTGAGTTCAGTCTTGAGGGGTTAAATTTCGTTTAGAAAATAGGAAACGTTTGTATTTTCATCATTTTTTGTCGGGGAGGGGGGCTTTGTGGAAAAAATTCACATATCATCAGAAAGTGCTCCGTCAAACGCACAATGTTATTGGGAAGGGAGTAGGGTTCGTAAACGTGTTTCGGGTCTATCGGTCCGAATTTGCACTTGGGAGTTTATGTAGATTGCTTATGGAGTTTGATGTTTTGTCTGGTTGATAGCGTGGGGATAGTCGTTTCAGTGGGGATTACGGTTGTGTCTTTTGCTAGGGGTTAAGGGTCATGTGTGCGTAGACAAGTTAACGCTTTGAAGGATGAAATCGATGGCTAGACGGGTAAACGCAAATGTAAGCATGTAATCGCATAGAGATGGGTGAGGGAATGTGTTGACAAGGTCTATATGTCAGGAAGGCAATTACTTTCATTGAGACTCACTAGCAAGGTTTGCAATCCTGTCAATGGAATGAATAAGGCAACATTTAGGATCGCATCAATTTTACAGGATAGAGGCACTCCTGTTGTACTCATAGCTGGTTGAACACAAAGACTGTTCAGAGAGTGGAATCCCTTTGTATTTGGATTCATAAGGTTGCTTTCTTCCCCAGAAAACTGAAGAAAAGTGTTTTTTTAATACTCCTGGTATACAAAAAGAAGCCTTCACTAAACTAGCGACCTCTAGCTACGAACCAGCGACATATGCAACTGTGAACAAGGACCGCGAATGGACGAGACGCTGTCGCGTCGCTCTCAATCAAGCTTAATCAAACCATGTGGATTTCACTTATAGGAAAATAAATCGATTGCCAGTTTTCTAAAACTCTGCTAAGACACATTTCAGGAACGAAGTCAAATTTCAAGACATGGCGCTTGATGCGAATCTGAAGTGGATTTCTTACGTGAAAATGAAATGTAATGAACTTTCTGCAATTCAACACATGGCTTCGGTTAGCTCTGATTTCAGCAAGAAGGCGCTACGGGCCATACAGTGCTGGAAATTTAATTTTTGTGAGAACTTAATTTCACGTTTTGCTACGATAAAATGGTCGCCTGGATGGTGCGAGATTACATCTTAGGAATAAGCCAGCCACGATGATCGATCCCCGAAATACCAGTCGCTGTGCTCGAACGAGTCCCCCAAAATTTGGTCACTCCGAATAGACCACCTGTGACGTAGTCAAGGTCATGCTCTTCTCGAAATATTTGATGAGAGAAATTTATTCCGCCGTCTACAAGAAAATGAACCCTTAGACCTGGCGGGATAGGAAACCGCATTAAAATTGCGGACATGCACTGGTGATCTGCCTAGTGCTTACATTCGTGATTAAATGCAGTATTCCTCTAATCGTATCTCGGGGTGGTGCTTTTTTCTTAGACAGTAAAAATGTTGGCACTCCTATGAACACGGTCTCCTCTTGTAGAGTCTTCTTCTTCCTTGTAGAGTCTTCTTTCGACCTTTATCCCAACCCCGTCAATATAAAAGACTGAGTAAGGAAATATTAATAGGTATCGTGAAAGGACCAACATTAATCACTTCTGGTTGAAAATGCATTAAGTGGAAAATACATACGTTAAGCGACTTAGACGTGTGATTTCATAATAGATGCCGTAACTGGATTACTGTTCCAGTGAGTCACCTTTCCAAATATATATGTGGAAGGCTACTGTATCAGTATGTCCAGATAATGTGCCTAGGTCTATGAACCACTTGATTCAAAATCACATCCGTAGCACTATTATTAGCGTTTATGGAATCACTGATGGAACCAAAGACCATTTGGTGCGATGGCGTCTACCAGACTCAGGTATTGAGGGAACCTAACTGATAGCGACAGCTTGACCAGAGGCTATATTCTAGTGCCACGGGAGTTCACGAGCCGCTGACACATCGGTTCCAGCCTGTGTGGTAGACCCCTTGTAAGAATATCGTGGCGGTTGTGGCTTAAGGCCCAATATCGCAGACAGTGTCGAGGTTAGTAGTAATATTAAGGGAGGTTCGCGAGAAAGAAAACTCAAAGTATTTTGTTGAAAATACTTCTGTCGCGGAAGAATTTCGGGAGCACGGTGACACACTATGAGGAGTTCCGCGTTGGTTTATATAGATCGATTCACTGGGTGTTGCGGCGGTGTTATGATGCGTTAGCATTTTTGTGCTTAGGTGTTACATTGTGTGTTCTTCGGCCCCAATAGCTTTCATGGTTTTGTTTGTTGTAGGTCAGCTTTTAGACGGTCGTTGTAACACTTCTGTATGTCGCAACAGTCGCAGTGAATAAACTGTCTTATATTATATTCTGCTTTGTGCTTTGTGCTGACTGGTCTGAATCAGGTTGTTCACTCTACTAAATCAGACCAGGTAGGTGGAGAACTTTCACGGCTCAGTGTGGTGTTGCATTCTCAACCGGGTGCTGCGACCCACAGAGCGGAAGTGGTTTAAGTGGTTTTAGCTCCTCATATAATATACAATAATAACTATTGCAGATCATTAATGAAAAATGGGAATGATAAGAAAGGAAGGGAGTTTGGGTACCGTTCGAGACGTTAAAAGGCGATTTTGAATGTCTGACATGTCACTTGGGTGCTATGAAAATACGTCTCTTTTGTATTGGATTGTGACTGGTGACTATAATTCAAAATATCGACCAGCGCATGCTTATCGCGGCCATGTCTCATACGGAATTAGTGGAACCAGCTGGATATCGTGCATTATGAGCTCATACAATTGTTTGACACTATCACGGGCGAGGTCTATGAAGGACTATTGATTAGTGAGATCTTTGAGCATTGAATGGAACATGGATGGACGCAAACTACAATAAAGTTATTTTAAACAATGCAAGAGTAGCCGCAGGAAAAGTCCCATACCACTCACGCTAGAGCAAGGACTTTGTGCCACCCGGTTACCATTTTTGTTCCTCTCAATGAAACATGCCCTCATTGAGAG
Source organism: Eristalinus sepulchralis (assembly GCA_944738645.1). Classification (NCBI taxonomy): domain Eukaryota; kingdom Metazoa; phylum Arthropoda; class Insecta; order Diptera; family Syrphidae; genus Eristalinus; species Eristalinus sepulchralis. The sequence goes on along the minus strand of OX122882.1, from coordinate 37,678,550 downwards.
GGCTCATTGAGAGGGCATGTCTCATTGAGAGACATAATTGCACTGTCCAATGTCATTAACTCATACTATGCGAAACGTTGTCCGCTCCAGAAATTTCGGTCCACTCCAACAGCTTTCTTTAACTTCAGTCTCGATATGGCTATCTTGGCCTCGTCTAAGGCGGGGGACGGAATTCTTGGTGTCTTTGTCCAAATTTAGTGGAACATGCATGTGAGCTGTCATCTTCTGCAGAAATATCCTTTCCAGATTCTCAGCACCGGATCGGATGCTTGCCTTATAGACGTTCTGTTTGTCTACTTGCCTGCACTCGCCGTCAAACCGTGGGTTCCTTCTAGGTGGTGACGTGAAACCTAGCTTCTGTAATGACTTCTTGACAACGTTTCCATTCTTTTTCTATCGTTAGTGCTGGCAACGTCGAACTTTGTGAGAGTTTCAGAATGACTTTGTCGGCAAAGTTCGCAGGGATTGGTTGCGGTTGTAGTTTTCCGACGTCAAACCATGTTGGCCTGTCTCGACTCTTTTGATCTTCCGACATCCGCTTTCTTACCTTGGCTACAACAAGCAAATGCTGCGAGACGATGTTGGCACTACGAAAGGTTCGCACATCGAGAATATTGGAGGAGTGTCTGACGTTGAACGCAATGTGATTTATCTGATTGACTGTTGATTCATCAGAAGATCGCCTGGTTCCCTTATGTATGTGTCTTGTATACACCTTTGTCCAAAACAGGGGGTAGCAATAAATGTTTATTAATCTACATGATCTCTCTTCGGTACGAATGAAGCCTCTCGTTGGGTTTATTTGACATCCAACGATTGTTGCTTTTGGTATGGTGAATGAATACACTAGGAAACATGCTTATTTTCTTCTCGGCAAGCTACTGTTACTTAAATCGGAGCAAAAACCTCCAGTTTTCAGAATAAAACCTTTTATCTATTTTTATTCTTAGAGTTGTCATCATTCCAACAAGCATTTGTCTGCAAAATACAACAAAAGCCTCAAGACAGAGTTCAAGAACTAGAAATGACTGCTAAAGATTTTGTATTAAAAGTGACCAAATGGTTAGTTGAAACAAGTGTAAGTTGTTTTAAGTATTCTTAACAAACTTATATATAGAATCTCGCCAATGAAATTGAATTGGGCAAGTATGAGTTTTACTCGCACATTGATGGTTACGAGTTTTTTTTTCACGATTATCGTGCTTTTCTGTTAAAGAGATTGCAGGAGGTGTTGCAAGTTCTTTAATAGAAAAATTTGGGTTTTTTTTTCGATCTGAAAATTTCGAAATTATATATAGTCACATAATAATGTGGTTATAGTTAGCGTATAAGTGCGTGGCGTCAACTGGTAACATGTAGGACTGTCAAACTTGTCTTTTCAATAATGTCTTCTTAAAAAGGCACCGTCGGAGAGACCAAATAGTCTTTGTGGAACCTACGACGTTATCGTACTTAGAGACGTCTGTCTTATTTAAGTCCCAGTCTTAGTGTGGCCTAGAGGGATAAAAGCTGCAACTAAGTTTGAATAAAGTTAAATGGTTTATAAAGTCTTCAGATTTATTTTAACCATCTTGGGCCTTAGGCGGAACTAAAACGAAACCCTCTTGAAGTAAATGATTACGAGGTACAGGTTTTTTAACCCACACTAGTTTACATACAAACATGTGCTGAATGAAATCGTTTCATAAATGTCTAGCACATGGTGGTGGTGGGCTATTGGAACCGTTGGAACAGAAAATGAATAAATTAAAAAAGAAACACTCAGTAATCACGTCAATATACCCCTGTACTAAATAATGCAAGACTACCCAAATCCCTCAAATTTTTTTCAATCCAATATCGTATCGAATTAACCGAAAACACCCCCAAACTTCCTGGCGACATGACATCTACATACTTATGGCCAATTGAATTGTAATTCATACCCAAACCCATATTCGCCAAACAGAACAAAAAAAACTTCGCCTGTCCCCTCCATAAAAGATACAATCGAAGTCGTAAAAAACGCTCGTATGTATGGAAAATATGGCATTTAGTCAAAATGCTAATAAACACATAATTCTCCGTCACAAGTAGGAAAGATACAATTTCCACAAACCGGCCGAACCGAAACGAAGCGAACAACAGGAGACAAGCAATTTGATTCGATTCCCATTAAGTGTACAATATTTTGAATCTCTGCTATCCTGTTTGCCGGCATGTGCGGAGTGCGGGTGGAATACACACAGAAACTTGAAACTTTGTCATGAACGATGTTTCGCTGGCGGAGCGAACGCTCTGACGTCCTTTACATATTTTTTGTCCCGCACATTCGTTGCTCCTGCCATGACATCCCACTTCGTGCCGCCGACGTTGAAAGTAATTGAATATATTATTTCATGTTTTTCAGTCGTTTAGGTATCATAAAAAAATATGCCATTGGATGCGGGCCACGAGGAGGGAAATCAAAACGCTCCTACGTTAACATATTTCAGGGACGATGCGCATATGGGCGTTAGTAGATGGCGGTAGTAAATGGGCGTTCTGACGTTCTCTAACTGCGACCCGTTCGAAAGTTTAGCTGTTGTGGGTGAAAATATTTCTTTTTTTTTTCTCGAAAGGATGTGCGTTCACGGCGAGCGTCTATAAAACAGTCCGACGCCATCGTCAATTGACTTACAATGTGGAGTTAATGGAATCATACATTAGTGGCGAGTTTTGGTTTTTCTTTTCTGTAAACTTCTGTTCGACCTAAAAAGGCATTTCCCCAGAACAATTTAATGGGCGAAACCGGATGTCCCCTAGGAACTCGCAGAATCGAGAATTTCGTAATGAACTGAATTAGGGTCTGATTTATTTATGCATCATTCTTCTTGCTGGAAGTTGATATATGCGGTTTTTCTTGGAAGCATGGGTGGGGAAGTTCATTTAAAAGTGACTTCTGATTGCAGAGGTTCAGTGTCCTTACGATGGGGTAGCAGAAGATGCGTTTATGTAATTCCTGAGAAGAATATAGGAGATGTATGGATAGGCACAAATGCCTGCAATGTATATCTTAACACAAGAGCTGTTGGACAGTGGGAGAAAAGTACAGGTAGAGGAGGGTTATCTTAATCAAGGAATCATAATGTATCTGAATCTCAACCATCCATTCTCGATAGTATCTGGCACGCTACCCGTCTTCAAGATTTCAGTCTGTCTTATATCCGTCCTTAATACCGTAGATTATGAATTTTTGTGGCTCTCTAACCCTAAGGTCCGAATAGGAAACACATCTCCTAGGGAGCAATGGTGTCCATTCCAACGTTGAGTCTGAGACAGTAAAGTCAATGAAATTTTGTCTTTTCGCTTAGAAAGACGTTCCAATGGAGTTGGTAAATTTTGCTTTGCTATGCTATGCTATGCTTTAAAAATAATAATAATTGAGTGGCACTTTAGCCCAAGGGACCAGGGCCTAGCTTCTACAACAACTAGTCGTGTTGTACGTGCTACTGTTATCTCACGAGTAGAAGGGACCTACAGTTTCTTGCCGACTCTGTGCGACGAGATTTTGAGCAGCATTTACATAGACAATTGATAGTCTGAGTGTTCTGAGTCAGCAACTCGAAAGAGATGGTGCTGTGAAAAATGCGAGGTGTCCCGTCCGGGAATCGAATTTAGACTTTCTGCGCGGCGGTCGGCGCACTTACCACTACGCCACGGCGACCACATGCGGCTATGCTTTGTCAACCATTAATCTTGCACGCAGAAGTCACCATACCAATGCAAAGTGTTTCCTTCAACCAGCTTATCGCTCTACTCCCTAAAACGAAGCTTCTTTTAGACCATTATTGTGATCTTTCGAGTCAGGAGTTTTGACTATAATAGCATGGGTTCTGCTCTCGGATTACCACCAGAATGTCATTCATTCACTCCGAAAGTAACGTTTTCCTTGACATTTTTTGTGACATGATGGATTCTATTCCGGTCATCATGACTTTCGAGGCATGCTTTAGATACGATTCCATTAGGTATGTGGCCGCCCAAAAGACCCAGGACGGGGTGGTTGGATTATGTCCATAAACTTGATTGGTTTCACTTCGGAAAAAATTCATGATGAGCTAGAGGCGATGGCGGAGAATAGAGCGCCCTATAGGTCTCTTGTGCCATCAGAAAATGTAAAATTTATGAATTATGATGAGAGTGAAGGAACACTGAAATCGAAAACTCTAAAATACCCAAAATCCAAAATGACAAACATTCCGAAAAACCAAAAATGCCAAAATGAGAAAATTTCGACATTTCAAAAATAAGTGTGATGTTAATTTACAGGACAGAGGTTGGAAGCGTACTTCACAGAAAAATCTTTTTATGAATTGTGGTCGTTGTGGAACTTATTTTTTGGATTTTTTACCCAGCTTATGAAACCCATGTAGAGCAGATGCTTAGCATCCAAAAAACATCGAAAAATTTTCCAACAGTCGCAACAGAGAACTATCTCGTCTCAGATGGCATACATAAGTAGAGATGGACCTCAACAAATGTGCGGTGCGTCCCAAGAGACTACCTGAAGCTGAAGAGCGGAAGAGGCACGTTAGTTGGGGCACTGGTTAAAGATGAATCAGATACAAAAAGTCCCAAAAAGTCAAAAATCTCAAAAAGCCAAAGTCTCGAAAACGAAGTTTCGCAAAATGCATTTACGAAAATTAGTAGGTGTCGATGAGAAGAGGATTTGGAGTATACTACGCCCTAAAACGCGTCTGTTTGCGGACCGTGTAGGAGAAGGTACAAAATTCTAATAATGGCAGCTTCTGAAAGACTCAGCATTCGTGATTTTCGAACACTTGCATTCTAATAAGCACAGATAGTCTTGGTATTCAAGATCTTGTAATTGATTACGCGGGGTTCGTTCGATGCCTTTGCGCACAATCAGTAAAGATCTAAGCACCTCATCTAAAGTCAACGCAAATGGTAAAGGCGACAGCGATACCATCGGTCAGAAAGTTGATCAGCGTGCAGCGTGCGTCTCTTCCGGTATGTGGGCACCGTTCTGCTTGACTCGATAGAGTTAATAACTGCTCGCGTAAAGACAGACTAGAAGTAAATAAATTAAAAACGAACATAGTGTGCGCAACTATGGAGCCGGAGACTATATTAAACAAGGAAAGAATGGAAAGCGTTGAAACATTTGTGCATTTAGGCAGTGTGGTAACTAACAGAGGATGTATTTATAAAGCAAGATCTGTGTTCGCACAATTGGGTCACACATGGAGTTCTTGTAATACCCAAACGAAACTGCGCGTCTGAAACTTTAACGTAAATTCTGCACTCGCTTACGGTCGCGAATACTAAAAAAACCGTTCACTATAAGATCTAGGCTTAAGGTGTTTGTAAACCAGTGTCTTAGAAGAATTCCATGAATTTTGTGCCCCAACGAATGTCGAATGGGCACATCACAAATAGAACAAACATTTTCAAGCAGTGGATGACCAAATAATAACAGACCGACAGGCTCTCCGCTGCAAACTAGAAATTTCCAGACGTCCTCGAGTGCCGGAAGCGGCTTACAATTGAAGAAAAAATGGGAAAGGTCAATTATACATGGAATGACGTCACTCTTAATGCTCGTGGCAAAGTTAGGTTTTAGGTAAGTGATGAGAATGTGCGCTTCGGTTTTAGACAAGGTGACGCTCTGTCATGTGACTTTTTCAACATCATTCTAGAGGAGATGGTGCGTAACTCTCAAGTCAAGACCAGAGGCATGATCTTCCAAACGTCCGTTCAACTGCTAGCTTACGCCGACGACATTGACGTGACTGAACAAACGCAGCGAGCTATTAAGGAGGCGTTTGTGTGCATTGAAGGAGAAGCGGCTAAATTAGGTCTAGTGGTTAATGACGGCAAAACAAAGTAGATGCGGTCATCGAGGAAGGATGCACTAGATCGACGTTTTGGACAGAGCGTCACACTAGGTAGTCAAAGACTTCGTCTAACTCGGCTCCGCGATATGTAGAGACAACAACACCAGTACCGAAATCAAACGTAGGAACACTCTACCCAACCACTGTTTCTCACATCTACCGGTGATTATGGAGAATCGCATAATGACGGAACGCATAATTTTGCAGTTTGAAGGGGACAGCTCGCCACTTGTAGAGTTGAAGAATTCGGCATGGTGTCTTGCATGTGGTGCAGAAATCTTCGATTAGCATTGATTAATGAGCCTCAGCTTGTTAATATGTCAGAACTTCTACCCTAGATGTCTTAGTTGACGGCATCTTTATTAAATTCAAACTCTGACTTTCGTTATCAACTTTTGTGTCCAAATACAAACAAACAGTATGCACAAGTGCACATTTTCAAGCAGACAAAAGAAAACGACGTGAAAAAATGTGTAGAAACTGGTAGAGACCGTCATCTGCAGTTAACACAATAAACTAGAGTGAACCGCAACTTTCGAAAAAACGTTCTCTCCAATTGTGGCCTTTCAAAGTGCATAATTTCAACGCACAAGCCAGTCAGCGTGACACAGTTGCAAGTGAACTACGTAAACTCTCTGTTCGTCGATTAAAATTCAGTTCCAGTACCCATTCTCCACCGTACATACGCCCACACGTACATTTCACAAACTCCAGCCGAATGTGCAGGTACACGAGGGGAGAGACTTTGTGGATACCTTTTGCCTCCCCGCATCGTCGTCGCAGTGAATTAGGGGAAGAGTTTTCGCATGAAGTTGTATCCTGTATGGGAATGCAAAAAGAATATGCAAACTAGCAAACTTTGAAGAGTAACTTTCTTCATCCATGTCGTGGGAACTTAAAAGTTTATTGCAAATATTATTCGACAACTACGTGCATTCTCATGCAATCGATATTTATGGAGTATCGTTTTGCGAGTACCTACGCCTTGAATCTGTGATATGCACGACTTGCTGCTGACTCCTGCCTTCTCTTAATGAGGCAAAGGGCGGGGAGTTGTGATTGGATCGGTTGTTCTAATGAGGAAGATGAGATTTATGTCTGCCACGTCTTCCAGAAATGTTACGAATTCCTGGAAAGAATCAAATTATAATGGTGGGGCTGAGTTCAACCAAAGGAAGCACACAGCCCTGTGGAGTGCTGCAAATCATACTTGCGACAGAAAATATTCATGGGGAGCACATAAAACACCATGTAAGCTGAGCGATGAAACAAATGCACCCTCAAACGATGCCCCAACAACGCACGTCCCTTAACAGCTTCTCAACTAAGTCGACCACTCATATCTGTCTCCCTCTCGCCAAGTGTGGCAATCATGGCAGCAATAACGGTCGTGCAATTTATTATCACAACGACCGAGTCGACAAGTCTACGCACCGAAGAGCAGGACAAAAATGCACAAACAGAAAAAAAGAGTCAGCCGACAGTGGATGTAGCTGCCTTCGTGAAAGATGCACCCATACAAGCCGACACACAGAAGTGGAAAACTTCAAGACATTTAGATTACCACCTTTAAATTTAAAAGGGATCAAAACTGTCTGCATAGAAGTTAAGCGTTTCCTCTCGCTTCATCGCCACCATCCCTGGCCACGGCATCAACTTGGTCCTTTGCAATCTTCCATCCATACGGAGGCGGCGACGGCGGCGGTGATGCAGTTGTTCGGCACTTGCCCGGACAACTCACTGTCCCACTTCGACTGCCCTATCGCATTTAATAAAGTTTATTTATCTGGAAAATTTTAGATTATTTTTATAAATGACTCATAAATAACGTCAACTTGACACTTTTAAAGTCGACGGTCCACGGCAGCGGGCTAGATGTACATAGTTCGCTTCTGCCTTCTTCGTGTCTGCAGTTCGCGCTTAGATATCTTTCTTTTCTAAGAAAAAACACGAGTATTTCTTTGTCTTTGCCATGCAACTGGGTGATGCTTCATGGTCCTTGCCTTGGGAAACTTTGAAAGGGACGTTCCTCTGCAAGGACACATTGGCTCCCGTGCACCATTGGTGGGTGGAGGGTATTTCGCGCGTAACAGGGTACAGACCGAAAATTCAGTGCGAAAATACAGGAATTTGCGTTTTTCGTTTTCGGGAGCCCTGAGAGGAGAGGACATTTTATTTAAGTCGTAAGTTTTTGCTCTTAAAAAAAATACAATTGGATGGGGTTATACTCTTCAAGGGACCAGCTGAGGGATTTGGTTTTAAGCGATCATGGGGACCATTTCCCCAACAGTCGCAAGTGACACAGGCTAGACGCCTCAGTTAGCCAAGTTCCAAACTAGTTCATGTGCGAGGATTGAGAAAAAATCACTACATCTTGGTGGGGAGCTATTCCGTTCTACAAGCTCCGCCGTTTTATGAGTCCAAGCACCCGTTGGAATTGCAATTACACACTTAGCTCGGAGAGTTCCAATAACCGCCTTGTCCGGTGAGAATCAGAGTAAGACTTCTTAGCACGGTACACCTATCTCGTCTTTGACCTCGATTATGGGTTCTTAACCACAGCCACCACGAGGCTCTCAGAAAGGGTCTAAGGCACAGTCAATCTGACACAAAGTTTCTGGGGCTCCTGACCTTCCGTGACACAGAAAGACGGCAACAAGTTCCAAAGGCTTCCTACATCTGGTGGCTCCAGGATCTAGCCCCTGGTTATGCTGATGCTATCAGTCAGAGTCCCTTAAGACCTGGGTCTGGTAGCCGCTATTGCACCAAATTTTCTTTCAGTGGCTTCTTCGACACTAATTATAGTCACATCGTCACCCATCGCACCATCGCGAAGAAATCTGCAAGTGACCATCTGCAGATTCTTTCAAATTTTGAGAATTTTTTTCAAAGACAGCTAGTGTCTTATTTTGATGGCATCTCGAGAGGGTAAGACAAAGTAATGATTACTTGCCAAACGACATTGAATCAAAATGAAAAGGCAGTTCGATGACAGTCACCAGTGATGTGTCAAAAAAGCGTATTGAACATCTTACGAAACGATACTTCTCCCAATATATTCTGTCTACGACGTCCTACACAAAACGTCACTATAGGCAGCTATAGTTATAACTAATAGTGAAAGACTACTATCCCGAAGTTAACGCAAGCTATGATGCTACCGCTGCCGTCATAAAACCAAGGATCACGCTTGTCTATCGAGAATTTGAGGGGAAAGTCCCTTAAAATATCGTTGGAACCGTATGAGTTGATAGTGTTTGTAGGAGGGGACTGACCTCTAGGGGAGGTACAGCGACATCAACCTGGATTTGGAGTCTCATGTCTAAGATGGCTGGATGAGGCAGAGCGAATGGACGCCAATGAATCGGGCTGCAAAGAGAGATAATACTGTGGAGGAAGACTTCGCCCTCGGTGACACAGGCATCTTGAACAGGACCTCACACAATCGAACGTGAGTGGCTGGAAACGACTATCACATCACCGTGCTAAATGGGCTAAAAAATGTATGTTGCGCCAGCCAAAGAAAAAAAGGAAAGGAAGTAGACAATTAGATCATTTGGACCCGATTGTTTATTTCGTTTTCACTTATCAAAGCAGTCACATCGCCTTCAATGACACAGAGCGAAAATGTTTACAGAACAGCCGCTCCCTTGAGGGGACAAAAACTGGTTGAATCCAAGTGCATATGTGCTACATATGTTTCAATGGCATTTCTACGAGATTCCCAGTCATTTATTTTTCCTCTGCTACAATCACCCATAAATGGCTTACCATTATATGATGAGGGGATGCGAAAGATGTGATCTTCCTTCATTTTTAAGAAAAAAATTTAGGTTCCTCAGTGATCAACAAAAGGGAGTTTGAGTTCGAGTTTAAGTTAAATTGTCCCAAATTCAAGGTTTGAGATACAAAACTAATATCCTAAGTGCCTTCCAACATGCCCATAGAGTTATCCCTTCCTTGAAGCGGTAGAAGGGAATCCATGTAAGATGTCACTTGGCCTTACAATACTAACCTACATTTCGTTAAATTACATGAACATAATTAAAGATCTGCTAAGCCTCGAGAATTTTCTGTAGAAGACTGTTCAAAAGACAACTTTTCGATTTGTCAATTCAGTCCACTTTTCTTCAATTGTTCAATTTTGTTCTTTGTAGACATCTGAATTGATCGGTCGGATGGGTGGTAAAAGTTCGAATTGGACAATTGCTTTGTAATCGCACCAAATTGATGACATAATTTTCTTTAGGAAAATATCAGCTTTTAATATTGTTTGAGGTGGTTCACCAGACTTGTTCCACGATCTTTTCCGATTGACATTTTTGTAAGCAGCCCATTTTTCATCACCAGTTGTCAATGGTTTTAAAAATATATCTTTTTATTCGCAACCACAGTGCCTGTAATGATCTCGAAAGAGATTTTGAATTAGAGAACTCACTCAGTTCAACAGTCAGCACTCATCAGAGTGTAGGCACGAATTTCGCAGATACCCATTGTTGTCCGCTGAAATTCGCTAAAACTCATCCCGAAGTCACTCTATCTTTGTTCTTTCATGTTCATAGTTTGTTGCGTTTCTATTTTACTTTCATCGGTTTGGACCATGATGGGATGGCAAAAACCAAGATTGAAGTCAGTAAGAGCATGGTATCACAAAACGTCGCATAGACCGGATTCTTTTGGGTACGTCCTGCAGTCGGTTTAAAAAGAGAGGAAATGAATTCCAAAGACTTCATCGAAATTTAATTTGGAAGACTTGATTAGCATATCAAATCAAAGTCTGAAAAAACAAATGATGACTTCAGGACTTAAGCATGAATTCTGCAGTTTAATTTGTGAATTGAAAAAACTGGACGTATGACGATTGATTTAAAAAATAAAAAGATTTCAATCTTGTACAGGTCTAAAGTGCGCCATAAAGAATTATTCGCAGAATTATTCAAAAAGAATTATTCGCAGCATAAAGTCCGTAATCACCTTTACTCAAATGAGGGTCTATACTCGTCTTACTTCTTATACATTTCAGCCGAGTCTTAGAGTGTGAATTATTTCTTGAATTATTTTCAGTGGGCGAGTCAAGGTGGTGTTGTGTGTAAGTGCGTCAACTCACGCCGAAGGTCTAGTTTCGATTCCCGGACTGAACACCTCGAAGTTTTCATGGCTGCACCTTTTTCGAGATGCGCTGACTACACTCAAAGTGTACTAATTGTCTTTGAAAAGCTTCTGAGCTAGGCCCTGGTCCCTTGTGGGTCATTCAATTATTAAAACTGTCTTTAGAAACTTAGAATTTGGCAGCCCACAATGAGGACGTCGAATAGGAAAGAGGATATACATATCTAAGTGGATGTTCTGCCACATACACCAACCGGTGATCGTAGTCCGGACAACAAAGTACCATCAACTACACTAAGTAGAGCCAATTGCTCGCATGGATAACAATGTACCAGCTAAAAGGGTTCCAGCCTCCACGCCCGAAAAGAATATGAAGATTAATTTCTGTTAGAAAAGCTAAATGGTCGCGGACGCTAAGAAGCTTCTTTTGTGTGCCTGGAAGCAGTGCGGCCAGGCAGACTGTGACCCGTCATGAATTACCAGCCTATTGATAATTACATATCTATCGCGTTCAGCTACTTTTCTGGCAACAACGCCTGACGCGATCGTTTATTAATCATTTGTTACAAATGCTAATCCCTCTCCAGACTACATCCAACCCAAAAAAATATGAAAAGTCGATCCTAGGTGCGTTTCAGGTCCCGCAAGCGTTTCAACTTCCCTCACAACGGTCGCCCTTAATTCGCTCATTACAGCAAAATTACATCACATAACGGCTGCCAAATAACCCAAGCATCTATAAATGTTTCCTACCAACCACCCTTCCTACCACCCAGTGCCTTGGGTATCATTCCGACACCACTTTCGCAGTCTTCCCGTCTCTTTGAATACGCGTGAATAATCCCCGCGATGATAATCCAGGGGTACATTTGAAGGCAAACAAAAGATAAAAGAAAACAAAAAAAAAACAAACAAAACGCCGCTCAACGCACTAACGAGTAGAGACGTCGACGCTTACCCGATAATTTCGTTGCAATCCCTTGGGGATAACTTCATTAAGCGCTCGCCACCCTCGCAGCCCTCCAACTACTTCACATTTGCCCTTCCCAATGACAGCCGGCTGAAGTACAATTTCAATTTACAATCTTTAACAAATGTGTACTTACCAGAACAACTGTTATTTGACTGCAAGGAACGGTGCCACCGAGGGCATTTCTTGAGCCTGATAGTTGCAAAAGCTTGCGACACACAGCGGCACGGAGACAGAACATGAGAAGTGCTCGTAAATCGCTCCGGGGCCCTGGGTAAGGCATCTAAATTGATGCTGATCTCCCTTATATGCCACTTCGGAATTGCCACCTCGGTGATAAACAAAAAATAATCTCAGATTGAAAAACTCGTAAAAATGGGACAACCTCCTTAATCACTCCTCCATTGAGTTCAGCCTCTTTCGGCTTTTATTTGTCGCACAATAACTCGCACAACCGCCGACAACCAAACACCGCCCTTCTTACAGGCGCCTCCACAAGCCGCCATCTCCACCCATCAACCACCCACCCACACACCGCAGATTCAATTCGATTGAGTTGCAGGATTTCGGTCTACCTTGGATGGAGGAGGGTTTTTCGGTGAAAAGTTCAATTTTTGTGTTTCCTTTTTTTTCCCGTATACTCTGGCTCCCCCCGTCAGTGGTGCTTCAGTATCTCCTGCCGATGAAGTCCGGGTCCCGAAGCGTACACGGACCTGACTACATGAACCGAGTGCCCTGGCTGACAGCAGTATTTTGTGGTCTGCGAAATCACTGTGCCAGCGGCGGCGGCGGCGGCGGCGGTAGCGGTGGCTGCGGCAGCTCGGTGGGCCACTTCGCTTTCATGTATGCGAGTCGTGTGTCCTTGCGGCTTTTCCTCAGCATCTGCAGGAAAGAGCACGGATTTTTTTTTTCTGCAAGGAGCTAGTGGGGGATTTTTTTTGTTCCCCCTCTGTGCCTGTGTGTGTGTGGGTGCGTTCCAGAATTTATGAGCGAACTAATCTGTAGTAATTTTCGAATGGCATTTACAGATGCGAGGATTTGCTAGGGATGCCAGTGAACGGCCACGTTGGGGCTAATAAAATATTTACGGCGGCGGCAGCACCACCCGCCTGGGTGTGGGAAATTAGTGGAAAAACAGTGAGAAAGATGAGTCGAGTGCGGAAAGGTTAGGAACCAGAGCAATTTGGATAATTCTCCGACACGCGTCGCGGTTTCCTGCACGTAACGGAGATTAAGCACCGGCGGAAAGTGTCGTTTATTATGCGAGTGTATGACGGCTTGCGCCCACGTCCCCCCCTCCCCGTCGTTTGATGTGACAGTGACTTGATGGAGTCCGGAAACGTCAGAGATTCTTGATGGGCTTCCTTAATTTAATAAGATTTCGTTCATTTTTTTGACGTGGAAATTCCCTGCACAGCGATCCTTAAAAGTGAATTTTTGACGGTGCTTTAGAGGACTAGTGGTGAATCTTCAAAGGACGTACTTGAGCGTATCGATGCTTTGCCACCGTCACTTGTCACATGCGCATATGATGTCCGATTTAATGAGAAGAACATTCATTGGATGGAAGCTGTTTTGAAATGGAATAAGGGCAAGCGCCTCGGGTATGGGTTTGCCTATGAGGGACAACGCTGTTGAGTGTACTAAAGCTGGCGGAGTCAAGGATCGCTGTTTGCTGCAGCGCGGGTTTCCAGTGGTAATTATTACGAAACAACACAATGACTGGATGTGGACGGAACTACAGTGCACGGTACCAGCAAGTGATTAAAGGACACGTCTGCACATTGAATGCGAGGTGACTTAAAAAAATGAAGGAAAAACCATAAATTTACAAAATTAACAGAACAAGTGTATGCTTTAATCCCGTGAAGCAAATACGCGTTTATTAGTAAGTGACTACGAATTCACACATCTAAGATTTTTGAATTTTTGAAACATAGAACTGGAAGAATTGTTTTCAGTTTTTTTGGTGTTGTCTACTTTCTCTCATGCATCTGCCTTTAAAGCGATTACAAGGACATTTTATTGAATCCTTAGTCACCTGCTGAGGGCGGCGAATGACAGTCTGCCCATGAAATGCGGTCTGCGCACTTCATAAAATACTTTTCTCCATGATGTCAACTATGCAATGGAAATGGAAGAATAAGCAATGCGGGTAAAAAACAAGGAACTATGAAAAAGAAGGATTGATGGGATCCAGTCTTGCACGACAGGCGTTTAGAGAGAGCGGCGTCTTATGCAGTTTTTACGAAAACAAGAATGAGAGGAACAGATCTCTAGTATTGCCGCCTGGTGGGTTTGTCTAAAACGGCACTAACCGGGGTACTCCCAAACCGTACTCCATACCGCACTCGATGGGTTTGTGGGCGAATGCGCTGATGCTGGAATGAAGTTAAATGTGGAGCAGTCCAAAGTTATAGTAAATTGTGAAACGCTTGTCTACATGTTAATTGCGTTCCATTGGAAAAGGTGGAGAAATTCAAGAATCACGAGCAATGGGGGAACAACACTCAGCTTTCTTGCCAGACCGTCTACAGGGGACAAATTTTGAAACAGCTTGGAAAATCAGGAAGGAAGGTCGACCTACATAGATGTCAGAGGCAAGTTATCGGTTTTTAACTAGACGTATGTAACTCTTAGGTATGGGTATGAAAATGCATGAAGGAATATATGCTGCCGAGGTGAGATTTCCTCTCTAACTCTCATGATATTTGCTTTAAATGCTTAAATAGTTTTCGGAAACTCAATATAACATAGATCCTTCACAATTGACAGCGACAACATTGTTCATGTGTGAAGAGACGTTTTTCTTTCTGCTGAGGTATGATTCTGACATTCTGTCAAAATTTGGAACAGCAAACAACAGTCGAGGTGCAAACATCATAAACGTTAGTATTTCTACACAAACACAATCCTCTTCAACAATGCACTGACTAATGCACTTTACCCATTGGGACGGGTCCTTCTTAAAAGGACAACGATTCCTCGCTTCATCGGTCGATAAGTCCCTTCCCCTGCATCGTCACAAGTATTGAGTTAATCGTCAACAGAGTTTCGGCCAAGTGGACTGAGCACAAGGAAATTATATCGGACAACTAATTCGGATTACTTTACATGCCGCGTCAAAGCTGGTGTTCGAAATTCAATGGAACACTGCATGGGCATCTGTTTGATTGATTTGACGGCATTTTCCGTAAGTTAGCACGGATGGGTATAAATAAGTCAATGCTTTAGATGAGTTGTTATATGAAAACGAGTAGAGTTACTTATTGAAAGTGGCAGCGTGTTATAAAAAAAAAACAAACATTAAAGCGCTTACAATTCATAGGTTCTGTTTGTGACGTTCACAAGCGACTTGGTGAGCTCCGCGCAGTAATTAATTGCAAATGCAGAAGATATTGTCGCATACAGCTCAACGCCGAATGTCGAATTCTTTAACTTTCTTCAGTGGCGTATAGCAGAAGTAGAAGCAACGTCGTCAGAAGTAGAATCATCCAGCAACGACTAGAGGTTGAAAGCAAGCTTTTGGAAACTTGATAAAATTTGTTCGGACCCCGTTATGCGGAAATTCAAGGAATACAAATAAATTTGGCATACTGGACCCACAGAGACGGCACTCGTCTTTCATTGGCGCTACAATCCTGGGTGGATCTGGTCTCAACCAACATCCCTTTCCAGCTAGCACCCCTCTCGCAGCTGCCGCCAGTTGCGCACTCCAAGTTGCTTGAGTTCCTTCTCCACTGTGCGCCATCTCAGTTCAAACCGTCTTCTTTTGCGGTGACCCTATGGGTCGTATTCGAAGACGTTTCGGGCCGGGGCAATGGTGTCCATTCGCTCTACATAGCCTAGCCACCTTAAGCGTTGTATCCGAAGAGGTTTGACCAGGCGCATGTCGCTGTACAACCTCTAAAATTCATCGTTGAATCTTTTCCTCCGGACCCCGTCAACACAAACAGGACTAGAAATCATTTCCTTCAAGGGCTTCCTTATCCGCTTTTAGTAACGTTCAAGTTTTCGCGCCGTAAAGGAGGACTCGAACAAGCTGTTGTACATAGCCAGCTTAGTCCTTTGAGAGAGGGCTCTATTACTCAATGCCTTTTGAGCCCAAAGAAGTAGCGACTGGCAAGAGTGATTCTGCATTTGAATTCGGTACTGGTGTTGTTGTCGCTTTTTACCGCGGAGCTGAGATAGACGAAGTCCTTGACTACCTCAAAGTTTCTGATGCCTAGTGTGACGCTCTGGCCGAGACGTTGGTGTTGTGTGTCCTCCCGTGATGACAGCATGTACTTCGTTTTGTCTTCATTAACCATCAGACCCATTTTAGGCCCATCCTCTTCAATGTCAGCAAACGCCTCAGTGGTGGCTCGCTGTGTTCATCCAATCACGTCAATGTCGTCGGCGTAAGCTAGCAGTTGAACAGACTTTTGGAACACCTCTGGTGTTGACTTGTGACTTACGCACGATCTTCTCAAGAATGATGTAGACAAAGTCACATGACAGTGCGTCGCCTTGGCTAAAACTTTTCGGACATTGATTGTCTCGTTGAGTTCATTACCGACCTTGATAGAGCAGCGCAAGACTCTCCATTCCCATCCAACACAATCTGACGAGTTTGGTAGGAAAGCCAAAACTAGACATAGCAGTGCTTACCTCATCTGTCAAATGTGGCCTTTAAATGGACGAGTAGGTGGTGCGCGTCGATTTGCACTTTTTGCGTCTTTCCATGAGACGATATGTAGTGAGGTTTCTTGTCATTATGTTGGACCGCTACGAGTATTTGTTTGGTAGGATATATACAACTTGAACTCGGACTCTGGTGAAAATCCTTGCAACGGCAAGTAGGTCGTTTTATAGCAGCTAACTTCAATAATGTGTATTGCAGTTCGGCGTAATTCCACTCAAGCGCTTTCCAGGTTAAAAAATATGAGGATGTTCGAGAGACAACGTTTGCGGCATTGTACAGAACCCGAGAGTCTGACTTTAACAACAGGATAAATAAGGTCAATATAAAGTGACCTCGAAGAGTGAACTGATATTAGACGCATATTACCCAAATGTATGGTTTTTTCGCCTGAGGAGTTTGGAACATCTGAACCTCACTGTCCGTATCAGGGATGCAAATAGATGTCTTGTAAATGAGGATGTAGTGCCTAGGACGGTAGATAGAGAAATCGAATGGGTGGTTGGGAGGTTGGGGTTGTTTTGGGTAAACGTGGATAGTCTTCGGTTAAGTCGACTCATACATGTGCGTAAAAAGACAGACAACTGATTGTTACAGTCCTCCCAGCTAGCCTAGGTGTCGTCAAACTGTTTTGACTGACTATTGACACAATATCCCCTGCAACCAACATGTACTTCGCCTTAGTTAGAGTAGATTGTAGTCTAAAAAAAAGGAAACAAATATAAAATCAATAACATCCGTCCATCCGGCTTGTACGAACCATCGAGGAACGCATTAAAAACTTCTGTAATGCCTTGTACGGATTTTCAGGATTACGCGGGCACTAAAGTCAAAAGTACCCCTTTAGCAAGACTGATCTTACTGTATGGGGTGAGCTTAATTTAAATCACATATTTCTGTGAAGGCTCCTTTACGTCTGAAAATTCTCCAAAATTCGAAACAAATTTTCATTTTACTTAAAAAAACATCACCACAGAAACAGTAAATAAAAATGCATCCTTCAATGTTCCACAAGCTAATTCCGCTTTTCATTCATCAATCTCCGTCACTTGATATTCCTCCATTCAGTTTCCGCAGGAAAATCTCATTTTTCAGTCGCAAATTCATTCACTTCTTAAACATGCTCAGCCACCAGAAGAAGCTAAAGTTGTGCCTGCATTTAATGCGACAAGGAACACATGAATCCTCGGGGACTGTGACCCGAAAAGCAGTTGCGTTTTATTCGGTCAAAAGCGCTGTTTACATAGATTACCATCGCCCTCGGCGAATCTCTGGCGCCATTTGTTTCCTTTCACTGACGATGGAGGATAATATTTCCAGGAAATCGCGTCTGCACATTCCTTTTGGATGCGAAATAAAGAAGTCGACAATGTGTGAGATGAAAGGAAAAGGAAATAAAGTCAAACTTTTTTTTTTTGAAACATTTTATTGCGGCGACAATAGTTTGAGCGGATTTTCACACACACACACACCCAGTCACAGCTATTGGTAAAGTTGTTTACCCGGGCACATCGTCACCGTTCCTCCCTCCCCCCACACCGACAAGGTCGTGAACGGCATGGAGATAGCCAGTTAATTTGAAGGACATCAAAGATTTTATAAGCTTCACCCAGCGTGTGTGCGTGTGACCACGACTGCGACGATGAGGACCGGGGTTCGACCCTAAATCACTTTGAAATTTGTTTCGGATTTATGGCGTAAGTCATTCCGATGGTGCCGCGTGTATGGTATCTTGTATCGATGACGGGAAAAACTTTGTAATGGTCACTTGGGGACTAGGCCAGATTCTGGACAAGGTAATGAAGAAATCTTGTTTTTTTTTTTTGGCCGAATATCTCTGAGATAAGAATTGACGTTTACTGCAATATGCCGTCGTGCTATAACTCAGCAATCCCTGGCGGGCAGGAGACTAGTATGAACATGATGTCGCGTGACAAGTAAAACAGAGGACGGTGGCTAGTTGGGGTGTGACTGCAGTTGAGGAATTCATTAGTGTTTTGAGCGTGCTTCAAGTGTACACGTATTTTGATTTTGTATGATTTTTGAACAGTATGATGAAGCATTTAGACTCAAAAACTGCTTCATTACGGTACCGACTTTCATCTTCGACACGCTTGCAGCGCTCATGCATTGCAAAGAGCTCCACAATTCCGCGTAATATTCTCATGAATTCATGCATTTTGCGCAATTGAAGACATTAACCTATGTTTCAGAACTCAAACGAGATGTTGTCTCCAAATGCCAACATTAAGCAGTCGTGCCGCTGACTCAAACAGTTCAGACTAACAGGCATTATTGCATTGCGCATCTATGGCAATGGAGTCTCAGCGAGGCGAGTTCTTTCGTCGACAAATGCACGACAAGCAAACGAAGGAATTTCTGCAAAGAGGAAATTATTTCTGTCTCATACCCACTCTACGATCCAGCGTTACACAGTGGGGCGGAGTGACCTAAAAATTACCGTTATATGATAAACAGTACAATCAAAAATATATATGAATTCAGGTCTGTTTAAAAAAAGGTACATTTTTCAAATTTCTAAGGGCTACGTAAATTAAATTTTCGACTTTTTTGTTTTGTTATGTTGGTACTATCTTGTTTGAGAGAGGCTTAAGAGTTGGACGTGTTTTGCGTCTTCTACGATTTCCTGTTGTCGAAAAAAATGGATCTAAGAATTTGCTAAAACCACTTGAAATGTTGACAGTGGTGACATACGGTGAATGTACTCTGCGTCAAAAAAAATTACAAGTGGTACAAGCTTGTGTCGAGAAGAGCTAAAAGACGAGGTCGCTCTGGGTGCCCTAGAACATCAACAACCGATGAAAATGTTGGAAAAGTGAAGAAAATTGTTATGGAGGATCGTGGATCACTATACTATGAAAGTGTTTTGGAAATTTTTTGGGATCACGGTGATCATGCCTTAGCCACCGTTTTCAATAGACTTGGACCCCTTATTCCTGTGCCCAAGATTAAAGAGCCTCATGAAAGGACGGCATTTTTGGATGATTCAAATGATACAAACCGAATCGCTGAGAGAGCTTTAAGGCATACCTAAACGTGCACATTAGAGGTGCACGCCATGATCACCGTGATCATGACCAAGCCACCGTTTTCTCCAGATTTGGAACTGCTTCGAGGATCGGATTGAGACTACCTTGAAGGGGAAAAATAGAAATTGATGAACAAATAAATATTTTTTTTGAAAAAATGAAAATTTACCTTATTTTTTGAACAGGCCTCGTACAGTCAGGTGTGTTCTCCGCTCTAAATTATAAGGATTGATATATTTTCTGTGGCCGCCACGGGGAATGAGTACATCCCCACATACACTTATGGTCCTGTTTCCTGATTTGATTCCTGGACTGAACATCTGGTGCTTTTTCACGATTTTAATTCTTTTACTACACTGACTGATGATGAAGAGAATTAACTGCCTGTTAAGATTTTGCTGTTTTCGGGAATAAACTGTCGGCCGTCTCCACTCCTAAGCACGCACAACAAAAATATTTGCTTAACAAGCTACGACTTTGCCACTCATGGGCCGTTCGTCAGCAAAGTATCGTCACTAAAAAAGGCTCTGCTGTCTTTGTTGGGTGCACAACTTCTTTTAAAGCTAATTCTCGTGAGCAACACGTAGCGGAAAAGTTCTTCCTGTTGCATCAAAGACTGACACAGAAACTCTGTAACAAAACGGCGCTATTGAGAAACTCCATCGTTTGAGTGCTTCTTCTGTTTCCAAATGCCGGAACGACATTTAGAAAACAATTCTTCCTCCAGTCATTCGTGAACCGATTAAAATGTAGGAAAAAAATGGTGGCGAAATCATCCTGGAAAGTTGACGGTAGATTGAAGAGCTGTCTGGATTTGAAGATAAAAAAGAGTGCTTAAATTCGTTCCTCGACTGCTGACTGCTGCGACAAATTGCGAATTTCTTGGAATTTCCTTCAATTCGAATAAGAAATAAGTTGAAAGGAAAGGGTTTTGCTCAAGAGAATGATCCAGGCGCAGCAGACAAGCTTGAGACCAGTTTTGAACAGAGGAAATAAGGTTCGATTATTGTATTAGAGCCTGTGAAAGGAATTAATAACAATGATGGTGTCCACTTTCCTTTTCAATTTTCAAAATATGCTGGAGGGTTCTCTTTGGGTATAGCATTCTTGCTTTGTCGACGGTCTGCCAATACTTTGTACCACTCATAAGCGATTTATTTATTTTTTATTCAAAATCAAAAAAAAAAAACACAAACTGTGGTTTTTGAAAGAGCTTTCTCACTGCAAGCGTTTCTGAAAAGTGAAAGATATTCCTTCTTAGCTGCTTAGAAAAGAACGCGTATCGTAGGCACCAATGTATATTTTGACTTTTAACTCATCACAATATTCAGCGACAATAGTGGCGACTTAAGAATAAACAAAATAAAAAGTTGAATTTTCTAACTTTTCAGTTGAATGCGATCAAAGACCTTGTCGTACGTCATGTAGAGCCGATGGATAACACTCTCCGGACTAAGGAGTCTTCTGAGCCATTGGAACATGGAAACATCCCGTCTAAGATGGCGAACAAAATTTTAGAAGGACGTCAATCAGCTTCTAGTGCAAGGTAAGTTGGCTGGCAAGGGATCGTGCTAGCTGGAGGGGTATGTTAATTGAGACACAGTTCCACCCCGAGTTAATCAATTTTTAATATGTTTTATTTCCGACTGCCAATATACAACTGAAGTCACATGTTTCTTCAAGCAAAGAACAAAGAAAAGAAATGAACATACGATAATACAGCACGTCAAGCCATCAGGTGGAGTAGTGGTTGCAGATTGTGACTGTACCATAATTGGGAAACAACATGCATGCGGCTGATGGCATTTACTCACTGCATAGGTTGGACTATGTTTCTGTTACCATGCTGAGTTACGAGGCAACATGTGGATAGTGGACGAATGCTTACAAATGCTGTGGTACTTTATTGAGACGCATGATCTCATTGCTGATGTTGGTTTCGGGTAAACATGTTTGTCTCCAAGCGATGTACATGTTCCCGCTGTTGCTAGGCAGTTGTGTTAAGGAACAGACGTAACTCCCGGACTGTAATGCTACTCGTAGAAGGAGACCAGTATTCTCTGCTCGGTTTCTTTTGAATACCCCCTCGATTGCAATAAAATTTACCTAACCCAGAAACCTAGTGATAACATTGACCTGTACACCTGAATTTCCTAATTTTAGGTCTTCACTAAGTTATGACAAAGTTCACCTTCATTCAGCGCATTCTTTAATTTAAGAACTTATATAAGAACTTTCTTTGATTTTTGTTCCACTTTCAGATATCACCTGCCCCAGTGTGCGATGTCCGCTACATTCACAACGAAAATATTTCAGATTGTATCCTCACATGCAACTGCGCCCCCACGCCGCTGGCTAACAAACGAAAGCCGAACAGAGTATTTCATTTCACGGAATGGAGGAACGAATCCTTTTTCACATCCTTTTCTATGAATTTATCATAAATTGATGCAAGCAGTTGAACATAATTTCACATACAGAGAAATGCAAGGACTCATAAACAATGTTATTTAAGCTCGAGGATCACAATCTGTTGTACACCCACTCCACTTGTAGCCGGAATATAAATTGACTGAGCAAGTTTTTCGTTTGTTTCTTCGTAATAATGCTCTCTGTGAAAAAAAAAATTGATTGCGTAGAGGACGCAGCAAGGAATGTTATAATGATGTAAGTATGAATCTTCTAGGGAACGTCATCATTACTAATGAGGATTTCGATGGTAACAACAATTAATAATGGGATAGAAGGCGTTATTCCGGTGAATTCAAAGAAAAACGAAATATGACATATGAACTCTCCCACTCAAGTCGCACCAGCTCAAAATGGTTCGGATTCCGTTGTGTATTGCAAATGGAGTAAGTAAGGTCTCTGGATTCACATTGCAATACGCATACTTTCCGATGGTACACATTATATCGGGTGAAGACATTTATAAATGTTTGAAATTGTTAACTTGATGTAAAGAAAAAATGTTAACAGAGGAGTACAAAAAAACGGAATGCCTAGATTTGCAAATGCTAGCCCAACGGCGGAAGAAATAGGGCCGTGTTCACTTTCCATCAAGTGGCCTTGTAGAAAATTTTTTTCGAAATTTCATGACATGGAAGTAAAAGTGGCGGTCAAGCTGGTAAGTGCGTCGACTTCCACGCAGGTTCAATTTCAGAACTGAACCTCTCAAGTTCTACACCTCTTTCAAGCTGGTGACAACATTCAACGAAATACTTTTCAAATTTCGCGACTTGGTGTCGGCAATAACCTGTTGGCTCCCTCCTCTATCAAACACGAATAGTTACTGATGAAGCCAGCTTTTGGTATCTTATGGGCTGCATAACTACCCAAAAGAAGTGACACTGGATCTTGCATGATGAGATTCAATTAATAAGTGAGTCGCACTACAGCCCGCAAGGGACCAAAACCAAGCTTCACAGCACCTACTTTTATTTTACGTGCTTCTTTCACTCAGATGAAACCTACAGTTTTTTGCCGACTCCGAACGGCGCTTTTTGAGAAGCTTCTCATAGACAATTGATACTCTTTGAGTGTTGTCAGCAACTCGAAAGAGGTGGTGCCGTGAAAAAGTGCCAGGTGTTCGGTCCGAGAATCGAACTTGGACCTTCGGCGTGTGAGTCGACGCATTAGTCCACTATGCCAAGACGACGACAAAGAGATAAATTAATTTAAATGAAAGCTACATAGATTTGCATTAGTGTGTCAAATTCTGTATATCTATGCCTGTTTTTTTTTTTTTGGTGTGACCATGACTGACTTATTGAAGGTCATATAAGCTCTTAGAAATCTTTTGCGTAAACAAATTTTGTACATCAGTTAGCACGACACGAGCAGCGTTGTTGAAACCGAAAAAACTTTCCATCCTCGGTATGCGTATCAACTCAACACTTAGTTGGAACGATCACATACATGAGGTCGCCAAAAATGCTGCGAAATGTCTAGGTTTCCTAAAACGATGCAGAAAATACTTTACCCCCTCTGATCTGACTACAATTTACAAGGCCTGCATCCGTCCTAAGCTCGAGTATAACGCTCCTATCTGGTCTGGTGCTTCCAATACCTCCCTACACCTACTGGATAGAATCCAAAAGCCAGCGATAAAACTTATATGAGATAACAATATTGCGAAGTCGATTGACTCGTTACAACACCGACGTAATGTCGCGTCTCTGTCACTGTTTTATCGCTATTTCAATAAGAAATGCTCAAACGAATTAGCCAGCTGCATTCCTCCCCTTCAAGAATTCATCCACAATACATGCCTCGCAAGGAATGCTCATCAGTTCACCCTTAAGCCCACCTTCGGACGTACAGTTAAGTATAGAGACTCGTTCTTTAGCCGCACCACACGAATATGGAATGCTCTTCCCAGCTCAATATTCCACTCTCACTACAATCTACAGACATTTAAAACCAATGTGCACCGGTACCTCCTCTCCCTCTCTTCCTCTATACCTGCGGCCCGTGCTGTGACTTAAATCCGGTGGGTAGTCGTAACCCCTTTAGCGCGCTACAATCCACAAGCGTTGACCGCATGTCAAGTAGCCATGAAAGATGATCTACCAGGGGCTTGCATCATCAGCAGAACATCTGTCTCACAATGCGATCGGCAAAAAATGGAAGGTTATGAGGAAATGCTAGACAGGGAGGGCAGTCAGTCGATCGGCGGGAACGATTGCATTGGTTTCGGAATGAATTTTATTTTCTCGTAAGCCGAACAGTTGTTAGCCTGAGGGCTGGCGTTCCTGATTTTCTTTGGAATCCCCTGCAGGGACTCCTTTAACTCCGTTCAATTTGTCCTCTTTCTCCTTGCTTAAGTCTTTGTACAAGTTCTTGTCTAGGTTTCTGTCCAAGTCCTTTACTAAATCTAAGTCTTGTTTTCCTTCCCGTTCTTTGTTAATATCCTTGCATGCAGAGCGACTGTTTGGGATGCTCTATAGTCGAACGTGTGCATTAGTCCTTGAAGATGCGACAGGCTCAGCCATAGCTCACATTTTGTGATCAGTAATTGCAGATTATGACATAAAGGCGACATGTGGGTCCAACAAGACGGGCCACACAACACGTCCAATAATGACATTATTAAGCGAAAGACTACCTCGTCACGTAATTTCACATTTTGACGACGGCAATGAGCCACATGCGATTATACACCGTTAATTGTTGTTTCTGCGGATCTCTGCAAACTACTGTAGTTATGCAAATACCGTGGGCGTTTAGATTTCGAACTCCCAAGGCACAAATTATAAGAACTTGGGAGTTCGAAATCTAAACGCCCTCGGTACAAACATTACTCAACTTATGGCAGTGATCTCACCCGATAGAGTGTGATTTGAATTTACCTCCCAAAAATGTTTACGAGGCAGCCACCAGAATGATGTTGCTCTTCATAATTAATGGCAAGGTCCAAACTTTGTGAAGAGTTCAAATTTTCATTGAATATGTATCGCTGTGTGTCATTTTTGAAGCTTTTCTTTCGAAACCAAATAAGTTTATGATTTGCTATTATGTTTATTTTTTATTTTTTAAATAATTTTTTTTGATTTTGATAATTCAAATACTAGTCAACTCTTATAGTTTCATTTTCAGTAGATTCATAAATATCATCATTATCATTCATTTCATCTCCTGACAAGCAACAGCTACCAATATTTGCACGCTCCACCACCTGAATGCGAACAACAGTATTATGTTGATGCAGGCACTTAATTAGATCTGCTTAAATTGAAATCGTATTAAGACCAATTCATTGGAACGTATCTGCTAATTAAATAAACAAATCTGATATCCCAGTACCGAAGCGTGAAGAAAACCACACATTTGTTGGGTAGTCATGATGAGCACGGGAAGCACACCGAAATTGAATATTGAAGCGGGCAAAGTTTACATTTTCAAATTACACACACACCCAGCGTTGGGTACTTTCGTTTTCTGAAAATCGCCAGCGAATCAGTTGGAAGGCTGAGTAAGCAGATGCTTTTGTTTAAGGTTTTTATTTTACAACTTGCCGTCGGGCGTTTGATGTGTGGTTAGGTGACCACAGTTATTGAACTAATTCCGCATGCGAGCACAGTCTTAGTGAGTCAATGCATCACTCGATGTCAATTAATATCCCTGCACAAGGCAATCGAAATTAATTGCAGTTCTAGATGTAATATGATACTAGTGAGGACAGCACTGATGCTAATTGCCACCTGAATTCATAAGTCCTGACCATTTATGCAATTAATACTGCTCTTTGGGCACTCTCTGCTTGTCATCGAAATGGTGTGGTGTGTCTCCCACTCTCACCGTCAATGGACGTTTTAATGAATCTAATTAAAGAGATTTCAAGAGTGATGACAATGTGTGGCACCATAGTCCATCTTGTATTTAGGCTTTTGTGTTGTATTTTCTATAATTAAGAACCTCACTTTTGGAACTCATTTAAGTGTCGACGTAGATGTAATTTTTGGTTTTTCTTTATCGCACCACTTGGTAGCGTAGGGTTTCCACTTGCCATCTTTACCTCATCCGGTTTTTGTGGCTGACTTTATGTTGTTTCAAGTGAGGTTGAGTTTTCCTAGTACCAGGAGAGCCGATAGTCTCCATGTGTTCTTGGGACACTCTCTGATTCATTTGCTTTTCGGGTTTCACTTTTACGTCATTCTGGTAATTCTCGCGACTTTCTTCCTGATGAACGTCTGTCCGATCCATTTCAATTTGGTTCTTTTTGTGTGTATCCCAAGTTGTCGCTCTCATATTGTTGTCTTCTTCATTCCATGGCGCTACACTCCGAGATGGACCTGGGCCTCAAACAACTTACATATCCAGCTAGCACGATCTTTCGTCTACTTCCTGCAATTGGGCACTCCAAGTTTGTAAAGGTCCTTCTCCACTTGTGCTCGCCATCTCAACCTAGACAATCCACTGCTGCGTTTTCCCAATGGCGCGAGTCCGAAAACTTTTTGGGTCGGAACAGTGGTGTCCATACGCTCTAAATGGCCTAACCATCTTTAGCGTTGGATCCCAAGACGCATGACCAGGCTTATGCCGCTGTACAGCATATAAAACTAGTTGGTGAATCTTCTCCCCAAGACGCCATCGCAAAACTTTTCGCTCGAGAACTATAGAGGCTTTCTCATTCGCTTTTAGAATCGTTCAATAGTCCTTCGAGAGAGCTCTATTACTCTACTGCCCTCTGAGCCCACAAACGTAGCAAATGGCAAGCCTGCTTCTGCGTTTTATTTCAGATTGATGTTATTGTCCCTAATTACCGTGGAGCCGAGGTAGACGAAGTCCTTGATTACCGCGAGGTTTCTGCTGCGTAGTGTGACGATCTGTCCGAGACGTTGGTGTTGAGTGTCCTTCCATGATGACAGCACGTACGTACATACTTCGTCTTGCCCTCATTTACCGCCAAACCGATTTTAGTCGCTTCTGCTTCACTGCCAGCAAATGCCTCACTAACTGCTCACTGTGTTTGTCCAAATAAGTCAATGTCCTCGTTGAAGTTAGCAGTTGAACGGACTTTTTGAAGAGCTTGCCTCTGGTGTCGAGTTTTGAGTTACACACGATCTTCTCAAGAACGATTTTGAAGAAGTCACATGACCACGCGTTGCCTTGTCCAAAACCTCTTCTAACATTGAACCTTTCGGTGAGTTCGTTACCGACCTGGACGAAATAACGAGAGCTTCCCATGGTCATCCAACACAGTCTGACATGTTTGGTTTGAATGCCGAAACCAGACATGACGCTGTATAGCTTGCTCTATGCATGCTGTTATGTGCGGCCTTAAAATTGACAAATGGATGGTGCGTGTCGGTGTGCACATCTTGTGTGTTTTCCAGGAATTGCCCTAGTGTAAAAAATTGGTCGATGGTAAATTTCCCTGGTCTGAAACTACACTGATAAGGAGCTATCACATTGTTGACGACAGGTTTTAGGCGTTCACACAGTACAGTAGGGAGGATCTTGTACGCGATGTTGAGAAAAGCTAGAAAATTCACATCAACAGTAGCTTAACTAAGTTTTAACAATTTTCGAGGGGCAGTTGACAATAGTTCGAGAGAGACGCTGTGGGTGGTTTTTGAAAAAACAAAGGAGTAAAGAGCTGGTACGAAATTTTTGTTTTTGAAACACCATCCGTCTAGACAAATCGAGTATGAGTATGACACTGTGTATGGGGACTGCGCAATCATTTACCGCAGTCATACTTTTGACAGGTGAATTTAAACTGTGGGAGCATGGGGATAGGTATTCAACGCTCGGGACGTGAAAAATTGCGTACAACGGTGATAACTGTCAGCTGCAAGGGCTTTTGCTTTAGACCAAAAATGCATTAGAATGAACATTTTCAAAGCTCTGTTGACAAAGTTTTGGCACAATAAAGCCGAGTTTTCGCGCCGATTAAGTACTGTAGATAAAAATTGGGTACATCACTGTACGCCTGAAATAAAAAATACAGTCGACTATAAAGAGCGTTTCAGCTGCAACAAAAAAATCTAAAATTGGAAAAGTGATGGGGAAAGGGGGTTGGAATGGTAATGCGTTAATGGGTTACTTTCGAGAAGGAAAACCCACTTCGGGGGCATACTACGCATCATAATTTGCCAAGCGGAAGACGGGCGTTGCAGAAAACGGTCACATTTGCAAATAAAAAGAAAAATCTGTTTTATCAGAACAACGAGCCTGAACGGTTGACGTGGCATAAATCTGCCTGACCATTCGCCCCCAAGGCATTTGTGTTTCCTCATCTAAAAATTGCCCCCCAAGGACTCAGGTTTTTATCAAAAAAGGTGGTAATCACCGTGGTGAACCATTATTTTGCAGAGAAAAACGCCAAGTACTATTTGGACGTGTAAGAGAGATGTAAGCCTCACTGGGAGCAATGTCTAGAATTACAAGGAGACTATGTAGAAAAATAAAAGACAAATTTGAATTATTGTTTCGTCGGAAATTTTTCAGATCATCCTCGTACATATTTGAACAGGTTCCCTTCGATATCCCCTCTGTTGCAGGTCTTGATTCCCATGTAATCCAGCACAACGTGCTAGCCTTGCCAGCTGTTCTAATTTGGTTAAGTGTCACTGAGTTAGTGTGATAAGAGACAAAAATTGTCCACATAGCATACGTCTTCGATTTGTCGTGTGTCTGTGGAACTGTGTTCCTGCCGTGTCCTTTCCATGTTTTTGATGGTGTCAGGGGCCGACGCGAAATCCTAGTTTCTTAGCAATTTTTTAAGTCGGCGTTTGAGAGAATGTAAGCAAGGTTTTGTTTCAATAAATTTTCGTCGTGTCTATATCTCTCTCCGAGCATACTTGTAATTTGCATTTCATTATCATTTCTCTTATCAATGAATGGTTGCTTGTGGTTGTTGTGAACAGTTAATATTTGATGTGAAGTTCAAATAAAAATTTGTTGGGACATTCTGTCCAAAAAAATGCTAAAAGATCACAATGCGAATTTTCAAAATCTATAAATGCAACTTTGAAGAACTTTGTAAGGGGATATTCAAGTCAATTTTTAATCATAAGATACGCAAATATACATGCCACCTTGTACGTAAGACATTCCACTGAATTTTTCGACCTACTCACTCTGATGTCATCTTAGAGAATAGGCCGCTGGAATCTCTGCTGTAAGTTAAATCACTTGGCTGGATAGAGTCTGAGGAGAACCCTATTGATTGTCAGAAGCTGCTCCTAAGTTAGACTCTTCTCCTCAGGGTGTCACTACTCCTCAGTCTATGGCTGCTTCTCAGTCTTTGGCTGGTCCTCAGTCTTTGGCTGGTCATCAGTCTTTGGCTGCTCTTCAGTCTTTGGCTGCTCCTCAGTCTTTGGCTGCCCTTCAGTCTTTGGCTGCTCCTCAGTCTTTGACTGCTTCCCAGTCTTTGGCTGCTTCTCAGTCTTTGGCTGCTTCTTACTCTGTTGCTGTTACTCTGTTGCCGACCCTCTGTCATAGATACTCTTTGGCGGCATAGAGTTGCATCGTTTCAGTCAGTGTTATAACTCCAATAGCTCGATTGGTTCGATTGCCTTGAATGGCTCCAATGGCACAAAAGGCTTGATCGAGATATTCGAGCCATTTCAGGCTAAATAGTCTAGCATCCAGTTAGCTTAACAGATCATCTTGCACATGAAAATCTGATGGATGGCAACACTTAAACTGGATTCGAGAGCAAACTCTCATAAAACCACACAAACGAGCCACCAAGTCTCAACGGAAATTCAAGCCTGTTAGCCGCAGATTAGATATCACGCCTGCGGAAGCCCATAGCCTTGCACACACTCTAAACAATCAATAAGAGACATTTGAGAGCGCAATATAGGTCCGCAACGCGAGCAACATTCTACATTTGCTCGCTTTCAACTCCCCACAGCAATAGCTAAGCCCACAGAAACATTAATTAAAAAATGCTAGAAATTCATCAAAACCGGTGAAACTATCCATTTCCCATTACTTAGCATTTTTTTCTTGTCGGTTTAATTTTTATTTATATTTATTTCAATCACAACAAACCGCACGAATTATTGATTACTCACCGCACAACTCATTTATTACTGATGCGTTCCTAATTGGTTTTATCTGGCGAGTGAATTTGTGAAATTGTCGCTACACATAAATACATGCAGAAGTGTGTTGCCCACATCCGTACGCTGTGGTCGGCCTTAATTATCAACATCGATAACAACTTTGTCGAGTGTGGTGGGCTAATGATGTAGAAAGCGATGATAAGACATGAAAGTGAGCATTAAATCAAAATATTGATTGTAATGCGGGTCGATAGGGAGCGACAGTAGTAAAACTCAAGTGGTACACGACAAGATATAAGCCAAAGTTTCAACAGCAAGAAATAGTGTTTTTCTATCTGCTGGTAGAATTGCTTTGAACATCGAGGAATCTACAGGCGGTTTGGCTTTTTTTATCCAAGGATGTACTTCGAATTATTTGGTATGTAGGTGTTTTTAGGGTTTCACATCCAACCGTGCGTATGGGCCCACATTACCCACCAACCTTTACGCTTTTATTTGATGCAGAAATCTTCTAATCTAAATTTGCACACGAACACTTGCATATACACAGACGCAGAAAGCCTTAGAGTAACTCTACAAAATGTCCACATAAACAGACACACAATAATACCTAAATTGTTTCTCGTTGTCCTACAAATCTCCCCAGTGGAGGTCTGAAGACAAAACAAAAATTCAGTACAAAGATATCCATAGGTACGATAAACTCGCCAATAATGGGTTCTTAGCCACCCTGTTTACTGCCGCCTCAATAAAGTCATTCTACGAAGAGTTTGATGCATCACTGAATAAGAAGGAAAATGCCATTTGCAAGACGAGTACGAACAGTCGCATCACCAAGGTTTTCTGGCATGGCTTCGATTGCCCCAAAACAAATTTTCTCCGCCAAAAGATCACAAGGGGCCTCGTCTTATAGGATACCGTGCCCACAAGTCAAGTCTGTTCCCAACGACACCTTCGGAAATTTTAGATTGTCAGGGGTCGGTAAAAAAAAACGCGTCTGCTGGGACAATACATCATGGAGCTAGGTTTATAAAATGCAGCCATCTTGTTGAAACCAGAACTTACTGTGCTTGACTTTAAGGCAGCACATAGTCCGTTAACATATGCTATTGCCTTTGAGTTGGTCATCACGTACACTTTCAGCTACAGCTGCTACAGACTCCAGTACGGATATGGTTTGACCGGTCAAAAAGCATCCGCCAATCTTAACTGGGAATCAAACTTGCGAATGGTTGTGGCAATAGTGGTTCCAGTGGGTGGACTAGTCGCACTGTTAGTTCATCGAAACGCACCAAAAACATATCCCAAGGGGCTTATTTTCGCTATACAGTTGAATGCAGCGTGCGATTTTTGGTCCTGTTTGCGTTGATGGCAGCTGGAGGAGAAGATTCAACCACGAATTGTATGCGCTGTACGGCGGCATGAGCCTAGTCAAGCGTCTACGGATACAACGCTTAAGATGGCTAGGCCATGTAGAGCGTATGGACACCACTGCTCCGAGTCTTCGAATCTGAGCCATTGAGACAACGCAACAGAGGACGGCCCAGGATAAGGTGGCGCACACAAGTGGAGAAGAACCTCAACCAACTTGGAGTGCGCAACTGGCGGCAGCTGGCGAAAGACCGTGTTGGCTGGAGAGGCATGTTGGTTGAGGCCCAGGTCCACCCCGGACTGTTGGAGAGACTGTTGTAATGTAAGCCTTGCCCTGACAATTTGCCAAACTGATAATAATAATTATAATTGAGAGGCACTTCAGCCCACAAGGGACCAGGGCCCAGCTTCTACAACAACTACTCGTGTTGTGCTACTGTTCTCTCACGAGTAAAAGGGACCTACAGTTTTTTGCCGACTCCGAACGGCGAGATTTGAGAAGCTTTTCATAGACAATTGATACTCTCTGAGTGTTGTCAGCAAGTCGAAAGAGGTGGTGCCGTGAAAAAATGCGAAGTGTCCCGTCCGCGAAACGAACCTATACCTTCTGCGTGGCGGTCGACGTACTTACCACTACTCCACGGCGACCACAACTAACCTTATCTGAAGTAAAATTACAAAAAAATTTGATAGGATTTGTCGCATTGAATCAGCTCTTACTTCAGCGACTACGGCGGTCTTCCATCCCTTAATTTGCACCAGTCTCTTAACCTTTTTTGCTCTAGCAGCTAAAACGCTAATGTATAGGCGTTACACTTGTCTGGGACCGGGACACCACGGGCTTATAGGAACCGAGATCGCTGATGCACTTGTGAGGCATTCGTAGGTCCATCGACGGTTGGGTCTCTCGACAGCACAATCAGAGATGTCATGACTCTCCAGGATGCAGACTGACAAAATGCATGCTCCCCGATGTCAGCAAGAAATCGACGACTTTTCTGTTATCACTAGACAGGAATGCCTGCGAACGACTTGCTGGTGTACAAACGGGACACTCTAAGCACCTAAGTCGCTTGGGCTTAGTGATGGTATTTTATGCGACGCTTGTAGAGAAGATGATGACAGTGCAGAGCACTTTCTCTGTTAATGTCCCGTCATTGGATCAGGTGGCGGCTATTTGCTGCCGATGTGGTTGGAGCTGAATACATAAGCCCTTTATCACAAAAGCGCTGCCTCTTAAGTTACTGCCTGGTAGTACAATGTACCAGTATTCAAGTCTCGGCGCTCCAGTGCAGATTCCTAGCCTCCCAGAAAAATAATTGGTTTCAATCAGTTCTGTGGTTTTTCTTTATGAAGTGACGCAGTAAATGGGAGGTTCAGTCATTGTCTCCATAAGTTCCAATAAAATACAACATTTTGGAATTTTGCAGATTCTTAGGTGCATCTCTGTAAAAACTTTAAGGGGGTGGAGCAGAAATTTGCAAATTTAACTCTTTCCCACTCTATAAGGTTTGTCAAGAACAAAAAAATTTTTAACCGGACATCAAGGTCATTTCAAAGATCTGTTAAACGCCTCACTTTGTTCCTCAACTTCACGTCACGCCTACTTATATACCAAAATGAAATTATCATACATTTGTGCACAATGACCTCTAGAACCTCATCTTTATTCGGAATTTCATTGGATATCAAGAGTGTGACAGGCATGACAGACGGACGGACTCATAAAATAGCAGATAATCATTCCACAATCCAATGTCACACTAGAGGGCATTCTTGTGACATCACGCTGTTCAAGTTCCCCCCCAAATCAATAACAACAACAACAACAAGTTCGAACAAAATTTTGCAGTGATTTTGATTCTCTCAAGAATGAAGTAGTTCTAAAATCCCAAGAATCGCTACGAACATGCGAATCAAATATTTAATCAGTAACCTTTAGCCACTTCAGACGATCTGATTTGATGACGTTCGCATTGAGCTGTAGATTTGATTTCTTTTGAGTGAAACTCACATGACAGACTTGTGTCAGTGTGGCCAGGCACAGATTACAACGTAATTTTTTATTCGCATTTATTTTCGACGAAAAGCTTAAAGCCCACTTAATTTTTTTTATTCTTCCCATAGAAAACTATGACATTATCCGGGTCCGTTTTTGATTTCTATCCCACATTCCCACAGATAAATGTCGAAGCAGAAACATTCGCCAGCGAAAATATGAGATGGTCACACTAATCGGTAATCATATGAGTGGAGCTCACGATCCCCAGCAATACAAGCACAAGACTCATTGGGGATTCATCGACTCGCGAACGCAAATAGATAGTGAGCAGCAATACAAACATATGCCTCTTCCGAAGTGAAATTAAATCAGAATGCGATAAAGACGGAATTACACAGAAGCACACACAGCACCGAAGAGCGGCAAGCACTTGTTGACTCTGGAATTGTTTCGGCTTCAAGTTCACCAAGGCACATGTAAGCGGCACGTGGATTAATCGTTTCCCCCTACTCCCGTTTGCATAGAGCGCCAGCAAAGCCTAGGAGCACCCGAAACATTCCTTAATTACCCAGCGGTCGTTGAGTGCGCGAAACAATTACAAAGCAATTGTTGTTCGCCGAGCACAACAAGCGGAGCACAATTGTATCGATTGGGTGTTTGTTGTTCGTCTCTGCAGTTAAACCGAATCGACAATGAGCAAGAACCTGAATGAAAACCGAATAGGTAAGTACTTAGCCACACACTAGAGTGTTTCCTATTGACTGCATATTGTTGTTTCGTTTCGTTTCGGTTCGGTTTGTGGTGTAGAACGGGTTTTGGAGTCAACACTCGAACTGTCAAAATAACTTGAAACATTCAACAAGTCTGGTGTTGTAACAATTTTTGCCTTCTCCACAGCTTCTGACGATGACGAGGGACAGCGAGCAATGGACGATTGTGCCGGAGCATTGCCCAGTGACAAAGCCGATGACTCCGAGGGGGGCACTCGATGCGGGCGGACCGTGCTGAAGCACTCAGTCGGAAATGAGCCTCTTGACAGCGAAGAGTGCGAACTTCTGCTGAAGGGCCAAAAACAACCACAACCACAATGCTCTCATGTTAATTTTGAGGAGAAGCACACTTCTAAGAAGCAACAGGGTGAGTGTTTTTTGTTTTCGTTTTAAAAATTCTGTTCTGACTTCTGGGAACTCTGCTGTGGGGATGCAAGAGTTATGAGGGGCTCCTGTCACAACTGCAGTTGCTGTGGGCGGCTGATTGTTCTTTTAATTGGAACGACTTGTTTGCTTTCAAGAACCTGCATAAGTGTCTGGCAATATTTAACGAAGGAAATGACTTTGTTACGTTGCCTCCAATGTTGTGGATTGAAAAACTAAGAATTTATTTGTTTTGAGGATAAAAATATTCCGTCACCAATACGGTTTTACATTGCAAAGACGAAACAGCGTCGAATTTTGAGAGTCGACCTTAACGTACTTTCAATTTCAGTCTTACCTCTTTAAGCTCCCCTGTATTGTCGCAGACAGTATACGGGATAGAAAGGGAAAAGGGTGAAAATGATGAATTGTGTTTATTCCAAACGCTTTTAAGGTCGGAATCGAATACGCAAACGTTCGAAGTCTGCGACGGAAGAGGAGGGACGTGTGTCATAAAACTTTTATAAGCGAGGAAGTGGTTTGGATTGAGATCAATTATAAGGGGTCTCGGAGACAAACTAGAGCCTTGGGGAAGACCAGCATTAATATGGTGAACAGACCCAAGAAGAGAAATTTATGCAACGGTTCGAAAGGTCCTTCTTCTATGACTTAGAAGTCACCTTCTCATCGGTGTCAATTTCGGCAAGAGAGTCGGATTCAAAACTCTGTCAAAATGCCTTTGAAATATTAACCTTGCTTTCTCCTTCTATCTTCAAAGACTGGTACCACTCTTCGGTGAGATATGCTATTAGATCACCAGTGGAGCTATTGCTGCGTAAGCCGTACTGCCGGTCATCAAGACGCTTCCGACATTCACGATACTTCATAAGCTGAGTGCTTATCAGTGTTTCCATGACCTTAAGAAAAAGGGATGTTAGTGCTGTGGGTCGGAAAAAGATGTGTGACGGAAGTTCGTCTTTTTTATGGGCAAGCGGGACAAATGTTGTGTTTCACTTTCTAGGAAAGAGCCCTAGAGGGGAGGACAAATAGAAATCATCTTCAGAAGAATAGTGGGTATACCATCCAGACCAGTGGATTTGCCCACGTTGAGTTTCGTCGGTACCCTCGCAACAGTACGGGTGCTAAAGTGGTTTTGTCCCAGGGTAAGATGTATACTCCCAAGTGGGGATGGAGATAAAGTGTAAATTGGCAGCGTCGACTTGTCTGCAACAACAACAAAATCTGATATCTGCGATGTCATTGTAAATGAGCGTAGAGATCAAGCCTGCATTTCCATCTGATTTTTGACAGGGGGGTTTAAGGAACCCTTTCCTTAACTTTTGATCATTAGGGAATTTCACACGTCTGACTGCAATCCGTGGGCAGTCATTTCGCGCCCGTTGAACTTTTTCCAATTTTAATCAGAGGCGTTGGCTCTGTTATATCGGAAATTTAACTCTCTCAACTTTTTTGCGGCTCTAGTCATATTACACGTTTTCCTTGGGCTTGGTGCTCAATGACTGTTTGACTGTTTGAGTCTGAGATTTTGACTTTATTTCCAAGCATGAACGTGAAATAAGATCGATTTACAAAATTCGGAATAATTGCGCTTGGGACTGTCCATATTCAGCCAATTTTTGGCAATTTAAACAATATGCTTATGACTTTCATTTTGATGGAATATGGCATTATCCTTGGATTTTTATAGAAGTCCCCTTTACTACAATAGGTTTTAACCTAGTGAAAGAGGGCTTGGAAGCCCAAACGACAGAAGACGGTCAAAAGCCGGGGATTGCAAGGGCATACCCATTGACAGACTTCCTACACTATCACTGTTTTAAATTTTCACTTTAACGAGCCTCTTTGGTAAATCTTAGGAAGACATGCTTCCAAAATTCGTCTACTAGCATTGTGTGTGCTACTGTTCTCTCACGAGTAGAAGGGACCTACAGTTTTTTTGCCGACTTCGAACGGCGAGATTTGAGCAGCTTGATTTCCACATTTATTTTTCTATTGTTCATATTTGGACTATTAGTACTCTTTAAGCGTGTCGAAAGAGGTGGTCCGAGTTGTAAAAGCCGGGAATCGAATCTGGATCTTCGACGTATGATTCGAGGCACTTTTCCACAACGCTACGGCGTCTTTATTACCATTGCGCAAACGAAATAAATCCAAATTTCGTATTCCACCTCGTTTGCAGAATGAAGTGATCCGAAATTGGCATTATTCGATAAATCGATAATGGGCTTCTTTAATTTTCAGCCTTACCTTACACGTCATGCGTTCACTATGT
This sequence comes from Eristalinus sepulchralis, assembly GCA_944738645.1. NCBI lineage: Eukaryota > Metazoa > Arthropoda > Insecta > Diptera > Syrphidae > Eristalinus > Eristalinus sepulchralis. The sequence goes on along the minus strand of OX122882.1, from coordinate 37,641,539 downwards.
CATTCATTTCTATCGATTATCCAATATGATGTAGTGAATGGGACTTTGAACTCTAACGGTTGATTGCGGCACTTTCAACCAGAGTGACATCCGTCAAATTGGTTGTCTTGTAATCGGTTTGCTTTGTTGATTCAGAAACAACACGTGCAAATGATAAAATTATTTGATTGAACTGGGTCGGGTTATTTTCTGCGCATTTCGCTCGAATGACGGTTGCAAGAAATTTCTTCCAAATGACCCGTGGATAAATTTAAGTTCATTGATGCAGGCATCTGATGTCAAAATCCGTCCGTCGGCGATACGTACAAATTGATAGGATCTGCGTTGCTATTTCAAGAGAATGTTCAGAAGAATTCAAGATGGGTATAGGATTTGGGCCTTTTGCTGTTCGAAACTTGGTTAATTTTGCACCGCAACGTGGGCCTAGATTGGTACAAAATTCAACTCACCCAGTAAATGAGAATAAACGAACATTAAGCTTCAATTTATTGGTAGACGCTTACTTAGACACGTTTAAAAATTTGTGAAATTCGGAGTAGAATCGTCATATTTTGCTTTTCTCTTTGGAAACAATAGTAAAACTCGCAGCTTACTGAACAAAATTTTGATGCTTACTCTATCTGGGCATGGAAGTGATTTCCTTGTTTTTAGATCTAATAATCCTATTATTTAAAAAGCACCTCACTCTGGTTGACCAATCACTGAAAAAGGTAGAGAAATCGTAGAATTCCATCCCATAAGCATAGTTGACATTGCTAGAGAATTAGTCACTCATCACTGAATAGTTGAAGCCTTGTGAACAAAACTGGATACAGAAAAAAGCTCGATGGCACGTGAATAAATTAATTCCATTTGATTCCGAAATTTCTATAATCATTTCACAGTCAAAATTTAAATTTTAAATTAGAAAGCTCACAATGAGAGCTCGTTCCAGACTTGTTATGGTCTGCGTTTGAATCTTAAATGCGGCTTTCATACATCTTTCATTTCAGAAGACTCTCCCTCTATCGAGTTGCCATTTGGACATATAAAAAGTCCTAAATGGTCTTTGATACATTTTGGCCATATGTAACTTGAAGTCGTTTTCTGTCAGCCCTTTCAGATGATTAGAAGGTGTCATACGGTTGATGTCCAGAGTCTCCGCTCTCTCCTGAATGTTTCTGTCCCCATCGTGCTCAATCAGTAGCAAAATGTCGTGAAAGCCAAAATTTCCCAGACGGAACCGAACAAGCCCCACATAGGTACAGCGTTCATTCACTACATTCACCGTTAACTCTACAATTAATTAGCACTTCTTTTTACGATTTTTCAATAGCAGTAAGACTTTGAACAAGAATTACACAATTGTCTTCAAAGAAAATGTAAGCTTACGTCTCATCTTCCAGCTCATGCTCCTTTGATACAATCAGGATATTGTGATGGACAAATGGACAGCGACACCAGCTAATGAAAAAAATCGCGCAGACCACAGAGACAGTTGTTCTCTAAACCGCATGAATTCTTTTCTCCCCTTTGCTATTGTCACTAGCATTCACATTCTGTATGATTGGAAATGGCAATTTCCGATTCAGTGCATGCATTCCACTCGTCAACAGTCGAGTTGTACTGAATTATTTGGTGTTGGTTTATCCAACATTCAGTACCGACTTAAGTCTTACATATCCGGTTACTTACGCTTTCTGCTGTCCACTTGTTATCAAATCTCTACGCTTTGCCTTTACAGTTCTCAAGCAAATCACTCTTTGCCCGGCTTTCATGATGTTAATCAGGTTCAAAATAAAATCGATGTCAATTTCAGAAATTATTGCTCAAAAATTTGCCATTGGTGATAACAGGCTCTTGTCTCTCTCTCTCTCTTCTCTACTTGACACTAAAAGCTCCACGAACCCTTCTGTACTTATGAAAAGGGAAATTAAAAAAAAAACACATAAAATTTAGAAAAATGCACGAAATCTTTTTTTAAATCGATAGTGCGGTCCATATAATTTAATGTTTGAAGATTATTTCATGCAAATGTTTACATTGACTGCGCCTCAAATGGTCCATCCGCTTAGTCCAATTTTGGCACATTTCGGCCGGTATCTCACGAACAAATGCTTCAATATTGTCTTCCAATGCGTCAATTGAAGCGTGCTTGTCTGCATAGACATCAGCTTTAACAAAGCCCCACAAAAAATAGTCTAAAGGCGTTAAATCGAACGATCTAGGCGGCCAATTGACCGGTCCCGAACGTGAAATAAAATGTTCACCGAACTCGCCTCTCAATAAGTCCATTGTTGCGCGTGCTGTGTGGCATGTGGCACCGTCTTGTTGAAACCACATGTCATGCAAGTCAAGCTCTTGCATTTAAAGCAAAAAAAGTTGGATATCATCTAACATCACCATTCACAGTTACGTTACGATTAGCATCATCTTTGAAGAAGTACGGTCCAAGATACCACCAGCTCGTAAGCCGCACCAAACTGTGACTTTTTCTGAATGCATTGGTAGCCCTTGCAATGCTTATAGCTGATATTCACTCCAATCTCGACAATTCTGCTAATTTACGTACCCAATGAGCCAAAAATGAACTGACCATAAAATGAAAGAAGCGCGCGATAAACGTTCTTAACAGAGCACGCATTTTGAAAAGCTTTGTTCGTTTGTAAGACAATTCATGGTTAAATTATAAACCAAACTGAAGATGTTTGACAGTGAAACAAAACACGAAACGAGCTGTTTAAACCAGTGTTGCCAAAAAGATAATAGCTTACAAATCACCCTTTATATGCGCGCATTCTGTGCGTCCAATATTATGTTTAGCGCATACCCAAAAATCAAACCGCAGGCACTATGAAAAGGACAATTTCTCAAAAAAAATATCCTTCGTGTGAGAGGGATTTGTTCAGTTCTCAAAGTCTGGTAAGAAATTTTTTGACAGTCTTTGGCATCCTTCGGAAACTGGAATATCTTTCCAATTGTCCGTTTTCTCATTCCACTACTTTTTCGTTATTTTCATACTGTCTTACGATATTTCATATCTAATCTCCAAAATTAGAGCACCGGTCAGTGCTTCCATCCGGGCAGGACTGTTCTCTCACGAATGGAGTGGACCTAGAGTTTGCTTGCTTTGCAGTAACACTCATGTTGTCCTTTTTCATTTCAAGCCTACGTGGAAAGTATCCTAAATGACATAAAATAAGTTTGTGAATAAAAGCCTTGCTTGTCAATTCAGTTAAATTCGAAATCTTTCCAAAATCTGTTAAATTTGAAAACGTGTAAGGGGTTATTGACTGTTTGAAATGAAAGTGACTATGACCGTAACCAATTCAACGTGTTTTTAATTTGAGCAGAGCCAAAAGTTGCATGGTTGTCAATATTTTGGCAAAATAATCACATCCCTGCACTTGTTACGATCAAACTTGTGCAACCACCTTTCTTGGGATCAGTGGTCTCATTTGTTTGATCTCATTTCCATGTCCTACGGTCACTAATTTAGTCATGGAATGTGCAAATGGCATGATATCTCACACTTTAACACCGACCAAACAAATGTCACCCATTAAGAAATGACGCAACAACCAAGACAAAACGAAAACAAATTCAACGCCTTCAACATTCCGTCGACACGACATTACCGGGGTTCGATGCCCAAAAGTATTTCGAATAAAACTCCCTTCTGGTTGTTGGTTCTGTCAGTTCAAAGATCAATACACCGCCACCGTGCGGATACATCTCGACTCACGTCTCTTACATGAGACCAGCGCTCCAGCCAAGTCAGTCGGTTCGCGGAATGGCTTTAGTTTTATGGAGCACCGTCGGAAGATGGGATAACATGCAATCCAAATGATCAGCATGCATGCTCGTTAAGGCTCGTTCTATGATACGAGAATAATGCATACTTGTGACCTGTTTGCCAACCAACCAACCAGTCAGCCACACCTCCTGCCATGTCATCGTTTCCGTTTCGCCAGAAGCAAACGAGAAATGTCGAATTTTTCCCCACAAAACAACGGCGCAACACCGCTCGCAAAGGGCGCTCAGGGATTTCGCCAAAGCTCACGGATCACAATGTGGCGCCAAAATAGACGTTTTGCCTTTCCACGCTTCGGATTATGGGTTTTCCTTTGAGTGTCTGCCATGCACACATTCTATTCGGTTTTGTGCCCGCAATTGCATGGCAGAATCCATTCGGTTGGATTTTCTCAATCGGAAATGTTTTCCTGTTATTGGAACGTCATATTCGTGTGAAAATTTGCGAAACTGAATGAGCATATTTCTGTGTTCGTCGAAAATGACTGTGTACCGTGTGGCATGTGGGATAAGGCGTTTGTCGGGTATTTTGGGTGGATGGGTGGGTGGTGGTGCATATTTCATATCGTTGGCGTTATTGTTGAGGAGAAATGTGAACGATTTTTGCAAATAATGATTGTACACTGCATTCCCCCTTGAGTTGAGTTCGGGGGCGGAAATGTGGGTGAAAGTGCGAAGAAAATCTCCTTTTTGGGGTCAATTTAGAACTCAAACAGTGTTTTCTCAGAGTCCTGCCAAGGTGCACCCACCTCCAAACCCTGATCCAATTCTTAACTCCTAAGGCACATAGGAGTTGCCTTCGAAGGGGCTCATTGTGACGGATCTTCCGTCGGTGTGTGCGTACCCACTTTCAGGACTAACACCACTCTAGGATGCATTCACTCTTGACAACTTCCATTTGAAATGATGTCATGCCCTTAAATGATCACATTGCTTGAAATGTTTTCGAGATTTTACGCTGAATGGCGACGGGGCAAAGAAGAATCACGTAGGGGAGGGAATAAGAGAAAAAAAATGAAAAAAACAAATATGCAAGCCTTCTCTGCAAATAAAACTGTTTACAGTATCTAGATAGCTTCCATTCGTTTACCTACACCCACCTTCGGCTGGCACACATCCGCTCCACCCTTTTTGTAGGAGACCTCCGGGAATTTCAATGGAACTCCCACAGAGACAAATTCAAACATCAGAGACTCCGCAGACGATTCAATGAATTATAAAACTACAGCCATGCGAGAGCTAGAAGCCCCTTCACCTGTGTGTGGTTGGCGTGTGGGGTTGCGGAGACAGAGACAAAGAGAGAGAGAGGGATTGGTGCTAAGAGGCGCTGTGGCGGTGGGTCTAAAGAGCGGTTTCGGTATTAGCCTCGAAACGTGTAAATACGTTTTTCATTCTCCATTTCAATGGGTTATGTCATTTGAGTGGGGATACGTGCTCGAATTGTGTGCCTCAAGAGTCATGCCATGACATCCCTTCTGCTTCTGAGTCCCTGTTTCGTATTTACATAGGGATACCACACTGGCACATACACCCTCAAACACCTACCCACTCGTTCACCCATCCATCCATCCATCCATCCATCCGTGAACAAGAATCCTACAGAGAACTGAGGGAGCCTAGCAAATAAAAAAATCACTGAAATGAGTTCACGAGATTACGAATATTAAAACGGGTATAAATGAGTGCTTTGGAGGATGCATTCACTAGAGTCATAACACAGGATACTCTCTTTGTGTGTATGCGCCAACCTATTTGGCGCTGTTAAAACTTTTCCATTTCCTTTTCATTCTGCCCTGCGAACACTCCGCGCTCTCACATGTGTTTCCTGTTTTTCTCTTTGTTTTGTTTTCACGTTATTTGTTTTTTTGTTTTTGTACGCCCTTTCTCTAGGCACCAACCAACTCCATTTTTCAGTGAATTGAAATGGAAACGTTGCCACTGTGGTATTAAATGGTCTCGTTTTGAAAAGATCCATCCTGTCGGAGGTCGACGCAGGGGTTGGATGGTTGGGGTTGTCTTTGTCTTAATGCTTTTTCAGAAAACGGTTTTTATCCTTCGAATGTATATGGTAATGAAGCGAGAGTAACGTGTTGTAAATTTTATTTGATGCATCAGATTCGGGCTCGTATGCGTCTGTGTACGAAGTGTGGGTGTTGCGGAATGGAAGGTTTTGAGAGTTTTTTTTTGTATTTTTGAAAATCCATAAACATGGGAATGTGAACAATTGGATTGAGCTGCTGAGGACGGCCAGTCGTACTTGTGTGACTTAAAAGTGAACATCTTTTGGAAAATCGGGATGGTAATGCTTTTGCTTGTGTGGGTTCCTAAGGGGTGTCTAAGGGTTGTCTTCTCTCGCCTGAATTGGGACTCCGGTTGTATAGTGTGGTACGTACCTCCACGGCTAAACCGTAGGTATTCAGTTCGAACCCAATCAAATTAAGTTTATTTTTCCTCAATTCCTGATGAAATCGATGATATTTTGCGTTCGAAAAAGTTCGGTAATAGACTGTCGTCAAATGACTCTGAAATCAAATACTTCTGAAATAACACATCACCCAATAAGTCGCAGAACTAACAAAAACAACACATTTTCTAGACAAAATTCGACTTTATTCATCAACGAAGGGTGCTTCAAGTCCACCGTCGCTCTAAGATTTCGATACCTGTTTTATAGAACGTTTTATCTATGGTCTCAAAATAGATTTCAATTTCAACGATCACCTCCTCATACGAGCCATTTTTCTCCGGCGAGCATCTTTTTGAGGTCTGAAAAGGTAGAAGTCGCTGAGGGCCAAATCTGGAGAATACAGTGAGTGAGGAAGCAATTCAAAGCCCAATTCGCGCAGTTTGGCCACAGTAGCCTACGACTTGTGACACTGTGCATTGGTTTGGTGGGACTGTTCTTTTAACTTTCTTCCTTCAAATGCGCCCATAATACCATATTGCTGTTGATCTTTTTGCCTTTCTCATGATAGTCGATGAATAAAATTGAATTAAAATTAAATTAAATACGGAAGCCATAACCTTGCCAGCCGAACCGTTTTTTCGGACACTTTGGGCCTTGTTCACCGGCTGCTGTTCACTCCACTGACTGCCGATTTGACTCTGGAGCATATTGGTGGACTCATGTTTCATCCATTGTGACTTACCGATGTAAACCGAGTCAAAAAAGTTATTTTGACGAAACAAACCTCCAAATAGCTCTCAGAATCATCGATAAGTTGATGTTTTTTGTGAGCAATTGCAGCACCTATTTCGAAAACAGCTTTCTCATGGACACATCTTCATGCAAAATAGTGAACACACTGCCTTCTGATATCTTTAAGGTGTCAGGTATCTCACGCAATTTCACTTTCCGGCGATTTTGTGTACTTTTTTGACGTTTTCAGGAGGCAAAAGTAGCGACACTTTAAGCCCTGCAACTGGCAACCTAATAATCAGATTGTGTTAGAGATGACACCTGAAACTATTGGAATCGCAGTCTCCAGTGAAAAGTTGTTGCAAAAACTCTATTTTCCACTGTTAGGGACAGAACTATGTAAGTCCATCCCTCAATCCAAATGCAGCACTGTACTACGATCCTATAGGAAGCACCACGGAATTTTGCTACATTTTTGAAAAAGATTCATTCAAAATTGATTTCCATCAAGAACTTCCTCCCAAAGACCAGATTTTACCCTAGTCCTCCTTATCTGTTTAGCTAGACGACAATCAAATCCCTTGGAGATCACAAGACACACAAGTGCCTCCTAACTCTCAACGAAATGGCCAAGAACTGATATGTGTGCCGGGACACAGTGATATCCTACTCAATCTCGCTCTATCGCCTTCGCTACAAAAAAACAAGATGCATAACACATACATTGAGCAAGCAAAACAAAGGGTGGTCAAAGAGACCCACTTGCCTTACGTCCTAGGCTATTCGGTCACAGCTTGATCGTAAACTCTCACTAGGTCTTGTCAGGTGGACAAAATGCATCGTAATTGACATCATAACAGACCACTGTGTCTTTGGAGAATATATATGCCTTCAGATTCGGCATCCTCCACAATAACTTCTGCGATAATGTGGTAGAATCCATTTCTCGCTTCTAAGAAGAAGAAACATCTAGGGAAATACTTCCTTGACAATTTATGTGAAATCAGCGACACACGCCTGGAGTTGAGTGGCACAAGGGACCAGGGCCTGGCCTCTACAACAACTACTCGCGTTGTGCGTTCTGCTGTTCTCTCACGAGTAGAATCGACCTACAGGTTTTCGCCGACTGCGAAGGGTGAAGTTTGAGAAGCTTTTCATAGACAATTGATACTCTTTGAGTGTTGTGAGCAACTCGAAAGGGGTGGTGCGGTGAAAAATTCGAGGTGTCCCGTCCGGGAATCGACTTCTAGATTTTCGGCGTGTGGGTTGACGCACTTACCCAATACGCCACGGCGACTACATAGAGCTACATAGCTAGCCCACAGTGGTTCTAAAGGACGACAGGGAGCCATCTGTGCGACGTCACAATGGGCTCAATGGCGGCCTTGCGTAACCTAATCTATGTACTTTTTGGTAAGCGGTAAGCTTTGCCGAGTGATTTTCAGCGGCTCTTTCATCGGTCGTTTTTCTACCACCAAGAGAGTTTTGCAGAGAACGACACAAATGCTAATCAGTGGATGCAAGGTCCGGGCTATACGGTGGATCCATCACATCTTCTCAACCAAGCTCCGTCAATTTGTACCGGGATATCAAAAATGTATGTGTCCTACCATTGTCATAATTCATTTATGTGGATTGATTCACGACCTTTACTGACATCTCGACGAACTTATCGATGTCTTTTTGTCACTCGAAGAGTTTGTCGACTTGGGCAACATAGGGTCGGGAGGTGTCGTAAAGGAGTGTACTTTGATGTTGCTGAAACATTTGTGGGATTTCTTTCAAGCATTCCATAGTCGAGTTTTGTGTGGGGTTTTGGGTGCTGTCTGCGTTTATGGCATCTGGAGGAGAAGATTTAACTCTATGGGCTGTACAGCGACATGCGCCTGATCAATCGTCTTCGGATAGAACGCTTAGGATCGCTAGGCCATGTAGAACGTATGGACACCACTGCTCCGGCCCTAAAAGTCTTCGAATCTGAGCCATTGGGACAACGCAACGGAGGACGGCCTAAGCTAAAGTGGCGCACAAAATTGGAGAAAGACCTCAACCAACTTGGAGTGCGCAACTGGAGACAGCTAGCGGAAGATCGCACTGGCTGGTGTGGCATGTTGGTTGAGGCCCAGGTCCACCCCGGGCTGTAGCGCCTCAAGTAGAAGAAGAAGAAGAATTCCACAGTGCACCGTGTGTCAAAAATTGTCAAATTAGAAATTTACAAAACATTTGTCTGCAATAGGACCACCGACACCGAGAAGTGAAGGATAGAGAGAGGTGCTGAAAATTTTGATTTTAAAAATATAGTGTGTAGTTGAAGTTCTTATTCAGCTTTGCGTATTGTAGGGGGGTTTGATTCGTTCCTCACTGACTTATGGCGCCACTATGGCAAGAGAGTAGTACACTTTCGTAGATAGTTGGTGGGCATTTTAGAGTCGAATCCGACCGAACGAATCAAGTAAAGCAAAACAGGTGTATGCTCATTGGTTCTGCTCTTAGGACTAGGACATAGGATTAGGACTTTTTTTTACGATAGTTTTCTTAACCCAGGTTACAACACCTTTGTTTCCTAATTACTTAGCTATCGAGTCAGCTCATCCGGTTCGTCGCCTTCGTTGTTCCATCAGCACAAATACGTCAATGCATCGGCACAGCGAAGTTCGAATGCGGATTGCCAACTTCTATGTTTCCTAACTTTGGCGGCAGTGTCTGTCGTATTGGCAATGAAGGAGAAGGAAGCACACGTGTCAGTGGATTGAAAAATTTGAAAAAAGAGCAATTGCCGCCTTTGAAATTGAAATGTGGGAGCGAAATCAATGTGCGCTTGGACGCTGTATTTGGTGACTCTTTCCCTTCGATAGCGACGGTGACAAATCCGGTTTTACCAGTTTCAACGTGGTTACACGTCGGTCTTTGATGACTCGCACCCAAGGGTCCTTAAAACGTCTACCGGGGAGAATCACGTGCAAAAAATCTACTATCGGCGAATTGAAGGTGAGCGAGATAGAGGAGACAGTAGGCATATCAGAAGGCTGCATTCATCATTTCCTGCATAAAATACTTGGAATTGGTAAGCTGCTCGTGCGAAGTGTGTCGCGTTTACTCACTTATGATAACAAGGGCAACTGTAAGGGTTTGATGCTGTTTAAACACACTCTGAGGGAAATTTTAATTTCGTTTCGGGACTACCGGCGCTACCAAGTAAAAGTCGAAGCAGTGGCACTCGGTCAATATGCTCCGACAAAGGAGAAGACTCCGTTGAGTTGGTAAGGCCATCGTTTTCTATGATGCAGATAGTTCGATCTACATCCTCCTTCTGTTGAAGGGTAAAACGGTGACAAGGCTCTTCTGTGTCCAAATATACGGTCGATTCAACCACAAATTGCTTTAGTCTTACAACGAACCGGCTCACAAATCTTTCCTTGCCACGGCAAATTTGCTTCGAACCCCATCATCCACCGTATTCTCCAGATATGGCGACGTGCGACTGAATTTTGTTTCCAAACTTGAGTCGCCGGAGAGAAATTTGAGTCGAATGAGAAAGCTATTGCCGTCACGAAGGCGTACTTTCCAGACCTCCAGGAAAAGTATTTTTCAAACGGATTCATGAAGTTGTTGCAGCTTTGTTGTTGTTGTCACTTTTCGAAGATGTTCATTTCTCTTCTCTAGACGAAGTACTTATCGGACCGCCGTCGTACACATATCAGATTGCAGGAATTCCGTCCCCCCCCCCCCCCACTCAGACGCTTGCACTACAATTAATTGAATTAAGCGTTATTTTGAAAATTGCCACTCCATTCGAAATTTATTACAAGAGTTTCACCTGTTAAAACAATATTGCAAGCAACGACGACGTTACCGATGTGTGCGTTGTTGTTCTTGAGGTTTGTGGTGTGGTTTCAAAATGCAGTAACTTCTAACATCCCCCACCCCCACATAAGACGCACACAACTCTGACCCAACTGGCTGGGGTTATGTGGCATTCGGAGGTACATGGCTGATGGTAGCAACAATAGTCAAGGATGCCACAACAAAACGAAATGTTTGGCTTGCTTGCTGGAATTTGTTTTAATGAAACCGGCAATTTAACTTTCCAAACATCGGCAAGGCCGTGGGTCGGAGGATCGAGCCACTATGATGGATGTGGGCTGAAGAAATGAGTGCATCCGCCGGGACCAAGTTGGGGAATTTTATTTATTCGTTCCGAACACACACACCCACACACGTCCAAGCAGCAAAGGATCCCTTCGCTTGCCGCTGAAACAAATGCATATCTCAGACAGACTACTGCTGGGATCGTGTACTCAAAGTTTCGTAATTGAAATGAACTTAGGAGAAGCCCCATGTGTTACTACGGAGCGTCTACTGTGCAGCTCTGTGGTTAAAGGGATTCTACATCAGGGGGCATAGACTGGTGCCAGTGCGGTTCGACATGAGGAGTCGAAGTGAAGGAGGAGAGGATGCCTGCTGCAGTTATCATCATCATCAACAGCAGAATTGTCGGCATCATTATTCTGACTTCCACTTGCGTCTCATATCTGTGAAGGGTTAAGAAAGACGTCAGTTCCGGAACGGGCCATAATGGCGAAGTGAACCGTGATGTGGGTGTGTATGGGTACGCGCCTGACATACGGGGACAAATGAAGAAGCTGCCTGAAGATGGAACGGATCAGTCAAGGTATGTATGCGAACGTTTGCACTATGGATTCATCCAAGGCCAAGCAAATAGACTCCGAGCTCTGCACAAATATCGGCAAAGACTTTCCGCAGGATGTGCCTGAGAGTCGTGTGTGTGTGGGGGTGGGAAATGTATACACTCACTTAAGTTATGATGAAATCCAGTTATCATAACAATAAATGAGCACGTCTCCGTGGAGGTATCTTTCGTTTCTTTGGTCTGCCGTCGGAAAGGGGATGTGGGTGTCCTTCGTCCGGCTTGTAAGTGAATTTCTTACAAGCGCTTTTATGTTTGCGTGTGCCTGACTTGGGTTTGCCATGACTGTATTTGAAGTCAAAGAGCACTGCATGCAGTGCGAATGTGAGGATGGCTGGTGTGCCAAGAAATTTAATTACACACAAAGAGATAAGTGCGACGAATGGTGGCGGTGGTGTGTTGGGAATAGATGTGGGGACAAGGGACAGAAAGTTCTTGTGAATTAAGAGTGAATTTGTTTCTGGTGATCTGTGGACACTAGACGTGAACCCATTCATCTGGTCAGTGGAGAAAGGGGAGTATGTACATATGTATGTGTGCATAGTTTCGAAAGTGCTTGCTAATTCCACTGCTGGTGGTTGAAACTTCAGAAAATGAGAGATTTAGTTCGCCACGAAATTGACTCTGTAGGTTTTTTTGATTTGAAATCGGAAAAAATGGGAAGCTCATCAAATAACCGTTTATAACAACCCGGGGGAAGATAACTCGGCTGACATTCCACCCAATTCCTACTTACCCGGCGGTTGCTTGAAACACCGGCAATTTGGCGGTCAGTATAGTAAACATGTAGTACTCATGCGCCGTATACTTTTAGGCGTCATATATTGTAAATGATTGCTTTCATGGGTTCACTCAATTTTCGGTTTCGAAAGTAAAGCTCAATGAAGCACAAAAGCGATCTACTCGTGACAATACAATACAATACAATTTTTACTCTTTATAAAGTTTGCCCTTAAGTGGCAAAAGGCTGCCTCGGGAGGACTCTTTGAGATTTCTTTTGCGAAAATGTTGAACCACTGCTTTCGCAATTTTAGGGGGCATCTCGGTTAAAACCTGTTGTTGGTTTTTAATGTCTCTAGAGTTCGGAGTTTATTCCCAAAAGCACAGTCTTTTGCGTAGAAAAATATCAAACGATGTCACATAGCATGATCTTGGTGGCCAAATGACGTCTTCATCAAAATGTGAAATTAAGTGACCAAGAAACGTCTTACGCAATAAAGCTGTAATTGTTCGTGTTGTGTGGCCTTTTGCACAATCTTGTTTGAACTACATATTGTTCATGCCACCAGCAAAAATCATTCCACCAGATTGATCCGAATTGACTGTAACCTTCCGCCTTTTGGAATCTTCGAAGAAATAAAGACCAATGACACTTTTCTACCAAAGAGCACACCAAACAGTCACATGGTCTGGATGCAATATGCGTCAATTTTATTTGTTTGATGATCCGCCACTGAAGAAAATGATGTTCCGAAAACTCTTTTCCTATTGCCTGTTGTTCCACCACTCTAAAAGTGTATTTACGAATGTGTGAAGGGCCAACAAGCTTCAAGTGAACTTTATTAAAACAGCGATGTAAATCGAAATAAGATGGATGAAATGTCCAAATGCTGCTCCGAGACTGCTTCTGCTTCTCGACGGGCTGTGTATGAGAATGATTAACAGGCATCGCAGCATCGCAGTAACGTTTCCATTTTCTTAAAATTTCTTCACACTTTTACTGATATTTTGTGTAGTCAGTCGTTTATGACGGCATAACACACGAAAAGTAGTTACATTTGAATCACCAAATTTGAAGTATTCCTAGATAACTTAAGCGTATCACTCGATTGTTTATCTGGCCACTGTCGTAAACGGCAAATATTTATGTAACATTGTGACTCCTTGAGTGACAGCTATGTTTGACCAGTGTCAAATGCCAGTATTATAAACTTAATACCACTAAATGAATAACCCTCTAGCTATATTATTAAAACAGACTTCATCTCCTAGGTTCTACGAGAACTCTATCGTATCGGACATTTTATGCTGATGATGTTGTTCTTGCCCATGTTAAATGTCTTACCCATTGCTGCTTCACAGATGACTTAAAAAATGGAGGAAGGCCTACAAGAAACGGTGACTTCCTAAACTTACTAAACGGAGCACTGTCCTTAATAAAATATCGACATTTTGTCTGAAGCGTTCCCATCTTTGGCATCATTTTGTTGTTCAACATGGTTGCTAGGCCATGGATTTCAACTGGCAGCGTTTTTGAAAGGCCCTTTTCCGTAAACACGTGTGGACTGTTTTAAACAGGTTTATGGTCGCCGCTACGCAGAATGTCTAGGTACGATTCCCAAACGGGACACTTAGCATTTTTCACGGCACCACATCTTTCGAGTTGCTGACAACACTCAAAGAGTATCAATTGTCTATGAAAAGCTTTTCAAATCTCGCCGTTCGGAGTCGGCAAAAAACTGTAGCTCCCTTCTACTCGTGAGAGAACAGTAGCACGCACAACACGAGTAGTTGTTGTACAAGCCAGGCCCTGGTCCCTTGTGGGCTGTAGTGCCATTCAATTACTATTATTATTATTTGTGTCAAAAAAGTGAATGATTTAAAAAAAATTCGCTAAATGGCTTATTTTGTAGAATACCACTAACTGGATTATTCACACCTTAAACACCCTTTTCCTAGTTGTTTCGTCGTGTTTACAGACAATAATTTCTCAAATATTTTTCTTTTTCTTCACCTTCCTGTGGCGCTACAGTCCGGGGGTGGACCTGTGCCTCAACCAACATGCCTCTCCAGCCAGCACGATCTTTCGCTAGCTGCCTCCAAATGCGCACTCCAAGTTGGTTGAGGTCCTTCTCCACTTGTGTGCGCTATCTTTGCCAACGCCGTCCTCCGTTGCGTTGTCCCAATGACACAGATTCGAAGACATTTCGGGCCGGGGCAATGGTGTCCATTCGCTCTACATGGCCTAGCCACCTTAAGCGTTCTATCCGAAGACGATTGATCAGGCGCATGTCGCTGTACAGCAAATTGAGTTCGTCGTTAAATCTTCTCCTCTAGATGGCTCCAAAGCAAACAGGACCAAAAATCGCACGAAAAACTTTTCTATTGAAAAGACTAGGGGTTTCTTATCCGCTTTTAGTAACGTCTATGTTTTCGCGACATAAAGAAGAACTGGGATGATCAAGCTGTTATATAAAGCAAGCTTAGTCCTTCGAGAGAGGGATTTATTACTCAATTGCCTCTTGAGCGAGCCCAAAAAATCAGAGATCGGCAAAAGTAATTCTGCGTTTGATTTCGGTACTGGTGGTACTTGTCCCTGTTTACCGCGAAGCCGAGTTGACGAAGTCTTTGACTACCCCGAAGTTTCTGCTGCCTAGTGTTACGCTCTGTCCGACGAGATTTTGTGGGTCCTTCCTTGATGACAGCATGTACATGTACATGGACCCATTTCAGCCGCTTTCGCTTCAATGCCAGCAAACGCGTCATTGACGGCTCGCTGTGTTCGTCCAATCACGTCAAGAATATTGTTGAAAGTCACGTGAAAGCGCGTCGCCTTTTCTAAAACCATTGACATTGAAGGTCCCGGTGAGTTCGTAACCGACCTTGGTGGGGCAGCGAGAGTTCTCCATCGTCATCCTACACAATCTGTCGAGTTTGGTAGGAATGCCAAAACTAGACATTGCACTGTATAGCTCGTCTCTATGCAACCGGCCTTAAAATCGACAAATAAGTGGCGCGTGTTGACTTGCACTTCTTGGGTCTTTTCCTGGCTCTCAAATATCCCAGAGGAAAAAGAAAAGTGCTTCCCCATTGAAGGGCTCTCATATATTTTGAATTGATCATCTTGCACTGCACTAGTCTCTTCCAATTCAAATCTCTAATTCCCTGTTTGAGTGCGCCCAAGGCGACCCTCATATTGCAGACTGCCGCCCACCTGAATGAAATTTAAAAAATGCTGTTAATCAGGATTATAATTGAACATTTCGAAAAACCATATGCACCTCCCACTAAATTCGTTTGATCTATCCTAGGCGATACTTCGACCTGCAACCTTGGAATCTCCTTGCCTGCCATAATTCATACCAAGTCGCCTGCCTGCCTTAAGAATCCTCCAAACGAAATACCATTCGTTTCAGACCGAAATTAAATCACCCCTTGAAGGTCTTTTTAAGCTCAAAATAGAATTGAATATTTGTGGACATAGCTAATTATGCGAACGAGTTCCACTTAGGAGCACAAGTACCGCGTTCCTCATCCGGCAATGTATTTAGCATTCCTGCTTGTAAAGTTATTAGCAAACATAATTTAAAATTTCAACTTACTGGCGGGTACGCCGTTTAAACGAATGCAACGGTATACCGAAGGGGTGCCATCCTACAATCAGCCGTTTATCGTTTTGGATTAACTCAATTTGCTGTTGCGCCTCTAATGCGAAACAGCGGTAATTTTAATTAGGCGGCTTCATCAAATACACATCCCCAACATCAACCACCCACCTGCACTGGTACACCCACCCCTCGCTTAACTAATTCCAGAGTTGGTAATTGAATTTTCCGAACACAAACATTGTGAAATATTTAGAAAGATAAATATGCCGCATGTTTTGGAATGTTATTCGCAATGGTGGTGGCGGAGGCCAAACGGCTTCCATAAAGGGGCAGCCTTGGCTTAGCTGATGTTCTGGTAGCGGGGCAGTGAGCGCTTATGTGTGTCTTAAGCGCATGTATTCACTTACTAATTGCTTGTAATTAGCTGAGTTTCCAAAGATGCGTTCATAAATTTCAAGCGGAATTAAGGAATTTCGAAATGGACTTAACGCTGGTTCGGGGCTGTGCGAGTGGGAGTCTTTTGGGCAGAAAGTTGTGCAATAAACTCGCACAAGACATGAGAAATAGATCTTGTTGTTTCAAAGTTTAGATGATGCAGAGACTTCTGCATATGACTGTACACCACATGATGTGTCCGTTGTCGCTCTGTTGGTCATTCGAATTTCAAGAGTGAACATTCTTCTGCCAGAGCAGAGCTCCTGACAACACTCAAAGGGTACTTAGGCTTTTCAAATATCGCCGGTTGGAGCTGGCAAGAAACTGTACGTTCCCTGTACTCATAAGAGAACAGGCACAAAACTAGCAGAAGAACAGCTCACGTGGTCCATTGTGAGCTGTAGTGTCACTCATGTTTGATGCACTTCGATCTTCACAACCCACAGGGGGTGTAATGGGAGGGAAACATCGATAGAGAATGAGCATTCCATATTTGTGTGGTGCGGGCTAACTGCACGACCGAAAGAGGGTTTAACAGTGAACTAAGGCCTGTATTGTGAATGTATTCTTGACGGGAAGAAATGCAACTGGCAATTTATTTGAGCACCTTTCGTTGACGTAGCTATGAGACGCGTTATATTCCGCCCCTAAGCATTCAGAATTCATAGCTTAGCAGGACATACTGACATCGTTCTTAGATAATTCTGTCTCATTATCCCTGCACCTTCTTTTACTCATTTTCTCTCTAGAAGCGTAAGTGAAGGCATGTTCGAGTTTTCTATTTTCGAGCCTTCCTTGAAGATCAATCCTTCGCCTTCTTCACCGGGTCTTGAAGGTAACACACAAGAGAGCTTACCACTCACTTAATGAAACCTTTGTGGCTACACCAACGTAAGACCGAATATGTCAGAGTCACAATCGACGCAAGGCCTTAAATGTAGGGAGCTTCTGTGAGAAGGGGTGACTTCACACACTATCAAAACTAATCAATGCCTGCAGGCATTAAAAGGCTTCGGAAGACTGCATGGAATTAGGATTAGATCATGGGAGCGTCATTGTTTATAGGACAAAAAATTCGAGCTGATTGACAAAGATGCCAAGTATCGGCTAGATATCCGAGTACATCTATGGATTCAACAAAGAGAACGTAGAAATGTTGTCCTTTTGTATGGTGAAAACCCTTTCTGGCTGCATGCTCAAATGTCTTCACAACCAACCTTGGGTGTACACAGTAGCCTCAGTCTGGCGTGCAGAGTATTGCTTTGAATGTCGGTAGGAGAACGAGTCGAAATTTTAGCAGTTTACTTCAGAGGTCCAGTTTCGTTTTGACATAAGTTTATGCACCGAATCAGAGTATGGAGTGTTACCCTGTATGGATCTGACGCTGCCTGTGAGAGGGTGGCTGAAATGGATGGTCGGTGACTTCAGTTGAATGGATGTGAACACCATATAAGCAGCGGTGAGAAGTTAGAAAACGGAATCAAATGAAGGAAGCTAAACTTCATTGAAGGAGTCAATTCCAAGGATTGTGTTTTTGCTTTCCAATGATAAGTAAATGAAGCGACCACATTCCTGAGTAGCGCTGGAGTTTCTTTTAAGGAGATCCAAAGCAATAAGTTGAAGCTGACAGATCTATAGCTTTGAGACTGACGACGTTCAAGTATGAAATAAGTTGGCGAATGGGCCGGACTGGATGATTTACGGCCAAAAGTGCTTAAGAAAATGACATCCTGTGAACGCGGCGAGACTACTGTCGATTTGCAGACTGGGATGCCTCTCTCTTCTCAAAGCTGGATCAATCTTTAGGACTCTCTCAAATCTTTCCGACAATTTCAACTCTAAGCTGCTGAAGTCGCATTCTTAAATCAAATCGGGTAATCAACAATGCGGCTTTAATTTCGATGGATGTACAAACTTAATTGTGATTTTTTAGTTATTTTCTTTTTGGCAACACTGGTTTAAACAGCTGACGCACGTTTCGTGTCTTGTTTCACTGTCAAACATCTTCAGTTTGGTTTATAATTTAACCACGAATTGTCTTACAAACGAACAACGCTTCTCAAAATGCGTGCTCTTTTAAGAAAGTTCATCGCGCGCATTTTCCATTTGACGGTCAGTTCATTTTTGACGATTTTGGAGTGAATATTAGCAATAAGAATTGCAAGAGCTACCAATGCATGCAGAAAAAGTCATAGTTTGGTGCGGCATATTCTTCAAGGATGATGCAAATCTTAACGTAAATGTGAATGGTGAGCGCTACCGTGAGATGATATCAAACTTGTTTTTTGACCAAAATGCAAGAGGTTGACTTGCATGACATGTGGTTTCAACAAGACGGTGCCACATGTCACACAGCACCCGCAACAATGGACTTATTGAGAGGCGAGTTCGGTGAGCATTTTATTTCACGTTCGGGACCGGTCAATTGGCCGCCTAGATCGTGCGATTTAACGCCTTTAGACTACTTTTTGTGGGGCTATGTTAAAGCCACAGACAAGACCGCTTCAATTGACGCACTGGAAGACAACATTGAAGCATTCATTCGTGAGATATCGGCCGAAATAATGGAATGAGTATGCCAAAATTTGAATAGGCGGATGGACCATTTGAAGCGCAGTCAAGGTCAACATTTGCATGATCTTCAATCATTAAATTATATGGGTCGTACTATCGAATCAAATAAGGATTTAATGCATTTTTCTGAATTTTATGTTTTTCTTTTTTACACTTTCCTATAGCTTTTAAAAAATCACCCTTTATACAGACGAACAGATTTTTGATCTAAGATTGTCTGGTCCAGTAGGCCTGGATGCACACCAGAGCCATTCAGTTTGTAGAAGATTTGTTCGTGTAAATTTTAGTAAATCAACGCCTTTCACTGTGGGCATTTAACATTGCTAAACACATCTTTCCGTTTCCATTTAAGAGTTTGTACTCAACTGTGCAGTCCACCTGAGGCGAGAAGAGTTGAGGGTAAGTCACCTCCTTTCCGCAGATGTCTCAGTTCTCCTAACTAAGTGGCCATTGGCTAGATGGCTTGTTTTTGGACACATAGCTCCTGCTAGGTAAAATGGATAAATCCGAGGTTATGGTCATTTTAAGAGTGTCTGTCTAATGCACTCTTCATGTGAGTGGAGACCCATTAAGACAGGTAGAGGATTTTGGGTATCAGACAGCTTTCTCACAAGCGACGGGATGAGGAATACTGAACTGTACTCAGTTGAAAGATCTGCAAATGGAGGCAGAGCTTGGCATCAGAGCCAATCTCGTTCCAACTCTCAACTATGATCATGAGATAATGACAGAAAAAACAAAATCGAGAGAACAGATTGCGAGTTGCTCGTCAGTGCACCAAATACCAGCATTCAGTACCTGTTTGTCCCCACCGTACGATGCGATGTTTATAACACATTTCGAATGATTGGGTATAGGTCCTGATGATTACGTTCGTGGAACATGCGGGGCATTGAAAATGTCGACGACGATGTCTTGCAATACCTTAAGGGACAAACAAAACACACATTGATGTTTATTTATGCAAATCTTCTCAAATTTATTTCCTCTAAAAATCTTTCATGCAACTGAATATCCTAAACTTTGCAGGAACCGTCTTATCCTTGACTGAAATCAAACTTAAAATCAAACATATGACTGCTGCGTTTTATCTAAGACAAAGTGTAAACGAGTTTGAACACCGAACCTATACGATAAAATGAACTCAGACAAAAGTTGAACTCGTTACTCACCTCAACCTCATAGCTCTTGGCAAAAGGACACTTCCGACTCCGAAGAGTAAGTGGAAAATTCTTGGAGCACCTTAATATATGACCATCATACATAACGTGCACAACAACGCTGCCAGCGCATGGGGCCTTATCTCTTGGCCCACACCCTCTTCCACCTGTCCACGACTGTGCATGATGAACTTCCGCTTCCTAGTTACACCCCGAGCGCACAGTATTCGCAATTTACACGAGCACTGCGCACCGCAAGAACTTAAAATATTTTTGTTAATAATTTATATTACCTGAAAGTTGGATAGTATTTCAATTTTCTCTCTCTCGCTGTGGCACTCTTGGTGTGTGTGTGTGTGTGTGTATGGTTATCAATGCAGGTCATTTACTGCGCGCCATTAGGGCGGGCGCAGACTGGGCGGCTGGCCGACGTACTCGACATTTGGGCGGAGGTTTGAAATTACTGGAAGGGATCAGAATGAATTTGCGGGTTTTTTGACCAGGAGGGGTTAGGGCGAGTCTCTGCTGTACATTTATTGTTTTGCAAACTTTTCTGCTGCCATTATTAGTTCACCATGCAAAAGCTCATATTGCACTGCACAAGTTCTGAAAAATTTTAACGTAAAGGAGGGTCGCTTTGAAATTGTTAGTTTTGATTACATTTTGCTGCTTTGGGGTGAGGGTCCAGTGTGTGGTCTTAGTTGGAATATGAGCGGAGGTTCATTTGCCATCGGGGTATGACGGGGCCAATGAAATAAGTCAATAAATAGATTTACGTGGCGCTTATGGAATATGTTTTACAGTGCTGCGACGGGTGGCGAAAACAGACTTTTAAGAAAAGGATAGAGCTGGACGGAAACAGCCGTCGTTTTGTCAAAAAATTCAACAACTCTCTGGTGGACTGTGCTGGTCTAAAGAGTGTTGTATCCGGTTTTGATATTTCTACCGAACTCACCAAACTTGTAAGACGCACATTGAAGGATAACGAAAGGAGACAAAATCAGCAGATTCTTCTATAAATAAGCATCGTGGACGTAAAGTTTTTATTTGAATGTTGGGATACACTGCACTGGTTCGCTAAGACTCAAAAACTGGTTCGTTGTTCTACCAGGCAGTAACCTTTATTTACTATAGTTTCTTAGTTTTTCGAAGAAAAATTAGCTGGCGCTTCTGTGATAAAGAGCTTAAGGTCTCAGCTCCCAACACATCAGCGCCAAACAGCCGCCGTCTGATACCAGCAAAGGTGGGACACTGACAGAAAAAGTGCACTGAAGTGTCTTAACCTTTTCCATAGGCACCATTAACGGTGCCATCACTAAGTCTACTAAGCCCGTAGTTGCTTAGCGGCAGTGAAGTGTCCCGCTTGTACGCCGACAAGTTTCCTGCACACTTTTCTGTCTAGAGATACCAGAAAAGCAGCGGATTTCTTCCTACCTTTCGGGAGCATGCACTTGAACAGCCTGCTTTCTGGAGAGCTATGCTATCTCTGGCTGTGCTGTTGGGAAAATCAACCGTCGACTTACGCCTTAACCTAGGAAGCGAGTGGTCTTAAAGTAGCTACAGTTCCAAGTAAATAGCTGTCTACGTTATGGCAGCAACGTATATGGATACCAACTATTCAAAGATACATACATGAAGTGGTTAATTTTTTGGTTTCGAATATGAAGCTTTATAAAACACGTACATCGATAACATTTTGAAAAACCTTTTGAAGAATGGATCTTGCCATTTAGATTTACTAACAAGGATTTTTGAAAAGACACCATAGAAAGCATGTGACTCTTTTGAGGCGATTTTTTATCACTCTTTCAAATAGATTTCGAACAATGACTTGATACTGACTTTTAATGCCTCTGGAGTTTGGAGGTTATACACTGTCTTTTGTGTAGCCCCACAGAAAAGTGCCGAGTGCTAAACAATATCAAATCGCTAGGTCTTGGTGATCAATTGGCGTCATGAAAACGTGAAATTAAGCGACCACAAACATTCTAAGCTGTCAAAACGTCGAAGTCCAGTTTTGTGGCATGTTGCCCGTCTTGTTGAACTAACATATTGTCCAAGTGATAGTCTTCAATCGCAGGCCACAAAAAATAGGTAATCATTTCAACAGAGTGCTCCTTTTTGACTAAAGCAGACCACCCACTGGAATTTTCGAAGAAATACGAACCAATGACATTTGTAGAGGTGTGCTCTACACCTAAGACTCACTTCATGTAGATAAACCTCTTTGATGAGTTTTCTGAGTCCCGTGTAGGGCCATTTTATTTGTTTCAATACCCACCAAGTGATCTATAAATTCCGATCATCAGCAACACATGGCCCTACAGCCGCAATATTTTTGTTTTAACCGTGCATTAGGAAGGTTTACGGGCCTTACGACATCCAATCTTTTCACATTTCAATTCTACGAATTGCTTGGCGGTAAATTATGGCGAAATGCGAGCAAAGGGACCAACATCTTGCAGTACTTTCTTATGTCGTATATACCAGACATTGATTGCTGAAACGTAAACCTGCATCATAAGACTCAAGCGTGCAGGGTTCCAATAAATTTTTCAGAACCTAATGGAAAACTTTAGCAAAATCGCTGGTCTCTGCGAGCAACATCATGCGGCTTAAGCTGTGATATGTTGGGAAACATTGTGCTACTTATGTGCCCCATCTTGCTTGGGGACGTCCACTTTTTAATTTCGATCCGAAGACTGTCCGAGATAATGCATACTTGTTCATACACTATAACAAGTCATCTTAATCTCTGTATCGACAGATGCTTGACTAGCCTCATGCCACCATAGAGAGTGAGGAGTTTGTCGTTGAATGTAGGTGCCAACAACGCAAACAAGACCAACATTTGCCCGCAGAACTATTTTCGCAGAGAATAAGAGATTCTTAATCCGCTTTTAAGAATAATACTTGAAGGTATGATCGATGTGTTGCACGTTTTGATTAATAAAAACAATTAAGTGCTCATGAGCCCAGAGCTATCATATTTCTTTAACTCTTTTTAGAATATCCGTCTTTTGTGCTCAAAGTTCAGCTTTCGCGAATTTTTCCTCACAAAGCTTGATGATTTTGATTTTGTAACCTGGCACAGGCCAATTTTTGAGATCTACCGAAATCTTAGGCCGATGCCGAGCGTTGCACAGCATTTAAAGCGATTTGTTTCGGCCTCCTATTCCACGCTCTGTTGAGCAGTATTTGATATTTTAGAAATGTCACTTGTTGTCACATGACGGACACAAAACAATAGACTTACGTTCCAAACCAATTTTTTCCCATTCCGATTACTAACTCACTTCACTTCATTTATGTTAGGAGTGCTATCCCAAGCAAAATAAAGCCCCTATTCATAAAAACATCGTCCTTGGTGAACACGTTCATTAGAAATGAATTTTAAATTTGTATTATTGGTTTGAAGAATAATTCATGTCTTTCACATTTTGAAAATTATATCATGTATTTCGTTTAAAGTGGTTCATTCCGAGAGTCAAATTTTGTACCACTCGTTCAAGCACTACTGGTCTCTCGCAGACAAAGTGTCAATCGTAGAAATCTCTAAGCGGCAAGTTTACCATAGCAAAACATGAAATAGAGTACTTCC
Organism: Eristalinus sepulchralis; assembly: GCA_944738645.1. Lineage (NCBI taxonomy): Eukaryota > Metazoa > Arthropoda > Insecta > Diptera > Syrphidae > Eristalinus > Eristalinus sepulchralis. The sequence goes on along the minus strand of OX122882.1, from coordinate 37,617,802 downwards.
AAAAATGATTTCTCAACAAAGCCCCTGTTTTACGCGCTGTATGGCTTGTGGCAGTGTCTTGTTGAGCTCATTGATACCATGCTTCAGGAAACACAGAACCCATTACTTTGGCCCAGCGACTGAGAACGACGAGGAATCAGCTCTCTTCTATATCACTTCATGCTGAATGTGGTTTAACTGGTCCAGTATCATCCAAGACTAGTTTCAGTAGGTTGATTATGCTAACTTAAAGTACCTCTAATCACATAAAAAACAGATCTCAAAGAACACTGATTTTCGTAACACGTATAACAGCGTCGTCTCTAGATCTTTGAACTATCTGAAGATGACGTTGTTATATGAGCCTATCCACGATGATTTGCCAAGGGATGCTGAACAAATATGAGAAATCATTTTAGTAGTGGTCATACCTGATCTATCAAAAAAAAAAAAAACCTTTCGAAAACCAAAACCCACTATGAATCCCCCAATATAAACCTGTCTGAGCAGCACGAAGTCAAACATCTAGGTCTTGAACATTGTAAACATTCTTTTTTTCCATAATTTTCATTATAATCAATTATAAGAAATAATATGAAATGGATTTGTATGAATAAAGCTGACTAACAAATACTTCAGACAATCCGCAGAAACTCACAGACCAGCTCGTAGCTTTCACATGCTGATATCGGTTTAACAATAAATGCGGGCTACAAACATAGAAAACAGTCGGTAATAAGCCACTTTCCTCAGAGGCCATGTTCACCTTTGATATTAATTTTATGGAAGTCTTTGAAAATGTATTTCCTCATACACCGTTGTACAACTGTACGGCCCCGTCCAACATTCTAATTGTCTCAGACCTACCTCGTAAATGCTATTCAAAGCAGTTGGGGAGAGTGCTCTCGGGATAAATGTTCGGGGTAGTATACAGATCCGAGATGCACTTTGGCATGCGTCTGTGGATAGAACGCTTCACAGGACTAGGTCATTTATTACCACAATATAGAACATTTTTCGAATCGAAAGCACATTTAGGGGGGTCCTTGATAGAGATGGTGCTCACAAGAAAAAGAAGTTCGTTCGAGATACTTGACCAAATAGTTTGCTAGCTGGATGCAATCTGAATTGTAACGCATAGTATTATACAAAAAGAAGTATTCGGAAGTCCAGTAGCAATGAAAGCAACGCCTACAAGCCCGGGATAAACCTGGGCATCATCTTATGACAACTCTCCTGCTGCCACAATCTCTAACTAGCTGCCTTCAATTTTGTACGGAAAATTGTTTGAGCTCTCTTACCACTTATGTGCACTATCTTAGGGGGAGACGCCGTCTTTTTGATCTGAATCCGAAGACTGTCGGAAATAATGTATACTTGTCCATACGCTATCACAAGCCCTCTATCCGCAGACGCTTGACTAGGCTCATGCTACCATAGAGAGTGATGAGTTTGTCGTTGAATGCAAGTGCCATCAACGAAAACAAGACCAAAATTTGCCCATAGAACTCTCTTTTCGCAGAAACTAAGAGCTTCATCATCCGCTTTTAAGTTGGACAGTTGTAGGTAAGTTTCTGCGGTACGGGGATGATCGGTGCACAAGTCCGCCGCTTGACATCACATAATCAGTGACCGCCAAGAGTATCTCCACACTTGAACTGTGTACCTCTCCTCTGTGACGCCGAGGTAGACCTTGCTTCCCAACTTCCCATTGGAACGCTCTGCCCAAGACAACAATATTGCCCTTTTCTTAGGGATGGTAGCATGAATGTACCTTCTTTTGCTTCACCAATTACCCGCTGATACCAATCCTTCCTGTCCCTTTGGTCATTTCAAAATTTGGAATCAGATACTTGTTCATTCACGGATATGTAGGTATCCCAAAACCGTACATTATATGGAAGGAGACTCCTCAGTTTCACGCGTCCCCATCAATGCTATCGATTTCACACAAAATCTTTTAAAAACGAATACCGCGTATTGTGCGCGCCTTCAAATCACACACAGACTGTGTTGCAGTAAAGCGTTTCATCACGTAATCCCTAAAACTCATAGAGTTCGAAAACTGATTCAATGAATGAATTAAATTTTAAGTTCTTCAGTCAATCTCCGTCAGACTAACGAAACGACACGAGCAAGACGTTCCAAAAATAGAAGCATACAGAGGTTCTGTCGCCGCTCACAACCGGAGTCCACACAGAGCGAGAGAGGGTGCGTGTTCACAGCGCTCCACAAATATCCGACGTACAGCGCGCATGTTTGTTGCCAAAAGTCACAAGTGTCAAGTGAGTTGAATTGCCTAAAGACGCATCGCAATCGTATCGCCTTTCAATCGCTCGTTCTGACAGAATCCCGTGCATCCGTTAAACCCAATATTGTGCAGAGTCTCAACCTGCTGTGCAAGTGCAACTTGGTCAATGACTGCAGTGTGTGGGTGAGTGAGCAAACAGACAACTGTCACTTTCTAAGTAATTCGTCGATGTGACGTCATTGTATTTATACACGTCTCCGTGTGTGCGGAACGTCGTCGGTGTCGTGTGTTGTCGTCGCGTAGAAGGAAGAAATATTTGTATTTTAAGTTTGAGTGAAATCCATGTAAACAAACACCGATAAGGTCGTCGCACGGCGGCGCTCTCCGCCAGTTCATAGGGTATGGCAGCGAATGTTTGTCGAGTTGAGCTGACATCCGGCACAGGTTGGACGGTGCACTAATTAAGAATTAATTTGGGGGCGTGCTTAATGCCTTCTGTGGGAAGCGTATGTTTGCGGAGACTTTTTCATTTCGACTTAATTAAATTGTGACGTCAAATCGTGCTCTGCGGGCCCTTTGACCTTGCGGACACCCACGACTCTGTCGCACATGCTTCAGACTGAAGCTTATCGCCATTGTTTCGGTGTTGCCGCGAACATGTGTAAACACCAACACCTCGCAAATCGGGTGCGATAAGGTCTATTGGCCAAACTGTCATCGAAGTGTTAATATCTGAGAAAATATTTGTCTAAGAGATGCGGAACATTCTGTGCGGGGATCGCTTCGGTTCTGGTGGGCTTCGGGTGGTTTGCTTAATTTATTTTCAAAAGCGAAGCGTTTTGCTTTTAATTTCGATCAATTAGCGCCGCGAGTCGTTGTCGTCTTCGATCGTACGCTGCTCTGTTGGTGTTGAGAAAAGGTTCGTTACAGAACTCATGCCCTCAGTCTCAGATAGAATCTGTGATATCACGTAGTATCGTTTCGCGCTTGACTTAAGGTGTGCTTCAAGTTTTCGATTCTGCAAACGGCAGTTAAGTTGAGCGCTTTTGCTTTCGGAGAATCCTTTAGTCGGGCACAAGTGTTGTTTGATCGCAGTTGCATTGCATGCGTGTAAGTGTTACTTGTAGTGAGCGTTCGAAGAGCTCCTTGAAATGATGTTTTGGATTTTGATTGACGTTTTGGGAAGTATGTTGGGTACACTTTCGTGGAATCTTGTGCGTTTCGCTTTCGCTTATGTGATTAATTTGCTTCATATCAATTATCTTTATGACTTAGCTTCTGGAGCGCGATAAAGTGGGAAGGAGAGCTTGGGGCGGTGATACCAAATTATCGCGTTTGAATAACCGATTTTCACATCGGCTTTTACATGCTTTACTGGTGAAGACGTTTATTTCACTTGAAGATTAGTTGCGAGAGTTCATTTTAATTGGTGTTTCATGTGCGTGTGTGCAACTGTACTTTTGAATTATAGTTTTTGACATATTTCACAATCTTTCACCCATTCTTGTCATATTTCTATCACGTGCAAAATTAAATATGTATTGTCTTGGCCCGTAAAGGACCAGCATTAGCGCAATATTGCAAAGGAGATTTTTCTCCCCTCAGAAGTTAGCATTTTCTTGCGATTAATTTCTGTTGTATTGCGAGGGGTTTAGACTGGTCTAGACTAGTCAACATTATTTTACAAGCTAGATTTAGTTTTAAGAAATGGTTTTAAATCAATTATAAGAGAGAGAGAGAGAGAGATTAAAGGGAAGAGAGATGACAGAATGTGAATCGGATGCACGACGTTGAGATTGCGCTCATTGGGCATTCTTTCCTTTGACTATGTCCTACAGATGAGCTGCTGCGTGCACCCATCCAGATCATCTGCAGCTTTTTATTCGACTTCTGTCTAGATATTGCTACCCTGACCCCATTTAGGTCGAGGGTAAATTTTCATCCTCTTCTAAATTTAGTTGAATATTCTGTCTGATGGCGGTAATAGAGTCGCCATCGCCCTTCAACAGTCTGCAAAAGCGATTTTTTCAGATCAGCATTTGCTGCAACTCTACGACATACTATCATCCCGGCAGGTCTGGGCCCTCCGGCCAACTAATTAACCTTTTGGTAACAACTTCGGACACATCCTTGCTGCATCAACATCTCTCTATTTTCTTCTTTCATCTTCTTCCTTCTCTTCTATTCGTAGAATTCATGAACAGCTCTCCCTATTCGATGCAGCCTTGATTTCCTGTTTCGCTGCATGTGCCTGCTTGCACTCATCGTCCAATCATGGGGGTTTTCCTGACGGCTTCGTGAAGCCCATCACATAAGTGGGTGCGTTTTTGATGGGTCTTTGACAACGTTACATTTTCGGGTCTATCGTAAGTGTAAGCATGGCGGAGCTCACACAGAGTTTTTGCGAGACCGCGTCCGCAAAGTTTCTAGCAGTCGATTTACACGGTAGCTTTCCAACTCCAAACCGTAATGTCCTGCCTCGACTCTGTAGTTCTCTCAATATTCTTATCCGATTTGAATCGATGCTGGGTACTTGAAACGTTTGGACATCGAATATACTGAAGAAGTATCTGACGTCGCTCGCAATGTGATCAGTCCTTTTGACCGTAACCTTGTGAATGCTGCGGTGTAGGAACGAATGGAATGTTGAAATTCACTAGCCTGTGTCCTGAGATCTGTTTTTATGCAGGCTGTGTTTTCTGATAATTCCAGCATAGATTTCTTTTTTGCCCAGCTGCGCGTTAAGATCTCACAGGATGATCTTGTGTCACAGTTTGGGCATTGATCGTGTGTTCTTTCAGGGGATCATTGAAGTCATTTTTGCCATCTTTATGCATCTCCTCTGTCGGGGCGTTGGCGCAGATCAGGCTGATGTTCCCGAGGGTAACCTCCCTTACATACTCGAATCTTAAGACTTTTTGACTATATCTGAATCGAGCAACAATCCGAATGCCTATAGAAATACCCATAGTAGAAGTCGGAGTTTCTCGTTTTTCTTTCACGCGGCTTGTTCCATCGCACTTCATGGAAGGCAGTTATACCTGTTTCTTACAGTCTATGGCCTCCGTGAGTTCATCAGCAGTACGAAAGCTGTTAAGGGATCTCAGATTCCATGTGCAGAGTCAAATATCATTGTCCTCAGTTCGTTTGCTGTGGTCGTCAACAGAAACTCAATCCGTATCCGAGGAGGATGTGGTTGTCTCTGAACTGATCTGGAACGTGGTGAGGGAGTTGTCTCTGAACTGGGTTAAACGATCAACGAGTTAACCTCACGTACAGCCTTCAGGTGGATGCATAGGCCCATTATTTTATTCCTCGGGCAGAAGGTCTCGCTGCATACATTGGTTCATCACACAACGGGTGTTGTGATGGCTATCCATGTCAACTTGAACTGTGCACAAGCGAGGATTGTGTTAGCAGCTCCCCATGTTGAGCGCGATAAACGACATGCAGAGACCCATTCCACTGATCTATTAGTTCATTTTAATGTTAAACATTCAAATCGATGCAAGAATCACGAGAACGTTTTCCTTAACTTGCTACTCAGAGTGCAGTGATCAGTTCGTCGACCAGGTTCGACTTAGCATTTACTGGTTTTTCAGCTACGATATATTGCCGAAAGAATTTATAATAATTGAATGGCACAACACCCCACATCCAGGACCAGGGCCTAGCTTCTAAAAAGATGTATATTACTTTATTTTATTGTACGACAATTTAATAGGAATTTTGATCTATTTTGTGCACAAGTTCAAGGAGGACATTTTTGTTTTTTTATGTAAGTGTCCAATTTTGAAAGTCCATGTGTTTTAGGATTGTTGAATGACTCGACAAACCTCGTAAGTTCAAAAAACTAGAAAGCTCTTAGGTGCTGATATTGAATAGACTGAAATGTCCTCCAACCGTTTTTGTTTTTCTTTAAAGCAATTGATTGACCTTTCCTTTAATTAAATTTCCCCGCTAAGCTTACAACAAAGTCAACGTTTTAAAATCACATGGCCGTACCAATTGTAAATTGTAAGTAAACATAAAGTTAGCAAATAGACATTTTTGAATATTTAACGGAAATGCACAAAAATGTCTTTTCTTGACGTTTCTAAACGTTTTAAAAATCTAGACTTAGGGTTGGTGGATGAAAAGCCCATTTGACTTGAATAAAAATGCCTAAATGTCATGATGGAAGACAGCTTCCATTCTGTTGCCAAACGATGGTCACTTCTTCTTAATTGCTCTATTTAATCGGTTGTTGTTCTCATAGGATCGAAGTAGACAATTCCCTTGCAATTCTAACAAACATTAAAAATAACCTGCTTTGTCCACAATCCAGGTTTCAAAGTGGTTTGTGGTCAGTCACTATCCTAATTGAATACTCTCTTAGTTTTACATCGTGCGTAACGCGTTACTTCAGATTTGATTCTATTTTCTTACGTTTCAGTTGGGTTCCACTGATGGCATTTTGCTGTGGCGCCCAACCATTGACCTTCTTTTTCATGAGTTGGCTATACATCCTATACATCCAACCCCCGTTCTCTTCTGACAGCTTTCATGTCGATCGTCCTTCATCAGTTCCAAAATTAAGTCAACTTTTTCAGCGCCACATCGACTAATGAGATGTGCATCCTTAACATCGAAGTTTGCGAAACGGATTAGAACAAACCACTTCTGTGTCCGATCTTAAAGTGCATTAGTTTTTCGGCATGTTTTTGAGCGTTTTTCCCTTCACCAAACAAAAACGGATCACACAGCGTATTTCTCTAGATAACTAATCTTCGAATCAGAATAACATTTAAGACACAGCTTCTCCTTCTTCTTCGGGTAGCGCTACATCCGCTACAGCTACAGCTGGAAAGGCATGTTGCTTGAGACCCAGGTAGCTGGGCCTAGGTAGCTGGGCCTAGGTAGCTGGGCCTCAACCAACATGCCTCTCCAGCTGGCACGATCTATTGCCAGCTGGCAGCTAATTACACAGCTGTCTTCGTAAAAAAAGTGTAGCTCTACATGGCGTCTTTCAAACACGTTTTTGTTTGACACAAGATTAGTGCCTTTGAGTATATAGCCCATACTACTCCATATGGACCGTATCTGGTGACCAACGAAACAGCTAACGAAACTCATTTTGAAACAGTTCCAACTGCTAGAAGAATAATGAGAAGAAAATGTTGAAAGGAACTCTATTGGATTTCTGCTTTTCTTTTCGAATAGTTAATTCTCCCGTGAGAGACAAACTTCCTGAGGAATTTTACCCACAATAAGCTTGCACAAAATACACCTCAATATTAGAGTCTAATTTACACCACTTATCTGCTACCACCGGCTATATTGAGCATGTCCCCTACATCCGTCGACTGACCTTGACGCATTCACGTGTTCCTCCACTTCTCACTCAACTAATTAACAGCAAAGAAAACGTTAATGCTATCTTTTAGCAGATTAAATAACAGACACAATGTTTTTATCACGGTCTTCAAAAAGACTTGTCACGTGAAATTCACGGCATCACGTGAAACTAGAAGTGCAGAACATGACTCACCTGTCAGTGCCGAAACATTCAACAAATTGTGAAATTCTCTCTCAGCTCGGCAAACTTTTACAGCCGTCAAATAATTATGAGCATGTTTCACACCTCACACTAGTGAAGTCAATCCTCACTGACAATTCGAGCAGATCACCCCAATTTCCTGTGATGTTTTCATCAATATTCAAATCATGAGTCCGGTTGTAAGATTTTATCTGAATGTCAACTGCCATTTATCGAGTGGATAATTGCAAGTGCAAACAGGCTTTCATGGCGGAGGGATCGCCAGCAGATACCGGCAAACAAATCAAGCCACAATTAACACCTTATTCCACTGCCCGGGGTTGGGAAGTTCGCTCAGTTGTCGGACGGTTGTCAGGGCGACAGTCACCGTCTTACAGGAATAATTGTTCTGAAAATCTTTTAACCATCAAATCCCACCCTACGGGAATTTTCTTGCAGACAGGGACGCCAGAGAAATGTCAACGTATAGCCCACACAAGTCACAGCTGAAGCACCAGAAGTCGGGCTTCCAATTAGACGGGCTTAGGTCCCCTGCCCAGGGGGAGAACACAAGCACACTGAACAATGGCAGCAGCAGCGCACAACAAACAACTGGCGCCGATAAATCCAACCTGGAGCAAAAGGCAGTCACCGATTCGAGTGGCAATACCACAATCGCTCCGACATCGCATTCATTTAATCTACCCCCACCGCACCATCAGCGCCCGGACAGCGAGTGGAGAGGACCCAAGATGTAAGTAAGGACTAGTCTGACGACAGCCAGAAGCCATCAAATGCTGCATGCTGTGTAGTGTGAAGCCAGTTGTCTGTGTGATGCTATAAAGTGTTTCGTCTCCTTCTTGGGCGAGTTCCTTTTGAACGCATCCTAGGAGGGGGCGAAACGAAATTAAAACGGGCGAAAGCGAATCCGTCTGCAGAGCGCACTGCAGAGGACTGTTTAAAAGGAAAATGCCAAGAGGAATGTCGCAGCTCACTTTGGCTCCCCGTCCCTGGGATTCACAGTACACCATGCATCCTTGAATCCTTTGAATTTAATTCCATTATCACTTGCTTTCTCTCCTTCGCACCATTCTCCGATGCTTCCGCACCATTGCGCGCGTGGATTGCAACAGATGGAGGAATTTCGTTCGGGATTGGCCAATTATTTCGCAGCCCCTGGCCATTCTGGTTATACTGCTGCTCCTTTGGATAATGGGTTACTCGGAGATACCCAAGTACGCCTCACCACGTACGACAATTATGAGGATTGCATTCTTGTTTGTCGGCGCACAGGGTCTTGGAATTGCTGTCACATTCCTGCATTTGCCCGACATTGTCGGAATGATATTCTTTGGCATGCTCTACACGAATCTAGGTCTGGCGGACTTCAGTGGCTACGAAGAGTTCGAAGCGATTTTGAGGTGAGAAATCTGTCTTGTGCAAGGTTGTCTGCAGCTTTTCAGTAAATTTTTGCTTTCAGAGAGCTGGCTCTTATCAATATCATGCTGCTTGCTGGACTTGGTCTGAATGGATCGGCATTTAAGAAGCTCTGGATGATCATCACCCGACTGACGCTGGTGCCGACCATAGTTGAAGTCGCTGCTATCTGTGTACTCGCCCATTATCTCATCAATATGCCCTGGTTCTGGGGTGTTCTCTTGGGGTAAGTGCATCCAAATCAATTCACCGACACTTCTCTACGCCGGACAAACTACGTTCTTAACTGATAAAATTGTGGGAAACAGCGCGTTAATTGAGGCCGTCTCATTGTCAAATTTTCTTTTAAATTCCAAACATTTGATATCGATGGATATAAACTTCCGATCGAGAGCTGCAAGGACGGAAACGAAAAAGGCGAAGTAGAGTCGCGGGATTTGTTGAAAATTTGGAAAAATTAATATTTGTAGACGGCAATCACGACCCAAATACCGCTGTCAGGCGGAATGTTCCTCTTCCGAACGACAAGACGTCTATACTCTCGTCGTAGACGAGTTCGAGATAGCAATATCGAGACTGAAGTTGCCCCAAGCTTCTGGAGTTCCTTAAATTAATTGGACATATGTACGACCTACGTGGGACTGCATATCGCCACTTCTATCCATCGGCTCACCCACCTATGTACCAGCTCATCTGTAAGATACGGTTAAGGGAAAGTTCACCCGATGAGTAAAACTTTATATCCGCTTGAACGTTCTACATGAAATGACACCTCTTGATCGGACTAACTACCGACAGATCAGTCTTTATAACATCACGTACTCACGTACACCTCTTTGTTGTTTTCTGTGGACATCCGACCCATTCGTGATATGTCCCTACTATTATAGCTTAAGGGCACGAAAGTCCATCACACATCAGATTTTCACACTGCGGCAGATCGCGGAAAAGATGCAAGAAGTTGAAATTGACACTCACCCGCTTTTTGTCAATTTGAAAGCCGCAGAGAGCATGCATAGAGACGAGCAGAGCCATGTCTTATTTGGGCTTTCCGGCTAAACTAGTCAAATTGCTTAGAATGACGATGAAGAAATCTGGCTTCTCCGTCGAGGTTAATAACGAGCTCACTGAGGTATTCTGCCACAGAAGGTATCATGTAACTTCATTAACATTCTTCTTGAGAAGATCATGCGAAACTGGCATGTCAACACCTGAGGCACGATTTTCCAAAAGCACGCTTAGTTGATTGGCTTACGCAGATGACATTGACGTGATTGAACGAATACAGCGACCCTCTCATGACGCGTTTGAGGGAATTGAAATGGGAGTGGCTGGAATATGTGTGGGGGCAAGCGAGGGCAAAACACGTAGATGCTGCAGTCAGTTAAGGACGTACATCATCGACGTCTAATGCGTTGGGAAGCTATTGTCATTGTACGTCATTTCAGTATGTGTCATTCATTTGAAGCGTAAACAACAAAATTTTTTTTTACTCAAATATGTCGAAGTTTCTGCCTGAAAACGTATTTTTGTCGGATGTTCTTCTTCTTTACTTTAATAAGAAGAAAACTGCTGCCGAAAGACATCGTAGTTTGGTGAAGTTTATATTGAAACGAGTCGAACGAACGTTCAAAACTTGGTTTGCCAAATTTAAAAGTGGTGATTTTAGCCTGGAAGATGATGAAGGTCCTGGGCAGCCAAAACAGTTTGATCTGAACGCATAACTCTATGACGATTGTTTCCAAACACAAGATGAGCTCAAGCAGCCATTTCAAAACGTTTGAAGGATCGTTTGAATACAAGTTAAGTCATCTCTTAGCAAACCGCACGAATTAAGTTTAAGATCAAATACATCAGTACCGAAGTCAAGCGTAGAATCACTCTCGCCAACCGATGTTTTATTTCGACCAAAAGAGCAATTGAGGAATTAAGCCTTCTTTCGAAAAACCAAGCTGGCTTTGTATAAGACCTTGATCACCCGTGTCTTGTTTGTTTCAAGCGCAGAAACCTTTACGTTATTAAAGGCTTGTGATGATTATTTGTCGTTTCGAAAAAAAATTTAAGCTAAGGAGCTTCAACGACGGGTCCTATGGCTGACATATGCCTAGGCACGCTGACATATGTCTAGTCACGCATCTTAGGCTTTAAAAGTCATGTAGAACGAACGGATAACACTACTCCGCCACAAAGGTCTTTCAATCCGAACCATTGGGACAACACAACTGACGACGGCCACGAGGACCACAACTAATATGGTATGCGAAATAGAAAGCAGCCGGTTGGTATATTGTTTGAAGTCCACCTCGAAATGTGTACCACCCAGACAAGAAGTGTAACTACAGTCCACAAGGGACCAAGGGCTACAGGGAAACGACTATTCTCTTACAAGTGCAGCATTTTGCCGACTTCGTACGGCAAGATTTGAGAAGCTTTTTCATAGACAATTAATACTCTTTGAGTGTTGTTAGCAACTCGAAAGAGGTAGTGCCGTGAAAAAATGAGAAGTCTCCCGTCTGGGAATCGAACCCAGACTTTCTGAGCGGCAGTCGATGCACTTACTCACTACGCCACGGCGACCATAACAATCTAAGACTTCATTATAATTGGACAAGTGCTGCTCAGCCATGTTTAATGAGAGAAACAAATAGTAATCGGCCTGTCTAGGCTGAACTAGAACTTTCCATTTTAGTGATACTAAGTATGTTTTTATTGGGATTGCCAGTCTTGTGACCATTTTTGGATCACTGTAACTCACCTTATATCACCAGTCATAATTCAATGCAGAAAAAAATCCTTCTCATAGCTCTCAAGGAGCATTTCCCATACACAGAATCGTATTCCAAGGCCTCATTGTACTAGTTTCCGGATCATTCCCTTCTCTAACTGATCAGAAATTGCTTGTTGAACGACCCCAAGTGTGTTTGAAACTTCTTCTTGTGGTATGGATCTTGATTAAGAAGTGCCTGCATTTCGGCGTCATTAAATTTTTTTGACTCCCCGGTACATTCTTCGTCAATCAAGTTAAAGTTTTCGCCTTGAAATCGTACAAACAACTTTTGGCACATTCGCTCACTCTGCTTGAGCACCAAACCCTTCACTAAAATGACTTGATTTGTAGCTGCATTCTCTTCATTTTGGAATATGCCGTAAAACTGATAAAAAAAAAAAACAAAATTTGACATTCTCAGTGAACTAAGTGACACACATTTATTCAGTTACACCAAAAACCTCCTTTCCATCGACTTTTTGGAAAACTGAGAGCTGAGTCATGTCACGCCATCTGTTGTAAAGCTGTACGAATCAACCATCACACCTCAAACAAATTTAGAGTAATCCAAAAAAAGGTTGTCAAATATTGCCTTTGCCTTTTTGCCTTTTGAATTTTCCGGCTATTTACAAAGCACTACAGAGCTCGTATCCGGCAATAATATACATCATTTGAAAGGTCTTGACATAACCTACAAGACGACGCTATGCATGATTAGCTCTGTGCGTTCAACAGTTATAGCCGTAAAAACATGGAATTCACTAACTAAATCGTTTAAGGCAAATCCGCTAGAGAAACGTTCCGTGAGATTAATGGTGTTTTGGGGGATGGTACTTTATCACTTCGAGCCGCGGAGGAATGGCTTCGTCGATTCAGAGCCGGTGAAAACGACACCATGGATAAGCCAGCCGGGGGAAGACCTGTGACGACGAATACCGATCGAATCATGGAAATCATCGAGTTAGACCGGCATGTGGCATCTTGTGACATCGCCCAGCAGATGGGAGTTAGTCACCAAACAGGCTGGATACCAAAAAAAGATTGATGATTGGGTGCCACATTATTTGACGCAAAAAAAAACCTTCTGGACCGAATCAACGCCTGCGATGGGCTGCTGAAACGAAACGAACTCGACCGAATTTTGAAGCGGATGGAGACTGGCGATGAAAAATGTATTACATACGACAATATCAAGCAAAATCGGTAGTGGTTGAAGGCCAGCTAATCGTCCCAAACAGTGGCCGAGCCGGGATTGATAGCCAGAAAGGTTTTGCTGTGTGTTTGGTGGGATTGGACGGGAATCATCCACTATGAGCTGATCCCATATGGCCAGGCGCTTAATTCTTCCATCTACTGCGAACAACTGGACCGCTTGAAGCAGGCGATCGATCAGAGGCGTTCGGAATTTGCCAACAGGAAGGATGTAGTGTTCCACCAGGACAACGCCTCCGCCTCTGCATGTGCCATAAGAATATACTAGTTTCAAGAGTCACTCAAAGGTGGACTCAAAGTTATCAAAAATCAAATTTTCTATGCTAACCGTATGAAACTTCATATCATCAGGATTCAGAGTGTAACACGTGCCCCATCCATTGGATAGTGCCCACAATTGTCGTTAACCTACGAATGTCGACGCAGTTCAATTTGTTGAACGCCAGACCAAACTTTTTGTTGACCCACTGGTCACTCATTTGCATACTTAACAATACTTTCCTCGCCGACGACCATTCGGAGACGCTTTGTGAACTCAAAAAACTTTCGCCTCAGCGCATCATACCCGAATCAATTTGCATGACACAAAAGGAAATCACGTGCAATTGAATGTCGCATGCAATCGGAGCCGCTCGCTTCGTTAAGTACGCATCCCTTCAGCCGGAGAAGCAGAGGTACCCCGGCGTTGAAGTTAACTTCGCCCACTTTGTGAGCAACAGTGAGAGGGGAGGTGAGTGTATGCATAAGCTGAAAGGTGCATAAATCAGCATAAAATTTAAACTTGAAAATTATACCATTTCCTTGCCGCAAGGCCCTCTCCGACAGTCATGAGATTGTTAACCACCCCATGAGGGTCGGCCCTGTCGTCCTATGCTGGTGCAACTTGCTCGGTGCCTGCTTTGATTTTAAATTATAAAGTAGCGCAGCAATTTGCCTTGATTCCTGCACCGCATACTCCACTCTATACACGCCCCGCAACGTAGAGGTTACCAGGATCTGTGTTCGGGGAATAAACATATCCTCAGTCCCCGCCGAAAAAGGGAAACCACTGACAACCACGCTGTTGCTGGCGGAGGGGATTTCTGATTTTACCGTCGTCCTCTGGGAAATTTTTCTCTCTTTGGCCTCAAATTAAGCCATTGCGAGTGGAGCGGACGATAGCCGTGAGTCCGCGGCGGCACAGATTTGCGCCACACTATCATTAATGCATACTGCAAACACATGCAACACTTTAAGCAGATTCATTAGCTCCTCCTGCAGGTGGCTTGCACCAAGCGTGTAATTAAATGCACGATACCGAATGGAAATGTCCCGCTGGACCGGCACCGATGCTGGACACTTCTTGGACACAAACATGTGGGGCAGTTAAGGCTTTTTTGGGGGGCAACAATGTTGTGTAAGTGGAAACTCTTCCGCTTGTCCTTTCTTGGTTGACTCCTCATTTCGTGCCGTAGCGCTGCGGTGACAGTGAGAGATGTATGTTCGTATGGTCATGTTAAGGGCAAAGTGTAAAGCGAGAGCTGTTGCAAGGGCTTTCGCAGCTAACTAGGTGCTCAACTACACATGCATGAGGATTTTCTTGCAAATTATGTATTTTGCTGCAAACGCAGGCCGGCAAGGAGCAAGGATTATAATTGTGGCGTGTCATGAAAGTGGAAACTGTTGTGCATGGAAAAAATGGCATACTTGCGTTTAATTTGAGCTACGTGGGATTGGTAAAAGAGAAAGACCAACAGAATGAGCTTGAATTTCAATCAGAAGAGCATTTAACGAGTTCTTTAGTTAAATTGGCGGCAATGTCTGCGATGGCCCTTAGGTGAGACGGTCTTCCCCAGATGTCTCTCTGTTATTCAAACCAATTTGGTTATGGGTCAACTTCAATTGAGTGTGACATCTCAGACAACTGCAAAGGCAGTCTCTGAGTGTCTGAGAGTGTCTGAGTCGGGAAAGTGTTATTAATCCGCTCTACATGGCGTAACCAATTTTAATGTTGCATCCGTTGACTAGGAGTATGTCAACGTACAGCTCCTCTGGATACAGTCGGCGCAAGCAGGACCAGAAATCTAACATTGAACTGCTCAAAGCAACCAAGTCTCGTTGTTTTCATCCAATCACGTCAATGTCATTAGCCAGCAGCTGAAGCACTTTGGGATCAGAAATCCGGTGTCGATTTGTGACCATCTTCTCAATGATGGTGTCAAAGTAGGTAGCGCGTCGCCTTGTCTAAAACCATTTTTGACACTGCAGGTCTCTGTGAGTTTGTTACCGACCTCGACGGAACAGCGAGAGCTCCCCATAGTCATCCCACACAATCCGGCGTGTTTGATGGGGATGCCAAAACTAGACATTGCACTGTATAGCTCGTCTCTATGCACGCTGTCATACGCGGCCTTGAAATCGATGAATAGAGGGTGGGTGTCGATTTGTACTTCATGGGACTTCTCCAGGAGTGTGAAGATCTGGTCGATTGTGAACTTCCCTGGCCTGAAACCAGACTTATAAGGGCCTATCAGGTTGTTGACAAACAGCTTTAGGCGCTCGAAGGGGCCTCCTTTCCTTTCTTGTTGATCGGACATACGATGCTGAGATTCCACTTGTCGGGCATGCTTTCCTCCGACCATATCTCACAGATGAGCTGGTGCATGCACTCAACCAGCTCATCCCCAGCCGCTTTGAACAGCTCTGCAGATAGTCCGTCCGCGCCAGCAGCTTTGTTCGACTTCAGTGTCGATATTGCTATCATGACCTCGTCGAAGTCGGGGGGACGGAATTCTTGTCCATCGTCGTCCAAATTGAGTGGAATATTCTGCCTAACAGCGGGATTTGTGTCGTCATCGCCGTTTAGGAGTCTGCAGAAGTAATCCTTCCAGATCCAGACCATTTTGGTCCCCGCAGGCTTCAGTCCGAGGTTTGTAACCGCCGGATAACTGTTTTATCTGAAGCCTCTTTGATGGCTTCTTGACAACGTTTCCATTTGTCTTCTGTTATTTGTGCAGGCAGCGTTGAACTTTGAGACAGTTTCAGGGAGAATCGATCGGTAAAGGCTCTAGCGATCGGTTGCGATTGTAGCTATCCGACGTCAAACCGTTTTGGCCTGTCCCGACTCCGTTGCTCTCTCGACATCGGGGTTCTTACTTTGGCTACAACAAGGAAATGATCCGTCAGTGTGGTTGACGATTGATTGATCAGGTGATCGCCAGGTCCCTTTATGAATGTTGAAGTGTGGGAACCGCGTGCTGGCCACAGAGAGATTTCGCCCCGAGGCGAAGTCAACTAGCTTGAGTCCGTTTCCGGAGGTGTTGGCGTGCAGGCTGTGTCTTCCGATGACTTTAGCTGAGCTTCTTCTCTTCCCAGCTAAGTGTTGAAATCTCCTAGAACGATCTTGGTGTCGTAGCTGGGGCAACGATCGTATGTCCTTTCTAGGAGGTGATAGAAGTCTTCTTTACTGCTGTCATCTTTTTCCTCCGTCGGGGCGTGGGCGCATATGAGGCTTATATTCCCCAATTAAGCCTTGATGCGGATTGTTATGAGGCGTTCGTTTACGTGTTGGAAGCTTAAGACTTTTTGCCTAAGTCTGCCTCGAACAACAAAACCGCATCCAAATAAGCGTTTCCCTCTCTCCCTGTAGCAGTCGCCGTGGTATATGTCGCAGTTTCTCACTCTTCTCTTGCCCGGCCCATCCCACCGCATTTCCTGAATTGAGGTAATGTCTGCTTTATCATCGGCTGCACGTGGTCTGTTTAGGGACCTCACATTCCACGTGCAGATCCGTAAGTCATTCTCCTTTGTGCGTTTGCGAGGGTTGTCAACAGTGTATCCATCCGTATCCGATCCATTGGCCGGGCAGTTACCCCGACGCACCGACGCACACCCCCAACCTAGAGGATCAGGCCATTTTTTGTACCTCTTGGGCGGAGGTCGCACTTATAGGTTTAGCAAGTTGAGTTCGGATGAACAACAACCAGTACCCGGTGGCTACCAACGTGGACGTACTATAAGCACAGTTGATGTGTGGGAAACAGTTACAACAGCTGGGCATCGCCAGGTTGATACCAATCAGTGGCTACTCTGTTCACACATCACCCAGCCACCCAGGTAGCGCGTCGCCTTGTTTAAAACCTTCTTTGACGCTGCAGGTCTCGGGGAGTTCGTAACCGACATCGACGGAGCAGCGAGAGCTTCTCATAGTCATCCTACACAATCTGACGTGTTTGGTAGGGATGCCAAAACTACACATGGCGCTGGTGAGCTAGTCCCCTTGAATGCTGTCATATGCGCCGAATATACCACACTGTGAAAATCTAATTCACGGTGGACTTTCCTCGCCCGAAAAAAAGCCCTGTTAAGGCATATCAGCTTATTCCCGAACGGTTTTCAGCGTTAACGTAAGAGAGGGAGGTTTTGAACGTGGCGATAGTTGGCGAATTTCGTGAACCGTGCAAACGCCGCTGGAATCCTAATCATCGGGAGATTTCTGTGAAAAAATCTTAGACAAGAGCTGGAGAATGCGCCCAACTAGATCATCTCTAGCAGCCTTAAGGGGGTGTGCGGATAGTGCGTCAGTTCTAAACACCTTATTTGACATCGGTCTCGACTACTACGTCATGGGTATCAAATTCTAGCCCTACGTCCTTCCCCATCGTTATCATGATTGAGAGACATTTTGTGTCTGACAGGAAGAGACTTAAAGCATTTAAAAATTGGCAGAAATGTTTTTGTTCCGAATTCTTAGCATCGATTGTGACTCTGGTTGCAGACTTCCGTCTAAAGCTTTCGACTGCTGTTTTCTTTGGTTAAACCTAAAGACTTAAGAATTTGGTGTTCCTTTTTCCCTCTGAGAAGCCGGTCCTCGAAAATATTTAGCTCTTTTAATTCAGCCTAACACGGGCCATTAAAAGTGAAACAGCCCAAAAGTCATAGTCGCATCGCAACGTACTGTCATCACGTCATCAGCTTCATCACTTTCACTTTCCCACGTTTGGAATTGTGAAAAACTGCTGCGGTTAAGCAATCTTGCGTTAACTCTGGTCATAATTACTTTTGAAACATAATGGTCTGAGTTCGTGAATAATTTGCTTTTCAATGATGAAAACTTTCGCATTCCCCCAGTCTTCACATTTTTCTGGCACTCAACACAAAATAAGAAAATTCCCGAAAACGACTGAAACTTGCTTTCAAGTTTGGACGGATTTCATAAACTGACTTAAAACCGTTGCACCGACATATCCACTTATTTCTTAACAACTTTCAGTCTCGTGATCACTGCCGTTTCCCCGAATGTGGTTGTCACCGTGATGCTGAAGCTGAAGGAGGAGAAACTTGGCCTGAACAACGGCATCCACACGTTAATCTACGCGATGACAACCTGCAATGATGTCATTGCAGTTTTCCTCTACGGCGTCATTCTGGGTGTCATCTTCCATCAGGGTAGGTGCAACAAGTATCGATGATGTAAAGTGTGTTACTCACTCTGTCTCTCCCTCTCTCCATCTCTTTGTAGGCAAATCATCGTATCAGGTGCTGCAGGGGCCAGTTGGCATTGTCGTTGGCGTCGTCTATGGCTATGTGTTCGGACTACTCCTTGTGTACTTGCCCTCTAGGAAGTCGGTAAGTTTTTGCATTCGAGACAGGACACTAATTGATTTTGGATCTCGCAATTGGACATCGTGCAGGTTCGGATATTTGCTCAGAAATTGAAAGTGGGTCAGGTGTGAAAACCCTTCGTTCCCCCTTCACGGATTCCGCTCTCACTTCGTGCAGTGTCAGACGAAACTGAAAAGATTTTTTTTCCACTTGTATATTGATGGGTATCTGAGGCGAGCTGATATTCTCAATTTTTCACAAGTTCAACGCGTTCCACCGGAAATGCACTGCGGGCGTCAGTGAGAAAAATGCAAATTTTATGCCCGCCATCGAACAATACAGCACCGTGGGTCGATTCGACACCTATCAAATATTTCTCTCGGTGGCATCCACAAAAGCCGAATACGTCCTGCCAACCGTACCCCTCGCCTTCTTCTCCTGACCGTCACAGCCTTTCACGGCATACCGATGGAAATGCTTCTCTCTGCAGGGTGCATAATTTATGCAAAGACACCTTTTCCCATTACCCATGATATCCCTGTGCATCATGGAGTTTGAGGCGGGAAGGACTTCTCTCAAACTCCCCACTGCATCGGTCGAGCAGTGGATGTTTGCCCCCCCTGCAGGTTTGGCTGATAGAGCGTTGGAGTATTTATTAGTCAGTTCGTTCGTTGGGGTTGGTGCAGACCACATGGCTGTGAAATCCGGTATGTCCCCGGGGAGAAGGGGGCAGGGGATGCTCTTATTAAAAATTATTTATGATTCCCTCGTCAACGGCGGGCAGCAGTTCGTCCTTTGCCGAGCACAAGCAACACGGCATACTCCGGCCAAGATATTCCGAGTTTCATAAATAAGAGTCGAAAGGCGTCCGAACAAAGGACACCCAGAGACGAGCAGCTGTTTACGCTAGCGTTTCAGCGGAATGAAGAGCACCGCGGATGAGATGCTTCATTGTGGTGGCAAAGTGCAGAGATTGTGAGCAGACGTGTACTCACCGGGGGCTGGGGGATGCTTGATTTTATCGTCTGCCCTCGGGTGGTTGAAAGGGAATTTAACTGAAAAACACTTTGGGTTGACGCTCGTCGCTGCCGTGATTCGTGACACGCTCTTGTGCTAGTGCCAGCCAAGGACACCTAGGGGAGATTTGCGAGCTTTGCTGTTCACTATCTCCAAAGATGTATTATGCTCCTTCGCGTTTGAGTTCAGCTTACGCCCACTCACCTCTGAATAGAGGATTTTGTGCTCCCTGGAGATGGGGTGCTATCCGTGTTTCTAATTGCGTTTGTGACGAGACAGACATTCGTTGTCTGCAATGCGAATAAGTCCTCAGTCTTGTTGGCTACGTTGGGTAAAAGTGACTTCTCAAAGCATTGTCAAGAACTACTACCACAAAGGCAATGAGGTGACGTTTTATCGCAGTATCTTTTGTGTGACCATTCTTGTAATAGGGGTTGTCGACAATGAGTGGAAAATGTAACCACATACGATATCCTGAAACTACTGTCCTGAAGTACGTAACACATCACTCAATAAGTCCCGGGACTGTTATATAGGAGCACCACGCATAAAAAAAATCCATATTATTCTTAAGTACAAATGCTCAAATGATATCTGTCAAATTTTCATGACAATTTGATTAATAGGTTACAAGTGACAGTGCCTTAAGTGAAGCTTTTGCGATTTTTAAAGCAGTAGAAAATTGAGAATTTCGTGTGTTGATTAAGCGCTGCCTTGTGATGGGAAAAATACCGTGCAAACTCAGCAATGGCTTGAAAAATGTTACAGGGACTCTGCTCCATCAAAAACAGCTATTGTCGTTGGTACGTGGACGTACAGACACCAACGATGCTGAACGCCCTGGAAGGCCAATTGAGGTGGTTGCACCTGAAAACGTCAAAAGGGGACATAACGTCGTTTTGAAAAACCGTAAAATCTTAGGTGACACCTTAGAGATATCAAAAGGCAGTGTGTCCACAATTTTCATGACAATTTGTTCATTAGAAAGTTGTTTTCGAATTGGGTGCCGCGTTTGCTCACAATGGCTAGATCATGCTTCGTCATGAAGAGTTTTTGAATCCGAGACACTGGGAAAACGCAACACAGGACGACCTCGCTTAAGATCACTCACATGCGGAAAGAACCTCAGTCAACTTGAGGTGCGAAAATGGAGGCAGCTCGCGAGAACTCGTGGAAGCTCGAAACGCAGGGCCATCCCGGAGTGTAGTGCCGAACCAGAAAGAAACTGTTTTGATTGACTGATACTTGAACAATACCGATGCTTTCCTTCATTGTCACATATTTGTCGGTAATTAACCCGACACTCAATTTTTGAAATGTTCGGCAAAATTGTTGTTTTTTTGAAAACCAAGTTTTTACTTGTCAGTAGAACTTCTTGGCGACTTTTTTTGAAAAATGAGCACACCGCTAAACCGACATTACCGAAAATCGAAATTACCTTACTAATGGTTACGCTGAAGGTTAGATGAATGGGATGACGTATAGTTATACGTCCATCATTGTATCATAAGCCAGGAGTCAAGCCTTTAAATCATGGGTGCCGCATTTGCTCACAATAGACAAAAACAACAACGTATCGATAATTCTGTAAGCTGGTTGCTGCTGGTTCACCAGAATAAACAGGACTTTTGTGTCGGTATGCTACAATGGATGAAACATGGATCCACCACTATACTCCAGAGTCAAATCGGCAGTCAGCGGAGTGGACAGCAGACGGTGAATGATGCTCAAAGCGTTCAAACACAAAGGTCGGCGAGCAAGGTTATAGCATCCGTATTTTGGGATGCTATAACCTTGCTGTCTATCTTGAGAAAGGCAAACGGATCAACATCGAACACTAAAAGGAACTAATTGCAAAAAAATGGTCCCATACGAAGAAGAAAAAACTTCTCTTCCACCAAGACAATCCACGGTGTCAAAAGTCGTTGGCTACCATGGTCAAAATTGCACGAATTTGGCTTTGAATTGCTTCCGCACCCAACGTATTCTTCAGATCTGGCACTCAGCGGCTTCTACTACCTTCTACTTTTCTTTGACATCAAAAAAATGCTCTCCGGAAAAAAGGATGGCTCGAAAAACGAGGCGAAACTGAAGCCTATTTTCAAGATAAATCGCTTCATAAAAAAATTATCGAAATGCTAAAGCGGTGATGGACTGATTGCATTACTCTGGAAGGATACTATGTTGATGAATGAAGTCGAATTTTGTCTAGAAAATGTGTTTTTATAGGTTATTCGAAAAACTCTAAAGGGCGGTTCATCGTAAACTTAAAATGTTTACCATCGATTAAAAAAGCAATTCACGGGATTAACGCTTTGAAAATGCGATCGTGCAAATGTTGGCCATGACTACGCCTGAGATGAACCATTTGCATGGTTAAACTTTGGCTGACTTGTTCAGTACACAGGGGCATTGTTGGCTTCCAGACCACCAACAATCATATCTGACTTATTTCTGGAGATCCGAGACTTTACATATCCCCAGAGAAAAAAGTCCAAGGGGGTGATAGCTCGCGATCTAAGCGGGCAATTTAACGTAGCAAATCCTGAATTTAAATACTCACCAAAATAATTTCTTTACAAGTCTATTGTTTTACACGCAGTAAAGCTCGTCTGGTTGAACTCATTGAAACCATGCACATAGTCCTTTAACACGGCTCGCTAACGATTACTATTGACGGCAACATTCTGATTTGCTTCATTTCGGTCTTCGCGTACACTCTCAGTTACAGCTGCTAAAGTGTCTTTGATACATGATGGATGTTCCCAAATCGATCGGGTATCATTCACCAATTTAAACTGCGACTGAAGTTAGTGAATGGTGTTGGCAAAGGTGGGTTCAGTTAGTCGATGATGTGCACCATAAGCACATTTGCACACTTTTGAGAGAACGCAAATTTTTGTAATACAGCTGAATAATTTGGAGACGTCGATATGGTATGACTCTCTCCATGTTGATTTGCCAAACGATAGTTAACGAAAATGGCAATGCTCTTTGAAAAGTGTCAAGAGTGATCTATCGAAGAAAGTCTATTGAAAATCAAACCTCTTGATGAATCACAGCATGCTCATTTGCAATGGACAAAGCCTTTCATCATGACACTCTTATTTAAGTTCAACGACTGACATCTGAAACCAGAAATGAGGCGATTCCCACCATTCACATGGATGCGACGGATTTTAATCTCAACCACACACTCTTTGATCTAGGTATACGCCCAAATAGCTGTGTCTAGCATGAGTCCCAAAATTGATCTCCTCTTCACAATGACTGGTGTCCTACGGAGGTTCTTAAATCTTCCACTCAGCTCTACACTACAATCTGGAGCAACACTTCACCACTATGCATCCAGAAATTGATTTCCGGTCAGACGAGCATAATTCGTTCGCGGGCTTCATATGCATCTACACCGCTGTTTCCAAGACAAAAGATGGTAAAGGAACAAGATTGACTATGAGGATCTCGACTTTCAGACTTTTGGGTGTTTCAAATTGAAGAAAAACACCGGCCTAACTGTGAGTCAGTGTATCCTCGAATGATATCTATTATCAATCCTTTACTCACGGAGGTCAATCACACTAAACTCCAAGACAGTAATTGATTGTGGCACATTCCTACACGCCATGACTGAGCAATATAATCTCTGTCTGTGCTGGTTGCCAAGTCATAATGGCTTGCCGAGGTGAATTACACATGAACTACTCTTTAGGAGCACGAAAAGCTCGGTGAACCTCTGTCCACGTGAAAGCTGAAACTACTCATGGCCGTGATCCATTTGATTAACCGAAAGTGGTCTAAGCATGTCTTCTGCAAAAATGAAAAAATTAATCTGAGCCTTTATCGCCCATAGGTAGACTGGGCTTATTCTTTAAAAGATCAGACATAAGTCTAGTTGCGGGCGCAATAATCACTCACTGTGTAATCGACGAGCACATTAGTAGATTGGGTGTTCCTCTGAACTATTTATGCAGAAGCTTCATGAATGAGGAGGAACCGGAAACTGTTCCAGGTACTTGCGTGCCTCTGAAATAAATTTCTAGGCAACTTTGTCCAGGCGCTGTTCAACTTCGTCATAGATTCTAAATGGTTTTAACTTATGCCATCAAAGACTATACACCCGAAGGCACCCCTACATACCTACCTTGAGTAATTGCATAGAAAACAAGGAAAACAAGGTGTTTTTAGTAGTATCGGCTGGTCCCACGACGGCATCCTGTTAGTCTGGCTTTAATTCTAGAGAGGGCAGTTAGGTGTCTGTGGCTTAGAAACGAACTTAGTAAAAGTAGGGTATAAACGAAAGAGACGTTTTTACGGTGAATACGCGACAGCTACAGAATTTTCTTTTCTCGATTTCAAGTGGTCGGTACCGCACTGAAATCGCATGCATCTGCAGAAAAATATTCACTCCATCAGTCTTATCCATAAATGGATTGTTTTGCCTTTGGTAAAGGTTAGGAATCAAGTTCTTATCTTATATGTGTTGAGGTGTTCAGTGGGCCTGACTTTGATAAGGAGGAGGCTAAGATCGTATGACGGGGCTACCACACTCTCAGACATCGCTTAAATGCGCACAAAAGAATCATGTCTAAGTTAGCTAAAGAGAACGTAAGGAAAAGTTTAGAAAAGAAGAAAGTCGAATATACTGACCTGACAGCGGAAGAATATAAAAAGTAGAAAGGAAGAGGTGACGAGGAAAGTTGCTCAAAGGAATAGCCCTTTATAACCGACAGAGACCGGAAGCCTGGACTAATCTCAACCTACACTAACTCGCTTGGTTTATATCTAAACCTGAACATAACCTGAACTACGTTAAACCTACCGAACTCTGGCCCTGTTTGGTAAGACGCGCTCAAAACATCGTTTGCCTGTTGCCACTGATCGCCAGACCACATCTCATGTCGAGCGATATAATCATTGTTATCTTTTGCGGCGATGTCTGGGGAAGATTGCTCTCCTTGCTACAGGTTGCTCCGATTCGGATCCACGAGCCAAGCATGAGTGTCCTCATTACCTATCATCAGCACATTTTTAACATAACTTTTAAAATCTGTTTTTCTTTTTAGAAATATGTCAGTGGACTGAGATTTGCAATGATTGTGTGTGGAGGCTGTGTTTCTGTAATGGGCAGCCGGGCAATGGGCTATCCATCAGCAGGTGCCCTTGGTTGCGTCACTGTCGCATTCACCGCAGGCACGCTCTGGAAGAAGCAAAAGGGCGGAATCAGTTCAGTAAGTACCGCCAAGGAGACAGAATCAGGACAAACAAATAAAATTCTTTTCATTTCCCCCCACCTTGCAGGCAAGTGTGACAGACCGATTGGATCTGCTGTGGAAATTCTTAAAGCCCGTGTCATTTGCACTTATCGGCAAGGAATTGAATTTCTCCGTCCTTGACGCCAGGACAGTTGGATATGGACTCATCATTATTGCCGTTGCCTCTGTGGTATGTCATCAAACACTAAACATTACTGGAAAACACTCCTTGACGGCTTTTTAATTACAGTTCCGTCTGGCCGGGTCATATGTGTCTACAGCTGGCGCTCAACTGACGACCAAAGAGCGACTATACGTTACCATATCCGGTTTTCCAAAGGCCACTGTACAAGTAAGTTTCTTAATTAATATTGTCCCTCTAACGAGACGGATATGAAATTGATGTGACATGGAACGAAACAAAGTCGTTGCTAAGGGAAAAGTACTTTCAGTCGATTGAGGGCTAGAGTGGAGTCCCTTGAATGCTGATTGTAGTTGCTAGAATTTAACAATTTGTTGGAAATTCAATTCTGTTGAGGCAATAGTTTCTCTTTGTGGATTGGTAATGCGTCATGTGCAAAGACGGAGAAGGCAGTAGTCAATTTAAAATTTTGAAAAGCACGTCGATGAGGGAATGTCATCCCTTCTCAGGCACATTTCATTTTGAGTTCTGGAAAAAAAGGACATTTTTTTCATTATATCCCTATCCTTCTTCTGTCTTACAGACCTTCTCGTTAACACTTTTCCTACCATTGCATGTCGGAAAATGCTATTTAAGGCATAAGACGTTCATATTTAAGTTCTAGAGTCCTAGAGCAATTATTCCTTTAAATCTAACCAATCTACGGCATCCTCCCAAATCACCGACGATGTTAGAAAGCATCCTTGCAGTTATGACGTTTCTTGAAGGCATTTCCCCGAGTCATTTGCTGACCGTATTAATTAGTAAAATTGATCGTCTTCCGTCGGCAAGCACTTTTCCAAATTGTATCATCTGCACGTGTGCTATGCGGCTTGACAGACACTCTACAACGGGTCTCCGTAACTGATTGTATACACATCCATTTACATAGAACCCAGAATGTGCCAGGAGTCTGTGTGACATGACATTCAAGCATAAAATTGAAATTGTCGATACCCATCCAGGTGCGGGTATCTTGACAACATAATTGCGCACTGAGCCGTTGTACACTTCATTAAATACGCAAAAGATGTACCCTGAGCTTCTCAATGGGCCGTCACTCCTGGTTTGAGTGTGACACTCTACTTACACTGCCATACAGTCTCGATTGAAAGTGAAGATATATAACACCGTTGCTTCATTCCGCAGCTACACATACATTCGATGTGTCAGCGAAGGATGCTTTAATTTTTCAATAAAGAGTTCCCACGAAATTTAATTAAGTCACAATGGTACTTTGTGGAAGAAAATCAAGGACCTCAGTAATTTGCCATCGCACGTGACGCTATGACACAATCACCATTCTTTTTCCAACGACTGTGCACCGAAGGCAGGCAGGCAACCACATCTCATTTAATAACTTCCAAGACTGCCAACCAAACAAAACAAAAAACCAAACAAAACCACGATGGGTTGCAGAAGATAGCCAGGCAGTCACCACCCGAAAGCGAACACGAACAAAAAAGAACAACAATTTCAACCCACAAAGGGAGGAACTTTAAACTGGAGGACATATTTTATTTTAATCTCCAGATAAACACTGAAATCATTTAATTTATTTCTATGACCGTTTTTATTATCCTTTGTCGTGCTTTTGTTAATTTTTTCACATCTCACCTTCTACCCTGTTCTACTGTTTCGATTTCAGGCGGCGCTCGGTCCCATCGCCCTGGATTTAGCCAGAAAATTAAACTCTGACGACGATGTCGTTGAGCTGGCTAACAGTGTCCTTGTCATTTCCGTAATCGCCATCATACTCACAGCCCCACTAGGCGCTATCTTAATGATACGATTAGCTCCGCACTGGCTCAAGTATGGCGATGATCCCGATGAGGTTGACATGAATGGGGCACCCGAACAAACGCAGGACGACGACATCGCCATCATCACAGTTGGAGATAATGGAAATGTGATGGATTCGTCGCACACCAACGTCGCCTACGACCATGGCAACTCTGGAAGATAATTCGAGGACTCTACCAGTTGCCATTGCAATTTGTCAGTTGACATGATGCCTAATTAAGTACTTAAGACGACCGAAGAAAATTGGAGGGGGGCCAGATTGGAGATTGAAGTGTGGGTGCACCGAACGGAGGGTGGTTGCCATTTTTAGCGATACATTAGGAGAAGGAGGTCCGCGCTGTGCGTTCTGTTTTGTGTGTTTAATTTGATTGTTTCGTTTCTGCTTAGCTACCGTCTGCGGCATTTTTTCGCTCTGTACTTATGTATGTGTGTCCGATTTTATGTACTTGAATTATTTGTAAGCTATTTATTGAGAAACTTTTCCAATCTATCGGTAGCCATCTGTCCCGTCTCCCAGATACTATTATACTTCGGGTAGATACATACATGAACAATAAAGTTGTATACACGTAACTTAAAGGATTTTCAATTTAAGGACATTTACGCTCCTAGAGGGGTGGAATATCTTGATGGGGGTTGTTACACAGTTTGTTGGGCAAGTGTTTCGAAGTATTTGAATTTAGACTTTTTTTTGGAGGCAGAAAGAACTTCAAAAGGAGGTGTTGAAGGACACTGTAATTATGTATGCTTTGTGAAGTGCATGCGAGTTGTAATGTGGTAAGTATATTATACAGTGACTAAGTGGGGGTGGTGGATGGAAGGACGACTGAGATGTATCAACACAGAAAATTGTTAAATTTGAAAATACAAAATTGATGAACAATGGATGCATTAAAGGAAGAAGCCATTTATTTCTGGGGAAAAAAATACCGAATAGTACATGGCTTACTGGAATGCGAACACTATCGGGAAGGCCAACAGTGTATTTTCTTTAATTCATAAGTTGTTTTGAAACTGACAACTGTTTTCCGCCTGAAATCTTTAGAGAAACCAAATGAATCGCTTTAGGCTTGAACAGATTTAAAAACATATTTCAATTGTGATTTCTTTCTAATCCAAAAAACTGGAACTTCTACACGCGACGACTAGTGGATACCTCTCAAGTTTTCAGTCGTCGTCTGGTGCACCCAGATGAAAATACGGCTACTGTAGTCGAGAGTGTGAGATTCAATTAACGGCAACATTTCGCGCCTTTAAAGAATTCGACACAAGACTCTGGGATTTTTCGCTTACAATGTCCAGTTGATTCACTCCAAATCGTTATCGCTTTGCAGTTAAAGTCTAAGAGCAGCTTGAATTGGACAACTTATTGTAACGAGGCGCATTTGCATCTCATACGCTTTGTTAACAAACAAAACTGATATATCTAAACCAATTCATCTACAAAGAGTTACAGTTTGGTGCGGATGGTGGTGCGGTGAGTTCAATATGTCTTCTAAGAACCTTAAAGAGTCATGATCACAGACATTTTCATTGGAATTGTATACATGCATTTAGCTAAACTTGGTTTATGTAAAATGACAATGAAATAATTGAGTGGCACTACAGCCCACAACGGACCAGGGCCTAGCTTTTACAACAACTACTCGTGTTGTACATGCTACTGTTCTTCACGAGTAGAAGGGACCTACAGTTTTTTGCCGACTCCGAACGGCGAGATTTGAGAAGATTTTAATAGACAATTGGTACTCTTTGAGTGTTGTCAGCAACTCGAAAGAGGTGGTGCCGTGAAAAAATGTGAGGTGCCTCGTCCGGGAATTGAACATAGACCTTATGCGTATGGGTCGACGCACTTACACACTACGCCACAGCGACCACCAAACCAACTTACTTATGTTTGACAAATTCAACCATGGAGAGGCACACAATTGTGCCAAGTCACAGTGCATTTCGTGCTCTTAGTGACTTTGACGATGCTCACTTTCACCTAAGTGGATATTTGGAGCATTTGGACAAGGGAAAAGTGCTTGCTAAATAGCCAATGCATCCAAAAAGAGTGACTGCTTGGGGCGGTTTATGAGCTAATGGCGTCATAGGACCGTAATTCTTCGAAAATTACGTCAGCCAAGCAGTTACCGTGAATGGTGTTCTCTATCACGAGGTGATAATAGACTTC
The DNA here is from genome assembly GCA_944738645.1 of Eristalinus sepulchralis. Taxonomy (NCBI): domain Eukaryota; kingdom Metazoa; phylum Arthropoda; class Insecta; order Diptera; family Syrphidae; genus Eristalinus; species Eristalinus sepulchralis. The sequence goes on along the minus strand of OX122882.1, from coordinate 37,588,626 downwards.
TTGTGATCAGAAATTGAGGATATAGACCTAAACGGTGTTTGCTTCAATAGGATGATGCCACTGGATATGCAGCTGACGAAACATTGACCTTTTTGCGCGATAAATTTAATGGCCGTATTATATCACGTTCCTGGCGATGTCAATTGGCCGTCACTATCATGTTATTTGACACCGTTGGACTCCTTTGCAATTGAAAAAATTCCAGAGCTAAATGAAGAGGTAATTCGGCATGGCGTTAACGACATGACACCTCAATCATGTCTCAGCGTCATTGAAAATTCGAACTATTGCCAGTGAAACCATCGCGAGCATTGTGCCGATATTTTGCTTCACACATAATTGTCATAGATCCACCCCTCTATAGTAAAAAATGTACTAACATAATTCTCTGAAAACATTTTATTTATTTAGACCCTTTGCATACTCTTCTACAGACACTGCAACACACTCATAGGCATTGTGACGGGACATTTCCGAATGGGAAATTGTAAAAATACATCGACAAGTGCAGCTCTGGAACGTCTCTTCTGTTACTGTTCTGCACTAGCCGTAAAAAGACACAGACTGCATCAGAAGAAACAGACACTAACTACATCGTGTTTCATTGATTCCCTAAATGATGTAGCTGTTATGAAACAACGTTGTCTCATCAAATTTGCACAAGTCTCAGGCATATTTCTCGTGAATAAAGGGCTCATGGCCTACGGGCTCATTGCCTACGGGCTCATGGCCTACGTCTACGTCTAAATGCTACCCAAACTGAGTTAATCACCCAACTTCCTTCATAGTTCTCCAAACACTAGAAATCTTCAATATGTGTTCTTCCGCAAAACCGATCACGACATATGTATGTTTCAGTAAGATGTTCCATTGGATATCGCAGTTGTTATTGTTTCAAGGAAAAAGATTTCCAATGTGTCCTTAGTGAGACTAAGTGATAAGTCAGTTGTCCTTAGTGAGATAAAGTGTAATATTGGGGCTACAAGAAAATAATGTTCAAAAGATGGCGCCACTTTCAAGTTGTGATTGGTCTTGGAAGCGATTACCTACTTCTTTGGAAAGAAGTGCCATTCGTCACCAAAAATGTGTGTGCATCAGAGTCTGTTTTAGATTGTCGTTTGCCTCTTTTGTCTGGATTTGTTGAGTGTTGATTTTAATTTGTAAGTTTATAAAAAGGGTAGCTGAAGGCCATCGAATGCCTGTGAAAGTTTATGACGAAAATGCTTCGTTCGATAAATTATGCAGAAAATGGTTTGACGCTTCAAAAATTGTAAGTTGAGCATCGAACACAAAGACCGCCTTGGCCAGCCCACAAAGTTTGAAGATGAGGAGTTGGAGGCTTCACTGGACCAAGATCTGTGCCAAAAGCGAAGAAAGAGTGACTCAACGAACAATTTCCGTTCAGTTAAAGAAATTTAATATTTCCTCAAAAGCATGCAAATTGGGCGCTGTACGAGTTGAAATCAAGAGATATTGAAAAGCTCGGAACTGTTTCTTGAACCTCATAAAGGGAAGGGAATTTTGCACCGGATCGTGACTGAAGATGAAAAGTGTAAGTAAACCCCAAGAACCCGTTCCATCGTCGTGTACCACGACGCCAAAGAAAAACATCCACAGTTCAAAGGAACTACTCTCTGTATATGGTGGTACCAGGAGGGTAAAGTGTACTATGAACTGCTTAAACCTGGCGAAACCATTGATTGAAAGCGTTAACTGCAACTATTACGCATGAGCCCTGCATTGTGTGAAAAACGGCCAGAACTGAACAAAAGGCATGATAATGTGACTTTGCAACATGAAAACGCTTGGCCCTACGCTGAAATCGGAGGGGTTACCCCATCTGCCATATTCTCTAGGCCTTGCTCCCTTCAACTACAGGCTTTTTTGAAGGGCGCAAAATGATTTGGGGGTGCCACCAGTTCGGGTCCTTTGAAGAAATCGAAATCTTCGTAATGCCTTTGAAGTAAGTGCGTGTCACAAATTTTCAATTCACTTAAGCTTTCTGTCGTCGCACACCGCACCCATTTCAAACTGTTTATTCTCGTTACCCTCGGTAAGCATTCGGTAGCCCCTCCATCACGAGATCAGAAACTAATTAACTATCTTACGTTACGCTGCGCTACACTACGGCATGCTATCCCATGCGGATTTGAAATTAATTTATTTACGGATACTTCTCAGAGTTCCCAAATGTGATCCCGAAATTTTCGTTTTTCCTTACAAGTCCACACTTGACAGCCAAAGCCCACCGCCTCCTTGAAATATCCACAGATTATCCATTACCAGCAGCCGGATACATCCCCGAAGAATTGAAAAGTTTTCCGGACACGAGGCTCCAGTATTCTCATGCGGCCCGTTGCCCATTGTTCATATAAATAATCGTTTCCATGTAGATCAGGACGATGGTGTTTATATAGGACTTTTAAGGTCATCGAGATGGAAACCAGAAGAAAAAGGACAAGACGAACCGAATAGTGTCGGCCGGGATGTAAACATTGAGTGCACTGCAAACAAAAGGCTACGCCCACTGCCACAGTGCTTCCTTGCCAATGGTTTGAACATCGGTTTCCGTGTTCAGCCACACAAAATATCATTCCCTTATTATATCCTTTGGCATTATTATTTTCCTGGAAAAGTCCTTTTGTTCCGACCAACAGTGACGACTCTCCCAACACGACCGGCACCACCACCGTACACATTGCAATCCTTTTGCTCCGCTGCGCCAACCGCCGTGTTCCCTTGGGGATGCCACAGCGATTATTATTATTAGTTTCTTTTCGCAGATATCCCTTTTTGGCTTGGCTCATTACAGCTTTCCATGGATGTATCCGAATATTGTCGACGGGATTTTTGTGGGCTATGGGGCGGGCGGAGAAAACCTGAACAACACGCCGGATGCTCGTTGGCCCCGGGAGACTAATGTGACTCAACATTTCCCTATTTGATGGTTCGCGTCCTTTTGTGTCACTATGACTCCTCAGTGCCGGATATGTATTGGCTGCAGGTTATACGCCTGCTTTTTGACGGGAATAGTGGATGTGTTCCCTTCGAATACCGGAAGCCAAATTTGCTGCAAGACTGAGTAATCGTTCATTCGAAAAATGGCAAACACATGTTGGGCGCTACATTTTTTCTTGAAAAAATGCTGTCTGATTGAAGTGAAAATAACACAGGTAAGTTTTTCTATGATCCCTGGGGATTGTAAAACGTCATGTAGGTCATGTCGGTTGGAATGAAGAGAGGGAGTTGGGATAACTCTTCGTATTTTCAAAACATTTGCATCTACGGTTTCGCATTTTGTTTAGGCATTTATTCGGAGACACGATAATTTGAAATTAAATCCAGGAGTACGAGTATTTTCATTCGGAATACGTTTCCGGTATTGCAGCAACAAGAACATAGCTAGCAGTGGCTTCGGGTAAAGAGGGATGCTACCTTCAGAACTAGAACAAGAAAGTGTTGTACATATGTGATTTATAAATAAGGGCGAACTTGAAGTGAAGGAGAAATTTGGTAAAAGTTTGTGATCATATGATTTGACACCGATACGTCATCTGTCATCTTTGATGGCAATACTCAAGATATCATAAACTGGAGCCATCTACTGATGAAAAGAAAGCTGAAATTCATTATTTCGAAATTTTTACAATACTTTAATAAATGCTTCTCCTCCGAATCGTATAGCCACCTACAGAAAGGTATTACAGAAGGCTTCCTGCCACAAAGCTACTTATCCGAGATTGATTCGGATTCTTCGGAAAATTCCGCATTTACTTTTAGGGAAATTCCCGTTTTGTGATTTTGAATTTTAAAGGATTCAGTTATTTCAGGATTTAACATTTTTGGAATTAAGGGCTAACGAGATTTGAAAATTTGCAATTTTCTAGCCTTGCCCAAATTCAGGTTCAATTTTAAGTCAGAATTAAATAAAAAATAAACTATTTATAGCATCAGTTCAGCAGGAACCTTGCATCCAGACTAGCACCTCGTTCATTTGTTCCATCTAATCGGTTTCTCTCAATGAAATTTACTGAGAAAATCTTGGATGACTCATAGGCATAATCTTCCAAAAGTCCGTACAACTGCTTACTCACGCCGACGACATTGACGTGAGTGGACGACCAGAGCTAGCCATCAATATGGCGTTTGATATCATTAAGGCGGAAGCGGCTTAAGTGGGTAAATGAAGCCAAAACGAGGTTTGCCGTCATCAAGGAAAAACTCTTATTATCGGCACTTAATGTTTGCGTTGATGGCATCTGGAGGACAAAATTCAACGACAAACTCGCTATACCGCGGGATGCGCCTAGTCAATTGTCTTCGAACACAACACATAAGCGTATGAACACCAGAGCTTCTTTACGAAAAGTCTTCGTATTCGGGACACGCTAACAAAGCAACAGAGAATGGCCTTCACTAAGAAGGCGTACACTTGTGGAAAAAGGACCTCTATCACTATTCCTCTTCTATTCCTCCTCTATCACGTTCACAGCTGGATCAAAAAGATAAAATAAGAAAAAAGAATTTAATTTCGGGGGGCATGAGCCTATGCAAACGAGGCAACATCTTTGATCCCAATCAATATGGCTTCCAAGGCTATCCTCGTCCCTGCACAGGTCAAACTGGCATACAACCTCCCCGTGACACCCCCTGGATAGCCATCACAACATCCGTTGTGTGGTGAACCACTCCTAACTGCTTTCCACTGAAAAAAGGGGTTTAGATGGATGCTTTGTTCCAATTCACGATGTCAAGTTTGTGGTTACTGGACGTAGAGTGCGTCGACTTATAATCCCCACTGCGTGCACAGTATCTGCATCTTTCATACCGTACTGATCGTACTTGGTAAAAACGTTTCCTTTGTATGGGGAATAGAAGTCCGTGCACTCTACCACAAGTCACCACAAACTTGACATCGTGCAATACGCATTTTTCGGAATACTGTAGACAGTGTGGCCACATGGCTACAACACTTTCAAATGTTTTTTTTTTAGATATTTTAGTTTTGTACTTTCCTACTTTACAGACTTCAAACTTTACAGACTACAAACTCATGTTTATAAATTTCAGTAAAAAAAAAAAGTTAACACTTCATGGCTCTAACTTATCAGGAGCTAGTCTCAAGAGCAACTAGTTCAGTGCATGGACTTGATCCGACCACCTCGCCTGGGTCTGCCGAGCGGCCGCCTACCTAATGGAAAGGCATCTACTCGGAAATCGTGATGAAGGGAACATCTGTACAACGTGGCCAAGCCAACAAAACATAGTCCTCTCCCTCGGAAGAAGTATCAGCTCAACATTGAGTTCTCACCACACCGCTGCTTCAAAATTGATGCAGTTTGGTCAATCCTTTAAGAGAGCTCAGCGCTGCTCAACCCATCACCCGTGAAAAAAACCCCAAGATACTTCAACTTCTTCACCTGTTTCAATGAGACTCCACTAATATGTATGAGCAGGCGTTTCGGAGATGGGCATACCCCCACATACACCTTCATACCAGCGTTAGCAACCACAAACTTTAGTGACTTGCACTTGGACGTAACAAATTCTCCAAAAAAGAGCTCTTACATATTTGTGCCCATTTTCCATTAACTAGTCTCCGACACTGTTCACACCTGGACCACAAGAAACTTCCAAATACAAAACGAATTCCCAACCCGGTTTCAAAATTGACAATTCGTTCTTGTTTAAATGAGTTACATCCCTGGGTATTAGAAAAGGTGTCTGTCCTTCGGCTGTGTGATACTTAAGCACTTCCGCAGTGAGCCTAAGAATGATTCATTCTATCGGTGCAGCAAACAGGAAGGGCGTACACAATTTGAGGTTGCCTCTGTAGAGGAAAAATCTCCTTCCACCTTCCGAATATTTTGCATTTCATTCTCCATCCAATCCACATTACAATTCAAATGCTGAACGCTTGCAATGGCGTCACGTTCTTTTCCATATTTCAATATCTCGCAGAGCATTTGTATAGACATACCTGGCCTCCAGCACCAAGGACTGTGTATATCCACCCAGAAAAACAGCAAAAAATATGAAAGATAAGGTAATGCTCCGGAACCGCAATCGAAGACACGTTCCCAATCCCATCCCCGACATGATAACAACAGCCCCCGGTCTAAAACTTATAATCATCATAACACCAATAAACTATCCGTTTCTCCTAATGTTCTCGAGATTCCAAAGGAAAATACGGTCAAATCCTGTTTTAAAGGAAGCGGTCCCATGTTGCCATTTTCTTTCCGCACCGCTGTGTGCTGCAGTCCCAACGTGCCACTTCGAGAATAATTCTGCAAAATTCTGCAGGACCTTTCCGATGTTGTTGCTGTTGCCACCGCCTGGCCGAAAAACAAACGAATCAGACACACACCCGACGCCACACCCCACCCCAAATTGGGTTCGTTTGAATTCCCGAGGAACCTGCACGCAAGCCGACTGCAGCAAGGATAATGGTCACCAGTTCGGATGCGATATAGAAGACATGCACACTCAGGCGTACAGTTCGGCTCGGTTGGAAGTTCTCGTGCTTATGTGCGGTCGAGTGTTTCACAATAATTCCATGTCCACCGGAACTTCGCTCGTTTACGTGGACAAGCCTTCAGAGTGTGCATTTGTGCTTGTGCGGAGCACTAGGCCACCATACTGCATATCCGTCTGGCGAACCCGGTCGGTGGGTCTGTGCATTTTCTACAAAATTTAACAAAATACCACAAAATAAGCAGATTTCGTTGTTGGTCGATGGTCCCATTGGTGGTGGTGGTGTTGTTTGAGGCCACAGTCCTGTCAAACGTATGGAAAAGAGGATTCACAGCATGTGGCAGCAATGCCGCTTTCGAATAGATGCTAAACGCGGCTTGTAAGTACACTTGTTCATTCGCGTCATTGCTCAGATAAAGCGCTGAAGGAAAATCCGATCTGTTTGTCCTGAAATGAGCTAGACTGCATAGTGAACGAAATCCCAGTGACTCTGTGCCTTGAACTGCGAAAGTGGTGTCTTAAGGAATGGTGTGACAGCAGATGAAGGAAACGTGCGACGAGAAAAATGCTGGCAAAACCTAAACAAGTAGGATGTGTCCAGTTGATAAATCCCATCCCACATTTTGCGTACCTTACTGGCTTTGTCGGTACCTCACACCTTCCACTCCTTAATTTGGCTGGGAATTCGTGGATGCGTCGTGCTTCAAGTGCAGTGACCCCAAGTCTGCACCTCGAAAGATCAATGGCACGCACAGCAAAAGTGGGTTCCCACAAATACCAGCACAACAGATCCACTTCCCATTATTATTAATCCCCTCATCATATTGAGTGTCGTATTGTAGCTCGAAATAAATGAAAAGTTGTAAGTTCCCCTCCACTCGGGGAATTGTATTATGACCGCTAATGAAACAGCAAACAAGCATTTCTCGTCCCCAGGCTTAAAACCCTATTTGTATTCAGTGATTGCATGTCCCGCGTCCACTTACGCCCGGCATGCCCGCACAATGCCACGGCCTCAGGCAGTTAACTTTGATAAGTTTTAATGTGGAAAATTAATTTAATGTCATCTACCATAATTGGCAGTCGCGCTGGCACAACGCACACCGGAACATGTAGTTACGGAATTAATCCTTGAAAGAGTTCCGTCCGCCCACCCATGCGTTCACCGCAAATGAACTGCGACGTAGGACATCAATTAAATAAAGCGCTTTTCCCGGATAATGATTTATAGGAGAACAGACATTGTGTGGAGGCCACAGAAACACATTCATCGCTACAACACATGTTCAAGTGTCGCGACACTGACTGTCCTTGATCAGGCATTCGCAGGATAATCCCCTCCCCAGATAAAATCAGACCAGACCATTCCAAAGAGGATTCAAAGCGGCGACTCTGAGGGAGTGTTGTATTCCTAAAATTCGTCGAAATGCAGAACTGGGTTCCACATGGTGGTTTATTTTTTGATTTCTGATCTGTTGCAAAAGCCAGCCGAATTTGCTGACGGTATCTATGTATGGGCAATCTGACAAGAGCACTTTTGAAAAATGCTGCAGTGATGAAAGCGGGGCTTCTACAATATCTTCCAAACAAGGCGAGGAAAGGTAAGCGATTATGTTTGGGAATAAAATCCGGAAACGTCAAAAACTGCTACAAAACCCGTCACAATGAAATCTTAAAAAAAAAAAAAAAAACTCTGTATTGCTACTTGATATTGCTTAAGCTCGCTGACTGAGTTGTTTGTGTCAGTTTTGTTCATCCGCATATTTTACTTCAACCATTCCTTTACAGGGATGTGCCCTCGATTATTTCCTTTTTTCAATGTTGATGAACCCCCAATGTGTATTTTCAGTGCACTCTGCTGGAGATGGATTTTCTGCGCAACGTTTAATCTTCCCAAATAAAAATAAGTTTCAAATCGATTTTTGGTTTAAGTTCGTCTTATACACTTGCAGAGTGTCTGAAGGCAAAATAAAATACAAACGGCGACATATTTAAATGAAAATTTAACTTCTTTATAAGGACTGAACTTTGCCATTCAGTGTAAGAGACTATTTTATTCAAAAACCTTTTCAGAAAGATTCGCGATATCCGATTGTTTTGAAGATGCAAAGGCGCAACGTGTGGAAAATGTATGTGTTTGCATACCCGAAAAGTCTTCGAATCTTAGCCATTGGGGCAACGCAACAGAGGACGGCCCAGGATAAGGTGGCGCACACAAGTGGAGAAGGACCTCAACCAACTTGGAGTGCGCAACATGCGGCAGCTGGCGAAAGACCGTGCTGGCTGGAGAGGCATGTTGGTTGAGGCGCAGGTGCACCCCGGACTGTAGCGCCACAAGAAGAAGAAGAAAAAGAAAGTACCCATCAAGTTAGAAATGCACCTTATCACTGAAGCAAGTATTTTTGGAGAAATTGGTGTGATAGGTAGCCGGCTTCAATTGAACTTTATGAGGATGGAGATACAATTTTAAATGCAAAATACGGCATAGAGGCATACTGGTACTTGAAGCAGCAATATTTTTTTTATTGACTGTGTATCACGATGATGCACAGACCTTACTACATCAATAACGCGTTCACTCTCTTCTCGCTCATTGACTGCTTGTCTAGTCGGTGGATTATGCTCGAATTCGCGAAGACGGTTACTTCTGAATCAATTGTAGTTTCAACAATTTTAGAGCGTTCTGCATTTTTGAATTGACCCATTGTCGTAAATAGAAAATATTTAAATAATATTATAGCAAATAAAAAGTGTCGAATGTACGTCTTTATGTCTAAAAAATCGAAATATTTTTAAAATTTTAACACTCGCCCATTTTTATTTTTTGTGGCACTACAGCCCACAAGGGACCAGGGCCTAGCTTCTACAACAATTACTCGTGTTGTGCGTGCTACTGTTCCCTCACGAGTAGAACGTACCTACAGTTTTTTGCCGACTCCGAACGGCGAGATTTGAGAAGCTTTTCTTAGACGCTTAGACTCAAGATACTTTTTCAGTGTTGTCAGCAACTCGAACAAGGTGGTGCCGTAAAAAAATGTGAGGTGCCTCGTCCGGGAATTGACGATAGACCTTATGCGTATGGGTCGACGCACTTACCCACTACGCGATAGCGACCACCACATTTAAATATAAGGTTGTCAAATATCTCCGCCTTTTTTTCTTTTGAATTTTTCGGCTATGTACAAAGCGCTACAGAGCTCGTATCTGGCAATACTTTACATCATTTGAAAGGTCTTGACATAACCTACAGAACGACGCTATATATTAACCATATATTGGATATTGCGTTCAACAGTTATAGACGTGTAAATATGGAGTTCACTAACGCCGAAATATAAAATACATATCTCACATACTTCTTTTAAAGCGATATTCGCGAAATTTCGGAAATAAATGTCATTCCCATAAAAATTATTGTTTGGATAAGAAAATTTTAAATTTGGGAACATGTTGGGGTGGCCATATGCCAACCGAGTTTCTGCCCAGCTTTCGATTTTAATTATCCTTAGAAACCTTCTCAAGTGAAAAAGTAAAAAAGAACTATGCCCTCCTCTATTGTGTTTTCCCAACTTGTTTCAGACATTCTGGCCCAAAAACTGTAATCCAGGCCTAACAAGAGTGAATCTCACGTATTGATTTTAACCACTTAACGCATACTTGCACAGTAAGTGCTATGTCGGTAGGGGTTTGTGGGTGCAGTGCTTATAATAGAATGTCTATACAAAACTGTGTTCATAAATATATCTGTGCATTCTTTGGATTTTGCAACTTATTTTGTAACTTTTATTAGATTATGTATTGGTTTCGCTTGTATAAAATAACGAAACCACCTAAATGTGAGTGGAACTTAAGCTTGTCCAGTTTATTTTTATGAGCTCTAGCTACCCGCTCAGGGACCGTCCAATTTCCTTATCCCGTACCTCTTCTTTGGACAAGCAAAACTTCACAAAACCGTCTGCATTAGAACCCGAACGTACCCCCAAAATTTGTTTTTTTTTTTTGCTGATCTGATCTAATTTGCTCTCAAGATATAAAAACACAACAGAATGTCGACTAATGCTTGTACAAAATATTTGAGAATAAATGTGTTTCTCTGTTTAATCCGTTTGTTAAGACAGCGAAGTGGGTAGGGGATCATGCTGACCTATGCTAGATCTCAAATCATCATTTAGTCCGAATATGTACGAAACATGAATATAAGGAGACTCTTCATTTATAGAAAACTGAACATAATCCAGCAACAATATGAAACAGATGACGTCCTCTGGTGTTCGAGACTTAGCTTGCGAAAGACCATTCTAGCTGGTGAGCCATGCTAGTTGAGGACCAGGATCATCTCAGGCGTCGTCTGTTGCGTTATCCCAACGGCCTGGATTCAAAGACTCTTCGGGCAAGGGCCGTGTTATCCATTTGCTCTGCATGACCTAGCCATTTTAAGCATTGTATCCGTAATTACCTGAATAGGCCTTACAGTCTATATACTTCATCTATGCGTCTTTTCTTCCAGATGCCATCATTAGGACTAAGATTCACCACTAGAACTTTCCTCTCGCAAAATCCTCATTCGCCTTTAATTACGTCCAAGTTCCTACAACGTAGCCAACCTGATCTTCACAGAGAGAGCTTCAATGATTTAACGTTTGGTTTGGGTACTTATGTTTTGTAGTTTCCTTTACTTACTTCAAAGCAGAGGTGCACGATGACCTTAAAGTCTGTTCAAAACGTATGTGTTGCACGATCTTCCTTCATGACAGCATGCACTTTAATTGCCCTATTTTACCACCGTTTTATCCCGTTTTTTAACAACAAGCTATGTTCATGCGCAAGTCACGACAATGCCATCAGCTTAAACCAATTATGTACTCGGATTAACTTGCCAATATTTTAGTAAATTTGCAATTAAGAAATCAATCTCTAAGGCGCCTCTGAACCAATCCCTTCTGGTGGCTTCGTTTTCGCTATCCCCACCCAAATTTAGAATGAAATCACTTCCAGAGTTTAAACTCAGCAAAAAAAAGTCTTGTTTTTCTTTAGAACATGTCATGTCACGTGCATTTTTCAATTCAAACTCCAATTAGCCAACCACTCACTCGCACGTAGTTGCCTGCATGTGTGTAAGCCGCGACAGATACAGAACACCCCACAAAAGATATCCTGTTGGCCACAATACCAGTTGCAGAGTGTCAACATAATTATTAAGCCAATTATCCATCAAACACGTACGCGTGTAGCCCTTTCGCTGTTCGTTTCGATTTTGATTTCGTAAAAATAACGCTAATCACGAATGTTTGCTTTAACAGAACTCACGAGGCAAACCAGTCGCCAGATCACCGTTATTACCGCCATCATCATTGCTCTTGTCATCGTTCGTTCTATTTTGCAATGCACCAAAGGAATTCGTTACTGAAGCCGTCATTTGCCGATGGCAGGAGTGAGGCGGCCAAAGCATGCTTATTTCATCGGACTTTGGTTCCGTTGATGCAGAGCTGCACATGCACCTGTACGCTTGTTGTGTGTGTGTTTGCGCGCACATCATTCATTCCCTAATTACGAGCGAAATAATTATAAAACACGGATACCGTGTGGTAGAGCGTCTCTCGATGGCTTCGAATGATGTTTGCGTTACTCTGGCAACGAAACAATCAGACACAGGACTTGATGCGCTCACCCTCTCCACTTATGGAACCATCAATTGAGTGGATGTACCCCGTTGAGGGAAGTTACGGCTGGATCATGATGATGTGTGGACTGACATAATGCCGTCGCACTCCAGTTTTAGGCGATGTCGAAAAGAAGTTCCTTGCCAAAGATGAGAGTCATCCTTCTGGATATACTCTCAAACTCAAATTTGTTGGTCACATAAAGTGACAGCATCTGCGCCTTAGTACAGGGTGGGGCAGCGTTTAAATTAGTTTTCCTTTTCTTCTCAGCGTCATAACAACAATTTCCATCATGGCTGACCTGCACATCGCATCATTGGCGCGCACAGGACTTCATCAGGTTGATGCACTACGCTGTGGTTGTATAAATCTATAGCCGCTAGCACACGCACTACCGCCGTCGCGTTCCGTAAAAAAAAGGGTTCCGTGCGGTTGTCTCATTTGGACGCTCGACTGCTCATTTTTTATGGGATGAGAGCTTGGCACAGCTACGGAACCCCATAACGAAATACCAAGACCATCCGATTCCATTGGAAATAATGAGCAAAACATTAAAAATCCATTAGTCGATATTTATTGATGGCCCGGGACCGACGTTGTTGGCACTGAGCTTGCGGTTTTTTCCCCTGGCTCCTGCTCGTCGGAAAAGTCATGAAAGCGCCACCAAAATAAATACACATAAAAATAAATATATTTAATGGGAATTGAAATGCTGCACGGACGTCGAAGGAGCGCCCCGCCTTTATGGGTGCTCGCATTAAATTGAATTTAAGGAAAAGAGTAATTAGGCGGCAATGTGTACCTTTGATTTTCGTTGCTTGCATTCTGCCTGATTTTTGTCTTTTTTCAATTCGCCGCAAGATTAAAAAATAAAATATTGGCACTGCGCGTTAAAATCGAATCGAAGTGCATTTAACAGATGAGACCCCACTGAAAGTTAAATTCATTTCCTTGCGCAAACTGAATCAAAAATTCTTGACACTTAATGCCAAGCCCCCAGCTTTGGATACCTTCAGTTGTCAAAAGAGCCGCAAATAAAATTCACGCTGAACCAACTCTCATAAATTATCCCACAGCCAATTTCCGTTCTGCCATCAGACATCGAAATTAGAAAATCATTTCGTACATCAGCAGACCTACAACCTTCTGCGAACTTTTCCAAAATTAACCGACCACCCGCCCCTCCAAAGTCCCGCACAAAAAACAAAAAAAAAAATGCCTGTCAGGAAAATACGCACCCACATTGGCATTCAATTGATTTCTCAAAACTCACGGCAAACTTTCGAATTCAAAAGAACTGTAATTAAGGCACAGATGTACGCCATGAATACCGTCAATTCCCGCAGACAAACAAAAGAAAAAAATCAAAAAACTTGCAGTTTTTGCAGAGAAACGTTAGAACATCTCAAAATATTCATCAAAATTCTCTGGGGGAAAAAGTTACACATACGCCCCCGAAACCACTCGTAGCCGGCACTAATCTCCACCGTCCCGACCGCAGTCAGAGCTCGATTTGCGAGCGAAATGGATTCGGAAATCCCCCTCTTTGACATTAAACTACAAAAGGGATATCGCAAATGAAATTCAATTTTTCAATTTTAAAACCACTGGGTTCCAACCCACGCAGAGAAGCGCGAGCGAGGTGAACAGATAGCTTTCTATTGACATGCCATTAAGCACTCTCCCGCGACTGTCGGCTCATGCAAGTGCGCGGAATTAATTTCGAATGGAAGTTTTCAAGAGAATAGAGGAACGAGCAACATGGCGGGGAGCCCATCTGCAAAAAGAGGCATCGACTGTGCGTTCCTTGATTTAGTTTCTCTCGTGTTTCAAGGAGCTCTGCACGGGCTTGGCGCTTCCGCGAAATGAAGAATATCAGAGTGGGGATTCTGAGAAATTATTTTCAATTCAAGTTATTAAAACTTACTGCAAATTGGCGATTCAAACGTGGCCATCTTACGCGTATGATGATTGTGGTCGCATAACCGACAGACTACGCATGAAATCGGTAAAATTTGCAACAGGAATTGAAGAGAGTGGACGTGTTACTAATGTCCTTAGGATTGGGCATCAGCGTACAGAACGGTCTATTGAAAATATTACTTCGTAAGTATAAGCTGATGATGCGGCTATATTTGTGTTAGCCGTTGAGTGCAACATACACCTTATTTTGGATATGCATCTTTATCCTTTAAAAGCATTTCAACTTAGGCAACCATTGAAAAAGCCTCTTGGGTGCTGGAACAACCGAAAATAAATACCGATTTTTTTTTTAGAGACATTTTCATAAGTGCTGGGACAAATTGCTTCATTTCTATGACCTTTTTCTCACATGGCAAGATCTAAGCTTTATAAAAAATAAAAATCTTCACCGAAATTGTGTCGCTGTCTGTGTTATATTTAGCTTTACTTTCGGAACCAAAATGCCCTAAACAAATAAAAGACTTTCGGTTACCAAGCCCTGAGAAGAAACTGTTCAAAAACGTTTGCAAAATAGTTGAAGACAATGCTCGAGCATAAAGACCATACACATCAACAAGGAATTGAAGGAACAAGGAATTTAAGGATGTATACGAAGGCGAACTTGCAGTATGTTTCTAAAATTGAAAAATATGTCAGTGGGACACATGATAGAATAAAGATTTTAATGTAAATAAATAAATTCCGGGTTTTTATTTATTAGGTGAGCCCTAATCTTACTGTTAGGCAGAATGTTCCTCTCAATTTGGACGATGTTAGACAAGTTTTTCGTCCCTCGACTTAGCCGAAGTCAAGATAGCAGTTAATGCTGGAGTCTACGGACTGTCCGCAGAACAGATTAAAGCATCTGGAGATGAACTGGTTGGGCACATGCACCACCTCATCTGTAAGATATGGTCGGAGGAAAGCATGCCCGATGAGTGGAATCAAAGCGTCGTCTGTCCGATTTACAAGAAATGAAGTGAGGCCCCTTCGACTGCGCCAACTATCGAGGGATCCTCTCTACCGTATTGTGTGAACGCCTGAAGCTGTTCGTCAACAACCTGATAGGCCCTAATAAGTGCGGTTTCAGGCCAGGGAAGTCCACCATCGACCAAATCTTCACACTACGGCAGATCCTGGAAAAGACCCAAGATGCGCAAATCGACACTCACCACCTATTCGTCGATTTAAAGGCCACATATGACAGTGAGCATAGAGACGAGGTATACAGTGCCATGTCTAGTTTTGGCATTCCTTACAAACTCGTCAGATTGTCTAGGATGACGATGGAGAACTCTCGCTGCTCCGTCAAGGTCGAGAACGAACTCAACGAGACCTTCAATGTCAAAAGAGGTCAAAGACAAGGCGACGTACTGTCATGTGAATTCTTTAACGTCATCCTCGAGAAGATCGTGCGTAACTCACATGTCGACATCAGAGGCACGATCTCCTAAAAGTCCGTTCAACTGCTAGCTTACGCCGATGACATTGACGTGATTTGATGAACACAGCGAGCCGTCAATGAGGCGTTTGCTGGCATTGCAGCGGAAACGGCTAAAATGGGTCTGGTGATTAATAAATGGAAACGAAGTACATGCTGTCATCAACTAAGGACACACAACTTCAGCGCCTAGGACAGAGCGTCACACTAGGCAGCAGAAACTTCGAGGTAGTCAAGGACTTCGTCTATCTCGGCTCTGCGGTAAATAGGGACAACAACACCAGTACCGAAAGGAAATGCAGAATCACTCTTGTCAATCGCTGTTTCTTTGGCCTCAAGAGGCAATTGTGTAATAAAGTCCTCTCTCGAAGGACTAAGCTTGCTTTATATAACACCTTGATCATCCCAGTCCTACTCTATGGCGTGCAAACCTAGACGTTACTAAAAGCGGATGAGGAAGCCCTAAGTCTTTTTAAAAGAAAAGTTCTGCGTGTGATTTTGGGTCCTGTTTGCATTGATGACATATGGAGAAAAGGATTTAACGATGAACTCTTTTAGCTGTACATCGACATGCTCCTGGTCAAGCGTCTTCGGATACAACGCTTAAAATGGCTAGCCCATGAAACGCCATTGCTCCGGCCCGAAAGGTCTTTAAACCTGAAACGTTGGTACAATGCGACAGAGGCGGCCTGGGTTGGGATGGGCAAACCAGTAAAGATGGACCTCAACGAACTTAGAGTGAGAAATTGGAGGCAGCTGGCAAGAAATCGTGCTATCCGGAAAGGCATGTCGGTTGATTCGGACTGTAGCGCCAGTAAAAGAAGAAGAAGAAAGTCAAGCCAACTGTGTTAAGAACTTCCGGTTAACAGAAAAAATTGTTTTCTATTCCTAGCATGAACTTACATTTCTCTAGACTTTGTAAGTCTGATCTGGCTTCTGCACAGCATTCTGCGCCTCTCTTATATTTCGCAGCTTGTTCTTCTGACGTATGGCTGTCATTCTTTGCCCCACTAGATTAGTGCTATCCCTAGCAGATTGAATCAATCCCCAAGCAATCACTTGCAACTCTTTCCCTGTTCTGATGATATAGGGTATCCTGTCTCCGGTCACGACAGAATAAATGTCTCCTCTGTCTGCCGCCTCCGGAATCTTATTCAGTGAAAACAGTTTAACAAACCATGCCGATGCATGTTTATTATGAAATTGCTGTTTGTGCAGAATGTGCATATTCGCCGTGAGTGGCCGAAGTTCAGTCGCCCTTTCTCTGGGGTGAAATCACTTGAACGTGAACTTCCCATATCGATGACTGCTGATGAAGGCATTTTTATTTTTGAACGAAATTACGCTCAGACTCAGGCACAGGAGTCGGTGCTTCAGTGTCGCCTCAAAGGGGCACTCATAAGGCTTTTATGAAAATTAACACCCACCAACCGCATCCACATGATTTTAATTTTTTATTGAATCGCTGCCACCGCTCTGAACTTTTGAGTTAATTGAAAGAACATCAAGTGGCGGTGAGTATCCACGGGCGGATGGCAGGGCATAGGACCATGAAATCCAGATAATTATTAAAATTACAAGCCACATATCTTTGGTAACGAATTTCATTTAATTCAGGTGCGCTGCTGGTGGTTCGGGTTATTTCATATTTTGACTGGACTACTGACTCTAGGTGGATACATTTTGGAAGCTAGCATTTACGAAGTTAACACAACTCTATCGTACTTCGAGATGGAATCACGATTTACGATTTCAGAACTGAGACGATTGTACAGCTACTCAGACTCAGCAGCTATTGAGAATGATTCACCACGCACCAACAGGAACAGGAATTTAGAGTATTCAGTGAAAGAGTAATGAGTCAAAGCGGTTTTTTTCAAAAATCGTGGAAAATCTCAGAATACTAATTCGGTATATATGCCTAGCATTCACATGATATAATTTTCAAAAAGCAAATGTCATAAATTGTTCTTTTAACCGATAGTAAGTATTTTAATTATAAATAAAACCTCACGATGAATATCCATTTACCTTATAATGTCCACAAAATAATACAGATGCCTGTCTGCAAGGAAGGCACTTGGAGGAAACTCAATCGCGAACTCTATGTGCTGTACCAAGATGTGAATGTAGTTCCAAAGTCAAAAATTCGTTGAGATGGGACGCATGCTCCAGCTAAGAGTGTCTTCGTATCCCAGCCTCGGGCTTCGAGAAAGAGAGGAAGTCCAAACCTCCGGTATAGAGACCAAGTGATTGCAGATGCTAGAGAGCTTGGTCTTGACAACTGGAAGCAGCATGCCAGGGACCGTCGAGAATGGAAGGCATCTTGAGCTCAGACTCAAACCCTTCATGGGTCGGAGGCCTGATAAGACAGAAAAAAAAACAAACTGATTCGGCTATCTGGCCCTGGCCCCTTTACCAATGTGTCTCTTCAGCAAGAGCAGTCTCTTGTCTTCTTTCGCACACCAAGTTGGTTGAGGTTCTTCTAACTTCCGTCCTACTCCAAGCAAACGCCTCATTGCCGGCTTAATGTTGGACTTGGGACTGTTTTACGTTCTTCTCAAGGATGATGTTAAAAAGGACACTTGACACGTAACTTAAACTGACCCAATCTAACCACATATTTTTATATTTACAAAAACCCTGTGCCAATAACATCAGACACTCGCAGGTTCTTAAAGCACCTTTATCACGAAACGACGCTGGAAAGGCTTTGTCTCGTAGTAGGGTGAAGCTAAATAGTTTTGAAGTTAGTATAGGTGTAGTATTGGCTTAGTTTTAAGAAAGTTAGATTAGCTTAGGTTTAAGTTAGGAGAGTCAGCTTAGCTTCGAGAACGACGTTCCGACCTTGTTTAGTGGTATGGGCATAGGCTAGAGCACCTTCTTTTCTATCCGTCCCTCCTTTTCCTTTCCGACGTTGGATGTCCGTCCGCTGTCAGGTTAGGGTATTAGGCTTTCTTATGCTTCACAACCTTTTCTTCCTCTTCCCTTCTATCTTCCTTTAGCTATTTTATTTAGGCACACATATTTTTTCTGTGCAATGGGTGCGTGTGCGTGTCAGGGAGACAAGAACCACCCCGTCCAACGAGCTCAGCCGAGCAACCGCAAGCGTGCCGTCCTCTTCCTCATCGAAGCTACCCCTGTAGCAACCCAAATGCAACAACCCTTATCTTACCCTTAAACTAAACTCTAAATGTGAGGTGGCCGAAGGGCGCCCGATCCTTATCGCTCAGCATTCTCTTGCGGTTAGAGGTAGAAATTATCAGTACAAACACATCGCGACATCGCCCTCGAAGTAAATTCGTTTATTCACTGCTCTAAGCATCACGTGGTATTCTGAATGAAGTCAATCGGGTTAAGGTACAAGAACGCTTCCGACGTAATAAATGTACCTCGGTGCTCTGTTAGCTCGCCTGTATCTCCGCTGTCATATACAAAAATTGAGAATTCGCTACTGGATGACGATCTGTACTTCTAAGCTGTGCCAACAAGTAGATAGCGATGAAGGGGTCTGATTCACCAATCGAAGGCACACCTTCTCCGCGTGAGGCGACGCAATAACCCTCTTTTTCTCTGTAAAGGTTTTTGTTGAATTTTCCAATCCAGATTCCATCAAAGTAAACAGGACCAAACATCGCAGTTAGAACTTCCTTCCTCATTTGCTTTCAAGGTGATGCGTCATAAAAGAGGACAACGATACGCAAGGTCGAGAGAGAGGTCATCCACTCATGCCAATCCTTGATTGGTTGGCATGGGTGGTTCTAAGCTTGATTTCAGTACACAGAGCCGATGACTACCTTAAGTTTTACAGCCCCTTGTGAAGCTCTGTGCATAACGTCGATATTGTGTGTCCTCTATTGATGACAGCATATACTTCGGCACCAGACTGCTTGTTAGTCCTCGCAATAACACTTTTGACTTAATGCTGGCCGATGTTGTCTGGTCGATACCGAGAGCTGTCAGTAGTTTAAAAGACACTTAAGCGGACGAATGGTAGGTAGAAATAGAAACAACAACGTGAAGCACCGCAACTCTGCATATTTGGGACGAAAATGCATAAGAGCATAGAACACAGAAAAACCAAACGATGCCAATGGATGAAAACCCTCTTACACGAGACACAACATATTGCTGACATCGATTACAAGCAGAAGGTTTTCAGTTTCACATTCGAACATTCACCAAGCACAGTCAAGAACCGAAAGGGTAGCAAATCTCAATGCCCACTTGCCCACTCCTAAGATTTGCTCTCAAAACAATGCATCTTCTTAGCAAATAATCGGATACTCTAGGAAATTCAATCTCACACTCGCACCCTCTACGAATCAACTATGCAGATCTTGTGGCCAGAGGAGGAGGAGGAGGAGGTTTATGAAGGTTACCTCTTCACCCCCACAACACATCCATATTTTATGGATCAATCGAAGAATGCTCGTTAATTCCAATGACGTTCCAATCACACCACTCGACCAGACCCCTAGTCCACAATAACAACCCCTTCAGCCGCCCATCTGAAAAGGAGCCGACCGTAAAGAACTTCCTCCGACAACCATTAATATTCGAAAATTTTATGGTGTCGAGTTCGAAGGAGATAAAGTCATGCACAGCACACTCCGCAGTCATTGCCGTGTTTGTGTATGTGTCAATAGACGAGGGATAGGATTGCGGATTGCGATGAGTACGCTTCACTAGATTTCCGCTTTTCATTCAGCTCAGTCGGGTGGGCGCTCTGCTGCTCCGTCGCCTGAGAAGCCAGAACCTGAATTGAGAACTGTGGTATCTCTTAATTAATTCCTTCTCTATTCATCTTCTTAACACGACTCAAAGAAACGCCAAGAATATCGTGAAAACAGATCCACTCGTCCAAGTGGGGGTGCCCCACGCGTGTAGAGACATCACACCCTTGTGCACAACGACAAGGGGAAAGCACATTTTTCATGGAAGCGCTATTAGCGATACTCCCTCTACTGCAGCTCCAGCCTTAAAAAGAAGAAGACGTACATGTTCAAAGTGTGACACGTTTCCGAATCGTAGACGGGATGGGTTGAGTGGACTTGGATTGGTTGGCTGCTCTAATTTCTAATGCAGTCGAAGTGCTTCAGCAAGGGTTGCGGAAATTTTTTAGGGGCATTCCCAGGCAGGCTATAAACGTGTGCCGAAATCGATCGCAAATTGGCATCCCAGCTGGAAGTATTCGCTCTCGGGGTAAGTTGTCGCTGAAAAAGTTTGTCCTTCCTGCAGCAGTCTGAGGACCCGCGCCGAGTGGACTTTGATAGTTTTGAATTCTTAATTTCTCTGTTCGGATAATTTCATTATTTACGTTTGAAATTTATTCCGACAAACGAGTGCAGGACCGTTGGGGGTGACACTCATTTCGGCTTCATTTGGCTCTGGAAAATCCGACCGGGGTGCTCGTCCGATTGGATTAGTACTTTAATGGACTCTGTTTGTCTGTTCCGGATGCATACTAAGTAGTGGTGGCGAGAGTGTTGAGCGGACACAGAACTTGTACGGTTTGTTATAGGATTGTGCTGTTTTAAGAAGTCGTATCGTTTGTTCGGGAAAGTTTTCAAGTTTTAACGAGCTACTGCATTTTGAAGTGCTTAGATTGCCTACGGTCCTTGAGATGCATGCTTACTTGAATGAATGCAAATGACTCTTGAGGGTGTCGAGTCTCACTTCTCCGATATTCAATATGTTGCCAATTAATTTTGTTGAGGTAGACAGGGATGTTTCGGGAGACAAAGTCTTTGATGAAGGATGGCTTGCTCCATACTTGTAAGTTACTAAATCTATCGAAAACATCCACTTCCTACCTTTTCATCATTGGCGGGCACTGTGACTCGGATTGCGATAACGAAATGCTGTTTTTAACCCGAACGACAAGTTGACGCCCGCGAATACTTTCGTTCAGTTGACAGACGGCACATTTCCGGATCTTCCACTATAGAGCTCGCTCCTAGACTTGGTTGTTGATTTTTGGGGAGTTGTGGATTTCGCGGATTTTACAATTTTTTCTTTACAAGATTTTGGAATGGATGCCTTTGGATTTTTTTTATATTTTTGAAATTCACAATATTGTTGCTTGGAAAAAAATTTACTTTTCGCGATTTTGCTCTAAGGCGGATGTACAACTTCTGAGAACTTTGGTCAATATTTGAAGCTTTTTTCTTCTTCTTTTTCTTGTGGCGCTACAGTCCGGGGTGGACCTGGGCCTCAGCCGACATACCTTTCCAGCCAGCACGATCTATCTTTAGCTGCCGCCAGTTGCGCACTCGAAGTTGGTTGAGGTCCTTCTCCACTTGTGTGTGCCACCTTAGCCTGGGCCGTCCTCTATTGCGTTGTCCCAATGGCTCAGATTTGAAGACTTCTGGGGCCGGAACAGTGGTGTCCATACGCTCTACATGACCTAGCCATCTTAAGCGTTGTATCCGTAGACACTTGACTAAGCGCATGTCGGTGTACAGCCCATAGAATTCGTTAAAAACTTTTCTCTAGAAAAGACTAAGGGCTTTCTCACTGGGATGATCAAGGTGTTATATAAAATAAGCTTAGTCCTTCGAGAGAGGGCTTTATTACTCAATTGCCTCTTGAGCCCAAAGAAACAGCGATTGGAGCTTTAGAACTCCAAAATGTTGTGATTTGAAAATTCTGTTGGACATTTAAAATAAACATAAATGTAAAAAAAAATACAATCCACAAAGGAACAAGGTTTAGCGTCTTCAATAATCTTCTTTGTGTTGAGCACGCTATGTGTGAGCGAAGATTGAGAATAGAAAAGAGAACCAACTCATAATTGGCGAAACTTTCTTTAGAAGAAGGAGTTTCAGAAATAAAGTAAACTCCCAGTCCGTTCCAAGAGTCCTACCACCACTTGTGCGTTTAATCCATCAGCTTGTGGGCGATTGTAGACGAAAAAGTGGAATTAAATTAAGGATTCAGGCGGTGGGGTGGGGAGTGATTGGTTGTCTCATTCATCGGTATAACTCCTGTAGAGACTAGACTGAGGAGTAATGTAGTATTATGAAAATATGTCGTAGGTTTGCATGATGCAACAGCTCTACGTCCCGATTCCAGCTAAAGTGGCGAGTGTTTGGTGTAATTTTTGTGGCAACATTTATCAGCCACCTGATGGCACTCGCCTCGAGTGTGTGCGTGTGAGGATGCGCTTTTCTATTCCACCCGATCGATAGCGTAACCCACCTTTCAAAAATGGAAGGTATCACAATACTATTTGCTTTAATAGAATTGTTGTCAGCCCTTTCGTATTTGCAGGAAGATCAGGCGCTATCTGAAGGACCATTTAAAAATTGGAGACATATGTATATAACTTACACGTGGGGATCATCCATTCCTAATGTATGTTCAAATCCACTGCAGCCTACTACATTTCATTTTTCAAATTAAAATCATATATTTCTACAAATAGTCACTGTTTAATATCCAATGCACAGAATTTGTCCACAGTTAAGTTAGAAATTTTCAAAGAGCAGGTTTCACCTCCTTTCCCACCACGGAAAGTAGGGGAGTTCGATCAGCTGGTTTTTACGAGAAAGTTGGATGACTAGAAATGGACTAGAAACTTGTTTAACTTGATTACTGACGACGAATCTTATTAAATGATAAAGAATGAAGCTATTGAAAGAGTACACCGAACACCACACATTCCAATTTGGTACTAATTGCCTGACGGTCTATGCTATTCGTCATTAATTTGAAACTGTTATGGGCTTTTCTGGATATTTGGAAGTAATCAGCTTACCGAAACGCACCACATAGGTAAGCAGATGTGCGTGATGGCGCAGTTTTGCAATTTCTTTTAGCCTGGAGAGCCTTGTGTGTGTGTTGCTTTGCGTCCTTATTTGTTTCAGATTTGCTAGCTCAAGGCGTTCTTATTTACATCCTTACAGATCCAGTTCAATATCCTAGGAGTTTTCAGGAAAAGAAGAAGGGATAACTGTAAGATCGTATTAAAATAAGCCAACAAAAATAATAATATTAATAATTGATTGGCAATGCAGCCCACAAGGGAACAGGGCCTTGCTTCTACAACAACTACGCGTATTGTGCGTGCTACTGTTCTCTCACGAGTATAAGGGACCTACAATTTTTTGCCGACTTCGAACGGCGAGATTTGAGAAGGTTTTCATAGACAATTGATACTCTTTGAGTGTTGTCTGCAACTGGAAAGAGGTAGTGCCACGAAAAAAATGCGAGGTGTCCTGTCCGGGAATCGAACCTAGACACAAACCAACAAAAATGGTTTCTTTTTATGATGGTCCTACACGAGTTGAGGGGACCTACAATTTGATGTTGGCTCCTAAAGGTGAAAATTGAAGAAGTTTTTGGCAGACGTAATTCAGAAATTGAAACTAGGACATTCGGCGTGTATGAGTAAGTCGTCGCTCTCTCCCCATACACACCCATAGTTAGAAAGTTTGTTTTTCGGAGTGTTACTCCATGCGAAATTTTAGACTTTTCGATTGTTCGTCTTTCTTAATAGTTTCTGCAACTTCTGATCTTCACGATTCTTGTACTTCTTGGACCTTATTCAACTCTCAACTGATTTGTGCAGCTGCCAGTATCCAAAAATTTGTGATTCAGGCCTTTCTGTGAAAGAAAACATATAGGGAAGGTGTTGGTACATCCTAGCCAACAGAGGGTAGGTGTAGGCAGATCATAGCCAACAGGTTGGAAGCCCCTTTACAGCGGGATAACCAATATCACAGTTTCTACCCAATTTTTCTTCAAAATTCAACAAACGATTGATATATCCGAATGACTTGTTTTCGAGAAATGTTTACGAACTATTTCGGACAATAATTTCGTGTTAGTCAACCAGGGTTTAGACGTGCTATAGGGCTCCATGCACTTACCACCTACTCCGTGGTGGACAACTTCAGAATAGCTTTCAGTTTACTTAACCTCGATTGCGATTCTCATTATATAATTAGAAGTAGTCATTTTTAAGCCGCCGTAAGTCTATTCTTGGTGTCAACAGCATTACTCTTAGAACCAAGGACAATTGGGTGCGATGGCGGCTTTCAGACTCAGGTATTGAGGAATCTGTCTGGTAGTGGCAACTGGACTAGAAGCCATATTCTGGTGCCATGGGAGCCCTAGAGCCCTTGAAGCCTTGTTTCATCCTGACCGAGCGGTAGGTTTCCTAGTGAGAGTGTCAAAGTAGCTGCATTCGAATAATCAAAGACGAGAGCCGAATAAATTACGCTTAAGATGTCGAGGCCATATAGAGCGTATGGACACCACTGCTCCGACCTAAAAAGTCTTCGAATCTGAGCCATTGGGACAACGCAACAGAGGACGGCCCAGGCTAAGGTGGCACACACAAGTGGGGAAGGACATCAACCAACTTGGAGTGCGCAACTGGCGACAGCTGGCGAAAGATCATACTGGCTAAAGAGGCATGTTGGTTGAGGACTGTAACGCTACAAGAAGAAGAAGAAGAAGAAGAAGAAGAAGAAGAAGAAGAAGAAGAAGAAGAAGAAGAAGAAGAAGAAGAAGAAGAAGAAGAAGAAGAAGAAGAAGAAGAAGAAGAAGAAGAAGAAGAAGCAGAAGAAGAAGAAGAAGCAGAAGAAGAAGATTTTGTTTGTTCCTGCACTGCACACAACCCATCCTCCTAATTTCAATCACGCGCTTTCTCTCTCTTTTTGTGCATCCTTTTTCTCCAGAATGATGGAGAATATTTCCTCAGTCACGCCGACTGGCTGATCTATGTAAAACAGGACTAAGATTACATCACAGAAAATCCTATCTAGTCCATCATATTTTCTATGAAAAGAGAGAGAGAAAGAGAAAAACAGTTGTGTGCTTTAAAGCGTGAACTAAGAAAGTCGCTACTCCAGACTTTAAATAACTTTAAGTGACTTTTTTAAAAACGGGTGGAGTGCAACCTTCCTCCTCCACATCACTCAATTAGTCCCACTGGTTCCATATACTTCTAGTCTCAGTCATGTTCAATAGTTTACGACAATCCAAGCTGAACGTCTGCGGGAATAACAACAATTCCCATAAAAATCCATAATGGTTAGGAAGTGCGAACATTCAAATGATACCTGTTAAATTTTCATGACAATCTACAAGTTACAGTGGTAAACCAGGATTCAAGCCTTTAAATCAATCAAAAGGAGGACTTTAAAAAAATGAGAAAATTATTTTTGCTACCTCCTCTTAAACTCCTAAAGATGTATCCGAATGGCTTGCGTTTGAATGAACGCCAAGCCACCACGTGTGTTCCTACGGACAGACAGCAACTTGCGCATAAAACTTTGAAACTTACTTAACGGAATAATCTAAGATTCACCCAGGATCTTCAAGGAGGCACTCTGATGTGCGGAAAGTTTGATTCCCAACCCCGACTATGACCCCATCGAAGTAATAACTTTCGGTGTTCTTCCTTCTTCCGTATCCGAAAATTTTTGTCTTGGCTCATTGAATTGTTCGGAACAAATTAATTGAATATCCCTCGGGAGCGTCCTTAAAACAATCTCTCTTCCCCCACTGCTACCGACCGTCGAAGGCCAAACAAAAGAATATCAACCCCCTGCGTTGTGCGCTCGCCATTAAGTCGACAGAGCTCCCTCGCTTTTGACATCAGCGCCTCGTAAGAATATTACTCATAATACCATTATAACCGCATAACACTCAAGGACCTGTTAGACAAACAGTGAAGCTCATGGATAAACAAGCAGAAGAAAGAAAAGTGCTCCTTCACCATGGCGTGCCCCTATAATGCGAATTGCTATGCCATTGATTGATTATTATGTTTCTTTGCGCCTTTTATTGCCACATTACCGTTGATCATTCGCATCCCTTCCAGCGGCGGTGGTGGTGGTGGTGGTGGTGCTGTACACATGTCCAAGTAAGTTTCTGTTGATATAATTGGCAGATAATTTATATTGGCTTGTTCTTTGTACGTCACAGTGTGGCGATTATCTGGACCAAGGGTTGCAAGCTCAATTTACAATCCACTTCCTGAAGTGTTTTTTTCCGTGATTTGCAACACAAAGGGGTTGATTTTTGTTTCCATCCTGACACACGCATTACATTAACAACTCTCGACCAATTCTGACAATCACTTGTTCCTCATCCTGCCCGTCCGCCCCGCATTCGATTACACCATTTCATTTCGCTATGGCGCTTTCTGCAGACACACACATTCTGTATTCCATCACATTTTACTTTCAAAAATTCCCCCTCGACCCTGGAGGGCCTAAGCCAACTTACCGCTTTACACAGTTTCGCTCGCCCAGGTGAAATGGCAGCGCAGCGATTTATGCGATTGGAAATAGGCAGATAAAAGGGATACTCAATCAGCATGAATTATGCAGAGCGACTCCACTCGATTGATGTGGTTCAATTTTGGGTTTTGAACTCTCACCCGTCCGGAGGTTGTGTTCCGGGTTGTTTTACTTTTGCCTTGCAAATTCTTGTATGCAGAAAAAATGAGATACAATGGCATGGCAGCGGTGAGTAGACAAAGGGTGAGACCATCAACAAGAAGGGTCTGCGCACCACCGAAGCCTTTTATGCGGAGATGGGGGGTGGGATTCCATTTGCATGGGTTGGCATGGGGCGATGCCCCGGCAATCGCGCAATTAAGAGCGCTCTTCGCTCTGTTGTAATGCAGGATGGAAGTTGTTTAGAAACGGAGGCGTGACGAAGGGTGCTGAAAAATCGATTGATTCTCGCAGTTGCCGGGCCCCGACCGAGCCTTCAATTAGAGGTATTGGGTATTCCATCAGGCAGTCAACAAATTGTTGAATAAGAAATCGAACATGGGCTGCGTTGGTATTTATTAATTAAGCTCTTCCATTCAATTTGGCTTACGTTTATATTTCGGAGTGGAGTTCAAAAAAATTAACAGATAAAACGGCTTAGGGGTGTTTTGAATTTTCAATTCCACTGGCTTACTAATTGACGGAGATGAACAGAGGGCTGAATGCATCTGATAAGGCTCTGAGATTTGTTTTGAATAAATTGATTGATTTGCTGCCTGCCGCATGAATGCGGCATGAATATTTCAATCACCAAACAGGTTTATTGTCGAAAACAATTCCGCGAAAAAAAGTTGGATAATCAGCGAATGAATTGTGCTGCCAAAATATATTTTTGTTACCCATACCTGGGGTGGGTGGCTCTTAGACTGAAGTTGACAATGAACAATGACCTTTCAGGGGTCAGTATTGGATGTGGAATTTGGTTTTAGGTGAGGTCTTAAATCACGGGACCCATTTTGGAAAGTGTCATAAGTAACGCAAGACTATACACTTCAGTTACCCAGATTTCATATTTGAGAGACAATCACTTCAGCTTGGTAGGGAGGGAGGCCTTTCTAACACCTCTGCTGTTCTATGGGTCACAGCACTCGTTTGCAATGCAGCTCCACGCCAAGTAGAGAAAGTTTTCACAACCACAATGTTTGATCGGATTATTCGGCTCTCTTCTTCCTCTTCTTCTTCTTGTGGCGCTATAGTCCGGGGTGGACCTGGGCCTCAACCAACTTGCCTCTCCAGCCAGCACGATGTTTCGCCAGCTGCCGCCAGTTGCGTACTCCAAGTTGATTGAGGTCCTTCTCCACTTGTGTGCGCCACCTTAGCCTAGGCCGTCCTCTGTTGCCTTGTCACAATCGCTCAGATTTGAAGACTTTGAATTTTGATCGGCACTCCATATATGTATGTACCTCAACTCTTATCGTCGAAACGAACAGACATGTATGAATGTAGATTTTAAGTTTGGAACTTTATGGGACAATGTTCTTTCTCTATCTTTAAAACGTTAATACAACAACAGAAATATATGTACGTATGATCGATTCAATCTATCTCTGTTTATAATATTGACATCTCCCTCCCACAGATTTCAGACACTTCTTATGTGTAAACCCGCTCTTTGCTGATTTTGCTTGCAAAGACAGTTCTCTGTTGCATATGACTAGGCTGAACTTAAGTCGGATACACGAAGTAATGACTACATTAGTACTAATTCGCAAGATAACAGAGTTCTAGTTCTGTTGTGTAAGATAAGCTCATGTACGTTGGAACTAATATTACCAGAATTCTTCTTCTTTTACTGGCGTTCATATTTTTTGACCGATGAAGCTCACTTTTGATTGAATGGTCAATATAGAAATTTTCCGTATTTGATGTGATGATACTCGTTATCCCCAAGTGTGTGCTGAGACAGCATTACATCTTCAAAACTGACTGCTTTGTGTGCTTTATAGTTTGGTGGGGAATTGGTCTGTACTTTTTGAAAAACGATGCTGGCCAGAACATTACTGTCAGTGGTGACCGCTGTACAGCCACGATTATCATTTGAATCACCATGATGTGCAGGTAATGTGGTTTTAAGAAGACAGCGGTACATGTCACACAGCTCTTCTCACAATTGGTTTATGGAAGGAATATGGGTAACCGCATAGTTTCACTTTACGGAATCGTGAATAGTTCTCTAATTTGACTATTTTCCCTGGAGATGTGCGAAGTCGCAGTCTACGCCGATAAGTCCGAAGCGATTGACCACTTTGGGGACAATATTCAATGCCTTATTGCCGAAAGATGGCCACAATTGTTGGAAAAGTCATCGAAAATAGAACCTCCAAATGAGACTACGCCGAAGAAAGCCTAGGCTGTTATATGCCAGACTTCGTATTTAAACTATTGTGCCAGAAAATAAACTTTCTATCTTTCCATGTGTCCTATTTATTTTATTCCCTCACAGGAACTGCTGCAGTGTTTTCGATATGTTCATTTCGAGTAGTAGTAGAGACGGCTCTTCAATTTTACAAAATTGTGAAGAAATCACACAGGAAACCTACAGAGTTTGGATTCTTCTCTGCTTCTTGTGGCCGGTACACTGAGACACGAAGAACTTGCAAATTGACTGTGTAAGCAGACAAAGAACAGTCTTGGAAGGAGTTCGGCGGAAAGTTGGAAAGTGACCATAGATCTGCGCCGAAGGTGGTAAACCATTCCATCCGACTCAGGGAAAGGAAGTTCAATATCATGGATTGAAATCCAAAAATGGTGAGCTTCATTCCAATCAGGTGGACATCTTGCACAGTTGGAGTGAGCACTTGTCGGAGCTGCCCAATCCCGAAAAGGGCACTGAAGAGGACAGACTGGTGTGCGGAGTTGCGGGGCAGAGTTAAGTGGGAGTTCAACGGTGAAGGAACTTTCGCGATTGAATGGCTAAGAGTTGGTAAGTCCGCCGGTGTGAATGAAATGCGGCAATGCTTAAGTGGTAAAAATTCACTTTTGTGGCTCTCTCGTTTCATTAAGGTAGCCTGCGAATGGGGCGAAAAGACCTGGAGATTGGAAAACAGGAGTGCTTGTTTTTCTATTTTAATGGAGGGGAAGAGGGACTGTTCCAATCACTGGGGCATATCTCTTTTAAGTCCCATCGGCAGGGTCTATGCTAAGCTGTTAGAGGACTGTTCTAGAGCTATGGTTGAGTCGAGGTTAAGGGACAAACAGTGGGGCTTTCGTCCCGTCAGAATTACAGTCGTCCAGCTTTTCACTCTCAGAATTATATTTGACTTGGGAGTATGCTAAACCGATCTGCAGTTGTTTTGTAGATTTAGAAAAGGCATACGACCGCGTTCCTCGAGGAAAACTGTGGACTGTTCTACAGGAGTGTGGGATTGATGGTCCGCTTTTGAGTGCTATTCAATCTCTTTACACCAACTGCAGCTGTGTTCGGATTAGCGGTAGCAAATCAATATATTTCACCGTTGGCGTTGGGTTTCGCCAAGGGTGCGTCCTTTCATTTCTCCTTTTCATTGCACAGAGCAGCCGAAGTGGTTTGTTTGACGCTGGGATTCGATTTGAGGATAAGCCATCTTCTTTTCTCAGATGACTTAGTTATTGTCACATCCACTCAGACGGAACTCTAGCGCGCTCGATATGTTTGTGGCGGTATGTACTGATGAAGGAATAAGGGTACGAAGCAACGCCTGTCCAATGCGCTCTACATGTTAGTGGAATCCCATTGAAACAGGTTGAGAAGTTCAAGTATTTCGGGGTATTTGTCACGAATGGTGAGAGGAGCTTTCTTGTAGGATTGTCCATTCTAGATCAATTTGTTCAGTTTGGTAGAATAGCGAGTTTGATGTCAAAGCCAAGATATCGGCTTGTAATTCAGTGTTTGTTCCAACTCTCCCCTATGGTCATGAAATTTGGGGAACGACCGAGAGAATACAGCCGAGATGAGATTTCTCCGTACCATTGCGGGAGTTAATCGCCGGGATAGGCTAAGAAATGCCAAGGGGGGGGGGGGGGGGACTCAATGTTGAGCAACTACTTCTGCAGACGTTGGTTTAGCCAAATAGTACGGTAGTTCCCTTCATTGATGACTTCCGAGGCGTGCCTTAGATGCACTTCCGTCAGATAGGCGACCGCTTGACAGATCCATGGAGGGTTGGCAGGTTCAAGTCCATCAACTCGCCTGGTTGCGCATGGGAATCTGAATCTGACTGATTGAATCCTAATCAGTTAGAGCCGATGGCGGAGGATCAAGCAGCCTGGCAGTCTCTTGTTGCGTGCATTGCCCTGCGACCCCTTTAGTGGAAAATGTGGGCAAAGAAGATGATGGTGATAACACACGCATAATTTATTTATCAACTGGCAAGTTTATTGAAAAAAAAGCAGACAATGAACAACTCCAACCTTGCCATACTCGTAAATGCTTATTTTACTTGCAAGGCATTCTACACCATCCAATTACAAAACAATACCAAAAAAGGAAGAAAAACAAATTTTCGTTAAGTTCTTTGGCAAAACATATTTATTCTCCTGACTTAAAATCCCCAGAGCCCCATGCCCCGCAATCCACAAAAACCGAATCTCATTCCTCAAGGATAAACAAAACCCAAAATGTACAGTAAGCCCCTCATCAATACAATTTAGCCGCGGTACCCATAACAAACCGATGCCGACTGACTCGCTTTGTTAACAACAGGATCCTGCGGGGCGATTTCCAGCGGTGATCAATTGGACAGCTTTTGTACGCCAAAAATAGACCGGACTGTCAGCGAGTACGATTCGAATTTTCAATTAAAAAGAAAAGAACAAAACAAAACTCGCTATACGTGAGATGAAGATACGCCCCCTGTCCCAACAAAACAACGAAGACGCTGGGAAACGAAATCGCGCACAGGGACGCAGTTTGCCACTTTATGTCCTTTTCCTGTGGTGCCAGCCACTGTTGATTGAAAGTGGGCGCCAGCGTGTGGGCGGCGGCGTTGTAGTGCAAGTGGGCATCCCCACACTGGGTCCATTATTTCAAACGACTGCTGTTCCTTTTTTTTCGTTTGTGTTGCCGTGCCACTTTTCTTCTTTTCCCAGTCTGAAGGATACCTCTGCCATCGTGACGCAGCAGAATAGGGGCTGGAGGTGAGTCTAAATCGGAGAGAAGCGCGGCGTCGGCGATGCTATTTAATTTTGATGGCAATATCGAAAAAATTGTCACCGCCATCTGGCGTAGAGTTCAGTACAAGGAACCGCTTGGGGGGCCATTCCTGTCGTGGTGGCTGTGGATGTGACAATGCATGGGACAGTTGTCGTCCTTGTCGTATCGATGACCAGCTCTCGGTCAGGGGGTACACGCAACCTGTCCACTGGAGTCCAGAGCGTTTGCATTCGATCACAGTCTGAAAGTTCTCCGCATCGCCCTCACTGCCGAGGTACCAAATGAAAATTGCATGCTGTTGAGTCACCGCGTTCGAACAACGGCGACAGCTCGAGTCGGACAACGAAAAGGATGCCAAGGACGATGTGGATGACGATGAGGATGACGATGCCGTCGAAGGACGGGGAGACGACGTGCAGGAGAACAATGAGGACGAGGAAATAGACGACGAACAGGACGATGACGACGATGAGGACGAGGACGAGGACGACGAAGCACACCATGAACAAGCAGCTGCAACCTCCGGGCTGTTCATGCGAGAGCTGACGGGGGATGAGCATTCAACATTGACCCGTGATTCCTGAGAGGGTTCCTGAATCAAATGGCCAGCTCTCTTGTCGGTAGATTTTGATTTCGTTGCTGTTTCGGTGACCCCGATACATGGTCCCCTGGGAGCGGCAACAAAGACTGGCGGTGCACCGGCAGTATTATCAGCAGCGCAGCAGTCATCAAATTCAGGCTGTAGACTGTGGGATGGCGTGTCGCGTTGAGTATCTGCATTCATGGCGTCCACTTCCCAGCGTTCGTCCTCAGTCTGATGCAGTGGTATGCAAGCGACGAAGAAAAGTTCTGTCCCCGGTCGGTGAACATTCTTCGGAGTGCTGCTTGTCTTAGAACTTTTATTCCTCTCTACGGTGAGTCCTTGCAGTTTTTCGGTGCTTCCTGATGCATTATTCCTGAAGTTATCCTTATTCTGATTCCAGGTGCGTTTCGATTGAATGGTAATGCATGAAATTGCCTTTGCAGGCATGACTTGCAACCGGACCGCTTCGCCCAGAGTCGTGTAGTGCTGGACAACGGAAATTTGATGGACCTGAGTCAGATGGGACAAGATTTCCCACTCGGTGATAAATCTTCCGGAAGTTTCAATCTTTTCTTCACCTTTGGCCATCGTCGTCATGGGTTTACGACAGACATCTTGTGTCCAGGTACAGTCCGGCGTCTTGGCACCGGGGTCGGATCTTGAGTTATTACTTGCACCGCCACCGGTGGTATTGTGCAGGAGAGGGGAGGAGCACAATGATTTCCCAGTTGGACAATGAAAAGTTTTCCTTGGCTGCTGTGCCGGTGCCGGAGACCGATGACGGCCCTGCTGCTTCTGGGTGTACGTGTGGGAGTGATACATGCGGTGATGGTGATGGTGATGATGATGGCACGGATTGTGCCCCACTGAATCGTGTCTCTTCTTTGAGTTTGAATTGAGTTTAAGGACGACAATGTTGTTGTCTGATGAGTTGCCATTGGCAGCAAGCTGATCGTTGCCGTTTTCTTGTTTCTCGAGACGCTCTGATATTATATTACCAACAGTGTACTTGCGTTGTTGGAATTTATCCAGGCTCGGGGACGAAGAGGCAGATACTGGTGCGCTATCGATTCCTGCACTGACGAGTGATTGTGTCTCCTGACAGTTGTTGTAATCTTTGGGGCAGTCTGACGATGATTTGCCGCTTCGGACTGGAAACACACAAAAAAGAAAAGAACGGCAATATAATTAATCTCAGCCAGGATGCGGGTAAGGGAGGAAGACAGATTTTTTTTTTATCCCCGCTGATGGGTTGGAGGAGAGCGGGGAAGCCACAAGATGTTTGCATTAATGGAGTAATTTTGTCGTAATGACTTTTGAGAGAGTACTTTGGCGCGAGGTGGACAAAGTTCTTTCCCTTGCTATCCCGGAGTGGGATTGAAATTAAAAGGACATTAGGGCATGAACTTGTGACACATACCAGATGTCCTACTATGGGAATCTGCGGAGCAGTTGAAACAGATAAGCCTCTTGAGAGGGGATTTTGGCAGCAATCATCTTTGATGCGACCGTCGGGTGTATCAGATGAATGGTCGGTCAAGTGTCTTTCGAAAAAAAAACTTTCCCATGGCATTGGATGGCGAAGGAGGGGTGATGGCTCTTAATGAATCTATAAAGAGGGGTGGGGGGATGAAAAAGTTTACAAATTGCCATAGCTCTCGTTGACTCGGGAGACGATTTTGCACTAAGTGCTTAAGTCGCCCAAATATTTGTGTGACGAATTCCAGGGAAATTGGAGAACTCGAAAAATCCCGATAAGGGAGAGTGTTTTATGATTTCCAATTTCCACGTACCCGAGGTCCTTTAACCAGACGGCAAATTTCTCTTTTTGGCCTATGTAGGAGTGTCGAAAGACTTCCATTTGCGGCACTCCATTAGCTAAGTGCACACTCCCATTTGCGCATGTATACGTTTGCAGTTTTTGTGTGCGTCAAAGTATATGAATCATAATACGGGGAGAAATTCTCCAGTGGTGTTGTGCCGGAACTGGAAGCAAAAGGGTTCAAGCCAAATCCGATTTGATATCGAAACACACATTAACTTGATTCCCCTCTCATTCAGTTCCCGTCTATCCTCCGTTTGCCCTGTCCCATGGAAGATTTTTCATTCAATTTTGGTTTCTAAAAGCTTTTCCGAACCACTGTGACACACACTACCTTTGACTTTAGATTACCCAAGACAGCGTCTCTGTCACATGTGCATCTGCACTGGACTTCTGTCTATCTACTCCTACAACCGCCCCTAGCCCCCTCTATGGCTGTATCCGTATCTGGCACTGCTTAATGCTGTTTTACCAAAAAAAGAGAGATAAATTAATGATTGAAATCCCACAGGACATTTTTATTGCCACCGGTTTTGAGCTGTGTGCCTTACACAGCAGAAGCGCTGTGATCTGTGTGTGGGACATTGTGTCCGAACTACGTGTTTACTATCGGGAACATGAGATATGTGTGTATGGTCATGCAATGGCAGTGTGCACACATAAAGGACACACTTTACGCTTTCGTAAGCGGGACGGAGAATCCTTACATTCTACATGCAGTAACAGCTATAACATACGTACCTCCATCGCAGGGGAAGCTCTCGGCCAGTAATGTGAACAATTTATCGGCAAGCAGACATCTTCCTCGTGGTCCAAGTGTGACTCGACAAATGGGACATTTGACTGTACGACCTCGACAACTATTGCAAAGTACGTGTCCATTACAGCATTGCCATCCGGGTGGTTTAACGACCTATTTGGAACCAAAAAAAAAAACACAAAATGACAGACAAAAAAAACAAGGTTGTTACAGCGCAAAAGGTTTCATTATCGCAGAGGAGTGGTCTTCGAATACGAGTGTGGATGTAGGAGGAAGGTGTTAGAATGTGGACTATGGAATGCAGAGGATTTTTCCGAGATTTTTCTGAGTGCAGAGGAAACTGAAATTTAAAGATGCACTACATCTACATGAATTGTTGGCTCTGAACTTTCTATGCACTTGGGTTTGAATTGCACGGAGCGACACAGAAATATTGCGAAACATTTGTTCAATGGTGAGGATTAAGTTGTTTAACGACGCTTAACCGGATAAGCGAAACTCTTCGCTTAGAGTCATATTGCGAGGTCAGTAAATTAAATTCTTGGAATTTTTCAAGGCAGCAAATTCTGGAGAGAGGTGTTGAGAATTTCGAATCCTGGAGACTTGGCAATGGAGTCAGTGGAACGAAACGCAGCATTGGATTTTTTAACTGAGAAAAAAGTTAAAATCCTGGCAGCAGGCTTCCAGTAAGGCACTCAAGCTCTTCGAAACTGTGAGGGTAGCCTAGATGATGACCCACAGGCGTAGATGTGATGTAGTAACGTGTCCAACAGCTGTTTCTCAGGCATCACGAGGAGAGAGTAGTAGCGGACGAGTAAACCCCAACTACAAAGGATGAATTAGTTCTCCCGTCCAATCTTAAAGAAGTCGGCCCAGCCATTCAAATGCTAAGGAACAACAAAGCCGCAGGTTCTGATGGCTTACCATCAGAGCTCTTTAACGGTGACGGTAGTGTTCTGGTTGGGAGTATGCACCAGATCATGTCTAGGATTTGGGAGACGAAAGCATGCTCGACGATTGGAATTCTAGATCCATATGCCCTATTCACACAAAAGGCGATCCTACCCCATGGAAGAATTATCGAGGTATCCCACTGATGCATGTCGCCTACAAGATCCTATCCAGCATACTATGAGAACTTCTAAGGCCGTTTTGCACCGCACTAATTGGCACGTATCAGTGCGGCTTCGGGCCCACCAAATCGACTACAGACTGAATTTCCACGCAAAAGGCAAATTATGGAAGAGGCCAGAAAGTTTCAAATCGATACACCGCTCCGTTATCGATTTTAAAGCCTCATACGACAGCATGCATCGCCAAGAACTTTTTGACGCGATTGCCAAATTTGAAATCTTGGGAAAACTGATCTGATTATGTCACACAAATGCGATGCACCATGCAGTTTGGTTGGAGAACCTCTGAACCATTCCAAACCTACACCGGATTTCGGCAATGAGATGCGCTGTCCTGTGACTTCTTCAACATTGTGTGGAGGGCAGGTATAAAAGGAAGGCAATTTTTTTTCTACAAATCAGTGCAATTGCTGGGATATGCTGATGATATCAATATTATCGCCCGTTCCCACCAAGCTGTTGAAGAAGCTTTCACGACTATTGAAGAGCAGGCGAAACGTGCTGGTCTTAGAGTGAACGAGAATAAACCGAAATACATGCTATAGACAAAGAATCGATCCGTCCAACAACACTTCGGCTGGAATGTGACAAGCGAAAGCTAAAACTTTGGGATAGTTTAGCAGTTTGTCTACCTCAAGGCAAACTTGAACTCCTCAAACGACACCTTAGTGGAGATTCGGCGCAAAGGTGTCATTTCGGTTTGCCAAGACAGCTAGGGTCAAAACTCCTGACTCGAATTACTTAGATAATGCTCTAGAAGACACTAATCCTACCCGTACTATTATACGGAGCCGAGTGCTGGACGATAAGCAAACGGCGGAACACATTCTTGGTTTCTTTGAAAGACAAATTCTGCGACGAAAATATGGTCCAGTATGTGAGGAAGGCGAATAAAGGAGAAGACACAATTGCGAACTCTTTGGCTGTACTAAGATGTGGATGTAGCTTGAAAGGCAAAAATCCTTCGACTACAGTGGCTCGGCCACATCGAGCGAATGGACAAAAACGCTACCGCTAAGTGGGTCTTCGAATCCCAGCCTCCGGGTTCGAGAAGGAGAGGAAGACCGAGAGTGAAGAGAGTGATTGCGGACGCTAGAGAGCTTGGTCTTGACAACTGGAAGCATCGTGCCAGGGACCATAGAGAATGGGAGGAAGCTAAAGGTCAGGCTCAGATCCCTCATGGGTCGCAGGCCTGATAAACACACACAACTGAGAAACTGAGTCAAGCAAAGTCCAATTTGAGGTAACTTTAACAAAACACACGACCTACACTGTCAGATTCTTATATATGCCAGAACTTATACTAACACATTGGATCTACACAATGCTGGCGACACGCATAATCGGGTAACTACCATACTTTGGTGCAACATACAAACATCGGAGAATCCTTTTCTCCCTTGGAACTCCCCGTGTCCTTAGTAGGCCTTCTTCGCGATGACTCGGCATGACTCTCGGAAATGCAGGCAAACCAAGCGTATAGCCCATAATTTCTGTAATTCTGTTGTTGTCGTTGTCGTAAGCAGTGTTGGATTTGCTTTGTCTAGCGCAACTCCTGAGGTTAATGGAGTGCCAAAAGCTAGAACTGTGGGGCAGGATTTAAAGATCCGTTTTAGCTCCGAAAATTATCTGTACATTGCGTCATGAGTGATGAAACCATACCTCAATAAGTCCCGGGACTGACTATAGTTGGCGAAACGAACAATAAATCCATACTGCTCTTTATGTGTTGTCAGCAACTCGAAAAATGTGGTGCCAGGTGTCTCGTCCGGGAATCGTACCTAGACTACCTGCGTGGCGGCCCATGCATTTACCAGTACGCCACGGCGACCATAGGAACAATTATTTGTTAGTAGTATGCTGACAGTACAGACACCAAAGCTTCGGAAAGCCAATTGAGGTGGTTACACTTGAATACGTCAAAAAAATACATAAAATCCTTTTGAAAAACCGCAAAGTAATATTGTGTGAGATAGCTGACAACTTAAAGATATCAGAAGGCAGTGTGTACAATGAGAAAGCTGATTCCGAAATGGCTGCCGCGTTTACTCACAATGGATCCAAAAAAAGTAACGTATAGATAATTCTGAGATTCTGACTTTCAGCTGTTTGGAGCTGTTTGGAGCTGTTTCGCCAGAATAAACAGGACTTTATGCATCGGTGTGTATATGTGGTATATTCCAGAATCAAATCGGCAGTCAGCGGAGTGTACAGCAGCCCATGAACCATGCCCAAAGTGTCCAAAAACACAAAGGTCGGCGGGCAAGGCTATAGCATCCGTATTTTGGGATGAACACGATATTTTATTCATCGACTAACTTAAGAAAGGTAAGGTAAGTGAATACTAAAAGAAAGAAATTGCAAAAAAACGGTTCCATATGAAAAGAAAACAATTCTCTCCCACCAAGACAATACACCGTGTCACTTGTCGTTGGCTACCATGGTCAAAATTGCTCGAATTGGGCTTTGAATTGCTTCCGCACCCCCCGTACTCTCCAGATCTGACAAAACCTAAGCTGAAAACATCAAGTCACCCTCAATCAGCGCAATCCGCCTTTCCGATCTTTAATTTCCCATCAACGTCAGCTGCCGCGCGGCAGGAGCTTGCGCTTTATCCTTGTGAATTACGATAATTTCATTAAATGTCCGGTGATAAAATATCATCATTAAATAACGTTTCATAAGGGCAACACATTTTTATCCGCAATTTTCACAAATCTCCCGCGGC
Organism: Eristalinus sepulchralis; assembly: GCA_944738645.1. Classification (NCBI taxonomy): domain Eukaryota; kingdom Metazoa; phylum Arthropoda; class Insecta; order Diptera; family Syrphidae; genus Eristalinus; species Eristalinus sepulchralis. The sequence goes on along the minus strand of OX122882.1, from coordinate 37,549,632 downwards.
GGTCAACATAACTTCACACATCCAGCAGGCGAGCGCTGAATTGTGTTGCAACCACAATGGATCAGCTATCAGCTTGTAACGACACTTTGCTACTACACTGTTGTGCTTGGTAGCCCAAAGCATCCTTTTTGTTTTGCCCTCAACTGGGAGTGGCTTTATGTTGATGCATGTGGTGTACGAGTGTCTGTGTGTTCATATTGTCGCACGACTTGGCTGCAGTCAAAAATTACGAAACGTTCGTCCTGGCTGCTTCCGTATTTTTCCTCTCAGCTCTCCAGAATCTAATGAAAGCTCTGTCTGATGATGGGTTTTGATTGCAGTTAGCAATGATTGGTTTGATTAGTGCATGCAGGGGGGATTCAATGAGTGGGAACACAAACTTACCTCCAGGCAGACGGGACACTCCAACAGCTGGGCGATGCTCTGAAGGCATTTAGCGAACTTTTGCAGCGACTGCTGATTGATAGCCTAAAATGAGACATAATGAAGGAAATGAGTAACTGACTTGAGAAGGCTTGCAGTTTGTGGGTGCTTTGGGAAGAAGTGGGTGTGCTCTGCGTGGTGAAACTTGTGGACAGATGCACTGCACTGAAGGGTTCATCTAGAGAAACCACAGAGAGTAGTCTTAAGATAGCACAAATGCATTTCGAGATTCTCCGAGTCATTCGAAGAAGTTGTCGGCCATGAAATATGAAAGATGTTCTGTTTACATACTTCCTGATGACATTTGTATAAAAGTACTTCTGCCCACGCTGTGCCATTCCTGCGGAATTAATACTGTGAAGAGAATTCTGTGGGTACATTTAACACAAAATAACGACGTGACTGCATCGAGCTTCAAACCCATGTTCCCAACTCCAAACCTGATAAAGGACTTCCAAGCACTGCGCTGAACTTACACTTGTTTCGGTTTTGTTTCGCCAGACGAGCAGTGTAACGTAGGTCCCACCTCGCTCCCAGTGCTGTTGGATATTTGCAGCCATTTCGGAAATTTTTTGCCCCAGCACGTCGGATCCGTTTAGCTCCAGTACAGTATCACCGCTCCTTACACCGGCATGGAATGCATTAGATTCTTCTTGTACCCCACTGACCCAAGGACATGGATCCCATGGCGCGCGACTCAAATGTAGACCAAGCGTTCCGTTCGGGCAGGCATGTATCTTGCATAACTTCAGCATTGCATCCACCGATTCCTCTCGTTCACTTCGTACATGTAGCGGGGTTGGCGGCACCTTACAACCTAAAACGAAAAAGCAAAATGCAACGCATTGCAACGTTAACACTTCACCGAGTTGCACGCCATAACGAGCAGTGTATTTGTGAGGGTTACTTCAGCTTAACCGGCGCTACGCAACAGCGACGGGTGTGAGTATATGTGTATCCGAGGTAGTCATACGTGCGACGTGACTACGCTGCGAAGCCGTCACCACGCATGAAGCTTCAAAAATTCTGGTAACTGACTGCTGCTACTTGGAGACGGCCAGCCAAGGGTGGGTGAAGGGTAAGCAACGACTACCGCCGTGGCATACTAATGGTCTTGCAATGTGTGAGCAATTTGGCAAGCAGCCCGGTTTTATGGCTGCCTGTGTAACCTTGGCGGTAGGTGTATTTCAACAGTTCACCGAAGTGGCTGTTTATTGCTCTGTCCGAGGTCGAGTTGACTAGCAGCCAGAGTTTGGCGATACATTGACAAGTGCAGTGGTTGCGGCGGTAAGTTGTGGGTGTTGGTGGACCCGAAGACCAAACAAGATGAGTGTACTCGATGGATAGGAGTCATTGATGTGTGTCTATGTTTTGTGCAGTTGACTAAGGTTTCTGGGATTCTGACTCGAAGCTATTGCCTGCAAAGAAGAGGGTCCACAGACTTCCGCAGGTGGATGCGAAGAGGAAGGGGTTTAATTTGCTAGCGAGACAAGAAACAGTTATTCATGAACTTTTGCACAAACTTCTTCTCCCAGCAAAGCCTAATCCAGTTGAATGACGCTCCATCAACTTGGTCAATTAGGCAGGGCCCTCAAGACGGAGCCAAGTGCAACTCTCCAAGAGCATTCATTATAAGCGAATAATGGCCGACGAAAGTTGAGCGTGGCTTCCTCTCAGATAAGCTGTACGTCCACAAGCTGTGCCTTATCCCTGCAACAGACTCCCGAGCTAAATCATCTCACTTCAACAAAAGCCGAATTAGGATCGACAATAAACCGTTTTTGAAGAACAATCTCCCCTTGCACACTCAGCGCCCACAGAGACGCTTAATTAAATGTAATGACTCACCAATCGCTTCAGTCCCGAGAAACCTTCCCTGCCGTAGGCGGCTACGAAAGGGTATCAATTAATGCGCACAGATTCCAGCAAATTGCCAAGCGCACTCACACTCGCCAGCACACAGAGCAAAGCGCAATTACTCAAAATGTGTATTCGCTTTCATCTTCCAAACAAGACTCCTTCAAACGCCCTCATCCACACGCACAGACACTCGCGCGTTAACCGTCAATCGATTGAATGCCGGCAGTCTGAAATTTAATCGAATGCCAAACAGCGTGATTGCCGAAGCCAGCGGCAAGAGCTCGCCAGTGAAACACGAGCCGTGCGAAGTCCAGATTACCGCTCTGGTTGTCGTGATGACAACGTCACCCTCATCAGCGCCCCCAATGACTAGCATTATCGTCCTAGTTCGCCGTATCAATATTTCTGTCATCGCCGCAAAACACTGACGGGGAGGCGACGACGCAGACAGTGTCTTCCTCTCTTAGCCTAGAACTTGAGAGAATCCCATCAATGCTAATTCTGGAATAAATTTCTGTCTGACGGACGGAGACTGCCCTGGAGCCGGAGGCAGTCATGCGAACAACTTTGTCCGGCGATATTGTAGCGCCGAAGTGCTAAAGCGATGCTATGCGGTGTCTGCTCCTCCTCATCCACTTTGTGGGTGTCGTGGGACGGGGCGTCTGTCTGCCCACCCCCACCCGCCTGGCAGCTTGCTGCTTTAATTACCATCTGCCCGGGTCTGCGCTCAATGTGGGGGAATGGTAACGTCATCATCCACTCGAGAGTGTTCAACATCCGCATAGACTGCAAACAAGAGGAATCGGCGGCGATGGGAATCTTTATTGGGCTGATATCTCGAACCGGATTGTTCCATTCGCTGGCCTTGGTAATTAGACATGTTCTGTCGGAGAGGTGAGCGGACGCGCTTCAACACTGTTTCATTCTTGATTCCGTAAAACGTGACGATTCAATTGGAATCTCGCGTCGTTCGCACAGCCTGGGGGTGTTTATGAGTGTCTACCTGTCCGGTGGGGTACACAGCATTTTTCTTCAGTGCCCGTAAGACACTGTGTAGTGTGCATGGAGCACAATGATGCTGTATAATTAGCTCTGCCCCAGCTTTGACGGTTTGTTTCCTCAAGCCTTAGGGCCCCCCGTGCACACAGCACTGTTGTGTTCCGTGTGCGCCGGGCCGAGTTCGCGTGGCGCGAAAGTGTACGTGCGGCGACGGCGGTCACTGTTGAGTGTGTAGTATCTTTGAGAACTGGTTTCTCTGACTGACACCTATATGACCATTATTGGGCAACTGTGTCGGAACAAGTTTCTTGTTTCCGTCTCCCATGTAATGCTGTTGACGCCAGTTGCAGGTGGTAAGTTGACTCGTATTTGCATAGATGCTTTCATATTTGTTGTAGCCTTGCTGGAAGTGGCTCCATTACGTAACGAGTACGTGAACGGTGTGCGACGGTGGGATGCTTCAAAATGTGGTCGTCAAGTTCGGAGTAGGTTACCCTGAACGTTAAAGCAGTACAAGTGTCAGCCACAATGGAGCGAATTGACATAACTTTCAACAGTGTCTTCAGCGGACAGTTAAGAGAACTGCAATCAATTTAATTTGATATAAATCGATCAGGGTCCTCTATCGAAGAGAAGAGACAAAGGCAATTTTGTATGAAGACTGGCGGGGAGCTATTTTGTGTTTGAAAACGACCAGAATGGGACAGTAAGGTTATTATTCATTAAGAAGGTTCCGCTTTAATTCACAAACTAAATTAAATTGAAGATATAGGGTGCTCCTTTCTTTATCTAAGACCTCGGGGCTACCCTGAGAAAGCTTATGGTTTCTTTAGTGAGGATATCCTAGCAGTTGGTAATTTTGTATCTGCTTGATTTGAATTGAACAGTCGGTCGAAAGGTGTTTCTTCAGTTTTCTGCTGACTTGCATAGGAAGTGGCCAGCAACTACACCTCATAACAAATCAAGGTTAAGCTTAATTAGGTTTAGAGCCTCCTTGGTTCTTCTGGGATCAAACCTTGTGTATTTTTGAAATTGGTAAGTCCCTCCTGAATGTTTCAAGTTTTAATGCGACACTTACTTGTCCAGTTGTAAATCTTGCTGAATAAATGAAAAGGGAGATGCGACCTTAAAAGAGTTTGAGCTCATCTCTTTGCTTTATTATTTTCATTTCCTTCTTGGTTTTTTATGTCCTGGAACCCAAATCAGTTTATTTCGCTGTGCATCTTGTCATATTCCCAGGCAGCCCTGGAGCTGAATGTGAAACTGTTTAGAGCTTTAATTCCTACCTGGCTATCTGAGAGTTTCGATATTTTTGTATTTATTAGATTTCTATTGTTGATGAAATGTGCTGCCTTATTTATGGCAAAGAGGTCATTTTGAAAAATAGTGGACTCTTTGAGAATTGGCATGTATAATTTATATCTGAAACCCCCCCCCCCCTACTTTTTGACTTCAATCCGTCGGTGTTGAGCGTCATCAGTCATCCAAGGAGGATCATTGGCCCATATAATGCAATGATTGTATATTTTTTATTGAAATCTGACACAAATGGCATCACTGACTAAGCCACAGGAATTTCTTAGTACCGGGTTAGGAAACCCTCTTTGAAAGTATAAGTTCTCGGAAGGCGTTAGCTTGTCTTGCAGCCTAAGGAGCATTTAGCTGGGGAAGGTTTGACAGCAACCTTGCAGTTGGAGAGGTTCTCATCGCCGTCTCGCTATTCTTTGCATTTTGTTCAATATGTTGATGGACTATCATTTTTTGCATTTCTTGGGTTCAATCGTTTGATTCAATGTCTACTGGCTCTATGTCTACTCAAGGTTCTGGCAAATATTGTTAAAGTGTGTCCTCCAAACGCGTGTGACATCTACGTGTAACATCTGTCTAGTGATGTGAACAATGTTGGGACTTGTAGATAGACCTTCATCCTCGCAACATCTCCAGATTATGTACAAATCATTTTGTATGAGACTATCAACGACATCTTCATGCTTACCCCGCACTACTAACTCATCTGCTTAACCAAATTTTATAAAGCGATTTACTAAGATAAATTCCTAAAAATGCAGAATGTCCTCTACATCCGCATTCGATAAGTCCAGAAGTCATTCCGTTATCCAATGAACTCCTGATTTCGTTTTTAACCAAAACGCGTCACTAATCATCACTTTGTGTTTGAAGGTATTTTTGACGGACGTTCTACGAGCCCAAATTGTACCTTAATAAAGGCAAGTTTTTATACTTGCATCACTGACTGCATTTTTCGAATTCAAAGCTAAGAATGACGCAATAATCGAAGGCAGGAAACGCCATTAGCTTGGCTCATGGAAATCTGCAAATAAGAAAACTTTTAAGGTTTCTTTTGCCAAAGTAATATCCATTTCGTAGTCACCGTGGCGTAGTGGGTAAGTGCGCCGACCCACACGCAGAAGGTCTAGGTTCAATTCCCGGACGGAACACCTCGCATTTTTTCACGACACCACCTCTTTCGAGTTGCGGACAACACTCAAAGAGTATCAATTGTCTATGAAAAGCTTTCCATCTCGTCATTCGAAGTCGGTAGAAAACTGTAGGTCCCTTCTACTCGTGAGAGAACAGTAGCACGCACAACACAAGTAGCTGTTGTAGAAGCTAGGCCCTGGACCCTTGTGGCCTGTAGTGTCACTTAATTATTGTTAATATCAATTTGGATTGATTTTAGCATTCATACCAGCAAGATGTAATCAGTTGATCAGAACTAATCTGATCCATCCATAAAGACGGCTGGTATGATATGATTTTTTTTTTTTTGTTGGTGGAGCAAGCTTGGGTTACTGTGCACTGGGACGCTCAGACTCAGAAAATGGTCCATTATACTACGGCAGCAACCTTCATTTAATGTAGTTTCTTCATTTTCGAAAAACCTAGCAGGCGCTTCTGTGATAAAGAGCTTAAGTTTTAGCTCCCACCATGTCAGCGCCAAACAGCCGCCACCTGATTCAAGCAAAGGCGGGACATTGACAGCGAAAGTGCTCTGAAGTGTCTTCACCTTCTCCACAGACGTCGTAAAAGGTGCCATCTCTAAGCTCAACTTAGCGGCTTAGCGAAGGTGAAGTGTTCCGTTTATACGCCGACAAGTCTTCTGCAATCTCTCCTATCTGCAGATTACAGAAAAGCCGTGGACTTCTTGCTGACGTTCGGGAGCATGCACTTGGTCAGCCTGCATCCTGGAGAGTTTGGTCTCTGTTTGTAGCGTTGGCAGACCCAATCGTCGTCACCCGTCCAAGGTGAGGGTGAGTACGGGCCCTACGAATGGCTTCTTTGAACCTTACCTAGCTAGTTCATCTGCAATCTCGTTTCCCATGTCCCGGAACCCAGACAAGAATTCAGTCTAACGACCAAATTAAGGGAACGCTCACATTCCTAGACAATCTAGGAAGTGGTTAAAAGGTTGAATGAGACCTTAAGCACAAATTGGCTGTCGCTGCAGACTTAGATACTTGGCCCCTTTCACTTACTGTTTTACATTGTGAAGAATAGGTGGAAGGAGTGATATGACTAACTGCCTGTGAAAGTTATTCCGAAATGAGGAAGGAGGTGACATTCCTTTTAATGAGCTCATCACGAGCCCGAACATACTATTTATTGTCACTGAAACTAAGCTATCTTGCACCCGGGTTTACTTGGTCTCTGCAACGGAGTCTCAATCTATCTCTCCTCGAACTTTGAAGCATTGTCAACAAGTCAGGCACGCTAGTCTCGTATTAATCTCTTTATCCTTTTACCTTTACACTGCTTTGGGACTTTGCTGTTTGTTCAGCCATAGGGCATATGCTGGAAGGATAAACGACTTGAAAAACATAATTCGAAACCTTGGAGTCAGCTCTTTTAACCGGAGATTCTTCAACAAGCTCTCGTGTTATGTGTGTTTTGTTGGAAGAATAAAGATTCCCTGAATTTCATCAGAACTGAACTTTATCAAAAGAAAAGGAATGACAACAAATTACACTTGAATGAATGTCCATCGTGTAAATTTTCGTAGACAACTTCTGCAGATTTTCAGCCGGGCATGCCCGCAGATTTTAGAAAAATGATAAAAGGCCATTATAAGTAATTGATTCGAATCTTGTTTTCGGAACCGATGAAAGAAACCTGTAAGGCTGGGTACCGTGTGTCCTCTTTCCCTTTAATAGCGTCAAAAATTGGTGTAACAAGTTTTAACATTGTTGCAGTCGTGTCGTAGTAGGTGGGCAAAGCTCAGGCGCCCCAACTACTACGGTAGACAACGTGTCAAAAGATTGGTACTGGCAAACTACCGATGTGCGCGCTAACTGGGATAGTAGGCATCCTAAATATTAAATTCAGCATTGTGGCCGCCATGACATAGTTGGTAAGTGCGTCGACTCACACGCCAAAGGTCCAGGTTCCATTCACAAACTGAACCCACAGCACAAGCTATTTCGAGTTGCTGACCATACTTAACGAGTACTAATTATCCATGATTCTCAAATTCCGCCGTTCAAAGTCGGCAAGAAACTGGAAGTCCTTTCTACTACGTGAGAGAACAAAACCACGCACAACCTGAGTAGTTGCTGAGGAAGCCAAGCCCTGGTCCCTTGTGGACTGTAGTGCTACTCTATTAAATATAGGCTGTGAAAGAACTGATTGAGGGACAAAAAGCGTAATCGTAAGAAATATTCAGAACAATGTTTGACGGTTTTTATGTCGTTGACCGTTGACTCCATGAAGGAAGCAAAAAAAGCCTCATTGGGCTTTACTAAGCCAAATTTTTGGGCCTATTCCACACCGAATTGCAAAGAAAAAACGCCCTGCTCTCACAACGCAACAGCGCACGCAACTCCACCCTTCGCCACTAAATTGGTTGAATTTGGCTACGAACCCATACACTGTATCCTCAAGATATCGTCTTATTTGCAAATTTTTGAAGACGTCACCCAACGGGAAGGAATTTGAGTTGCATGAGGGGGCTATCACTACCACGGAATACTTCTTTGCAGACCTTCTGAAAACTTATGTGCATTCCAGATTAATCGAAAAAGTTGGACTATCATTGGTTCGAATGTGTATAGACCTTAAGAGGGATAAATGAATGGACGGTTTTCCAAAATACATCTTCTTCATTTCTTAGGACAAAAAATTTCCTAAAACAGGGCGCTCAAAGGTTCAGCCCCAACTGCAAAGGTCTTTTGTTTATAACGATGAAAATGTACACCAGAATTTCCTTGTGGAATGGTTGACTTAACATTTCTATGCATTCCAAGAAATGTTTCTCTCCTTTCAAAGCGTGTACTGCATAAAACCTAAACCACTATAGTATTGCGCTCTCCCTTACTGCGTTCGAATGGTTTTTCTTGGAAACATACACAATCTGAAATTCTCCAACCTTCATACAGCAATCGAAAATTTCCTGGAGACTCAAACCGACTGTGGCTCATTATCAACAAGTACGAGTAGTTTTGTAGAACATGGCATTGCAATTACCCTCGTCGTGATATTTTGTATGGCATTTCCATATTTTGACATCGACATTTTGTTAGGAGCCTTTGATTTAAGCGGTCTGTGGAGGAGAAGAATATGAGAAGGAGGATATACCCCTAGACTGCCAATTTTCAGTTGAAACGAATTCATCATTTTATTTTGAAGCGGGCTTGCAAGCGAATTTAAAACAATAAAAAAAGAGCAATATGGGTCTGTGATACGAGTTTTGTTTTTGGAAGAGAAGATCACGTGGATCCCTTACTCGGTGACTCTCCTCCATAAAAGATTTTCGACGCGGTCGAACGTCCGTACTTTGATGAACCACACCTAGGCGCCACGAAATCTAATTCAACGGAGGATGATGGGAAAAGAATCCACAATATCAGGGCACAAGCATCCCACCGCATGAGTCATATCCTGCGTGAAATATTTGATATGAGGACGCTATCTAAGCAAAGGGATGCTGCGTTACACTGTCCGGTCAACAAATGCAACCGTGCGTATACTTCAGTTCACTTTACAACTGCCAAACGAAGTTCTCTAAGATTCACAGTCACTGAGGCAGCTGGATCAGACGGACAGAAACTGTGGGCAAAAAAAATTCAGTGATGTCAGGCAATATTGATTAGTGTTTAGATAACACCCCCCTATGCAAGCACCTAATATATAAATTTCAGCTGCTGAAACAAATGTTGCAGAACCCCTTCGAGGAGCAAGCTTTATCGAAAACAATAGGTTATAGGTTTAAGAAATAGTTAAAGTGGTTCAAAACATTGAAGATGTGGCACACCGTGGACGACGCTCAATATGAGTGATGGCGCTGTAGAAATTGGAGACTACATCGAAACAGAACTTTGATTGTGATGATTGCAAAAACCAATTTTCTTCTTCCTTCAACAGCACCGCAGTCGCAGCGGAATAACCACAGTCCGTGGTGGATCTGGGCCTAAGTCAATACGCCTCTTCAACTATCACGACCTCTTGCTTTCTTCTTCTTCTTGTGGCGCTACAGTCGGGGGTGGACCTGTTCCGAATAATTAAGTGTCACCACAGCCCACAAGGGACCAAGACCTATCTTCTACACACGTGTGGTGCGTGCTACTGTTCTTTCATGAGTAGAAGGGACCTACAGTTTTTTGCCGACTCCAAACTGCGAGATTTGAGAAGCTTTTCATAGTACTCCTTGAGTGTTGTCAGCAACTCGAAAGAGGTGGCGCAGTGAAAAAATCGAGAGGTTCCGCCCGGGAATTGAACCTAGACCTGCCTGACCTGGGTTAACGCACATACGCCAAACGCCACGGCGACCACACGACCTCTTGCCAGTTGCCTCCAATTTCGGTCCTTTTCCACTTTGGTGCACCATCTCTGATGAGGTCATTCCCTTTTGCGTTACCCAAGGGCATAGATTCAAAAACTCTTCATGACGGATCAGCGTTATACATGCGCTCCTTATGACCTTACTATGGCAAGCGCTATACCCGTAGGCACTTGTTTAGGCGCATGCCACCATATAGAGTTCGGAGAGTCTTGAATCTTTTTCTCCACCTAGAAAAGTTATGGAACGAAGTAAAAGTCTTCTTGTAAGGACGGGGTAAGGCCCTCTACCTTTCAAAAAATTTGCACTTATCGGAAAAACGACCACAATACGAGGAAAAACTCGTTAAACTGTTTTCAAAGGAAAACCCTCTATGAAAGACTGGAAAATTCCACCCCACTCGCTCAGACATTTCACCTTTCGATCGTGATTTATTCACCCAAAATCCGAACTTGCAAACAGCCGGATTTATGATCCCGGCAGTTGGCTGCCTTTCAATGCAAAACTTGTCGAAGTTAAATTGAATTTTATGGTCAATCAAAGAACAGTACGGCGGTCTACCAAGTTAATTATACACCGAGACGACCTCTATTGTTGGCAAGCAAAATAAATCAAACTCCATCAACCATAATTACAGGTTGCTCGACTCATTTCATAAAACCGAACTGCTAATGAATGTTATTACATTACCCGACGAGCAAGTAAAAAACACGTTATTCGGTGAATTCCTCACAATAACTAACGTTTGAGCTGGCGAGCAAAATTAAAACCAAACGAAGAACGAAACAAGCAAGGAAACATAAAAGAAACCCCAAAATGATACTCGACTAGATACACATGCAAAATTTTGTGTACCTTGGAACAAGGCGTGGTGCTTTTCAAGTGCCTGCATTTACCTTCATACGTCTCACCTCATTCATGAGGCGATGGGGTTGGTGGCGGTGGCGATGGCGGTTAAAGTGTTGTGCATCAACTCACAGGATTGCAGCCTTTTCCCCTAAAGCGAAATAAATTGTGTTATTTTTCAATGAAAGGAGTTTCCGTTGAAAGACCCATTCAAGGATCTCCGCTCACACTCGACCGCACTGGCTTGGAAGTGAATGAAGCGTTGCATTATCCTTTCATTGAGGGGATCGGATTACCGTTGGGTAAACGTGTGTTTCGTTTCAAAGGCGGATTTAATAGAGATACCAGAATTATGAATTTTGCTCTGATGTAATGAATTACAGTTCATGCATTAAGGACTCGGACTAAAAAGGGACTCTTATGTTTTCTTGTATTTCACGAAAAGAAGATTTCGCAGTATGATGAAGGACTTCGTACTGCGAAACCACATACGAACTAGCTTTAGACTGACATTGACGCACTTTTGTGAAAGGCAACAGATGGGGTCGCAAATGACGAACTAGGTTTGCACGCTTCATTCAGGCTATACGGTGTAGAGACATGTTGCCGGAAAGTAAACACAGGTTTTCACTTTGCATAAGCGCTGTTCTGAAAACAAGTTTTAAAGACAAACTAGATGTCATCTTAAATCTTACTCCGGACATGTGGCGACCAACACGGCTTTAAGGCTGATCTCACCATTCCACCGAATGTCACACCATAGCTATGTGAAGGACGACCGCAACCATCGGCTTAATGAAGATTTTCTGGCCTGATTACAATTTGGGTCAAACGTATTAAAGGTCCGCCCTACCCAGAGTCTACTGCAGCACACTTATAGGCTTCACAACAAGACAGTGCCTAGTCGGATCCTGAGTCACTTCCTAACAGGATAGTGTCTAGTGCCAAGTCAGACTCCGGTTCTGAACATTTCTTTCGAATCTTTTTTCAGGCACCACCTCCTTCGCTAAGGACACTCAAAGAGTGCTAGTGGTCTATGAAAAGTGCCTAGTGGGATGTCATGCATGCAATATCCTAGCCTCCGTGGCGTGGTGGACAAATGCGTCTAGTCACACGCTGAATGTCCCAAGTCAGACTCTGGTTCTAAACATTTCTTTCGAATGTTTTTCCACGCACCACCTCCTTCGGGTCGCTAAGGACACTCAAAGAGTGCTAGTGGTCTATGAAAAGGTTTTCAAATTTTGACGTTCAAAGTCGGCAAAAAACTATACGTCTCTTCAGTCTTCAAAATCAGTATCTGCCTTAGACTCTGGTCCCTAGGCTACAGTGCCACTCCATTTTTTTTTTTTTGTTTTTTTTTTTTTTTTTTCTTAAGCTCCGTTCACAGACACTTTTTGGGAGAGACCCGTAGAAAAGCAAAACTGAAGGACATCACTCCCTGTGGTAATCGGAACAAGGCACCAAATGTTTGTTTGCTTCTTTGTTTTTTCGATTCACAACACAAGGTTCAACAACAAAGAATTTGATCCCTAAGCCGCTCTGGCTTTGTGGATAATTGTGTCGACTCACACGTCGGAGGGGGGGGGGGGGGGGTTTGATGCCCGGACTGGGGCTTGCGTTAATGTCGATACGAGTTCTGAAAGTTTGACAGTGGAGAGAACAATAACATGCACAAGACGAGTAGCTCATGAAGAAGCTGGGCCCTAGTCCATTGTGGACTGGAACGCTCCACAATATTTGTAAGTATTCAGCAGTGTATACCATTCGACACTTAGCTTAGGTTGTGGTTTGACGCAGCTGCAAGGCAATCTCATGCATCCAGACTGTCAAGAAAAGCTTCTGCTTCCTATTATTCAGTTGCACGGCATTTCAAAGTGAAACAACTTAAAGTTCGATTGCCCAAAATTGGCACGGAACCTTCTACAACAATTTGATTAAGTTTTGACTATCTGCTGCTACCCAAATGTGCCCAACCATCTGTGTAATATTAATTTCGAAGCAAGGTACAAAACGGATGCCTTTAAAATGAAGACAAGAGCGCACCTCCAAACTTTACAACACGTGAGAAGTACTTTTCGCATGAACTTCGTTAAGACTTCCCCAATCCAAAGTCAGTACTCAGAGCGAGACATCGACGCTCTAATCTAGAATCGTAAAACCTTATCTCACCGCACTTTTTATTGGCCCAACTCTGCAGACAGAGGTCAGTCACTATTCATTGAACTCAACCAGGTGTGGCTTTAGTTCACCATGAAAATACCTTTGTTCCCTCTGTTCGTGGATATCACGTCCTGAAAGTTGCAAATCAGGCTTCCAGTCTTCAAACAAAACAGGTTTGTGCCGACAATTTGGGGGCAACTATCCTCTAAGGTCGTTTCATCTCTGTACATGTCTCGAAATCACTAAGCCAAGCACATTTAAGCACACTGTCGCAATTGATTGATTCTGAGCATTTAACAACAAAACAATTGACACCCATTCAGTGTCATCGTCAAGGCCAAACAAAAGCCCCAACCACATCTGATTCATCGACCCAGATACAAAACCCGATACCGGTCGATAAATTACTTCGACTTTCAGCATAATTTCAGTTGATTTTGATATTATTTTCCATTTCCACGAACGCGAACAGTTTTCGCTTTCTTTGTTCTTAAAGTCCGCTGTTCCGGTTCAGGCGACGGTGGCTACAGCTGCGGTGAGGATTAATTGAAACCAAATGCCAACCAGTTTCGAGGTACCCTTCACTTTCCGGAAGCAATCGCGCGGATTACTTATGAATGTATTTACCAGCAATCAGATTAAGTACCGAATTCCGTCTGCTTAACTATTGTGTACCTGTACACTTACCGTTACGCAAACACAAATTATGACTTCCCCTTGCGGACGTACGTACGTATCCAAATATAGAATCGAACGACTGACCAGATTAAGATCGAAATTCTTTGTGTAGAGATCACGCACTATTCACTCGCGCGCTTTTTTTTTTATGCACAAATTACCGTTTGAAGTCTTGGGACATCGGCGTCCAACTGTGGCGACCAGTTTTTCAGTTATGAGTGCAAAAACCACAGGAAAACACCGCAGACACATAAAGCTTTCGATTTCAGCAATAACTTCGATTGCGTCACAGCCGCAGACAAAACCGACACGACCAACCAGTGGCACAGACAACTAGCGACTTCAGGTCCAGTTTGGCATGCGGACGCAAACGTAAGAGAGCCGGGTGGCTATGCGACTGTTGCAGCGGTTCTCCGTCGTCTGTGTCTTGTTTCTTCATAGATTGCCCGTTGCACAACCCCAAAGGAGGGAGTGCTCAATCGGAGCTCTGTTGCAATCTGAGTTTGTCGGGCTTTGATGTACTTAGTTGCACCTTGGCTTTTGAAAAGTAAACACATCCGAATGCGTATCTTTGTCTTGGACATTTATCTGATCAAGTAGTCGGTTGGGGAAATCCAGCAAATAGTACGGCTCATAATCAGATGCAGATCGAGCCATGGTTTGGTGCCTGAGTCCGTTGAGTGGAAGCTCAAATTAAGCTTTAAGCTGACGTTTTGTCTTGGAAATTGTGGAGGTAGGCAGATGGGATTCTGTGCATACTTTTAGGTGCTTTAAAATTGCCTCACAGAGTAGCCCAACAAGGGTGGAGTTTTATTCGCAAGTGTATAGCCAGCCTGCAGACATCTCAGCTACTTGTTAGCATTCGTCAAATTAATTTTTGTGAGTAAGAGGACTTTCCGGGAAAAACAGGAATGATGATTTTTCAGAAAATTAGCTTCGAAGCTCACAAGGGCAGAAACCTAAATTCCTAGTTGGCTATTGTTGTTTTTTTTTTAAAGGTAAATTAAAGTGGAGCACATGTCTCTACATGTGTACATACGCAACTAGCTCTCACTAGAGCCGTCGACGTGTGTAATCCTTGTTTACACTCGCAGGAATCAGAACAATGAGCAGGCTGTGAACGGATTTTCGAAATCTCAATCATGCATGAAATATCCGAACATTTCCCAGAGCGATCCACGCCCCGAACACGCTACGGTGGGACGCTAACGAACAGGCGTGTGGCTTTCTGTTTCAGTCGACTTTTCGGATTGAGTTTGCCCCCATCCCACTTCATGTGCCATTGTTCACTTTATGAATGCTGTGTTCCCGGGAAGTGGCAACCGTGGGAGTGAATACTATCCAAGCACTACCGTCAACCAGGAGGCCATTGTTGCCGACCATAGCATCAGGGTTCAGTGCATAGTGTTTGCGCAAAGGTGAAAACGCTCAAAGGTGTGGAGCACAACCCTCTTTGGCTGTTTGACTGCTGCATTATGCAAATATCAAACAGATCAGTAGCCGTCGTGGGAGAGCGACCTGCCTGGCCCTGCCAAATGAACGTGTCATAATGATGAAGTTTGCGCTTTGCCCGTGTGCCCTTTCAACCGGCCGACTGCTCCTTCTGCTTCAATGTGCCCCTGTGCGGATGTGAGCCACAACCTAAGGTGAGTGCAAGTAAGCTAAGTGGACGAGAGTACCGATCGCCTAATGGAATGCTTTTAAACAGAGTCAGTCATTCGGCACCGCAATTACAGGGCAAATCGACTGCCCCCAATCCCGACATTGACATTAACACCGTTGCACAGCCAGCGGAGCATAATTAATTAACTCTTCATGGAGAAAGAAAGGATTCACACCTGAAGCACGGTCAGGTAATGAAAGGTCCAAGTGGAAAGTAAATATTTTAAATCGAGCTGCTAACGCAAATTACATTCCGAAACGAACATGAGCGTTGACGGTGCGGCCCGTCAACGTTAACCGTTGCGACCGCAAAGTGCCATTCATTTGGAAATTACTGCTGTTCTCGATTGTGTCCAATGGACTGGCCTTCATCGTGTGTAGCTTCTATTCAAATCACGGCGAGTTGCAGTGCGGAGGCGGCAAGGACGAACGAGTAAGTGCTGGGCAAATGTTCACAGAAATTCGATTCTGTTTGCCTTGCCATCAGGTGGGTGTGTTCCCTAAATGCACATCCGTTTCCCTATCATTTTGAGATATGTGTGTGCGGCTGTGTGTGTGCGTGCGTATAGTCTGGTCGATGTCCGATGAATTTCAAAGGATTACGCTACTTCTGTGAATAAGACCGTGGGATAATGTAATTAAGGGATGACGATTGCGGATTCCGGGTAAAATATCAAAGAGCGTTGACACGAACATGGCGCCCAGCGGTAATTACTGCAACTTGTTGGCATTCATAGGAAGCCTTTGACCAAAATTCGAATGCGGCGAGCGGATGTGATTTTGATGAGCCTCATACTAATTAACGGCACTAAAACGAAAACTCACACCGTATTGCAAAGGCAAGAAAAATAGCTGCAAAGTCAAGCTATCCACCACAGTTTCGAAATGTCAGTGAACGCGGTCAGAGATCTCAAGTTGTGATGTACCTCCAACAAGGTGGTTGATTCATAGTTACGCGCAATCTCAAAAGAAGATCAAACGATTGAGAAAGTGATTGAGCAAAGCTCCGCACCAGTTCCACAAGCCAAATGAAATCGATTCGTTACGGGCTGTGAGTTACTTGTACCTCACACCGCCACAAAACACCGGTGGATCCGTCCGTCGCCGGAAAAAAAAACGCGCTAACAGCCAAATCAACACCCATTTTCCCGCCGACACACAATTTGCGCGCGAGAGAGAGACAACACGAAGCGGAACACATCTAAGCCCAGTCCCCGTCTCTCTCAAGTCCATCGCCGATCTAACTCAATTTAGGTGAAGGTCGAAACCACAAGCCATTTGAAAGCTCTATCTCGCCCAGATGAAGACACACTCCCAACCATTCAGTTGATCCGCAGAGCTGTGCGCCTGAGCACACACCGGCACGGTCATGTACAAGCGGAAGATTGATGGTGAAAAGTTCTACGAGCATTCCGAGTCGACGAGCAGCAGCACTCTCACGTTGCTCGGCAGCGAACTGAGCGAGTCCGGCTGTAATGGAGATGTCACAGCGTCATCCGATCATTACAATCCGTCGTTACGTTTGCTTCAGATACCGAGATCGTCGAGCGGTTCGCTGGGCTTTCATCTGACGCGCAGCAAATGGGATCCCTATCCATGGGTGCATATCTCAAGCGACCAGTGTGTTCTCAATCAATGAAGTGTGTTAATTATTCTTGCAGGTCAGTGCAGTGGAGGCCAATACCCCGGCGAAGTTAAACGGCCTAAAGGCTGGTGACTGTGTTTTAGAGGTCAGTGCAAGTGAAACTTAGTTCATTGTGTAATTGTAGTTGTGTTTTGGTGTGACCAGTGAACCCTGGTGAAAAGGTTGTGTTTGAGTGGGCAATTATCCCACACCAAGCCGCAGCACTCCCATCAGCGCGAGATGAGTCGTGATAAACCCATGGACACGGTGCCGCCGATCACTTCCTACACCCAGTCGGATTTAACACTTGATGTGGCAAATAGAAGCGTCTCTTCCGTGTTTGCGAGTACGTCAGCGTATCGTGATCAAATCCTCAAACAAAAAACGTTCAATTAACGCGCCCATTTGACAGACATGTTAATTTCCTCAGGCGATGCATGTCTGCGTTGAAGTGAAACTCAGGCTGTCGGAATCGAGATATGCCACTTGTGAGTCGTAAATAAAATTCGGGTCTAGAACCTACAGACACCTGCAGGTTTGTTGTGGTCGACTGGACTTGGGGCGAAACGTATTCTAAGCTTTTTTTACTCTCGCCGGAGCTGCACATGCCGAAGGCCATTTGCTCATTCACAACATGACGGGTGAGCAGAATTCCAAAGTGAGTCACTCTCGGTACGTGTCAAGCGGCGTGAGTCTCGGGTAGTTCTTGAACTTGAGTCGTTGTTACGCTTTCAAAATTGAAGTAAACAAGGTGGTAGCACTAAGACGACTTTTGATTCATCAATTTGTGTGTGAAGTTTTTTTTTTTTTTTGCCGCATTGCAGTCTTCGCTTCTCTGTCTTGTTGAAGTCTAATGTCTACCTGCGTGCAGCAATGCCACCGTGAGCTATTGCTTTTTATGACATAGTGTAGAGTGCGTGCTACATTGTCTAGGCATCCCAGCTGTTGTCTTCATTGTCATCTGACTGGATTCATAGCTCGTGATAAAATTTTCTGGCGCACACAATGATTCTCTTTCAGAAGAGGCGCTGCTCATGTCACTGTCCCAATTTTTTGTTTCTTCTTGTAAAACTCAGTCGTACTGGATACAGCTCTTTGACCAATAGATATCTATTGCACCGAAGTACTGATTCCCCTATGAATGATTGTGGTATGTCTTTTTTGGTGCCGTAGTAGTGCAGTGGTCTGTGCGTTAATCAGTTCTGCGGCTGCTATCCAGTTTAAACAAGCAACAGCAAGGTTAAGCTATGGAAGAATCCTTAGCGAATTCATTGTTTGTTTATAGCCTCACAGACTGAGCCAAGCTTAAACTGTTCGCCCTTGGAGAGGAATTCGGGTATATTGTAACTAAACGTAATGGTTTTAAAATCCATGGGGTTGGACAATAATGCTTGGTTGACAGAAAAACTTCCAGTGTAATTTTTCTTTTGGAGACTTTGTGACTTACGCAGATCTCAATGGCATTCGGCTTGAAATAGGGCACGGAGATTCAAGTGTCGTGTCCAAGGACTCCAGCCCCAACAGCATTTTGAAACGATCTCTGTACCTTACCAGGTTTTTGGGTGTAGGTTTGGAGCACCATTCAAGCAGTCTTCAAAACCTAATATGTTCTCTTCAAATTGCAGTAGAAGTGTTGCCGAAGCATAGTGTTCAGACTTGTACGGAACATGTCTCTTTTATGAATTGAAATAAGTCACTGACCCATACAGAAGGACAAGAATAATGTTCTGTCTTCTGTAAGCAGCACTGCACTGCACTGTGCACTGATGATAGAAAGGAAGAACTTTATGATTCAAATTTCTCTAGATTCTGTCTATATTTGGTGTTTGAGTGGGAAGTTTTGTTTTCTTCTTCCGACTGTACGTAAGGGCGGGAATTGGAGAACTTCCTAAGTGAACCGTTTTTAGCGCAAAGCACTACAATATTATTTACTTCTCACTGCGGTCGTGTCTTTACCGCCTCAGAACTTCTATTTCTAAAACCCTGTTTTACATCGCCTAGTTTCTAACATTCCATTTCAAAAGGACTGATGAAATAAGGTTCCCGTAGGCTATACCTAGTTTGGTTCTTTGTATAAGGGCTTTCATTCAACTTTTCATCACTTTCCGATATGAAGTCCACATTCATCCCGTAATAGACCATCTCCGTAACTAAAACAGGGTTATAGTCGATTGTGGCATTTTGCCCAAGATGGTGTATGACGACTTAGACTTACTTGACAACACATATGTATGTATATGCCATATTTCATAAAATAATAATACTAATTGAGTGACACTACAGCCCACAAGCGCCTAGCTTCTACAACAACTATTCATATCTCATGAGCAACTATTCTCTCACGAGTAGAAGGGACCTAAAGTTTTTTGCCGACTCCGAACGGCGAGAGTGAGGGGCTTCTCATAGACAATTGGTACTCTTTAAGTGTAGTCAGCAAGCCGAAAGAGGTGGTGCCGTGAAAAATGCGAGGTGTCCCGCCCGGAAATCGAACCTAGACTTTCTGCGTGGCGGTCGATGCAATTACCACTGCGCCATGACGACCACCACATATTTCATATATTTACCTTAAAACCAGCTGTTCATCTAAAAATTATTTAAATAACCAAATGCCGACTTTTGTGAAGATCTGACAGGTTTTCGAGAACCAGGCCCAAGACATCAGTTAGATGGTGCGTATGAATACATTATTGAGAAAGCTTGAAGAACTTGCAGACTTCAATAGACTTTTTTGCCGCCTTCTCTAGCTTTAGTAATTATACGTACAGTCGACTCTTGATAACGTGAACACCGGATAAGACTTTTTTTATATTTTATTTTTTTATATTATATAACCAGCGACAATATCACGAAGAAATTTAAGACGTTTTTAAATGAAAATCAGCCATTTTCTGTAATTAAAATTTGACCTTCACAAATGTGAACTCTCTTACAGACGCACTTCCCTGGCCTTTAATTGTTCGCGAAATCGAAAGACTAGTGCAAGCCAAGCCGTCCGAACTGTGTATTACCAAAGACTAATGGACCAAAGTTGGGCTTACGTGCTCTTATCTATTTTATTTGCTAAAATAAAAATGCGATTCAATCAAATAATACAAATTTACATTGGCGTACTAACCTTCGAATTACTTAACATGAACATATGTATTTAACTGATATATTCGAAAGTTTCCACATCCCGCTGAGACTCAAATACAAAAACCTACGTTACAGGCCCCAATCAGTGCCACGACCTTCGAGTGTGAGTTTTCACATACGTATGTCAATAGGTACGTGCACAGTTAGATACAAAAATAGATATACTTTATTAGGTTCGCTATCCTCGGACAAACATCAATATTCTTATTCGTCGGATCATGCCTACATACAAAAACACTCACCATTACCTCAACATACAGATCGATCACTTTTCATTACAACGTTGTTGTTTTCTTTGAAAATCAAAGATCACGTTTATCATTACTCTGCATACAACAATGGCGGTGTAGTCTGCAGTTAAACCTGAAGAGGCAAACTTCTTCAGCGCCTGCCCTGCTCTTTCTATTAGAAGAGAACCCCAATTGGATGAGTACTATATCATCATTATCGTCTTCTCTAACCGTATGTTCCACTAAGGGTATCATAGGAGTAATGCACTTCAAAGAGAACTCCAGGGTGCTCGATCCTCCGCCATCGACTCTAACTCATCAGAAGATACTCCAAAGCGCAACTGCTGGACTTAAACCATCCACCTAACTCTGGGTCTGCCAAGATCTAGGTAGGAGATAGCTTGTCACCAAGGCACGCCTCGGGGGCATGACATCAGTACGAAGTGGCCAAACCAACGAAAGTAGAAGTAGCTGCTCAACCTTGAGTTCCCTGCAGCACCGTCGCGTCTCTCAACCTATCCGGCGAGTAACTCCAGCAACGGCACATAAAATCTCGTCTCAGCAGCTTGCATTCGCAATCTTATTCTTTCGGTCCTTGCCCACATTTCATAACCATAGGTGAAAGTTGGGCCAAACACTGAGTTAAAAACCGATAACTTGGTTCTGACACCAAGCTCGGCCTTCGTTATTACAGATCTGCCGAACTGCTTCAAAATTGATCCGAGCTCTCCTACATAAAAGACAAAACCGTCATCTCATCCGCTTTGACAGAAGTTCTGATTGGGTTTTGGCGAAAATCGTCTGTCAAAGTGGAATGTATTTGCGTTGACATATGACCCCTAAACAGAGTTTAAACCGTGGTCCACCGCTTAACTTCAACTCTCGTGTACTGTTGGAGCTTGTACTGTGAAATCAACTAAAGTGTTAATCTGGAATCCAAGCCGGACATAAAGTATAGCAACGTTCCAACACAACACTGCATTTCGCACAATTGGTTGCTTTGTTCCGGAATTCTTAAAAAAGATAACTTCTGTGTATGAAGCGAAAAAAACACAAGAAACGTGTATTTTATCTTGTCTCAACTTTAAGTTGCTTTGTGTTACCAGCTTTGTAAACAGTTCAGCCGTTGCAACAGCAAACAAAGCGGTGTTACGAAATTCGGTGCTCATTATTGAATTATGTCGGCACTCTGTGGAGAATTTTTTTTTTTCTTTCTCGAGATACATATGTATGTCAATTTACATATGCAAATGAACCGGTCTGGTCCGGTCCTAAACTGGTTTAGAACACCACACGCTTCGATTTGAACTTTTACGACAGACTTGTGACGTGCTGTTGAACTCTGAATGGGGAGTGCTTCACGCTGTTGCTTCCTAAACAGACCTACCTGAACTTTTTTGTATGATGCTAAGAATTCTGAAATTAATAAATTTGCTTACCATGAAAAAAACAAACGTGTGCCATCCATCAGAGTAAGCCTTGAGTAGAAGCAAAACCTGACTTAGATACGTCGCTGCTTTAAGAAATTCTACTTTGGCTACGGGTTATACTTAAAAAACGCCAAATTGAGGATGAAGTTGAAGAGGAAATCATTCAAAGAAAGCAAATGAGTCTAATATCAAATTTAAATCTTTTAAGCTTCGCGTTAAAATTCCACTCTTTGAAGCTGCGTAAAATTGTCCAATAATTCAAACAAATGTCTGTGGGCAAAGCATCGAAGCAATACAGCATTCAAACACGTACAGAATGTGCGATCTAAGGCCGCGTTTGCTGTGCAATAGAACAGTCCGAAACGCTGCCAACCTGACTCGCATATCGATCCCACAGTCACTCAACTCCAAAAAACACTTGTGTACCACACAAACACCAGCACTGCTGCCTGGCCATAAAGTCGAATAACCAAAATGGAAAAAGTTACGGCAACAAACACCGAAGAATGAGATCAGAGAAATACATTTTAATGTATTCCCCAGATGCCGGCTACGTAATGAAAAAACAAAAAAAAAACTGCAACTCATTTGGTAATCAAATAGAGAGCAGTTGCAAAACTGTGTTCCTAAGGGCGCACTTGTTTGAGTGTGCTTTTGAAAGGTGAAAAACAGTTGAAGGGTTACAGGCGGTTGGATACGTTCTAGCTTTCAACACTTTGCATCGATTGCTCACTCAAATTTGCACATTTGCCTGGAGACTGGAGACTGCAAATGTTCACGGTGCTGGTGTCGGTGTCGGTGTCGGTGTCGTATCAGGAAGGGAGTGCTACTTGGTAACTGACAATTGCTGACGTAAGTTTGCATTTAGCGAAATCGTTTTGAAGAAGAAGAAACACAAAAGGCGGCCAAGGCAATCTGAAATTGAATAAGGGTACAAAAATAAACGGCATAATGATGCCCATTAACGAACATTTCGCATCATTTGGCGAAAGTTAATGAACTAAGACTTCCGTCCTAACTGCAGTGTACAGTCTCCGACAAGACTTGCGCAACACCACGCTTTAGCATCTTCAACGTGTCAAGAGCAACCTTTCAACTCACAAACGTTGTCCATACTGTTGGCAAAAAGTCAATTGCAAATTTTATTGATTCGGCTTCTCATTGACAGTGGCGTTAGACTGGTATGCGACAAGTATGATTTTTACGACTTTTACCCCTCAAAATGCGGCCAATCACCCCCATGTTACATAAGTATACCTCCCCCCCTCCCCCCACCACTAGAAAAGTTTCAAAAAAAATTCCATCGAATTTCTTCATCGTTGAGTGGCGCTGAATTCGAAAATGCAAAATCACTTCAAAGAGCGTCGACAGTATCCTGGTTCGGGCGGGTAATTACAAGCTGATGAACTCGGATGTGTCAATTAATCGAGCTTAACGCAGTGTTTATGTTCGCAGTTATACTGCGTAATGGCATGGAAGTAATGAAACCCTTGGAGTTCAGTCGGCTAATCTCAATGAAAATCAAACTAAATATGTTAACGGGACGTTTAATTTGATGTCCTTGTAAATACCGACGCCTCCTTTATGGCATTTGTAAACATAAAACCTAATCAAGTCTGTTGAGTATTTTATTACCGGCTGCCACCAGCAGGAGCAGCGACAACAGCGACCGCGACCGTTTAAAGGCATTCCGCCGTTTCGATGATAATTACATTAAAAGAGCCATTGCCGGCTGGCTACTCATTACATTGACTGACTATTCGCATACCGCTGTGATTTCACGTTGGCAGAAGGTGACATCGACTGTTGGGGTGGTTTTATGAACGCTAACTTCTCATATTCCGGTTGTCACAATCGCTATGAGGAGTCGTCAAGTGTGGGTTTATTCGAATGTGTTTATGAGATTGTGGATAAAATGAAATTTGATTTTTTTCCCTCCTTTCTTTTCACTTATTGTGGGAGTCTTCTAGTGTCCAGGAGATAACTTCATTATCGAGCAGTACATTTTTCGGGCTGAGAGCTACCTTTCGTTCAGTGTCGGCTACGAAGCATAAAATTTAGGAAGCCTCTTCTGTGCAGTTAAAACTTCCTGATATCCCTGAAGCTATGAAAATTATGAAAAAACCAATTCGATCAACTCAAAACTTATGTACGTAGGAAAATGTTTTTCATTTGAAACCACCAATGTGATGTGATGAAAATGTACGGCTTGAACTTGGTTGGTATGAAGTTTGCTACATGTCGATTAGTTCTACTGCAACATAAATTGATGTTAAGCTCTGAACTTTATGAGTCATTCTGACATGCCTATAACCATCCTGCTTCGTGGCGAGTCCCAGCTCTGGAAACAGCACGTATCTGACAAATCCTACTTCATCATCATCCTGGCAACTTCTACAGTAGTCTACGTCTTTATGGAAAGCAACAATATAGTTCAATATAAATTTGTTAAAAAATGGTCTCTTTATTCTTTCAAATCCTTTTAAAGACTGATTTCCATACAATATTTGAGTTTTTACAAATATCTATTGGAAGTCTGATCCACGAGCAAGTGAATCGACGGTTTCTCCTGACGGTCCAGACCAGTGTCAGCAATTTTAGGAAGTTTTCATATTTCGTAGTGTTGACTTTTTGTTGTCACGGGCGCGTATGCAAAGTGATTCCATACCGCCTTTAATTCAAGACGTACCTCTCTTCGGTTGAGGTTCAGCAGCAGCTAGTGGTGTAAACGAGTGTAAGGGAGTTATATTTAGTAAACGAAAGTCAGAGGCCCACAAAACACTGTTTCAGCCTAACCGTAACCCTCGTGATGGCTTTAACCCCTATCGCGGGTAGAGTATTATGACGACGGAC
Source organism: Eristalinus sepulchralis (assembly GCA_944738645.1). Taxonomy (NCBI): domain Eukaryota; kingdom Metazoa; phylum Arthropoda; class Insecta; order Diptera; family Syrphidae; genus Eristalinus; species Eristalinus sepulchralis. The sequence continues at coordinate 37,524,939 of OX122882.1, read as the reverse complement.
TCAACACAATACTGTTCATCCTTCTGTATTAAGACGGATATTATAGGGATTTTACTTCGACTGAACTCGGACCCGTGGCGCATTAATTAATTGCGTCAAATCACATGCCCAAAGTACCAGATTCAATTCTTAGACTTGAAAAAGCTTCTCAAACTTTGCTGTTCGGAGTCAACAATAAATTGCAGGTACCATATCCTGGTGTTGACTTGTAGCATCATCCAATTTTGTATTCAGTATGGCGTCCACAGTAACATTATGGGTGCTACGATATTAAAGAACAGCCTCTCGAAAATACTTGCTTTTTTATGTATTTCTGTTCCATAGAACACGGCAGATAGGATCAGCCAGATTAGCCTTTACAAAGACAAGGCTACTCAATTACTTGGTGAGACTTAAGATACAGTGAACGGCAAGAGTGATTCTACGTTCAATTTTGGTACGAGGTTGACAAGATCCCTGCTCCTCCAATATTGTTCATTATTTCTCGCTTTATCGACGTTTGCTGCAAGACCCGCTTTAGACTCTTCCATTTAAAGGCAGCTTACGTCTTGATTGCTCAGTATATTCATTGAAATACGTCAATGTCCTCCTCATAGGCTAGGTTCTGAATAAAAATTTAGGAAGATCGTGTCTCTGGCGTTAGCTTGCGAGATACGCACGATCTTTTTAAGTCACATTTCCTGAAACGTTTTTTCTTACATTGAAGATCTCGGTGCTTTCGTTAACGACCTTGGGGCTAGTTCTCCTTCGTAAACTATTTAATCTGAAGAGCTTGGTGAAAATGCCAAAATAAGGCATGGCTCTGTATAGCTCATCTTTATGCACGCTGCCATATGAGAATTGAAATCGACTTATTTTGAGTCTCTTCCAGAGTGAAAATCTTCCCTGGCCCTTAACCTTAACACGAACAGTTTCAGGCGTTTACACAAATTGGCAGAGAGAATCATATATGCAGTGGTCAGTGGACTGATCAGTCGGTAGTCGTAGGAAACTCCATTCTTGTTCAACGGATGAAGGACCATGAGATTCCGACCATAATTTACAGCTGAGATGGTCCATATGCTTAAGTAGATCATTTGCCGTTGTCTTAGCAAGCTGATTCAACTTCAATATTTTCATCTTGACGGGGGCGAAATTCTTACAGATTAAGAGAAAAATACTGCCTGGCAGAGGTATTTGGTTCGTCATCGCTCTTTAACAGCCTGCAAAACTTACTTTTCCAAATTCTCGGCATTAACTGCGACTCGGCTGCAAGGAGTTCGGTTATGCCTTAGCAAGCTTTATATTCCTATACCTGTTTTACCTTTTTGGTAAAATTGTCAAACCTCTCCATCACCTCTGTCGTGCTTTTTCTTTAAGAGAAGCCGGCGTTCTTCCCTTCTTCTCTGTGAGTAGATTTCAACAACAGTTCTCGTTTTTTGATGCAGAATTGCCTAGGTCTCCTGTTTGACTGCGTGCACTTCCTTGCAACTGTTCTCAAATAAGTGGGACTTGTCTGGATAGCTTCGTAAGTCCCAGCACATCTGTGGCAACTTCTCTGATTGTTTCTTGAGAACATTTCCATTCTTCTTCTATTGTGAGTATAGACAACGTCAAACTATCAGAGAGTTGCAGGTACGTCAATCACGCTTCGTTATTCTCATCATATCTTATTTCTTACCTTGGCTACAACAAGGAAATCTGTCCCGGGGTTGCGATGTTGGTCCCTCGAAAGCTTCGGACATAGAGAGTACTGGAAGAGTGGTTGACGTAGATCGAAACGTGATTAATCTCATTGAAGGTTGATTGGAGACCATTATGTCTCTTTATGGATGTTGGGAATCGCGAAAAGATCCCGTCCCAAAAACGAATTCCACCAGTCACCGTTTCTGAATATTTTGTCTTGACAGCGTTTTTTGAGTATTCTAGAAGTTGTTTGATGTTCTTTTACGCAACTGTGAGTAAAAATCTCCTAGAACGATCTGCAGTCATAACTGTGACATTGATCGCTTGTTTTTTCTAGGACGTTCTTCTCCTCTATCACAACCGTCTGATTTGTGATGCGATTTTAGCCGTGCATGAGTTTACCTCGAGCAACAAATCCACGATTGAATCAGCACTTATCCTCTCCTTTCTCTCCTTGTAGGAACGGCTGTGGAGCATGCTGCAATAATGACTGTAAATGCAATAACAGAAACTGTTTGAATGCAAGTCTGCTGTATGAGATTTTTTTGATCCAGTCTTATCATAACTCATTATATATCTTTTGCGTAACTTCTTCAATTTGTTTAATGTCTAAGCCAAATGAAACTAATTCCTTTTTTGCATGTGCTTCTCGAATGTTGTATGAATTGAGTTAAAGGTGCCCATAGGTAACTAGTCTGTAGGCTTACATAAATGATGACAACTGTCTCAATTAAATTAACAGACTGAACCTCACATTAGAGCGAAATCCCCCTAAAATATCCTACACAAAGCACACGTAATTTGCGTCATTGAAAATCTTACCTATCCCCTAGCCAAACAAAAATATTTTCATTAACTTAATTTAATTATCAGCCCTACTAAATTAAATAGAATACCATAATTTTGTGTTCGGCGATATCTGAACTGCGAATCAAATTGCCAAGACCCCGAATGAAATACATGGGCAAGTAATTAGCGAGTTTGGCTTTTGGCAATTTATTCGGTTAACACGGCTGATTTTTGATTGGTGATACCGCCCCACGTTCACAATGAACTTGAGAGTGTTTGTACTAAAATTAATCAAACGGCAACCGTTCGCATCCATGCATTCCCTTTCATCCTAATGGGTTTTAATTCTATATAATTAGCTGCTGCCTCTAATTTAATTTTTTTTGAATACCCATGTCTAACGCGAAACATGTGGAATATTTTATTATTCTTTCGAATCGTTGTGTTAATTCTTTTGACGTGCATGTGACGAATTTGACTGAAAGCGTGCAATTCAGTAAAAACATGTTTTCAAAGGTTAGACTGACAGGAATTTGGACTATGCGGAATGCAGTCTAACGAGAACTGTACGAAGGGCTACAAATTCTGGAAACGTATATTCTGGTTCTTTCTATTACTCAATCGCTCTCTAAGGTTTCCATGAGTTCGTACCCGAACTTTATGAAGTGCGAAATTTTGTTCATCGCCATTTTATGTTGAATAAATTGAGTTCGGTAGAAATGGCATCACATCCACCCAAACAGAAGGCCTGCAAGGAAAATGCTGCATCGAACGGAAAGAATGGCTTCTTAGAGGGTACCAAAGAGCATGTGAAGCGCACTGTCAAGGAGATGAACGGATGCTATGACAGGAAGTGCGAAAATTTTACCAGAAAGTAAATCAAGTGTTCGGTAGTCAAAATGTGTGGGTAGACAAAATGTGGAAGAGACACAAGCTATGCTGAGAATTTAAAAGTTTCTCCTAAACGGCGATGACGACCCAAATACCGCTATAAGACAGAACATGCTAATCAGTTTGGTAAAAGATGAAGACCTCCTTATTTAAATGTGGCCAGCATGGAGAATGGAGTTAAACAAAGCTTCTGGAGTTAACAAACTACCCAAAGGGCTTACAAACACCGGCTCAATTGTAAGACTTAGTTGAAGGTAAGAACGTCCGTTGAGTGGACTCTGGGTATCACTGGTTCAATCCACATACAGTGAGACCCCTACGACTGTGCCAACTGAAACCAACACACAAGGTGGCCTATGATATCTATGGTCGAACTATACGAAGCCCTATCTAGTTTTGGCAATCTTACCAAACTTTTTTTTTTTGAATCATTCTTGAAAATGTCGTACGATGCACCAGAAACACAATCTTCCAAAAGTTCTTTCAAAATGTAGCTTACGAGGATGATATTCACTTAATTGAGCGAATACAGTGGCTGAAATGGGTTCTGCAGCGAACGCGACAAAAAGGGTAAATGCTGTCTTCAAGAAAGAATGCGCCACATCAACATATCGGACTGAGTGTCACAATGAGAAGCACAAACTCTGAAGTGGTCAAAGACTTCACCAACTCGGTCCTGCAACAAAAATGAATAGCAACATCAGCATAAGAACCAAGTGTAGGATAACTTTTGCTTTGGAAAGAGAGTAACGAAGCTCTCTGTCGAAAAACAAAGCTGGCTTTTTAGAACAGCTTGATGATCCTTTCCCCGCTTAATGGCACAGAAACCTGATCTGATCGCCTAGAACGGCAATATTTCTAGGCGATGTAGATCAAGTGACTAATGTTGCTCCAGGCAGAAGACCTTTTCAATATAGAGCGCCGGCGTCACCGGCGTAACCGGCACACACGAGGAAATGGACCTGAATCAACTTGGTGTGCAGCGAAATTAGAGGAACCTGGCAAGAGAACTTACCAGCTGAAGAGGCTTGTTGGTTGAGGTCCAGATTCACCCCGGACTATAGCGACAAGCTAAAGAAAGGATAAAAGGACCAGTAATCGTTCTTCTTCCTGCACGTAGTCATTATAGATTACACCTTGTGAATCCCAGAAGACGGTAGTCATTACGTTTCTGACTGATAGCACATTCTACGTCTTCTCCTTAGCAGCGTTAACAACTATTTGATGGTCTCTTCTGTGCACCAGTGGACTTATGTCTTTTTCGACGTTCACGATGCGGCACAGAAACTGCCTTAAATTGCTTTTAAATAGCGTCAACACTGCTCTAAAGTCGTCTCGTGGATATGCGAAAAAACGCGCAAGTAATAGCGCTCTTACACCTTTCCCAATATTTCATGTTGGATATGACATTTATGATCACTATTGCCTCAATCAACTCAGTCAACACGAGATTTTCGTCACGACAGCCGTTTTCGGGCCACCTAGGTGTGAATCATCAAAAAAAAAGTGAGATCACCAAACTTGCGAAACTTGTCAAACCAATTTTTGACGTTCGTCATTGAAGGAAAAGAGACACTGTACACTGTTCAAGGGCTTCAAGCGTTCCAAAGACAGGAATACGATATTTGCTCTTTTTTCCATATTTCTAAAATTCCCTCCGCTTGCACACCATGTGTGGCGCATAGTGAGTGAATTTATCGTGTAATAGTGGCGCCCAACAGTAAAAAATTTTTTAAAATTCATCAAGCAACAATTGCCATCGTTTATGAACACCCACTGCGAAGACAAGGCATAAAACTGGAAGATTAGGCCCAAAACTGACAAACTTGCAAATACCGATTTCCACACATTGTAATTTTAAAAATAACAAGACTCCCTCCATCAGTTATAGCCAAAGCTCTCTTCTATTGTTTTCAGTCACTTTCGTTTACACTTTCAAATGACTACAGCAGAATGTGATCCAGTCGAAATCACTTTTAACGCGCACATAAGCCAAAGCTTTACACTTAGTCAACTCTGCTCACTTTCATTTCAGGTCAATGACAAGGACGTTCTCGGCCTCCGCATTTCCGATATAGCCAAATTAGTGAAATCCGAGCCCAACGACAGTGTGTCCCTCCTCCTGTGGAGTGCTGGATGCGACACAAAATGTAATCCAGAGGTACGTGTGCGCTTCTAATTCCCAACACCCCCACCCGCCCTCTATTGCTCACATGTAAACGTTTCATCTGCTCCATGTCAATCCCCCCATCTGTCCAAATGGCCCAATCTACGATCACATACTATATTACGAGTTTCCTTTTGCAGAGCTTATGTTGCGGACCAATGCCGTTGAATTTGGAGCGTCTCTCGGCATGCACACAAACAATACTGTCAATAATCGAATGCCCTGTTTGCCTGGACACCATTGCGCCGCCGGTGCTGCAGTGCCAGAACGGGCATATCCTGTGCGTGAAATGCCGCATCCTCTCGCACACTTGCCCGGTGTGCCGGCAGCGCTTCTATCCGGGACGATCGTTAATAGCCGAGCAGATTTACAATACCATCACGGAGACATTTAATTTACGCCACCAGGACAAATTGCGAGAGAGACTCTTCGGAGCCAAGTACAAAAGGTCGACAAAGGACAGCGAGCAGCAGCAACAGAACAACGGCCAGAAGCATTCGCATGAAGTCAATAAATTTGCATCCCACCACCACCCACCCTTGCCGACGAATAAATTTCTGGCCAAATTGTTGGGCAAGGCCTGTTCCATGGATAACCTGAGCACTAGTTCGTCCCGACCACCAGCGGCTCTATTGTCCATGAAAAACGCAACAAATCAGCCCACGACTGGATCGACTGCTGGAGAAAACGCCAACGAGGATGACATCGTCGACGACAATTTCGATGAACAATCGAAGCCGGGCAACCTCTTCACTGCCTCCTATCGAGAAGGAGCGGCCATCGCCGGTTCAAAGCATCTCTCGGTTTCTGCGTACGATTTATCGAAAAAAGACACCGACGGGCAAGAAACCGTAGATGGACATCCTCCTATGAACCGCCTCCAGTATATTCGGTCCAAGCGCAACTCTGTTCATTCGCACAGCCCAGTCGTCCTTGTCCCGACGACTACGCCGCCATCCTCGCCAAAAATTGGCCTCGATAAGCGCAGACCGTGCGCCTCACTGAACACCTCTATGGAGTGTGTTGCCAGTGCCATTCACAGGGACGGCATCAATGGACTTCAACAAACTGCGGCCATGTGTCCAGCCATACCCAGGATACAGGTATCGTGCTGCCCGGGCGAGCAATCCGAAGATGATGTCTTTTTTCTGTGTCCCTCCGGCTGCGGCAGTAGATTCTCTGGTGAGTGGCCGACCGCCTGCATCGTGACAAAAAACTGAAAGCGTATCAATTAATATTCTCATTTGGCGTTGTAGGATCAACGCTACAGCAGCACGTCAAAGTGGATCACTGTGCGCCAATTCTCTGCTATGGCAACTCGAGAGCCGAGGTCTCTTTGCCTTTGAGGGCACCTCTCGACAGAGCGTCAGTGCTTCTGATGTGTGACGGCAAGGATTTCTGGATAAAATTAAGGACGCATAGGTAATGAATTTTGCTCTTTGATTACATTAGTCTACTTATGTACTTTCTCCTCCAACGCCCCCACCCGACGGTTGAGTGGGTGGAATGGGGACGATTTTGCACTCAAGTTCTCTCGGATTACTGAATGAGTTCTTTCTGCTTTTCTCATCCTTTGTGTGCGGCTCACAGGAACGGAAGCATCACCGCCGCAGCGCTTCTTCAAGGATCCGAAGATGAAAGTTCAAATTTTATAATGGAAACTCGATTAAGGAATGATAGCGCCGAAGATTATGATAACCACACCAAGAGCGGCCTGGCAGTCATCGCTGACGCTGACTACGACGGAGTACTCGAACGGGAGCTGGTAACGAGGTCGATTGTTCGTTCGATGATGGTGTCAACATGGGAGGCGACCTCCTCGTCCTTGTCGTCATCGCTTTCGGCTCCTGGTGGCACGGACAGATCCATCGGCATGCTGTATAGTCGGGAGAGTATTCGAATGACTTTTGGCGAAGCGACTGATTATCGCAATCTGTTTTTGCAAATTTCCATTAAGGAACGTATGCCGAGGGAGTGCACGTCGACGGAGGAGAAAGATGACACCTCTCTTGTTGTTCGACACTGAACACACTGTTGAAGGGGGTGTGTACCGAGTGAGAGACAGAAGTGTCTGTCGAGGTAATCGTAATGGAATTTCAGAAATGTCAGCTGTTCACACCTCAGTCACTCTCTGTTCAGCAGAGATGTTGTTGATTTCATTGCTTACGGAGGTAATATGAAACCGAAAGAGTAGCATTAAGTAGGGTAAACAGTGTGACGGCAATTGTTGACACAAATAGAGAGTTGTTTTGCAAAAAAAAAAAACAGGTTTACGTTTGAATTTTTGTGGGGAGAAGGTTCCGCGAGAGTGGGGTTGATCAAAGATGAGTTGTGCGATGTCTGCTGATGATGCGCAATTCAATTGACTGATCATTTGATGCGACACTGAATTTGAAGAACTTGTGTCCCCCCCGGGTAGACGGAAATCTTTAACAAGGCTTTATGGCTAACGTTCGTCTGTAGAAGTGTTCGACTTTTACTCACTTAAACCATCTCCCTTTAGATCATATGATCGGATACAACAAAGTAAGGCACCTATCGTTTATTTTTGAACACGTTTGGCACGGAACTCTCCAATGAAAGTACCTGCTAACGCCGCAACAATGGACGGGTGTAGACTATCGCAAGAGATTAATGGGCTTGGTTCCTTGAAATCGGCTCGTTTTCAACTCCGAACCTATGGGACAACGTATTAGATGACGCCCACAGAACCGATGAGGCACACAAGTGAAGAAGAACCTCAAGCCAGATAAAGTGAGAAATTGGAGGCAGTTCGCTTAAGATCATCCCAACTAGAGAGGCTTGTCAGTTGCTGCCCCAAGTCACCCCGGACTGATGCACCGCATAAAGAAAAAAAAAGGACTTCCTTCTCTGCCTATACTCAGTTAAACAAAAACTTAACGAATGGAAACTTGTTGAATTGAGACCACCCCTCACTCCAGCTCACTTTTCATCAAGAGTCTCAACACTTGCTTCATTAAGTGGCCCCCAACGACTGGTAGCCCAAGCCGAAATTTGTTGTGCTGACAATTTGTCATAACGGTGTCATGTTCCTGTCAAACAGTGCTCCAACACAGAACGGCGAAAATCCAGTCATGTTTTCATAATTAATCAATTCATCCCCCAACCATCAGCCATACCTTCAAAACCCGCCCGTATGATAACTATCTACGTCAGCTCCACCCTCAGACAGAGCACAAGACTAATTAAAATAAATCATATGCTGTTTACACACTAGACGACATGCTCTTCTTGCGGTAAATCAACCCCTCTCCTTCAAAGCGTTGAACAACAGCAATTAACGATGCCATCCACACTTAGCACGCGCCCGGTGGGCGGCAGGCGATATGAAAGATATGCACCAACCGGAGCGGAGCAAGCTGAGTATTTGTCAACTGGTCACAGGACAAATGCTAGGAGCTTCCTAATTTCGCCCCGGATGCCCAGACATTGATCAAAAAATTGCAGAAAACTCAAGTTGAAATAGTTGCAATATCGCCCTCAGCGCCTGTCGTAAAACTCGTCCTTATGCATTCTCGGAATTTCTACATAGCCCCACCCCACACTCAACCCGCTCAGCTTCACGTCGCCGACCACTTTTTCGTTTGACTTTTGTCCAATGACCGGGTTGACGGCTATGACAACGATACCAGCACGTCCCGTGTGTGTGAGCGCAATTCTTGTGTGCATTCAGCGAACAAATTGCCCCCAACCGCCCATAAATTCTCGAGCATTGTTATAAATCAAGACGATGAACTTCTTGCAGCTATCACGTTGAGCTTTAACCACTTTTTCACTCTTCCGCAGGCGACAGTCACGAGTGTGTGGCCAAGAAAAAGTCGAAAGGAGGGCTCGCAGCTCGCTGGCCAGGGATGATGGACGGTAATCTGGCCTTTCGTTTCCGCAACCCGATGAAGTTATACCATGTCTATGATGAAATGCACAATGCACAATGAACTCGAACGAGTTGCATTCCGAGAGGTTGGACAAGCAGCTGAGTGAGTGATTCCTTATCACGGGAATCGTTGACAAATGATTGAGTCGCGAAAAGTCAAAGTTTTTGTACGTGGACCTTAATTTCCGAACTTCCCCGTGGTTGTACGATGGATTCGGGTTTCAAAGGAGTGAAAGAGAGAGAGAGAGGGGACGCTTGGGAATACATATCGGTTTATTATCGTAAATGCTTCGACACGAATACAACTACAAAAATATGTTTAGAAAAATGTACACTCTATTTAAAGCTAGTTGGCAGAAGCCCTTTCTTTGTGTCCTTACAGGACATTCGAAGACAGTTGAACAAGCGCTTACCCTATGTGGATAAGAGCGGCTTAAAGTCTAAAATCTTAGTCTAGATAAAAAATGCGGGAGTGCCCCGCTTAACGTAAACCATGCTTAGTCTAGGCGTCAAAAAGTTGTTTTTTTTTTTTTGGAAATGACTGCGTCCTTATGTACAGGCTGCTGGAAGAGGCGGACTTGAATTGCACGTGGATTAGAATGAAAGGAAGAGCAACAGCAGGGAAAATGTCACACATCAGATCCCTGGACGGACAGCGCGATTGCAATCGTTTAGAGGAAGCTGTTCAGGTAGTCCATGTCAAAGTTGGCATCGAGATCGGTGTCATCGTCGTCCGCTCCAATGATGTTGCCCGTGGTGGTGCTGTGGTCGCCGTTGGCATCGACGTAGTCGAATGTGTCGGACAGGAGCTTCTTGACATATTCAAATGAGACGAATTCATTACAATCGATGTCGATAACATCGCTGCCGGTCGATGGGTTTTCGGGCGCGATGGGGGACGATGAGTTCCCAATGGCGGGCAGAGGGCTACTGGCGTCGATGTCGGTCGGGTACATCCTGACGTAAGCCGATTCCAGTTGGCATCCATCAATAGAATGCTCGTTCTGATTACTTTCGATTGTCACTATGCAATTAGACAGCTCATTAAAGTTCATTGAATTGCTGTCGCTGGTTGGGAGCGGCACCGGCGCTGGCTGGGACTCAATGGTCGCGGTCGGTGTTGATGTGGACGGCGGTGACGGTGACGATGTGAATGATATATGTGCGATTGGCGTGCTATCGTAGTGCTGATGTTCCTCTGGATGATGGCTGTAGGGTTGATGTAATTTAATGTTCCCAAGCGCGTAATGCTCGCTAATGGCCGTTGCATAATCGCTGCGGCTATGGTCATTGTTGGCGAACGCAGAGTCGGCGGCGGTTTTAGTGGATCCGACTGGGGCGGACCTAGTGGTAAATGATTTGTTATTCTTGTCCACGGCGAATGCATCCTCGAAAACCAGGTAATCACTTTGGAAAAAGTCGTCCGGCTCCTGCAACGGGTGCAGGACCTGATTATGGCGATGATGTGAATGCTGGTTCTGTTGCTGTGGGTGCTCCTGTTGGGGCGGCTGTTGATGGTGGTCGTGATGATGACTGAAATGATTTTGGTAATACGCGGACTGTTGTTGTTGGTGTAGCTGGTGCTGATTACTAGAGGACTTATTGTATTGAATGTTTGATGAGATCATTGGTGCGGTGACTGTGGAATCTGTGTTGTGTGCGGCGGTGGATGATTGTGTCGACGTTGTTGTCGTCAGGACTTTGGAGAGAATGCCAGCAGGGCCCGCTGGCAGCGATGACTCCGAGTGGCGACGTATTTTCGACTGAAGCCGTGCTGAGGTGGCGGTTATTGAATTATTTATGGACGCGCTGGAGGACTTTCGTCTGCCATTTATGTTGCCATTACGGAGCGAGTGATTTTTTACGTGCTTTCGCAGACTGGAGGGATCCGTGTAGCGCTTGGTACATCCGGCAATTTGACAGGCATACGGTTTCTGTAATGGCAGATGGGAACTTTCATTGAAATTTATGGACTTTTTATTGATTTATTATGGGAAAGGATTTAGAAAGCGATAGGAGAATGAATGTTTGCACGCTGAAATAATTGGTCAGAGGCGGAAATGAATGACGATTCACCGGGGATAAGCGTGAGTTAGTGACGGGAAGTGGGCAAAACGGCGGCGCGCGTTATTAACCAAAAAGCCAATCCCAGATATTGCGAAAGTAATTTCGCTCACCAGTCATGGGGTGTCTCTTAGCGAAACCGGAAAACTATGTGACGGCGCCCAATTTGTCTTCCCACAGTCCACTTCCACAATAATAATTTTATGCAGCGTGAAATGGAAACGAGAACCATGACCAGCGTCATTTCTGTGTTTTCCCCCCATCTCGACAAGTGTGCAAGCTTCGCTTCGCTTCCCTTCCGCCTGTCGACGTCCTTTTTGCAATGCCAACGATTACACGACTGATTTATTATGGGGAACATGTGGCTGAAGTGCCACATGACGACACATATTTACAACGCATCCTCAGCCCTATCGTGGTCGTCGAACCATAGCGCGCACGTCACTTGAATAGAGCGGACAGCTGGACACCTACCAGTGAACATGTGCGAACACTGAGTTCAAGGACTTTTCGGGGGGATATGAATGAGGGGTATGAAATGCAGTAACACTTACCGTATCGTAATGCGTCCTTTGATGTTTCGCCCGATCAGAGCTGTTGCTGAATGCCTTCAGGCATCCCTTGTACTGGCAACCGTACGGTCGCTCGCCAGTATGTGAGCGCTGATGAATTTTTAAATTTTCCAAACGCGAGAACGCCTTATTGCAACCGGAAAACTGAAATGACAGAAAAGACACACAAACACGTCAAGTTTTACCATCAAGTCATAAGTGCAGGGGGCGGGGGTGGTTTTGAGGGATGCTCTAATATCTGGTAATTGAAAGAACTTCAGTTTTAATAAGCAAACTACGGATGCGACTGCAAAGTGAGTAAGTATCTGACTGCGACAGAGAACAAGAATCTCTCCCCGCTGAATGTGCCTGGAAAGGTGGAAGGGCAACATTCACAGACCCTTTAATGAGAGATCCCATTCACTGCCTGGATGTTTTCTTTTTTTTCATGATATTTCATTTTTTCATTTTGCTCTGAACTCTGCCTGCACTTTTTTGCCCTCGTCCTCATCCGTCGCACTGCTGAACGAAGAAATTGTTCGAATTCCCGCTGGTGAAGGATCTCCTCTGCTTGTCTCGAATTAAATCTCCATTGCAATGCATTTGAGGTTGTTACTTTTAATGTCTTTTGGAAGGAAGGCAGACCGTCGATGATGTTTTGAAAGTGTGCGCCTCCCCTTCGTCGTTCCGTCCTCTCCAGCACTGAAGAGCGGAGAGTAAAGAGCACGTCCTTTTTTCCACAAATATGCTTGAGTCATCATTGAATTGCGAGGCTAGCTCTCTAATCAAATCATACTTTCATTTTAGTTGAAGTACGCTGTAAGCAAAACAATTGCGAATTTTGCTCGCCTCGTTTGCTGGATTCTTTATTTCTGGTTTCTTGTCGCTTTTTTTATGAATTGACAGACTAACCTACTAATTTTCTTAGTAATTAGCATATTTATGGAGATGCAATTGAAGGAATGGAAAAAACGAGAAAATAAACATCAGGATAGCAGTGACTGTTGCTGGGTATCTCTGGGGGGTGGGGGTGGAAAATGTGAGAATTACTCACTCGGACTTGTAATTAACGCTAAAGGATACTCCTGGATGGAAGAATTGTTTGAATTTGTTGATGTCGGAGTAATTAAAAATATTGTCGAATGGAAGAGGAGTGTGGAGGGGGGGCATTGTTTGTGCAATTATCATAAAATGAAAGAATGTAATATTTAAGGCGGCGGAGTCGTTCTATAGCCGCGAATTGCCTTGGAGCTCTATTGTGATGATGTCATCAACCTTTAAATTGTGGTTTTGCAGTGCAGATCTATACAACATTGCTTTTCGAATTTATATAGAAATGAAAAAAGAAATTATTGATTCTTCAATTCAGTCCGTCTCAAATTTGTCCCAACGGATGCAATAGGTGCACTTATGTCCACGTTTTTCTCCCAACTTCCAAGGCATGCTTCAAAGTACTCTTACGCTATGCCATTCCTTTCCAGTTTCAGTTCAGTTGAGTTCTGACCACGTCTCGTCTTCAACGATTTCTCGACACTCATCGAATATTTTGTACCACTCACATCGGAATCTTGTCTCCCTGAATCAGGGGAGATAAGGAAACCAAACGTCCGTATGACGTTGTGTGTGGAATAGTAGTTCCAAAGATTTTTTGAATCGAACGCAGGTCAAAGACCGACTTGCACTTACTTCCGTCGAAATGTCAAGTACCCAAGTGTGGTTATTGCTAAATGATCTAAGAGTGATTATACAAAATAATTCCTTTAATTCGTTGCTGAACCTGATTCGGTTTAAACTCTTCTATTTTTTCGAATGATTTTAGAGACTATAAACGACAAGCTGCTTACAAAACGACACGTATCTTGAACACAAATGAATATTTTGACGTGAAATTCAGCACGAAAAACATTTGTTCGCTATTGGGACCACAAAGCAAGCTTCAATTCAAATTTTGTAAAAGGAATTGCTGTTCAATTAGTTTCTGAATCTAACTCATGCGTCTCCAACTGTTTTGTGTAGTAAGGTGACGTTTTCCTAGTGTCTGTCTATATGCGGTGTTTCTTCGTAGAGATACAGAACACTATTTAAAATGGAACCCATTTTGTCAACTGTCAAGCGACTTATTTTTAATTTTATTTGACATTTCAACATGAATAGACCCACGCCTGAATAATATTTTCTAATTTTACAAACTTGGCCAAAAACAAGATTCCCATTGATCCCAATTTTCGTAAGCGTAAGTAAATCATAAATTTTGTGCACGGATGAAGCTCAATTCTGATTGAATAGGTACGCCGAAAAACAAAACTGCCTTATTTAGCGTAATGACAACCCTGCAGGATATGTTGAGACAACATTACATCCAAAAAAGGCTGACTGTTGGTGTGTTTAGTTGGTTAACAATTGAAATTATTGGCCCACACTTGTTTAAAACCAATGCAGGCCAGTTACAGTCAATGGTGACCGCTACACAGGCATGACGACTGACTCATTATTTGAACAACCATGGTGTGCAGGAGTTGTGGTTTTAACAAGACGGCGCAACATGTCATACGGTTCGTTCACAGCTCGCGTTTGGTAACCGCATAGTTTCACCTTGCGGACTCGTGAGTTTGCCTCTAAAGTCGTGCGATTTAACGCCGCTTGACTATTTTCGGCAGATATGCTCGAAACGAATGACCGCTTGGAGGCTAATATTCGCCGCATATCAGATTTTAAAAAGGGAAATAGTTTTTGAACGCGTATTATGATTGGGCCCCTTAAGTCAAACTGCGATTTTGTTTTATATCCTTCAAGATGTCCTTCAAGATGTAGTCGTTTAAAGACGTAGGAATCTAAAATCGGAGATACACAGTATTGAAGCAGTTGTACATTTGAATTAAAAATTCATCAAACAGAATTTTTTAATTGAGAAAGCCATACTTGAGGCGCCAAAGTCCTCCTGTCCCCAAGATTTTCCCGTAGTTTCCTTTATTTGCGAGCCGGCTGTTTAAATTGTTGCATTTTTATCTAATAAATCAATACAAGCAATTGAGTGGCGCTAAAGGCCACAAAGGATCAGTGCTTCTTGTCCCATTAACTACTCGTGTTGCGGGTGCTCTCGCAACTTACAGCTTTTTGCCGACTCCGAACGGCGAGATTAGGGAAACTTTTCATAGACAATTAGTATTCTTTGAATGTTAGAGTTCACAAGGGTTCAGAAATGCTTCTTTTTCGCAATTACTCGTATTCTGCGTGATTGGGACCCGTAGTTTTTTTTATTGACTTGGAAGGACGTGGGACAGGACATTCAATCACAATTAGTAATTTTTAAATGTTTCCAGCAATTCGAAAGAGGTGGTATCGTAAAAAAATTCGAGGTACTCATTCCAGAAATCAGAACTGAGATACTCGGACTGTGTCGAGGCACAAATTTGCGTGAGGCTTATGTCAAAATTCGTCTTTATTTATAATTAAATACAATTGTCTCGTATGCAGGAGAGGGCAGTAGTTAACCTAAACTTTAATTTAAAAACCAAAAGAACTTTTCAGGCCGTCTTTTGAAGAAGCAAAAGAAAAACTACCGTTGCGTTTTCTGATACGAAATACAATTATTGTAACAGATGTCCCAAAAGATGAACTTAACTAAAAAAAAGTATTCACAATGATGGAAATTAGTATGGATGTTAATTCCCACTTTTATTTCGAATTAAATCAAATCGAAAGATGTGTGGAAAATAATTGTCTCGTGTTGGAAAATGTTTGTACACAGTTCTGCCTTTGATTTAAGCAGTTTTTGAAAAGCCCAAAAAGACAAAATTTTTCTGAGAAAAAAAAAGCCATTCATCACATGTTTTCAAGTTGCCAAGTCGCATAACCGAAAAAAATTTAAACGAAAAAAAAAACACCAACCAAAAAGCAAGTCTTAATCCAGTTCTTGAAACCCAACCACCAACTTCAAGTCAAACTTTAAGAGAAATAATATCCTTCCTCACAGCTTCCCAATTTCAATTAGCAATCAATTTCGAACAGCATACCTGAAGGAGAATTGTAACAAAAGGACACAAGAGAAATAAAAAAGATGAAGACGAATAAAGGCTGCAACTCACCGGACATTTATTCGGTTTCTCCCCACTGTGGACTCGCATGTGTATTAGCAGCTTGTATCTGGCATTAAATGGCTTATACCTCCTCGGACAGTCCACCCAGAAGCAGGAGAAGTCCTCGCCCTTCTTTACATCCACATGTCGCTTCTCGATGTGCGCCACAAACTCTTCTTGATTGGGAAACACCTCATTGCAATCGGTCCATTGGCATTCCAACTGATTCACTGACGATTGCCCATCGTCCATTGGCAGAATGGTTTGCGTTCTGGTCGCTGCCGTAATGGCTGAGTTGTAGGGCGTTTCTTGAATTTCCATAAACACTGAGTCGTCGTCATCATCAATATCTCCTACGTCGGTGCCGTGGTTAACATCATCGGTATCGTCATCCTCGTCGACGTCATTATCATCGTGGCATATAGCTGGAATACCACACACACCTCCTCGGGGAGAGGTATTATTGTCATCACATTCGATTGCTGCATTGTTATCGAAGTCTGGGGCTGTTATTGAGGACGAGGAGAACGAGGCAATGACAACCTCACCCAGTTCGTCGGTTCCGTCCTCGTCCTCGCCCTTGATTTCTTCGATTGTCCAAATGTCCTTATGCTCCCGATTTGGTTTCTCGTGCATCATCAGCTCACTGCTATTGTAGTTCTCCGGCAGGTGTTCATAGGAATCGTTGCACTCGTCGCTTTTCGGACTGCAGTCCTGGTGCTGGTGTGGCGATGTCACTTCGTCGTAAGCCATCGTGTCCACGTGCAGCTCTTGGCGCGGCGAGCAGGGCATGGTCCGGGGCGTCGATGAGTACTTTACCGTTGATGCGAACGTGCCGATGCCGCTCATCGATGGCAATTTGGTGTACGACTGCAGAATAAATTTATCGGAAGCGCAATTTTCCAGCTTGGCTCGGCTCTCGTCTTCGCTTGAGCCGCAGGAAGGTTCGTCCTTTAGCCTGACACAGTCGAGTGCCGACGCCTGGAAACTAAGATTTGAGTGATCGACCTGGTGTTGGTTGAATTCGTAGGCGAAGTCCGAGTGGTGTGTGCAGGAAGATGTGGCGTTGTTGGCGATTTTCGGGGACGTTGCCGGAGCTGGGCAACTGTCACGCAACTTGAATGTCATCCAAGGATCCATTAGCTGTGGCGACGAGCACGGAGACTGATTCTTTGACTGGCAATTGATTTCGTCGTAGTTGAAGTATTCGATGTCAAAGTTCAGAGATGCCCTCGTGGAGGTGGACCCTGAGTTGGGCTGCGCTTCCGTGTAGTGGCATGTCTTGGACAATCGCTCAATGTCCTCGGGCTCAAAGCGAAACACTTCCTCTCGGAAGGCGATGTCGCTTGTGTGGTACCCGGAGCCGGGTGTGCAAGTTTCGCTGAATACGGAGTTTGGAGTTTCGGCGCAAGACGTGAATGGGTCCGCAAAGTCCGAGTACGGGCTTGCAAAGGTTTTCATGTCCAGACTGGTTACGAATTCTGAATTGTGCAGCGGGTACATGGAACTGTTGTTGCCGCTGTAGTGAAAGCCAGTGTACGGAGACGTGGGTGTGAGAATATTGGTCGTCTGCGTTGGCGGCGGCGCAACTGGTGACTGAACCGTCGTCGTTGACGGCTGTCCAAACATTTTTTCGCAAACTGAGAGGGAATGTAGCCTTTATGATCACACAAGAAGACTTTAACTTGATTACGCGCGAAATTAGAGACTAAGGCAAGTGACGATCACTCGGCGGCGGTGTCATGTCAATGATTAACAAGAGTCTGAATGGGATGATCTGCATCCGCAGAATACACACGCGCAAGACAAGCGTACGACGTCCGCCCGTCCGAGTTGCGAGACAAGAAACACAAGATCAGCGAAAATACGAACAAATTTTGAAGAAAATATCGCGCGGGAAAACCCTATGACTCAAGAAGTCATCTATTTTGGGGAGCACGTTAATTGATGTATCTTTCTATCCGTTGGAAGCACTCCACTACTAGGCCGGGATCCAAGAGTCTTATCCTCTTTCGCAGAAACAAAACAAGACGAAACACACTAAACTGTGCGTTGTACTTATTTTTGAACTTATGTGTCACACCACAGATCGCAACGGCACAGCACACTTCGCTCACAGTATCTCCTACGAGGCTAACTAGAGCGTCTTAGGATTGCAGCTGAGGTTGAGGGTGCGTTGTTGTACGCACAGCAGTTGTACTTATAATAAACTATACGACATGATGATGCACAGTATTTAAACTGATGAGGAAGATACTTTTCGTCTTCATCTTCGAAAACCCAGAGAATATACAAAAAAAAAACCAACAACCATCACACATACACACACAGAACCTACATCCAACTTAAACGATGCGAGTGGAGAGGCGAAGGAGAAGAGATTCTTGAAAACGGGCATTTTCGTGGTTGGATTTTCCGTTTCGGTGGATCGCTCTGAATATGTGAATCGTTCAAGGAGCACATATGGCGCAAGTGTGTTGGACCGAGCATATTTTCAGTGCGCTACGGTGTTCGCAATTCAGATACAAAGACAAAAAACAAAACACAAAAAAATAGTTCTTGAAGTAGTTGCAGACAGTTACACTGTTCGGGTTATTTTTCGTGTTCTTGTTTTTTGGAAGGAAAAGAGCCTTGAGGTTAGAGGAGATCGAGCGCATAGGTTTTTCCTTTAGTTTTAGTTTTTCTTGTTCGTTCTTCTCCACACATTAGCCGATGCCGAGGCTGGTGAAGTTTGTTTTGTTGTCGTTGGCTATTTTTAATGTCGTTTAATTGGGAGCGACAATGTGTTTTTAATTTAGTGTTAAATGCGCATCTTCGAGGATTGATTTGCGTGAGATGTGATGCGTTTTGATTATGTTTATGGCCCCAGAACTTTTCTTTGGCGAAATATATATTTGCAACGGAAGGCAAACTGGACTTTTTGAGAAATCAAATGTAACCCACCCTACCACGTTGACGTCCCCTAAAGCATCTTAAATTTAGTTAAATATTGTAATCGAATTAATCACATCTGACAAAAAAAGGGAATCCTTTCTCTATCATGCATCTATCCACCGCAAATTGACTAACGTGCCGACCACAATGATTTTAAATCTAACCACGGCAACCACCACGCCCGTTCAACGCACAAGTGTACTATTAATTATCGATCTAATTTGTTTACAGGCTTCAGAAACAAAATTTAATTTACCGTACTCACCCCTGCCGGTGCGGAAATCCCTGCAACAGCGCCACAAGGTAAACGCAAATAAAATATTTATCAACTTCAATTAGGAGCGCGAGAGATGGATGCGGTTCTCCTCTCCCTCCCCACCCATGTTCCATTTAAATTAAAAATTCATTTACACCTCTAATCGGGCCGCCCCTTGTTCCATACAACCACCCGCCCACACACACACGTGATCATAAGCGCGCCCAACGCTCAACAATTTGTCACTCATTGTTTTTGAAAAATTTTCGTCTCCAACACAGACTGTGCACGTTCACAAACATGCACAAGTGCTGTGGACGGCGTCCCAAATCTAAGCGGACCCGTCATGGCACACATCGTTTCGCACCTCATAACAACAGTGTTTATTTCCCAAGCGGTCCCATCCACTAAAAATGTCATGACACGCAGCGGTGCATCGCGTAAAATCAAATAAAATTGTTTCACGCCACCGTCGCATCATCATCGTCGGCATCGTCAGCGCCTTGCTTTAATTAAACAAACTGAAGGCGGATGATGACGATTTCCCCGATCCCCGTCGTCATTATGTAAACAATCAACCCCCGTTGCCGAAATCTCTTCTAAGGCCCGGAGCGCAGCCGGGTTGTGTTCATCAATTTATTTGATTGATTTGATGCTCATCGAGTGTAATCACAACGCCACTGCCGCGGTGGGCGTTCCCGCCTTTAGGCAGATGTCACTGTTGCGCCTGATAATATTCGCGTGGCATTTGAATTCCCATTGTGACGGTCACATTCGCATTCTCATAAACTCGAAGCACATGCACATTCCTGTTGTGATGACTTGAATACGTGCACCTTACGTAACAGATGTGAATCATGCGGAAGTGTTTTGGAGTGAATATCCTTTAATTAGAGATTTCTACCGATCGTAGCAGCACATGTGCAGGAGGAAGCATCAATCTCATGAATGAGTCACAGTCCCTTTAAAGAACCAATTTCGAAGTGAGAATCACTAGGATTGGCGCGCTCCAGCGTCCCACATTGGCAAGTGCCCAAAAATCCAAGTGGCAAGTGGCTAACGTCGCTCGACAACTCGACTGGCACAGTATGTGATTCGTGCTTGATTTATGCTTCTTTCTGAGATGGATTATTTTTCTGTTGACTCACAAGGGATCGGTAGTGTCGTCTGGCCAGGAAGGAAATATGCACTGTTTGAGGTGCTTTCCGATAAACGTAGCATAATTAACGGTAAGGCAAATTTGACAGTTCGTATGCGAGCCACACAGGGATTTCGTGGCCGACATTTGAACAACAATATATTCAGTTTACAAGGTCTTTTGCACAAAATGAAATAAAATGGGCAAATGTGAGTAACACTCACACCTAAATGGTTTCGTTTGTTTTTCTAAACTCCATTTGAAATAAGCAATGTCAATATTACACATAAAAGTGTTTCCTAATTAACCCACGTGAAATTACCCCAGAAATAATGTTTACATGTTAAGTCCCATTACACATTAACCACACTTTAGTGTCGCATCCTTTAAATTAGAAACATTGCCTTGACTAAGAGTATAGTTGGAGTTAAGTCCAATTTTTTTGGAAATTTGCTCTACAAAACAGTGTTTTTCGAAGCAATGTTCATTGTTTTCATTAATTCATATAACAGTATTTTTTCGGTACAGAAACTGGAGGGGAGAAACAATTTGTTTTAGTTTAAAACATAATATCTTTATAACAGTAACTCGAATTAGAAAGCTAAAGGTGAAAGGTTATACAATTTTTTTAAGAATTAAAGTAGGAAAAGGGAAAAACAAGCAAATAGGTATCATTTTTTAGCAAGAGCCGTGCTGTAAGTGCATTGACGTTTTCTAAGTATCAAGTTTCTTTATCAATTCAAATCAAAAATTAAGTTGCCACAGGGTAATTCAATACTATAACAGAAGATCTGGGCAGTACACCCACCTATTTTTTTCTTTCTTCTTCAAGTGATACTTATTTCATCATTGAAATGATATTAATATTAACAGCCTGGCATCATATTACTTCTAACGGCATCTCAAGTTTTCATCATTGCATAGCCAAATAAATGGAATAAAAAAAACCAAAATGGAGGCCCTCAGATTGAATTCATATCATCAAAAGACTAGTTTACATAAGTTGGAAAACGTGGCCGATTAGTCTCTTGACTGGTCAGTCCCTTGACTGGTCAGTCTATTCCAGAACAGTGCGAAGGAGAGTCAAAGCAGTTAGCCCCGCTTTACCAAAAACAGATTCGTGTCCAAAACAAAAATTAACACCTGGAATTGAAAAACGAAACTAAATACAGAAATACAGGATTTTTGAGGGGAATTCAACATAAGATATATATGAGTGTAGGAGACATGCTTTGTATAATACCGAACTTTATGGCAGACAGTACTGCGCTTGTAAACTATTTGAGATCGAAATATTAGATCGAATTGATGTGTTTTAATTCTAGCCTCGAGCTGTCTAGTCTAATACACAAACGGATCAAAAATAAAGAGTGGGGTTGAAGTTGGGGAGTTTGTGACCAGCAAAGGGATCGTTGTACCAATGGGGTCGAGTCTGAAATCGGAGCATCGAGGTCTACGCTCGACACAACCTCTCCAAAAGTATCAAAGGCGATATTATTCATATATGTTCGTATAACCTTCTTCTTTTTCTTCTTCTTGTGGCGCTACAGTTCGGGGTGGACCTGGGCCTCAACCAACATGCCTCTTCAGCCAGCACGATCTTTCGCTAGCTGCCTCCACTTGCGCACTCCAAGTTGGTTAAGGCCTCCACTTGTGTGTCCCACCTTAGCCTAGGTTGTCCTCTGTTGCGTTGTCCCAATGGTTCGGATTCGGATCGAAGCAGTGTTGTCCATACTCTCTAAATGGCCTACCGATCTTAAGAGTTGTATTCGAAGATGCTTGACCAAGCGCATGCCGCTGTACAGCCTATAGAGTTCGTCGTTAAATCTTCTCTTCCAGACGCCATCAACACAAACAGGACCAAAAATCGAGCGCAAAACTTTTCTCTCGAAAAGGCTCAAGGCTTCCTCATCCAAAAAGAAGAACTGGGATGATAAGGCTGTTATATAAAGCAAGATACGTCCTTCGAGAGAGGACTTTATTACTCAAATGTCTCTTGAGCCCAAAGAAACAGCGATTGACAAGAGAGATTCTGCGTTTGATTTCGGTGGTTGTCCCTATTTACCGCGGAGCCGAGACAGACGTAGTCCTTGGCTACCTCGAAGATTCTGCTGTGAAACTCTGTCCGCGATGTCGATGTTGTGTATACTTCCTTGATGACAGCATGTACTTCGTTTTGCCCTCATTATCCACCAGACCCATTTTAGCCGCTTCCGCATCAACGCGGACGGCTCGCTGTGTTCGTCCAATCACGTCAATGTCGCCGGCGTAAGCAAGCAGTTGAACTGACTTTTGGAAGACCGTGCCTCTGGTGTTGACTTGTGAGTTACGCACGATCTTTTCAAGAATGATGTGGAAAGAGTCACATGACAGCGCGTGGCCTTGTTTTAAACCTTTTTTGACATTGAAGGTCTCTGTGAGTTCGTTCCCGACCTTGACGGAGCAGCGAGAATTCTCCATCGTCATCCTACACGATCTGACGAGTTTAGTAGGAATGCCAAAACTAGACATGGCACCGTATAGCTCATCTCTATGCACGCTGTGGCTATGTGGCCTTTAAATCGACGAATATGTGGTGCGTGTCGATTTACACTTCTTGGGTCTTTTCTAGGATCTACCGTGGTGTGAAGGTTTGGTCGATGGTGGACTCTTCCTCTATCAACTCATAATACCGTTCTAACAACTCTTCTTACAACGACTCCTGCAATGGCAAAGGAAATATAGCTTTCGGCGAACTTTTCCATAGGAGTTTTAGGGGCGAAGAGGAAATTGAATCAGTGGAACACATCATGTTTCTTTCGCCAGCTCTTCAGGGAGAACGGCTTATTTATTAGAAAGCAAGCTTCAATAAATATATACTCATATCGGGACTTGTTTAGCAACATGCACAGCCTTATAGAAGATGCACAAATGGTCTGCCAGTGCGTGTAGTTGTTTTTATAGCTAAAGCCCTTAAGCTAACCTCACTCTTTGACTTGACACATATTTCATATGTCTTCAAGTCAACAAAAGTTGAGAAAATTATCACAATGCCAACACATTTTGTTTAAAGCGTAATCCACAGATATCCGTTCTTTAAATTGTTACCACGCACTAACTGCAAGTGAATACGGCTAGCCCTTCTCAAATAACACAAAAAAAAATCACATGTTAATGTGTCCATATGTATTGAAACATAAAAAAGGATAAGGCAGTAAAGTAAAGTTATATTGCCCGCAACTGACAGCAGACGAAAGACACCAGACGGAGACGGGACGGGAGACGACTACCGCAACCGAACAGAGACATCCTTCACATTCCAAATCATTACATTTTACTATCCACAGGGATATACAACAATTCACGGTAATGACCAATCCAGCAGCAACTTTATGACTTACAGAAGTCCGCCCTCATATTCTCCCCACAGTTCCATAAGGAGAACAAGAGAGGACGAAAAAAAAAAACAAGTCCTACCAAAAATCATGTAGGCCTTACGGGGTATAACTAGGCCAGACAGGCTGTCAATTTAAATTGATGTCTGCGATGTGTCAAAAGGTCATACCCCTGAAGCCGTCTGGCGAGGACAAAAAAAAATCGGAAAATTGTCAAAATTCGTTCTCCGCGCTGACACACAGGGAAAAAAGTGAAATCATCGTCAATAAAAACTGAAAGAAAAACAAGCCTCAGAGACTGGGAACCGAGTATCTGGGATGTGCAGCGAGCGCTGTGCTACACTCATGTGTTGTGTACGGAGATATTTCAACAGATTCATCCTTTTTGGTGGGGACGGGGTTGCTCTAGTTCGACTGTCGTGTGACGTTGTTGATCCTGACAGGACATACCCATGAACCGAGGGAAGGGTAGTCTCAGATTACAACCAAATCACTGGGTCACTAACTGGAGGATGGAAATAATTTCAATGATGTTTGGGTTTTGGTCGTTGATTGCCATGTGAGTAAACAACATGCAGCGTGGTGTATCGTCGACGTGTTTCACTTCGATTTGACTCTGCTCTCCGTTGCCGTGGGTGTAGGGCTACTTAGTTTTTTTGTTATTTCAAAGATCACAGCTACTTCAGGAGTGGAATTGAACTCACATATGTGCCCACAGCATGAGCCTGGGGGCGTTGTAATGAATTAAATTCGAGCAGAGACGCTGGAGGAGGGACTCCGTTTTCTATGGGCGTGTATTATTTTTTGTTGTTTTTTGTTCGTTTTTCAAATCGATTCTGGAAGGAGATGGTTTTACAGTTGAGTTAGTGTGGTTTTTATTGGAGCAAGGTGTCAGCGAGTTGTGTGTTTGTTTCGCTTTCGGTCTGTTATTTTTCTCACGCTTGGCGGTTTGTAGACTTTTTTTTTTTTGAAAACTGGTCTAATTAGTGAAGAAATTTGAAGGTCAAATCGAAGTTTGAGTTTTAGGTGCTATCGATTGACTACAACTCAGAAATCAATAAGGGAAGGGGACAGTCAACTTCCTTTCTGACACGCTACTTGCGCACAACAGCAAATGGATGCGTGAATTAACATTTAATACAAGTCAACACCATAAAAGTCTCAAGTCGCATTCCACAAGCGGGTGCAATATCCTCATTCCGCCACATGCACTCTCCCTCAATACCGGGAATTGGAACTTTAAACACCTGCACAACATAAGCTTCATGCGCACACCTCATGTTCTCAAAATCAGCAGACGCCTGGGTCAGTATTATTTCCAACAGCAACGATCCGTACGCAAACGGCTGAATCAACAACCTGTCGCGATGATGGTGACTCTATCAATATTTGTAAAGTAGATTTAAGTTACAGTTCTGATTGGCGCAATAAAGTGGACAGTTGTCAGGAAGAAACAATTTTTTTTTCATTCTACAGCGCGCGCACCTCTAACTTACACAGATGGATAAAGGACTGATAAAAGGATTGGAAGAAGAGATGTTTCGAGCTAGTGGATTTAGAGGTTCAAATCAATCTTAACCACGGATGGACGGCAACGAAACTGCTGACACCACTCCCAGAAAAAGGAGTCTATTGATTTGAGTGATACAAGGGGGTCTTAGTACACGGAGATCTTACCCCTGGGCTCTTGCCTTAAGCGCAAGTTGTTTGTTTTTTTTTATTTTGTTTTTTTTCCTGTTTTTTATAGAGTTCTTGGGTCACAGCTCCCAGTTGCCGTCCAACTTCGTAGGAAGGAAGGTATGTGGTAAGTTCGGGATTACGACTTAATGCTAGAACCACAGTAGATTAGTAAAATCCAGTATTCACTGGAATGAACTAGTAAGAACTGTTTCCTACCGTTCAACAGTTCCGCAAATCAGCGGAATGATGTTAAGTTCGCAAGCGACGGTTTCTGCTTCCTTTTCGTTCACACATTCCAAGGAACACGTAGTCTGTCATCGTGTTTACCAATTAGATAGTGATCGTTTATTTCTAACACAGTTATTCTAAGAACAAATCTTTTTAATGATGGAAGTAGTCTAGACCATTAATAGTCGAGGAAAGGCCAGTTTTCTTTTGAAACTGAGCCAGGTATGATTTGACATAGTCATCATTATTGAAAAAACTATTCAAAGAATTTCGCAAAGATCGAAATAAAAAGTAATCAGATGGTGCAAGGTCAGGACTATATAGTGGATGTGGCACAACATCCCAACCAAGCTTCAATAATTTTTGCCGAGTGACCAAAGATGTGTATGGCCTTGCATTCTTCTGATGGAATACAACACCTTTTTGATTTTACGGCATTGTTTAATTTCGTTAGTTGTTAAAAATGGATCATTTTCGTTAGGTTTCCTTAACAAATTACAGATGTTAATGCGTTATATTAAATGATTTTCTTTCAGTTCATGAGGAACACATATTTCCAGTTTTCGTACATAGCAAAGTTGTTTTAGACAATTTTATGTTATACATGAAGCTTCTCTGCAATCTTTCATGTTGTACTGTGACGATCCGAATCGATTATTGTTTTGATTTGGTCTTTATCAACTTCAACTGGACAACCAGAGCGTATTTCAACGTTTTTCATCAACGAAATATGGCAAACCAATTTTGACACTGCTGTTCTTTTAAAGCTTCGTCACCATAAACAGCACAAAACTTTTTGTGAGCTTGCGACGCGTTTCTCCTTTTCGAAAATAAAAAAGCAAAATATAAGGATGTTCGTTTTGATTTTCAATTTTTCAAAAGACGCCAAACAAAATCTACACAACCGATCAAAAAAAAAATTGTTTATTGCTTGACAGCTGAGATACCAACTATCAAACAGAAAAATGTGTTTGACATTTCGATTACGTCAGCAAACCTAAAAATTCAACTAAAGCCATCGATGAGTGAAATCCGCAATTACTTTATTGCCCACCCAAAACATTTGGTTGATTAAGTGGGCCGCGACTATGTGTTGTGTCATCTTGCATGTGGCGAGAGGTGCACTGTAGGTTTTTGTGCTCCTCAAGTAAGGGCAGCGTTGTCACATACCTAGCTTATTCATCAGCTCCGCAGTTACGTTAAGTTTAGTGAGAGTGACTGCAAGACCTTTAATATTGCTTGACTATCTGTGAGGATAAAGATAGGACAGTCTACAGGATAGACCACACCACTGCCACTTCCAAAAGAGAATTTGAGAATGGATTATGGTTGACCGAACAGAAACCACTCTAGCAGAGTAATGAAATGTTGTGCCATAATGAGGTCTGGAGATAAGTGGAACAATTAAACGAACAAGACCTTTACCTTGTGGATGAGTTTAGAGTGCCCCTAGGACACTATCATTGTGATCCAAGTCAATACAGAATAATAATAATTGAGTGGCACTACAGCCCAAGGGACCAGGGCCGATCTTCTACAACACCTATTTGTGTTGTGCGTGCTACTGTTCTCTCACGAGTAAAAGGGACCTACAGTTGTTTGCCGATTCCGTACGGAGCGATTTGAGAAGCTTTTCATAGACAATTAAAACTCTTTCAGTGTTGTCAGCAACTGGAAAGAGGTGGTGCCGTTAATAAAAATCGAACCTAGACCTTCGGCGTGTGGGTCGATGCACTTATCCACTACTTCATGGCGACCACAATATTGAGTCGGGAGTAAAATCAAGATAACAATCCATGGTGACACAACATTGTGAACAGCTCTATCTTTTGGAGCGCTACACTGAAATCCAA
Organism: Eristalinus sepulchralis; assembly: GCA_944738645.1. Classification (NCBI taxonomy): domain Eukaryota; kingdom Metazoa; phylum Arthropoda; class Insecta; order Diptera; family Syrphidae; genus Eristalinus; species Eristalinus sepulchralis. Next base: position 37,497,378 of record OX122882.1, on the reverse strand, counting down.
CTCTGTTCTTGTTTGGGTTTACGCCACACCTACCACGATATTCTCAAAAGCATATCCATCGGACACGCGCTTCGAAATATTCTTTCAATACGCCTGACCTCCCATAGTAAAAAATTATATCCGATAAGCCTGTTACAAATGGTAAGATCTCTTAGCAATTAAGGCTGGTAGCCTGCATTGCAACCAACGTACTTTCACATTATTGGGAAATCCAAAGAAAAAAATGCCCAAAAATGTTTACAAATAAATGAATGTGGAATTGACAAACCTAAACCGTTTGATAGTATTTTTTTTTTTCAATTTACTTCTTATTTGGGATCACTGTGTGTATACAGTGGGACAAATGTGGAACAAAAATCAGAAGAGAGTTTTTCCGAACGACTTTGATAGCTCATCGTTTTCATAACATATTAAAGAAAGCAATTTCAGTTCGTTTGTGACACGCACGCAAATATCATCCATTTTTGAGATATAACTTTTATTGTTTTCTCTAAGATCAAGGAAGAGGAAAGTAGTACACAGAAATCGCCAATCGTTATTCTTAAGTATCAATAAACAGACATTATGACCTTGGCTTACAACAAATCCTAAAACGGCCTTGATCTGACAATGTAAATAAAGCCATAAAATTCAGCAGCATTTATATATGAGAAAGGACTCCAAAACGTAATGACTGTTATTTAGTATACATATCATGGAAAACCAGGCAATTAATGAACTAAATAATAATTTAAAGCGAAGAAAAATATTAGATTCCTAAAGATATTTTTTGACTTCCACAATAAATTTTTTTAATTTTAAAATTTGTTTAAATTAATTTTGGTATGCGTTTCTTTATCGAATTAGGCTCAGATATTTGGCCTTATTGCCCCACTGTAAGTGTTAATGCGATCTTTTTCATTAAGTCTGTTCGAGTACACATCGCTCAAAAACTGATAACAATTCAAACTGACAGTCATGTTAACCACAAAGTAGGAGGTTAGGGTATTAGGTTAATTCCTTGAAAAACGTTCCCTTCTGCTAGAATTTCACGTACAAGGATGGGTGTTTTGCAATAACAGTAACAGGAAATGCGGGTACGCGGCCTATTGAAAATTAAATTCCCAAAATTTTGTGGCAAGTTTTACATTAGAAATAACTAACGTCTCAAAGCGCAAGAACTAAAACCGATCCATCTGCGGTAGAGCCAAATTTTTGAATCAAAAGTCTAGGAAGCAACTTTGTCTCAAATCAACATTTTCATTTTTTTCAACTCCGTAGGCTGTTATTCCGGTATTCCAAAACAGTAAACTCCAGTCCTCCTTCCGTACAGTGCACATCAGTATCCCCTCAAGCAGAAATAGGCAAAGATTGTGAATTTTTAGAAGGCATATACAATCAAATCACATCCAACTGCCAACAAACCCTCAAATTAAAAATAGTTTCCATGTGGAAAGCAACTGAAATCGAAACCCCGTTGATTAGTTCCACCGACCTCAATCCGCGAGCTACACTTTTATTGAGGCCAGCCCGATGAACAAGAGGCCATTGTACATCTCAGCACAGCGGAACTCAATATAACCACAAAATCCGAGCGACTCTATGCAAACCTCAGACAAAGCGAAACTCCGCCCTACAACCTGTGGGTATGCACCTGAAAGCCGGCGCTGCAAATTCAAAATTATGACAGCATCTGCTGCCCGGAAAAGACCATCTATCGCGAAATGCCGAAAGCAAATAATTCCATTTCTCCCACACAAAAGCAATTCGGGTTCGGGCTAATACTGCAGATTGCCCTGAAAGCCGTCCCTCCAACCGTCCAACCGCATAGGTTGCACTTTTGTTTCATTAAACGTAAAGATTCACATCATCCGAGAGCATCAGCAAAACTATTTTCATTTTTCTCCCCGTCCTCTCCCCCCCCCCCCCCACGCTCCATGTATACATGCTCCTTCAACAAATTATTAAAATGTTTTATATCAACGAGGAGGGTGTGTGTGGGAACGTGAAGTATTTGGGATGGATATGCAAACAATGGCTGTTCGCTGCTGGTGCAGTTCTCCAGCACCGCGAAAAACAATTTCTCTTGTTTAGTTGGGGGCTTCAAGGATACCTGCCCCTCAGTCGAACTGTGCGAAAAGTTGATGAAACTACAGCCGAGGTTGAAATTGGGCCGGAGCAGGGTGGTAGCAATGGAAAATTTCATCGTGTTGGCATCTTTTTGCTGAGCACGGATTCAACAGATGAGAGTTAATAAAATTTTAAATCCACCTTTTTGCAAAAATTTCTCCCACATGCAAACAGGGCAGGTCGACTTGTTCCATTTCGTGTGTTGCATTTTGGTCCACTGTTTCCGCACATTTCAAAATGAAAATGTTCCAAATGAAAATATTTCCGAATGGATTGATCGAACCGCAAATTTTGTAGGGAAGATTTTGAAGGGAGGGCGCTAAAAACCAAAACAAGCAGTTGCAGCGAATTTTGTTGAAAAAATGTAAGTCTACAGTTACAGCCAATTGTGTTCGACTTTGGGAATTGTAAAGAAATTTGGACTTTGTGAAGAGGGCTCATGTTGAGGCTAATGTTGAATTTTGTTGTCTTCCTAGAGAAAAACACATATTACAAAAAATTATAATGTATGGTTGGCTAGATGGTGTCGCATGATGCAGCGTCATTTTTTAAAAAGCATCCCTTAACAGCTTGTTTATAGTAGTAAAGAAAAGATGGGAAGCCATGCTTTACTGACCATCGCAAATTTAATGCTGGACTACCTTCTTGATGTCTGTCTTGCTATCAGGGAGCTTCTTAGATGAGAAAGAAGAGAGAAACTGTTTCGCATTTTTGCAACCAAAAAAAAACACATCTTCTTAAAGAAACACTCTCTGTAAGACTAGTTGACTACAAATCACACCAAGTCAGTCACAATATAAGGAACACTGTGTCAATCTTGGTCAACGACAAGTGATGAAAAGTTCCCCTTCAAAAATTTAATGAAACGGACTTACTAAATGCCTTATATGTCAAAATACCAACAAAGCATGCCAAAGAACCACAAGGGACACAAAAGAAGTTTGCGCTTACAGAAGTATGGCCTTTGCTACGTGGATACAAGAAATCAGTTTATGAAGTACAGAAATAGGATTTGGTTTAACATGATAACCTGCCGTTACGGCTTATATATTAGGTCGGCCACTTTCCGAAGAGTCATAGATAACGCAGGACTAGACTCCTAAGACTACCCAAGAACAAAACGACATCATACTTGAAAGACAGCCACCCAACCTTGGTTTGGAGCGAGGCCTTTTTAAAACCTCTGCCGCTCTCTGGGTCGCAACACCCGGTTGAGAATGCAACTCCGTACTGGACCGGAAAAGTCCCCTAACTGCCTGCCCTGAATTAGTAGGGTGAACAACCTGCTTCAGACCAGTCAGGCCATATACCATTAGATAAATAATAAAAAAATGCCTTTTAAACTAAACTAAACCAGTCAGGCCACAAGTGTGACATCAAAAGTGGGAACTCAGGAAAGACAGCACTGCCACAAGACTGCATAGAATCAAATCATCAGCCAAATTTTGATGAGGTAGGAGTTTTGCAGACAAAGTATGTGCTGTCATCAAGACAGGACACACAGCATGAACGTCTCGAAAAGAGCGACACACTAGGCAGCAGAAACTTCTCGTTGGACTAAGTTTGCTTTATATAATAGCTTGATCATCCCAGTTCTGCTTTATGGCACGGAAACCTGAACGTTACTAAAAGGGAATGAGGAAGCCCTTAGTCTTTTTAAAAGAAAAGTTCAGCGTCCGATAAGATTCAACGACAAACTTTTTTGGGCTACACGGCGGCATGCGCCTGATCAAGCGTCTTCGGATACTATGCTTCAGATGACTAGGCCATGCAGAGCTCCACTGGTCCGACCAGTAAAGTCTTCGATTCCGAGCCATTGGGACAACGCAACAGAGGACGACCTTGGCTGTGAAGGCGCCCACAAGTGAAGAAGGACCTCAACCATCTTGGAGTGCGCAATTGGAAGCAGCTGGCGTGAGATCGTAGTGGTTGGAGAGGCATGTTGGTTGGGCCCCAGGTCCACCCAGGACTGTAGCGTTATTAAAAGAAAAATAAGTTGAAGAAGTTCTGCAGTTGGCAAGAGCTTCATCCTCAAGACTCTTTACATTTGAAAACAAAAGGAGAAATAAGATGAACAGGATACGAGGGACTGTAAAAAATCTCTGCATTATACTGTTCCCGAATTCATTCTGAAAGGCTGCAACGATCTTATCTCGCTGCTGAAACTCTGAATGGTTGAATTTTGTCAAAATAAAAATATACCCTAAGGAAAAAATTAAATCTGTTTTATTTTAAAACAACAGAAATATTTTAAAACAACAGGATATTATTCTTAAAACTAAAGTGATATTGTCTTTTGCGTTTAATGGCAAGGTCCAAACTTTATAAAGAATCAAAATGTTCATCGAAAATGAGCCGCTGTATGTGTTTTATTAAGCTTTACTTTCGAAACGGCAAGATAACATCATTGCGTATGTTAATTTCAATTTGACATTTACGTGGCTTATGTATAAATAAAAATTCTAGGTACAGTTTTTGACGATTTTTTAAAGAATAAGCTCCTGCAAAGGAACCTCTTTATTTATCTCTCTTTCCTAACTTATATCTTTTTTTTAAATTAAAATATTATTTTTCTTCGTATTTGTGACGGTTTAATAAATGTTTGCATATTTCAAGGGGCTTGCCGACAAAGCCGAATTTTATTTGGAGTCATTTCTGACGATTGGGACTTACGAAAGGTTTTTTTGGAACATCGCCATACAAACTACATAATTTTCTGCCTGAAATGGAGTGTTTGCGACGCTGGAAAAATCTTAACCTACTGGTTTATTTGTTTGATGTTACTGAAAAGAGCCCAGTAATTACCAGATGATACTTTCCAAACCTTCTAGACAATGCCCCTTAAGAAAAAATAGGGTTCACTTTATAGATGCACATGTACGCTTAGCCAGACTCCACAAATTCTACACACTAACCGCAACAAGATCCAATATAACAAGATCTAGCAAAGGTGTAAACACCAATTCCAATCTGATTTCTTTAAGAAATTCCATAGAGTCCAACGCAAGCACACTGCACGTGCATCGAAAGACTCATCATCTAATCTGTCAAACCTGCGGGTCGCCTCTTAAATAAATCATCATCTCGGAACCGAATTAATTTGACTGCACCACATCCACAAATGTGCCTTTGATAGCAACCAAGTGTAGCCAAGTGTTCCTCCAATTGAAGACAATTCAGACAAACGATTTAAAAATACTTTCCCCAACCGTTCTTCACATGCACCGTTCCACTTTTTGTTGGTTTCGTTTTGTATTCTTCCTCATAACTCCAATAATATATCCTTTCAACTTGTCAAACGGCGAAACGAAATAAATTTATGATCGCTCGTTAGTGTGCGTAGCCCGAAGTAGGAGCTACAAAATAAACTCGGAAACATAAAAAAATATCTCCAAATCCTAAAAATACCCGTTTTCACCCCATACAAGGATTCCAAGAGATCATCAGCATCCACCAGTATTTACTAGAAGTTCATGCACTTGCTTCGACCAAATCGATCGTAAATAGTTCATAGCGCATCGCGCACATGGACGCATCTGAGCAAAGGGTTCGGTCGGTTGGTTTGTCGGTTCAATCCAATTCCAAAATGAATGTGATGTCTTTCAGATGATGACAACTATGATGGGTTTATAATAAGCGCACAGACGTAGACGTGTTGGGGAGCTATTCGAACGCCGTGAGCAGCAGCGACATGTGTGCCGGCACCTCGTCACTGCATTACTATCCGATAGTCCAACCCCTTTGCCGATGATTGAAAGAGTTCAAAAACAATTTCGAGTAGCGTGTGAAATTTTCGAAAGGCTTTGAAACTAAGCCCGATGAATGTTTTCGTTTCGCTTCAAGTCCTCAAAGGCTGAGCGCCCGCTCCAAGATCGACCAGAGAACGACGAGCATCTTGCCGAGATGTCACGTTTTCGTCTCGTTTAAGTCATTTAAAAGCCATTTCCATCGTCACTGCTCCCGTTAGATATTCAAATTCCTTTATCCAAATGGGAAATTAAGTGGTGCTTCCATTATCAGCGAACCATGCAGTGCCATGGGTAGGGAACTCTTGTAGCTGTCGACGCTGCACTCCGTGGTTGTGCCCCAAAAGAGAGCCATCCAGCCCGAGGAATAAACAAAAAATTGAAACCAAAAAAAAGGAAAACCAACTAGAACCCCCTTTCCTTTGAAGTGCGGTTTAGTGGGTAGCAGTTCGGTTCCAAGTCACGCACACACTCAAACCCGTTAACAGTGTCAATGGGAGCAAAATTGTTTGCAGCCACTTAGGAGCGATTATCGATTGTCTGCAGAGCAGTTCTCCCATGACGACGTGCGAGGGTGAGTGCTCCACTTGAGAGAGGTTTCTTATTTCCTTCGCTTTTAATCCGTTTTCGAGATGTTCTCAAAAATCTTTTGTGACAGAAGCTTTATTGCTATCATCGCCGGTCCCTACCCCTCTGAGACACTCCCTGAATGGCGCGTTGACCTCAAAGTGTGCAGCGGGTGAAAACAGGCGTTGGGACGTCACCTCACTGTGAACAGTTAATTCAAAAGGCGAAAGGCGATAGCAGTCTGCGCTGACCAGACACTTGTGTTTCATTTTCCAATTCTTAGCTTCGTCCTTCAACAGTTTTTGAACACTTTCTCAATGTCCTTCCCACTTGTTTTCATTTTCTGCAATTTGGACGAGACCAACTTGAGCTACTGCGGCGAATTTTTGGTTTTGCGATTGGACCCTTTGAACTGATTACGAACGTTATATCAGGAACTATCTACCCACAATTGCGCAGACACATAACCTTTCCTGAAGAATAGGTGTAGTGAGCCAGTTTTGAGTTTGAGTTTCGAGCCAGAGTTTGATTTTAAGTTAATCTTATACCAGCGTCTAACATTTTGAAAACAAATTCTTCAGTTGTAATTTGGAAATAGATAGTGGCAAGGTGGTCTGTTCTTGATTTTGCAGAAAATCGATTTGATGGTGATTTTTGGATAGTTCATCCAAAAGGGACCTACAGTTATTGGCCGACTCCGAACGGCGAGATTTGAGAAGATTTTCATAGACAATTAAGTGTTGTCCGCAAATCGAAAGAGGTGGTGCCGTGAAAAAATGCGAGGTGGCTCGTCCGGGAATCGAACCCAAACTTTCTGCGCGGCGGTCGACGCACTTACCACTACGACACGGCGACCACCCAGCATAGTGAATATTAAACTGACACTCGTTGAGAAATGAGACTCAAACTGTTTTTGAGTGTAAATAGACCGACTCTAGTGATTTCATAGTTGCCTGCCGATCCCTGAGTGCATAAGCTTGTGAACACACTACAACGCCGTTGACCGCAATCAACAAAGTGCCAGCAATTTTCCTATAAAATGAAAAGTGAATTTCACCTACAACCTGAGCCTCCTTGCGGAGTCGTAAGGTGAATCAATAAACGAAGCGATCCTCCTATGATCGAGTATTAAAATATTACGACTATCGTTCTGCAGATGAAATTTGATACCGCCATATGCAGACGATAAACTTGCGGAGGACTGCTGAAAAGTCAACGGAGCCGCTATCCAGGAAGTGCGGTGAAATGGGCGGAGGAAAAGAAGGACAAGAAGCTGACAATGCGGTGCAACATGTCACACAGTTCGTGCCACAATTGGTTAGATTATTGAAGGAATCATTTAATTTTACACAAAGATCGTGTCATTTAACTATTTTCTGTGGCGGCATGTGGAGTCGCTGATCTACGTCTATAAGCGCCTAACAATTGATCATGTCCAGGACAACATTCGTCGCGTTATTACCTACATAATATTAAAAATTGAGTGGCACGAGGGACCAGGGTCTAGCTTCTGCATCAACTGCTCGTGTTGCGCTTGCGAGATTTGAGAGGCTTTTCAAAGACAATTTAAAACTCTTCGAGTGTCAGCAACTCGAAAAGTTTGTGAAAAATGCGAGGTGTTCAGACCATGAATCAAACCTGGACCTCCGGCGTGTGGGTCGACGCTGTTACCCAATACGCCACAGCGATGGGCGACTATTGCCTATATACATTTAGAAATATTTGAAAAAATGCAATCGAAAATTATACCTCAAAAATTTATTACTTTTCAGCCAGCTATGGCGGTCACATGTCAGAAGTCAGACTTAAATTTGAATGCCAGAAGATTATCTTTTCAATAAAGTAAAGTTCATGTCAGTTTAAAAAAATCGTAATACCTCTAAAAAAATTAATTTCATTTATGGTTTGAGTTCCCCCAATTTCCAGATTCCTAACAATAAGTGCTCTACTCGTATTTCGTGCACCGGTAGCAAGCAGAAAACAGCATCAAGATATAATTGAAAACTCAGCAGCGAAAGATACTGGATGGTAAGAATGCTAGCAATTTTTTGCAAAAATTTCCGGCTTTTGGCTTCTGGCTTCTGTGGCTTGACGGATTTTTGAAGGCTTAAGCAAGCTCCTGTTAAAATTTTTCATCATTTGAAGTGGGCTTGAGAATTGTGTTTCACTGTTCCTGTAAGATTGCAGTTCCCTGTAAGATAGAATTTGTGTAGACACCACTTGTCCATGGAAGAAACAAAGTTTTGAACATTTTAGAAGTCGCCGTGCCGTTGTGTTTACTCGTATATGCGTGAACACACACACCGAAGTTCCCAGGTTCGACACCCGGACTAAACGCACGGTTTTCTTTCAACCGGCACGACCTCAGTCAGGCAGGCAGAACTCTAATTGTCAACAAAAACCTTCTCTACTCGTGCGAGCACAATAGCACGCGCAACAGGAGTGGTTGCTAAAGAAGCTGGGATCTGATCCTTTGTGGGCTGTATTGTCACTCAATTTATTTTTTAATCCTCCCTCTAAATTTCATAATGAAAGCGGCACATACATTTCGTAAACTTTCCACAACCTCATGTGCCAATCAATACCCGAACCCCACCCTTCGCTGTGACCTAACCCCACAACTAACGAAAAAGTTTCACAACCAATTCCACATTCGATTAGCCAAAAAAAACTTTATTTTTCACTGTTATCAAAAACCTCCCATCAATTCAAACAATATTTTCCATTTTTGCGATATTCTCTCAACATTGGAGGTAAGTAATATTTTCGCTTTGTGCCATAATCACTCAATCCGCGATACAACGTCCTCACGCCTCTCTCAACAACAGATTTGGGAAAAAAACGTAATTAAGCCTGCTGGACACTGATATTTATTTCAGCCTCCGTGTGCAAAATTTTAATTGGCAATGCAACAAACAGGGACATCAAATGGCCGTGCAATCCTTTGAATGCTGCATTCACAGGAAGTAATCCCGTGACTGAATCCTCCGGAAAAACGTGCTTCTTTGTTTTGATACTGTTCGCAGATTATTTTTCAAAAGTCAATTTTTGAATGCTTTTCATTATGCGTGTACACCGTCCCGTCTGCCATCAGGATTCATTTCGAGATCCTGCACTCAAAGGAGGAAAATAAAGGAATTCCGTCTGATTACATATTTGAAAAATGCGAGCATTACGGCAGCGGCTAAAATTCATCAACTTCCCAACAAGCCGTGGCGCTTCTTTTTATTGCACGAATTGATGTACCCTCCATTGACGTCCAACCATCAATTTGAATCTCTCACAATAAAAAAAACATAGACAAACCAAAGCCAGTAAGAGCTTCTATCTTATACCTAAGAGGATTTTGTCAATTTGTATATTTCGATATCAAGTCGCGCTGACCGCAAACGTAATGCAGTTCAAGCACGCAACATGAACACCAGGACAGGCAATAACAATCTGCGCTGTAGTCACTCGTTTGGGTGGTACGTGAGCCGTACCCACTAAGCGCAAACAATGCAACGCCCATCCAACCAGTTGACACAGACATAAAATGGGATGATGGTCATTTGGACAATGCAGTGGAATTGTTGTCAAGAGGACATGCACTTGAAGCTGTTTTTGCTGTTTTTTTTTTTTCCATCACTGACAACTGTTCCGTGATTCTTTAGATTAGTTTTCTGGGAGAACCGCGTGCAGATGGAATGGAGGTGAAGAGGGGGAAAAGAAGCCAAACATCCGCAAAGTTCATTTGAAAATTGTTAAAATGTAATCTTGGTGACCTCTGAAACTGCTTCACTCACAATTTGGGTTGTTTCTATCTTCTGCTTTGTCAGTGGACTTTATAAGTGGGATGGGGGCATGCGACTTGAATGGAATTTAAGTGATTCAGAGACTGGAGGGAAAAAAGTGTTGAAAGATAATCAGATTCTGATGATTGAGAATGGAAATCGTGGAGAATCGGGACACTAGGCAATGAGAAGAACTGACAAATATCACTTTCCAAAGGCGTATGAGAGTGTTCGCGCCAAATAACTGAAACAATAGGAATCGTTACATCATGGGGATAAAATGTCAAAAACATAAAAGTCATAATTGAAAAACGACTCTGTCCTCCGAGTGCAGTTCTTAGCTGAAGTCGCTTGGGGCTAGATGGCCAAGGTGGATGGTGAGGCAGTGAAAACCGTAATTCATTCATTTTCGCCATGTCAACCGCTGAGATGTAGGTCTGCTCGTTGTCTTGTTGCTGCAGCAGATATTGGTTGAAGACTCAAAAAAAGAGTCCACAAAACTTTTCCAGTAGAAAAGACAGTTTTTGTTTTGACATTCCACTGTTGTGGACCTATTTTTGTTTCGGCCTTCTAATCTCATCTGAACTTGAGCCTAAACTGCAGCATCAGAGCGTTACCAATGTGCAACCAATGCACACATAATTTCTGTGTTATTTCTTTCAATTTAATTTTCAATGATGTGAACAGTAGAAAAGTGCGACTCATCATACAAGAAGTGAAAACAGTATATTGGATGTCACTAACGTGTGCAAAGGACTAGGGTCCTACTTCATCGGCAAATACGCGCAAAACGTATGTTTCGTTAAGTTGATCACAAGAGTTAATCTCCCACAAAACTGAACGAATTCTCTCGACATCCACAGAACAGTGCTGTATATTAGTAGGCGTCATCACAGGTCGCAATCCTTTTGTAAACAACTTTTCTAAGTCTGGCTTGCCATCTACAAACAACTGCATGAATTGCAATGCGAGTGCAGAACAAGACACAACGGCCAATATTTCTTCAAATACTTTAACTATAGGCAAGTGTACAGCCGCCTCGAATCTTGATATTTAAAGAGGCCTCTATGTAATTTTGTCTCAACAATATTTCAGACACCAACTCTTTGGTCTTATTGAGAGTTACGCTTTTTTCACTATGGGCCCGTGCGGTCTATGTCACGGCACCCATTACCTAACCTTACCTAACTATTGTGATGGCTCTCAGCAAATACAATCAATTCTTTCTTAGCTAATGGGCAAACAAAAACGTATTTTTTCAAATAAACCCGCGAACTGACCTGTTATTAACGAGGAGAACACTGCAGCCAACCATGCCACTCAATCTTGTCCAGAGTTAACTTTAAAAATATTCATTTGAAGCACCAAATATCCGAGACACCATTAATCACAAAAAATATCACCCTGTATGGTAAGTACATGATTTAAATCAATTCTTCTCAATGTCAAATTTTTGGTATTCTCTTCAAAAAGATTCCCAAAAGTTCAATCTACTACCGGAAACCGCCTGCAATCTGCCAGGATCTACGAGTATTCGCTTCGACTTCATCAATCTGTCAAACGTGAACCTTTCAAAATCCCCACCAACCATCAACTATCCGCAGAGTCGGCAGCACTCAACCAAAGGTCACACGCACGCATTTCTCGAGTGATTATGAAAGGACCCTAGTAAGCAATCAATCATTTCTTTCTGGTTATTACGCAACGATGACGGGGACGAGGCCAGTGACATAAAATATGTACCATGGGATGTTAGTCATTTCGTCATTCTACTTAATTCAGGTCCAATCCGTTCGGTTCTCTGCACAAGAGCCGTCTGGGCACACACAGAAATTCCCACCAAGTTTTCCTCACCACCACTACCGCCTCGCCCCTGCTGCTGTTGTTGGCTGCTCCTTTACGGTTTTCCAATTTCGTCCCGAAGTCAATTTCATTTTTTGTCATTTTTCATTAATCTGTCATCACACATTCTAAGTGATTTCAGCAGCAGCAGCAATAGCAAGGAGCAGGCAGAGCCACAACTATGCAAGCGGGCCACTTGAGAAGGACAATCTTTCTTAATGGAATCGATTGTGTCCAGATGGTTATGAAATATGTACGTACGTACCTCGAGTATAATGAAACACAAGAACAAAAAAAAAAAAAACACAACACAAGCAACAGCCTCTCACTTACGTCGCTTGTTGATGGGGAAACAAGTGTCCTTTGTCTCTCATAATCGACATCACAGGTTGACGGACTAACTACTCTGGGAGTTGCTACGCCACAAGAAATTACATGTGTACATGTGTTAATCGTACTTCACTTTGTTCGGCTAACTGTGCGCATCCATGGTATCCTTTATGTAACAACAGTAGCCGAGAACGGTTAGTCCTTGGTGTCGTATTTTCCCACAGACGCATACAGAGGACTCAAAGCGTTCGAAGTGACATACTAAATGTCATAATTTACCCGGCCCAGTGTAGAAGATGACACTTTTTATGCACGCGGCTGTACTCGTATCGTTTTTTTCGTTTTTACTGTCGTACGAATGAAGAAGAAGGATCTGTGGGTTTGCCTCTCAGCCAGCGAGACGGTTACGAGCAACAGTTGGTATCGTATGGCAGAAGGATATGGGATGTCAGAGTTTTTTTTTTTTGTTTTCTTCTCTCACTGTGTCAAGTTCAATGTCCTGGTTTTCTGTCATTCTACTCATCTGGGATGTATTAGCTCCTCGGAGGTGGATGTGTAGTTAGTAAGTCTCCAAGGATGTGTTGTTCGAGACAATGTACTGGATGAGTTAAGGGGATAATGGAAAACATGTTGCAATACGGGTGAGACAAATTGTGATCGTTGCTGGATTGAATTAGTTTTGGGAATGTATTTTTTTTTTTTTGTTAAAATTCGACGTCTTGTTTTTTGGGGCTTGACAGTGATTCATTGGAGGAGGCATTAAATCGATGACGGTGCCGTGTAAGAGAGTTTGTCTGTATTCCCAAGCCGGTAGCACGCATTTCAATAATGGATGGGTAGGTTGGAGAAGCTTGCTACTTTTAACGACCTGTCTGCCATAAGAGTGGAGCCTTGATCAGAAGATGCTGTGGGTTTTATTTAACAAAAAAAAAACTGTTTTGCATTTCGTGGGGGTACACTTAAGATTTTTCAACAGTGAGATGGATTCGAGTTGGGCACTTACATTATTCCTTTTTTCACACAAAATTGAATGCAAAAACTTTGATCCATTTTTTCGCAAAATACATTCAACTTTTATGTTTCTCACTCTCACAGCAGAAAGTGTAAACATACATATGTCCAACACGAGTTTACCAATGTACCAAAATAAAAACATCTTCCTGCTAAATTTGAACTTCTTCTTCTTCTTGTGGCGCTACAATACGGGGTGGACCTGGGCCTCAACCACCATGCCTCTGCAGCCAGCACGATCTTTCGCAAGTTGCCTCCAGCTGCGCACTCCTTGTTGAGGTCCTTCTTCACCTGTACGCGCCACCTTAGCCTAGGCCGTCCTCTGTTGCCTTGTCCCAATGGCTCGGATTCGAAGACTTTTCTGGTTGAAGCAGTATTGTCCATACTCTCTAAATGGCCTAGCGATCTTAAGCATTGTATCCGAAGACGCTAGACTAGGCGCATGTCGCTGTACCGCCCATAGAGTTCGTCGTTAAATCTTCACCTCTAGATGCCATCAACGCAAACGGGACCAAAAATCGCACGAAGAACGTTTCGCTTGAAGAGACTAAGGGCTACCACACTTTAAGTTACGTCCAAGATTCCGCGCCGTAGCCAGTTTAGTCTTTCACTCAATTGCGTCTTGAGCCCAAAGAAACAGCGATTGGCAAGAGTTATTCTGCGATTGATTTCGATACTGGTGTTGTTGTCCCTATTTACCGCGGAGCCGAGGTAGACGAAGTCCTTGACTACATCGAATTTTCTACTGTCTAGAGTGACGCTCTGTCCGAAGAGTCGATCTTGTCCTTCCTTGTACTTCGTTTTGCCCTCATTATCCACCAGACCCATTTTAGCCGCTTCCGCTTCAATGCCAGCAAACGCGTCATTGACGGCTCGCTGTGTAAGTCCAATCACGTCAAATTTGAAATTTGAACATTCGCCTTATTTTTTGAACAGACCTAGTGTTAAAAAAGGTTTTTGCAACGTGATGGTTTTACTGTCCACATATCAGCCAGCATTAACTTGATTAGTCCAAATGAACACGCGAACAAGAGATGTCCCCTCTGACGATACATTTTTTTAAAACTCTGAAGAAATGGGCTTGGAAGAGACGGAAAAATGGTGCAAAAATATGCCGCAGTCTGCATTTTTCGGTACATGCAAGATATGCATGTCTCACTGGTCGGCCTTTCACTGAGAAAGTCAATGAATTTTTTTTTCATGTGATAGAGCAAGGTCCGCGTGACTGTTAAGACAGCGGTTGCACTAAACATCAACCGCATGACAGTTTGAAATTATCCTAAAGAAGCAGGTAATTCCACCCAAAGAAGCTGGATGTTGGCCGTCACATGAATCGACCAATTAACAATCAGTCTAATGCTGCTGAAAGGTCACTAAGGGAAACTATTTCTTTAAGGAATTCATTACCATTGATGACAACTGGATTTAATACGAGTATTTTCAACACAAGACCGGCGGCAGACCACAAGCGACTTTGTAACCTCAATTTTCGGTAGAAAAGGTTATGTTGAGTTTTTAGTGAGATTGGAATAGAATTGTCTCTTATGGGCTACAGGAACGTGGCTATTCGATCCTTTATTGCCTCCTAGAGCAATTAGAACTGATCAAAGGAAAGAACTCTGTCATACATCATGACAATGTCGCCACATCCTCGTACATACATCTATACCACTTTGATGACCGGGAACAAATTGACAGAGCTCAGTTGAAAAGTTTTGATGCATCAACCACATACGATTACCACTTGTTTCTTTATCTACAAAATTCTCTGTGGAAAAGAACAATTGGCCGATCGAGGGAATTATTAAAAAAAAAAGATTTGAACTTTATGCGTATAGACTTTTAACAAGCATGCTTGCTTGCTTATGACTCGAGGCGACTCCAAACGGCGAGATTTGGAAGCTTTTCATAGACAATTAGGACTCTCTGAGTATTGTGAAGAGGTGAAGCCGTGAAAAATGCAAGGTGTACAGACCAGGATTCAGATCTAGACTTTGTGCGTGTGAGTCGACGCACTTACCCACTGCGCCACAGCGACCACATATTTAAGTTCTGGGCTATTTGGTGGTTGAAGAATCTAATTCCTCGTAGGCTGTTTTGGTCATTAACATTTGAAACAAATTAATGTCATTTGTGTTGTCCCGACGTTTCGGCAAAGGATGCTGTCATCTTCAGGAGATATTTGTTTATTTAGATGATAAAAACAGCATTAGCGCACGTCGATAAAAATGGGATTGCATAACTCACAGCTAGGTAACAATTTAGGGTTTGGTACACAAATTCGTTGACATTTAACATTTAACATTAAATTAAACAAATAAAATTTAAATTATACTATTTAAACTAAAAACTATTACTGGTCATATTGCTGGCACTTCGTTGCTCGAAGATCAGTCTTGATGTTGGTACAAAGATGACATTAATATTTCGAAATTGGCGGTCCGTTACTATTGCTGAGTAAACCGCCGATATGTTTTGGTTGTCCTGCTTTCTGTTCATATTGTTGCTGTTGTTAATAAAGTGTTTCTAATGTATACATTTTGCTGGTGTGTTTTTGAGTCTGCATAATTTTAACACTATTGAAGTCCGGATGGTGGTTAGTCAGTAGGCAGTGCTTGGCCAGTGCTGTTGTTGACGCGTTCTTATTGTTTATGTCGAATTTATGGCCAGCCAATCTCTTTCGTAAAAATTGTTTTGTTTGTTTGCTTGCTCCTTCGTCATTTCCTTTACAATTGAATTTGTATATGACTTCAGTTTTATTTTCTTTGTAAACTTTCGGTTTGAGTTTAGTGAAAAGGGGTGTAAGACTCTGGTGTGTGTAATAATGTTGTCACAATGGTCGGATATGATTTTCTTGAAATTGTCTATGCTTTTGGACAAACGGTCTGTCATGTTATTTGTCTGTGAAGCAGACCAATTGTTACTTCTTTTGTGCTGCTGTATAAGCCACCTGGTAAGTTCGTCAGGGTAGCCATTTCTTATCAGCTATAAATTACAACTGCCCTTGTACAGCGGTGGTGCCAAAATAAAAAAGAAAAATACTGGTCCAAGGTAGCGGGCGACATTACTTCTGTAACGCTGTTTCTTTTTTTTTTCATCAACCTACCATCAAAATTAAAACGAATTCAAAATCAATACTCACGCCTAATTAAATAAAATTTTCCGCACAGTCGCGTCCCTTCATTCATCACTCCCAGGCATTGAGCACATCCTAAGTTGTTTGTGGGCAACTCAAAACCCATCCCCTTAACAGGACAACCGCTTCACTTCACTATAAATTACATTAAATGCACATGTACGCGCTAGCAGACCCTCGATGTCTATGTATAGAACAACTTGTCACAAGCCCGGCGTATTCCTCTGCGCATCTCATTGGAAAATCATGATAAGTGTATAAGAAAATGCTGGAGAGAGGGAAAAAAGAAACAATGCAATCGCATTTTTATAAAAATACATTTTTAAAGTGCTGCCAGGCTGTGCGCTTATAAAAACTCACCTCCTGCAGCCTATCATAATAATTTTATATCGGGCCAGATGACAGGGACTCGCGAGCCGCGCGGGTACAGGGTGTTGAATCAAAGGAAGTGAGTGCATCTAGTGCGACTGTTATCATTGAGATTCAGAGCTTCTGTTGCGAGAGAGTAGATCGATGTTATAGGGTGCGCTTGTGATGTTTGTGAGATGGACTATGTATCCACTGGGCACATACGTCACACGGAAAAAAAGTCTTGCATTGACTTCACACCTCTGTTTCATCAATTCCCTAATTCATTAGCTAAGACTTCGAAAATTAATTCACAATTTTTTTGAAGGCCTTGAGGTACAAGCTTGAGTCGCCAAAAGTCATTTGAATGCAAGTTCTTGAAAACAGCAAGAGCATAAAGAAGCATGTTCATTTGAAGTATTGCAGAACTCAAAAGTGTTCCCAAAGTACTTGACTTCAAAAAAAAGTTTGAAGTTTTTGAAGTCTTCGGGACTTCCAAGCATCTTGATCAAAATTTGTATGATTTTCGTTTCAAAATAAATTTAAACAAATCTGTAAGTATAAAGAAAGTAGTACCGTTGAAAAATAGCGCCAAACGGCGTAAGGGCAAATTCTACTTATCTGAAAATATTTGGGTTGAACAGTACTAGGACATACAAAAGAATATAATCAAAGCTGTAGCTTCCTTGCTCATGTAAAGGACATTTAGGAGTGTTCAGGTTTGCTCAACGTCCAAGCGCCCATTTATCGCCAACTTCATAGTTTCAATCGATACATTAAAATGGAAACATTTTAACTACGTGTTATGTCAATATTTTCACGCTTTATAGGGTGCCACAAATTGCATACACATCCGGCCGGCTATTCCCTTAGTTTGCTTTCTTAATTATTCCCACTCATGTTTTTCTTGTAACTCCTTGCAATTTACGAACTAAGCAAAAATAAAAACGGCTCCAACAAACTGACAACAAATTATGTCGTGTCATCCACGGCTTCTCCAACGGTGTAAGTGCAATTTCGTTTCGTCTTTTGTTCAGCAATTCTTCTTTCAAAGGCGTTCGCTGTTTTTGCCTGTGTGTTCGCCTCTTTGCATTTAGACGCAGCTAAATAATAAAAAGAAGTCTTACGATCGAATGTTGAATTGAGCGTTAAATGCATCTGCACAGGAAGGAGGATGAAGAACAAAAATGCAGAGCGACGAGAAAAAAATTACACACCACCGCTAGGAAAGTCTTTTTTGTTCGCTTTTCACTTGTGATTTGCAGTTGTTTTTGCGGTTTGAAGCGAGATATAAATATAATAAATTGCGATTTTATTCCGGTGGGAATGCAATGCTTGTGGACACACTTCTTGCACGTGTTTCGACTGAACGCGAAGATTTCGGCGCGAAAAACCAATGAGCACGTGTGATGAGGGTTTCGAAAAGAGTTTATCGGTGGTTTTGGATATTTTTGGAACCGCTCTTAAGTGAAGTTTAGACGTAGCAGCTTACGGAATTAAAATATTTATTCCCTCTTGTCACACTGACGCCGGATTGATTTAGGAGTGTTCACCCAGGCAAACATATGTTGATTAAATTAGTCATTCGTCTTTTTCTTTGATGAAGGAATAGGCACCAGTAGCGACTTCTCCATTTGATTGTCAGATGCTTGATACATTTGTCTAGTCTTTGTATTCCGCTACGGTGGTCTGTTGATGATTGACAGCATATGATTGTTGAAACGCCTACTAAACTCTCAAAGATGAAATTCATTAACTTTCTATTTGCTTTGGGAACATTTTGGACGGTCACTATATGACTGCGGTAAATTTTGAACATCATCCTTTCGAGAATTAGTTCTATTCCACCATAGTAGGCAATTGGTTCCGTTTTAAACAGTGTTCACTGTTTAAAAGAAGTTTTCCACTTGGCCATAAATGCGTTGTTGCATCATTGTTGTAGGCGTTTGCTGGATAGGTGGAAAATTAATTTAAATGAATTTAGCAATCTTTTCAAGAAAGACCACAGGCTTTGGATTGCTTTTTTTGCATTTATGTAAAACCAAATCAACTGCAACACAGACAGTTCACAGTACTATTTGACAATTAATTTTTAGCTATAATTTTAAAACAAGAAATGGTCACCGTGGTTTAGTGAGATATAAGGTTTGATAAACTGAACGAACACCTCGAATTTTTTCAAGGAACCATCTCTATCGAGTTTCTGACAACAAATTGTCAAACTTCTCAAATTTCGCCGCTTGAACTCGACAAAGAACTATAGGTTATCTTACTCGTGAGAGAACAAAAGCACGCATAACACGAATAGTTGCTGAAAAGCTGCGCTCTGCTCATTCATGGACTGTAGTGTCACTCAATTTATTTATTTATAACTTTAAATCAAATGCAAACTTTGGGGGATATATGGATTCGGGTCATAGTGTGATCATGGATCCTGTTTTCGCTATAAAACTCACAAATGGGCGTATAAATATAATTATGCACAACTTCGAAGATCGAATAATTATGCAAAGCTTTCTTCAGCTGTCATCGAACGAGTTACGTCAACCACCTTCCACCCCGTTGGCGTCTCATTTTCAACAGGAACGCCTAGATGTCATCCGTCACTCAACTTTAGCCGCTGTCCAAACCCAGCGTGAACACTAATTCATTGCACAATTTCCTTAGTGACACTAAGTCACAATAAATTGTAATTGCACAGTTTCTTTAGTAACACACACGTTGACCTTCTACTCACTTGACACAATAGATGTAATTGCACAGGTGACCGCATGAACTGCGCACTTTGCTCACTAAGCGTCTGGACTTAGTAACCTAACGTTCATGCAGTCACCTCGGCAAATAAGAGGTTTCGTGTAAGAACAAACAATGTTAATAAATTAATCATATTTAGACATCCAAAGAAATAAGTTGTATTGAATAGGAACGTAGATTCGTAACTAACACGAAATGAATAAAGAAGCTTTTGAGTTAAAAACCAGCAAATAAGGCGTACTAGCAAAAGGTACATGCGGCAATTGGCAATTGCTTTGCTGGTAATTTTTGGATTCTTAACATAGCTAAACTATCTGACAATAATCAAGCAGAGCAAGCAATACTTATACTAAATAATTTTTTTGTAGTTAAAAAGTTTGTCTACTTCTGAATGATTGCCAACGACATGGTGAGAATTGTACTCCGCAAACAAGGTTTTAGCCAATCTTATTAGATTTACCTTGGCAAGCGGTCGGTCGAACCTTATAATGCAAAGAGCTAAGATCGTGTATTACATGACGCACATCGTGCCAAGCGAATAGTCAGAGCCGAGTTATGATTCGAAAGAGAAATTCTGCTGCGTATACGCGACCTTGTCTGAAGTAGCGCGAGTGGAAGAGAATGTATAAACGCGGACTTTCTGAACAGTAACAAGATGTGGATTTAGTCGTCGACTACACTGACTCGGCCACATCACGTGCATTAAAAGCAACGATCCACCGAAAAAGGTCTTCGAATCTCAGCCAACATGTAGAGAAAAAAAACCAGCCCGAGCATCCAGTATAAAAACCAATTGATCTCGGCCGAACGAAGAGCATCCTGGACCGTCAAGAAGGGAACGTAGCACTAACTCTAGCTCTACAGTGAAAATGATAAAATATTCTTGAAGGACACCTGCATTTGCAGGCTGACACCGTAACGTGAAATTTGGGAAACCATCTAGTGGGCAATTAGAATTCTTTAAGTGTTGTCAGTAACTCCAATGAGAGGGGAACGAACGAATAATTTAGATCACCCTCATAGGACTCAACGCACTTCTCCACTACGCCATGTTGTGTTTTCTCCCAAATTAGTTTGAATTTTAGTCAGAGTTTTGCAGTCAGTAGGGAATTGATTTTAAGTCGAGATTGTATAAAGTTTTTGGTTTGTGTTAAATAATAACTTAATAGGATATAGCATGTGTTTTAAATGTATTGAAAATTGCAGATTTATGTACGTTTTCTTAAGTTTTTCCCAGTATTCCATGTAACACTCTACTGGCTTGAATTTTATACACGAAACGAAACATTCCAAAAACGAAAGTACTGCTACTAACTGCTAGTCCCAAATTTATGACCATGTTCTTTTTCCAATTTAAACGACATTATTTATTGTTTTTTTTTTTCAGTTTGATCTTACTAAGAAAAGCTACATTGAGATAACATTTTTTTGCTCTTGAAAAATATGGTCAAGACAGAAAATGGTTTTCAAAACGACTTTAAGTTGTCTTATGTTTTATTTTCTTGAATATGTCGGACTCTTTCAACACACGTCTTAATTATTCATTCATAGAATATTTTATTGCAAAATAAACGAATAATGTCAACAGTAACAAAGAAAAGTTCTTATTCAAATACTCCTATGTGCACCGACAACGGGGAAAAAGTGAACTCAAGGTTGCACAATACGTTTGCAATAAGAAGACAATGATAAAAGGAAAGCTAAACACGATATAGATTGCGAAAGTAGTGAACAAATTCGCAAGAACCAGCTAAAAGTATCGAATCTTGAATAAAGATAAAAAACAAATATTCATAATAAATTATGTCTCATTAGTGAACATTTGTGCACGTCTAGGGATGCATTTATTTGACCTAATTGTAACAACATATTGCTATATATTATCGCTACCCTCTTGACTATAACGGGAGTTTTTTTTAGATTGGCAACTTAAAGTTGGCAGCACTAATATATCTGGTGGCCATTTTGTCAGCTGTTAAGTGATTTATTCTTAGTTTGGATTGTGCAAAGTTATTTTGAAAATTATGAAAGGCGCCCGTGAATTAGATTCAAAGATCTTGCGATTTAGCGCCGCTTGAAAATTTTCTGTGAAATATGGGAAATCGTTATTCTACGCCGGTGAGGTTAAAACCATTGACCGCTTAGATATTTCGCTGCATTTTTGGCGATCTGAAACATGTGAACTTTGTATTGAGTTCATTCATATACTGAGGATGGAAAGTTGTTCGGATTCAACAATGCAAGAGCTATTCATGGATAATGGCTGATTATATTGAGAATTGAGATTGAGACGGCACTGGGTTTTGGAAGCTTTAAACCCCACTCTATTCTTTTTGAACCAATCGATTTTGCTGTGAAGATTAGAATTTAATGAACATTTAATTAACATACACTGAAGTCTATGGCCGAAGAGGAGGAAGAGAGAGGAGGCGAGATCCAAGGTAGGAATATGAAAAGCTGAGGCTATCGCCGTCACCGAATAAGTGGAATAGAAGTTACATACGGGAGATCAGTGTCGGAGACAACATGGAGCCCTGGAGAACATCAGCCTTAATATGGTGAATACTAGACTTAAGCACATCCAATAAAACCTATACTGAACGGTTAGAAAGGTAATTTCTAATCCATTGAAGTAAAATTGCATCGACACCATAAGCACGCATTTTCGACAAGAGAGCCTAGTGCCAGACTCTGTCAAATTCCTTTGAAATATCAAGCGTAACAATCCACTTTCCGATGAGATATAATGTCATCAGATCATCACTCGACCATTTGCAGCGAGAGCCGGACTGTCGGTCATTAAGAAGCTTCCAGAATTCAAGATATTTCGTAAGTTGACAGTTTATCAGCGTTTCCATGATCTAGTAAGAAGGGTCGGTAGGAGGGGAGTGAAGAAGATTCACCCTCTCTGGGGACGGGCTGGACAAATGCTGTTTTCCATTTACTCGGGAAGAGATATAGGACACATGGAAAAGCAGTGGTTTTGCAAAAGTAGAAGAATATTTCATCAGAAGAACAGGGGGTGTACCATCTAAGACAGCTGATTTGTGCACGTTGAGATCTTTAAGAACCCTTGCAACAACGGCAGCGTCAAGTTGGCTGCAAAATGCGCAGCTAGAAGATTTGTTTTATGTAAAGAGTTGACAGCTGGAATGTGATTGTAAATGAGCGTTGGGTTTCAAGAGATGGCGAAAATCTTTACGTTTTTTTTACAAATGGATAACAATTTACAAATGGATAACAATGCCAAAAGATTATGTTTCGAATAGGTTAAGATTTCATGCCAATTTCCATTTTCATCTTTGTTTTATCCCATTTTAAGGTTCTATACCTCTAAAAACACCCTTTAATATCGGCGTGTCCCTTTTGCCTGTCATATCTTTCAGGCTTTTGATTTTTCCCTCGACTTGTATTTCTGCGAATTTTAATTTAATTTCCTTTACCAATGTCTGTGCATACAATTTTTAATTTTGGGTAGCTCCGGCCCGGTCCGGTTTGGCAAAAAGATTTTAATTTTATCATATCTTTGCCAACATACATTTGATTTGTGTTTCAAACGAAAGGGGAGAGATGCTTCCTATTTTAATTTTTCATTCGACGCTTCCAATCTCCCTCCATCTCTATGCCGATGTTCGCAAAAAATCTGGGAAACAAATAACGAAATGTTTTTTTAAAATGAGAGCTTTCTATTCAAATTGTTATAGAGCTCAATTAGTTCATGGCTTTATTGAACCAAAAAAATGTACGCTGGTATGTACATGACATTTTTACAGGACGAATGTGGGTGGGGTCCCGAGCATTGATTTCAACTCCTCAACGCACACTTGCGCACGGTTGTCTTAGGATCAGAAACCATAGACTTTTGTGGTGTGTACTTTAGAATGGATAGTGCTCAACAGGTGTGGTGTCGATTGTTATGAGTCAATTGACGTAAGTGCGAGGCGGAGTAGCTTAATACGCAGAATGTGGTGTAACATGATGAGGTTCTATCATATATAAATATGTTTCTGTTAAATATGTATGCTTATATGTATCAATGGCATTGAATGGGTTGCGTGGTAACCTTTCCATACAAATGTATTGGCAGTGTAGGCCACATGAGATCAAAGCACAGCTCCTTCACCAACTGCTCCTGTTATGTGTGTTACTTGATGGGCTACCAGTTTTTTTTTCAACCCCGAGTTACTACATTTGAAATAGTTCTTTCTTAAGCAATTAATACGTGTTGTCAGGAACTCTAAAAATGTACTTGGCTAGCAAACCATATTAAGTGAAAGCCTAAGCTATTGGTATCTTCCATCCTATGCTGTTTCCAATCATTCAAATCAAGTTTCCTAACGTCTGCGATCACTTGGTCAATCTACATCATCTAAGCATCTCACATCTAGCCGTTCCGGATCTGCAAAAAACTCTGTTCTTGAATGAACACTGACACGCGCAACACGAAAAGTTGCTGAAGATGCTGGACCCTTGTGGACTGTAGTGTCACTCAATTATTATGTCAATTACGAGTATACTAGTGAACGATCGTTTCCGAGGTTGTCTCTGTACTCCATTTTTTAACGTGGTTAGGGAGTTAGCCTCACGCACAAACTACAGGCTGGTAGGCCAGGCCCATTATTTGTCCCTCGGGCAGAGGTGTTCGCTGCATACATTGGTTCACCACAAGAATGTTGAGACGGCTATCCAGGGGGAGCCACGAGGAGGCTGTATGTGAACTTGACATGTGCACCGCATTCCTACCAAACTCGTTAGATTGTGCAGGATGACGATGGAGAACTCTCGCTGTTCCGTCAAGGTCGGGAACGAACTCACCGAGACCTTCAATGTCAAAAAATGTTTTAGACAAGGCGACGCACTGTCATGTGACTTCTTTAACATCATCCTTGAGAAGATCGACATTGACGTGATTAAACGAACACAGCGAGCCGTCAATGACGCGTTTTCTGACATTGAAGCGGAAGCGGCTAATATGTGTCTGGTGGTTAATGAGAGCAAAACGAAGCTGTCATCAAAGAAGGACGCACAACATCGACGTCTCGGATAGAGCGTCACATTAGGCAGCAGAAGCCTTGAGGAGGACTTCGACTACCTCGGCTCCGCGGTTAATACTGACAACAATATCAGTGTCTAAATCAAACGCAGAGTCTCTCGTGCCAATCGCTTTTTCCTTTGGCCTCAAGAGGCAATTGTGTTAAAAAGGCTTCCCTCGAAGGACTACGCTATAACATCGTGATCACCCCGGTGCTACTCTATGGCGGATGAGGAAGCCCTAAGTTCGAGAGAAAAGTTTTGCGTGCGGTTTTTGGTCCTGTTTGCGTTGATGGCATCTGGAGAAGAAGATTTAACGGAGAACCCTATGGGCATGCGCCTAGTCAAGGACTGTAGCGGCACAAGAAAAAGAAAAGGAAGTCAACGCTCGACTGATACAATGCCTTAGAAGAATCCATGAAATGAAGCCACCTGGAAAACGTAACACAGAACGAGCTCGCGTGACAAATGGGAAAGGATATCAACCAACTTGGTGTGTGAAACTGTAGTCTGCTGGCAAAGACCGTGCTAGTTGGAAAGGCTTGTTGGTTGAGGCCCAGGTTCACCTTGACATATTTAGATTGGTTTCATTTAATTTTGTTGCAAAGAAAAAAATTAAGCCTTTCATACAAGCACTTCCATACTTCCCCAACTTTTCCGAAAATATTCTTTCAATGAATTCTATAGAATAAGGTCAAATTTTCAATTACAAAAATTCTGTTAAAATAAGTTTTCTAAGCATCATTAATATTGTTTATGAAAGGAGAAGTGATTCGAATATAGTTGTTCAGGGGGTATGAAATCGAATCTGGGTGATTTTTTTTGATTTTTTCCCGCGCTAACTTACACGAGTGCAACTCTCACTTCGTGACTAAATAAATAATAACGATGATGACAATAACAAACCAAGCATTATTTCATTGCACAGATAAAAAACTCGTTGTCTGACTATGACGCCTTACACAAACAAATCTTATCATTTTGTACATATGTATATGTATTGTCCACAAGTGAAAAAGTGGTATCAGCTTGCCACAGTCAATCTTTACTCGTCAAGCTGACTGGTTCAAGTTCAATATGTGGCACGATATTTTTATAACTATTCGACTATGGATATTGCTGGTGTTAATAGCTCTAATGTCTCCACTTTTCGTTATTGTATCAACTATAAGGGGCTTACTCAAGCCTCTGTGGGAGAAGCGTAAAAATATAGCAGGGGAAGTTGCTTTGGTAAGAATTTGTTGCGGAAACAAAGTGACACATTGTATATCGCGTCGTTGTTGCACTTTTTGATTGCTGTTGAGACAAATCTTTGATAAACAGGTACAAAATGAAGTTTTCAAAACTCGATTCGTTCAAGTCTTTCTGTGTAGTAAATTCAAACATGCCTTAGTTCACAGTTCGGTTTTCCGCTCGTATTTTACTCGTAAGGTGCAGTCAATATATATTTTGTCGGCTTCACAGTGCTCGCTTGAACTCTTATTCTTGCTAATTGTCAAGTAAAATGAGTGAACATTGACCTGTACGATTGTGGTTCCAAGTTGTGTGGTAAAAATGAAATAAGGTAAAGAAGTGTGAAATAATTTTCGGGACTCAGTTTCATTCTCTTAAACTCCACAATGAACCCCCATTTGGACGCAAATTTTTCTATTCTAGATGTTGTTTATTCTTACACGAAACCTCTTATTTGCCGAGGTGACTGCATGAACTTTAATTGGGTCACTAAGTCCAGACGCTTACTGAGCAAAGTGCGGTCACCTGTGCAATTACATCTATTGTGTCTAGTGTGTAGAAGGAAAACGTGTGTGTTGCTAAGGAAACTGTGCAATAACAATTTATTGTGACTTAGTGTCGCTAAGGAAACTGTGAAATGAAATAGTGATTGCACTGCGTTTGGGCAGCGGCTTAAGTTGAGTGACGGATGACGGGTTGAAAGGGCTTTTAGGCATCTAGGTGTTCCTGTTGAAAATGAGACGGCGGCGGAGGGGTAGGTGGTTGACGTAACTCGTGCAACGGCGCTTTATAGTGAAATTGTGTTCAAAATTGTTTAAATTTACAGCTCCCAAATTCACCTGCCAAGTTGGTCAGGTCATTCTTCACTTGTGTGCACTATCTAGTCCGTGGGCGTCCCCTACTGCGTTGTCTCACAGATTTGTAGTTGAAGCCTTTTCGGGCTGGATCATTGTTGTCCATGCACTCTACATAGCCTAGCCATTTTAGGCGTTGAATCCTTAGACACCTGGCTTTGCTCATGTCCTTATACAGCCCGTACAGTTGAATTTTCTTCTCCAAAAACCCTCAAGGGAAGCAGGGCCAAAGTTTGAGCGCAGAACTATATCCTCGAAAATAGTTCTGCTTCTTCATCTGCTCTCAAGATTGCCTAGGCATCGACAGGACAGAGATGATCACGATGTCATATAATGGAAACTAAGTTATTCGTGAGAGGACTTCTAAATTGCCTCTTGAGTCCAAAGAAACAGCGGTTGGCAAGCGGTTTTCTGATGTTGTTCATACTGTTCACCTCGAAGTTATAGCTTTCTTAAGTAACGTTAAAGCCAAGATTTCCATGCTATTCCTCGATGCCCGCAAATACTTCGTTTTGCCCTCGTTCACCGTTAAAGCCATTTTTTCCGCCTTCGCTGTCAACACCACGCTTCGTACGAATATTTGTCTTTGTTCTCTAATCCCGAAATATAAAATGCAACCCTCGTAGATCACTCGCTGTTTTCGACCTATCGCATCAAACTCGTCTGCCTATGCTACTAATTCTATGAATTTTAGGTACATCGTGTGACTGACTGGTTCTAGACCATTTCAAGAACGATGTTGAAAAAGTCACACGATAGCCGTCGCTTTATCTAAAATCATTTTTGACATTGAAGGTCTCGGAGAGCTCGGTACTGATCATTAGGGAGCCGCGAGAATTTTCCACCATCATCCTGCACGAAGTTTGGCAGGAGAGTAGACATAGTATTGACTCTTTAATTTTATACCAAGCCTTTCCGCTGTGTGAAAATTTGATCAATGGGGGACTTCCTGGGATGAAAACCGCTCTAATAAGGACGTCTGGTTCAACAGTTTACACAAGACGATAGAAAAGATTTTATAGGTGATACTGAGGAGATTTAGTAGTTGACACTGTTGACTCATTATAGGTGAACTTTGAAACAAAACTTAGATTCTACTTATCGGACACGCTTTTCTCCGACTAGATCTTGTAGATGAGTTGTGGCATGGCAGACTATCTTGAATCCATCTAAATCGACATACGTAAGTTAATTATCATCTCTCAGGATGGTCTTAAATGTGCTAGTTATTTTTCCTCGTGACATTGAAGAATGCGATGCTTCACATTATTTCCTTATGTTATGAACGTTAAAAGCGCGCTAATACTGCAATTTAAACTCAGTCAGCCAGCACACACGCAGTTACTAGTGTTCTTGACATTTGTTATTATTACCATCACAATAATTAACATTAAGAATAAACTTTTCACCACGAGATTAAACAACGTCCCAAAAAAATGATCGGTTACCGTACCGGTTAACGAGTGCTATTAAAAGGAATGGAGTATGGAATTTAATTTTTAAAGTTTTAGTTACAGACAAGTCAGAATATGGATATGTGGTTGTACTGGAATACATCGAAGAAGTTGAACTCTCAATCTAATTCAACTTAGAACCTAGATTTCAAATTTTTTTCTGAGAAAAGGTGAAAATCTTTAACAAAACCCTTTGGTAAGCATTCTCCCATGTAGAGAGGGAGATTTTTACTCAATTCTCCTTTTCTTGGATTTAAAATTTTTGATACGTAGGATCTACATTAACTGAAATCTGTGTTAAATGTTGATGTCAAAATATTCATAAATGTTTGACATTCACCCAATGATGATTATATTGCACTTCGACGAAAACCCGGACGAAATTATTTATGCCCACCCAAAATGTTTATTATTCCAGTTACCACGTTAGCGTGTATGAATTAAAATGTGTTCTTGAACATAAAAAGTGAGCCTGAGACATATATTCACTGATTCATTGCCAACATTGTTTTCATTATTATTAATTCATTCGATGCAAAATGCATTTCCTCTGAATCTATTATTGGGTGAAATATCCGCTTCTTCATCCGCCACCTTCTAATTGAGGACCAAGCACTTTACTTCACAGTGGCCACGTAAATTAAGTGAGTCAGTAAAACGTAGGACTTGTGTGAAACTGTGGAAACGTAGGCAGCGGTTGGATGCAAGCAAAAAACTCAAAGGATACTCCCATCCTTGCCATCTACCCAGATAAGCTAATGATGAAAATCTAATGGAGATCCTGATCTAGATCCAGATCGATCTGACCTGGCTGATCTCACACGAAAATTTGCAAAAATTACAAATTGCGGTTTGAAATTCTTTCGCATCTACCGCACTGTTTTATATTTCTCCAGCCAATTGTCACCTTTTCCGTAGTCAGGCGACATAGTACAAGTGGTGTGAGTATAGGTTATCTCGGTTCATCATTTTTCATCGACCTTTTCACTGACAAGCCGACTAGGTGCATCTATCTAACAAATATCACCTCTAAGTCCGGCATGGGCTGTTGTCTCTCAAACAAGTGCTCTTTTGCCACAATCAAGTTCATGTTTCCAGGTATATACTTAATCAAAGGACAAACAAACAAACGCGGAATTTTTCTATACAATGCAATATGTCTTCAATATCTTATCTTGCTAACAACTTTGTTGAAATTTTTTTAGATAACAGGCGGTGCAAATGGATTAGGTAAAGAAATCGCAATAAAACTTGCAGCCGAAGGATGTCACATAGCCATAGTAGACATCAACGAAGATGCGGCAAAATCCACAGCGAATCTCATCTCCGGAAGATACAATGTCAAAGTGAAAGCATTTAAGGCATGCAAGGCAATTCATGAATAAAATCACACATGTAGTAACGTAACACACATGCAGGTAGACGTGACAAAATACGAAGAAGTGGTGGCACTCGCGAACAACGTTGAGGCGCAATTGGGTCCAGTTTCGATTTTAATAAACAATGCTGGAATACTTCTGTTCTCAAAATCAAGCAATATTCCGCCGCATGAAATCCAGCAGATGATCAACACAAATCTTACTGCACACGTTTGGGTAACATTTAAAAATGCCAACAGTTTCAAAACAAGTATTGATACACATTTGTCTGATAGACTGTGCGAGTGTTCCTAGAGAAAATGAAAATACTTGGAAAGGGTCATATAGTTGCGGTGGCCTCTCTTGCTGGTAAGTAGTATATTTAACATCTAATTAGTGTTGAGCTGATATCCAATACTGTTTACACTGTTTGAACTTCACACAATGTCGAAGGCTTGCTAGAAGCACATTGTTATTGCATCTAGCATTGGAGTAGATTGGCAGACGTTTCACAATCTACGCGTTGTTGATGTTGAGCTGCAAACTGTGCCATACGATTTCAACATTTATTTGAAAGTGAAAAGAATGACAAATGTTGGCCACGACTACATCTAAGGTTGTCCCCTTTGGATAAATGTTGGTATTTATTTGTTTGACTCATCTCGAGTAGCGTCAATCGGCTTATTCCACAAATTCTGAGACTTTTTATATCCCCAGAAAAACAGTCGAAAGGCACGATATATGCTGCCAATATCGTAGCAAAATGCGAAATAAAGAGCTCGCCACAATAGTGTTCAACAAGTCTATTGATTCGCGCACTTTACTGCTTTTAGCACCGTCTTTAATTTCAGGAATTACATAGTCATTTAACGGTAACATTCTCGTTTTGATCTTCGCGTTCTCTTTCAGCTACAGCTGCTGCAGTCTTATCCGTACGTGCTAGATATGGTCTAACTGGTAGAGTATCATCCACAAATATAAGGTTGTCAAATATCTCCCTCGGACAGCCACTTATCAGAAGCCTCTTTTGAGTTCAACTTCACACCACCAAGCGCGTTCGTAATGGACAGGAACAGATAGTAATCACTTGGCGCTATGTCCGGGCTATATGGTGGACCTCCCATTCGAGCACCCGTAGTGTCTGACGAATCATCAACGAAGTGAGTGGTCTGGCGGTGTCCGGGTGGAACACTACACCCTTCCTGTTGCCCAATTCTGGACGCTTCTGGTCGATTGTCTGCTTCAAGCGGTCCAGTTGTTCGCAGTAGATGGTAGAATTAAGCGTCTGGCCATATGGGAGCAACTCATAGTGGATGATTCCCTTTCAATCCCACCAAACACTGAGCAAAACCTTCCTGGCCGTTAATCCTGGCTTGGCCACTGTTTGGGACGATTGACCGGCCCTTAACCACGACCGTTTTCCCTTGATATTGTCGTATGTGATCCATTTTTCGTTGCCAGTCACCATCCGCTTC
Source organism: Eristalinus sepulchralis (assembly GCA_944738645.1). Taxonomy (NCBI): domain Eukaryota; kingdom Metazoa; phylum Arthropoda; class Insecta; order Diptera; family Syrphidae; genus Eristalinus; species Eristalinus sepulchralis. The sequence continues at coordinate 37,466,357 of OX122882.1, read as the reverse complement.
AAAAATTCGGTCGAGTTCGTTCCGTTTCAGCAGCATATTGCAGGCGTTGATTCGGTCTAAAAGGTTTCTCTGCGTCAAATCATGCAACACGCAAACATCAAGCTTCTGCAGATGGTTTAAAATGATTTGGTGACTAACTCCCATCTCCTGGGCGATGTAACGAGATGCCACATGCCGGTCTTACTCAATGATTTTCATGATTCGATCGGTATTCGTCGTCATAGGTCTTCCGCCGGTTGGCTTATCCATGGTGTCGTTTTTACCGGCTCTTAATCGTCGAAACCATTCCTCTGCGGTTCGAAGTGATAGAGTACAATCCCCCGAAACACCATTAATCTCACGGAACGTTTCTCTAGAGGATTTGCCTTTAACGAAGGAAAACTTTAAAATAGCGCGAATTTCGGCGTAAAAAAACTCCATGTTTACACGTCTATAACTGTTGAACTCAATATCCAAACTAATCATGCATCCCGTATGTTAGGTCAAGACCTTCCAAATGATGTATAGTATTGCCAGATACGAGCTCTTTTGCGCTTTGTACATAGCCGGAAAAGGCGGAAGGGAACCTTATATAAATTCGGTTTCAAATTTGCCAATGATATTACATCATTGGTTTCAGTAGGTCGATTATGCATATCGCAAGTTCCTTGAATCGCACAAATATTTCTCACAGAACGCAAGCTTTCGTAATACAGTTAAACAATTTAGAGACCCTTTTGTGGCTTAAGTCTACCCATGATGATTCGCCGAACGATACCGAATAAAACAATTTTAGAGGAGCCAAGCATGATCTGTCAAAAAAAGCCTATTGGGAATCAGACCTCACGATGAATCATCCTACAGAAAATTCAACTACAGCCCGTAGTGGGCATGATTCATAGAGCTGTTTTACTCTCTTGAAACCAAAACCAAATTGCTATTGGCAAGGTTCATAGCTGTCCCTAATTTTACGCACGAAGCTTCTCACAACCTCTAAGTTTTTTTCCGTCCCTTGTGGTATTCTGTCCAAGAAATTGATGTTCTGTGTCCACTTTTGTTGACAATATGGATTGTTCTAGATTACAGTATTTACATTCGAGTATATAGGTTCTTGTTCCGATAAGCAGTCCTTTGTTATCTAAATTTCTTCTTGTTTCCGGATCGGACTTCTTCTTTCACCTCTTTGTACCAAATTGCACATACTGTAGGTTGTAGAAAGATTCTGATCATGTGAGGAATAAAGATGAGTTTAAGAAATTCGCTTCCAAGTTTACGTACTATCAAAATTTCCCTGATATTGTGGATGTCTTCGACGTAGTTTTGACATAGCTGACTGTATACGTTGTAGTCATCCCTTCGAGATACTGTATTCTGACCTCCTGAAGGACATGTTCAACTGTCTGCACCCATCAGCACACCACACACATGAGCTAAATACAATCATTTTTCGAACTAATTTGTTTTGTTCCGAACTGTTCACCTGTCTGCAGTGGCAACTTTAGTGGTTAAATAAAAAGTATAGAAAGACAATACACGCTGCCCCAGAAAGGTTGGTCAAAGCATTACAGAGACCTTTCATGTCAAAGAAGAATTCAAACAAGGCTATGTGCTGTCATTTTTTAAAAGATGCATCTTTTATGCCAATACCAGAGATGCAATCCTTGAAATAATCTCAAGAACGATGAGGAATGACAACTATGCGAACATTGCGATGGATTAATAAAGCCAAGACCGGGTATATACTGTCAACCAGGAAGGAATGGGTGCATGTAACATACCTGCACACGTATACTCAGACAACGACACCAGCTCGGAAATAAAGCGACAAACGAATGCTTCTTTGGGCTAAGAAAGCAATTCACAAAACAAAGCCGTTTCTTACAGATGGACAATGCTCCGGCTCAAAGAGTCTTCAAATCCACCCCAATGGAAGGTTAAGCAGAGCCATATGGCGCACCCATGTTGATGAAGACCTTAACCAACTATGCTAGGACACCAAAAAAAAAAGATCAGCTTAACATCTTTCTTCAGGAGATTATGTCACAGGCACGAAACAATACTAGAGCCAGCATCTTTCAAAAAACCCCATTCAGCTGCCAGCCTATACGGATAACATTCGACGTTATTTAAGGATCATAATGTACAGCTAATGAAATGATTTTTTTACGTTTTTAATCAACTTATTCAAGTTATCACTACAGTCAGCCCTAATCCACATGTTTCCACCTATGCTGATCTTTTGCTCTTTTTGGTCTTCATCAACATGGGTGCGCAATGTTTTCCGTATAGACTGACAGCTGAATGGGGTTTTTGAAAGATGCTGTATTACTTCGGGAGCTCTACATAATCTCCTGAAGAATAATGTTAAAGAAGGCACATGACAGTGCGTTGTTTTGTTAATAGATACCTTTGTGCTATGTGTCGGGCTAAGTTCTTGTTTCATTGACTTACAACAGATTTCTTTGTAATGACGACAGTTGACAGATATTCTCAAAAAAAAATTCGGATGTGGGCGGACATTGGGTCAAAGGGTGCGGTTGCTTGGTAGCCCGGTGAAAAAAAAATTCAAACGAATAGAATTGGAGTTGAAGTGGGAACATTTTTGGGCAGATTGAATACTGATATAATTTCTCTTCCTCCTTCATAAAATTTTTTTTCATTGTCGTAGGTATTTTACCGGCCTATAGACAACTGGAATATACAGCAACAAAGTTTGGAGTTCGTGGTCTAATGATGGCGCTGCAAACAGAAATTTTCGCTCAAGACTGTGATTTTATTAAAACAACGACGGTACTGCCATACTTCCTAAAAACGCACGCCAAAGTTCTTCAAGTCTTCGAGACGACGGGGTTAGTGTCTAAAAGCAGTCCTTAGTGCAATTGGAAGAAAACGACAGATTATCTTTATCTTTCGCAGCTTGCAATCATTGCATCCGAGTATCTCTGGCGAGAAAGCCGCTAAGAAAATCGTTGAAGGAATACTAACAAATCAAACTGAAGTCTTCATTCCGAGGGTACATGCACTGTGTGCAAAATTTCTGGAGTAAGATCTTCATTTCAAGCGAAAACGATTCGAAATGTGTAATTACGCATTTTGTTACTTTCAGACTGCTTCCAAGAGAATGGTACATGTACTTGTTGAATAACATTTTGGGGAGAGAAATGATGCGCAATATTGAATGGTAATGTGGACCTGGGGAATTAAAATTATTTTATGTGTTGAATGGATAAGATATTGTAGATAAGTTAATTCAATATATGTCTTCTTTTAATAAAATGAAATTAAATTTAATTCTTATTGCTGGTTGTACTTTTGCAAACAAACGAATATGAGTTTCACAACGATCCTGATGAACAAAGTGGTCTTCTGGTAATTGAGAGGCACATACTGTCCTGTTCCACATATGGAATGTTGTAGACATTTTGAACATCATGAACGAAATATTTTGTTTTAAAGAATTAACATAAAAACAGAAGTAAATGACTGCTCACCGTAAAAGGAGGCAATCAGTTTGGAAGAACTTTAAGTTTCTTCCTAAATTTTAGGACTTACAGCTGTTTGAAAAAATAATAGCACCATGCTAAACTTCGGTCACTGTGACATAGTGGCGCGTCGATCGAGATTCTGACAACACTCATGGAGTACTAATTGTCTATGAAAACCTTCTCAAATCTCGGCGATCGGAGTCGGCAAAAACTGTAGGTCCCTTCTACTCGTGGGGGAACAGTAGTTGTTGTAGAAGCTAAGCCCTGGTCCCGTGTGGGCTGTAGTGCCCCTAAATTATTATTATTATGCTGAACTTTGTAATTATCACTCTAATAAATTTGTCTATACTTATGCAAGCACATCATATTTATTGCACACCATCTGTTCATCGTGACATGAAAGTGTTGCTGAAGTGGCATATCCCTTCACGTAGCCCATTTTTTTGATCTTACCTCAAATACGGACATTTTTAATATCTGTCCAATGGTTTCCTGATGATATCCTGAGACTGAGGCGTAGCCAGTTCGCTCGTATGTTAAGGATCACCATTTTGCTGCAGGACCACTCAGAGTAAGGTAAAAAGGTTTCTAATTATACTTACCAAATTTCAGCAGTTATCCTCGGTTTCATCAAAAATATGGTAACAATTCCATTATAGAAGAAGGATCCCTATTTGTTTATTTTTGCGCCGCCATGCTTTATAGTGTTCATAGTACACTTGAACTTAAACTCTTGGTTTTTGGAAATGAAATTATCAGAAAACATGATTTTTTTGGAATACATACTCTTCCTTAGGCGGCAAAGTGCATCACACTCATATACAATGTATTGCACAGCATCGTCATCACGCGTTGTGAAAGAATTTGACCTTCATTCTCCTATGTAGATTCTGTAAACAGTTGCGATAATGAACTCAGCGTATGCGTTTATTTATTGTGTTGCCTTTGAAGCCTGACTCAAGATTAAAGTTGACACATTCTTAAATGACGCAGAGTTCGGCTAGCAGATACTAGGACAACTACTAAGTTGCGATTGCTGAGTGATTTCAGAATAGTATTTCATATTTTCTGTCAAAGTTGTACATAAGTGCGACGTTATCCGGTATCATTAGCTTATGTGGCATTTGGTGATTACTATGACCTTATAAGAGATGTCCCTGCCACGTACCTGTAAAATGTTCTTCGAAATTTAAATAAATAATTTAATTCTGAATGAAGTATTTTATTATATTTATGATAATTGATCTGATTGGTGGAAGCTAGTACAAAACACCACAATCTATGCGAATTGCTCTCGCCCATGAAAGGTTTCGTTTTATCATTTAATATAAGCAATTCATGTATCATGTATAAATAAGCTAAATATTAAACTAGAATATGTGAAATTTTTAACTTAGTTTTAAGCCAACAAATTAACATCACAAGTCCCAGTATTAATTCCTATACAGTGAAGTCTGATTTATTGGGACATTGCTTTATCGGGACAACCGCAGTGTGCGAAAATAGAAAAGGAGCGAAAAATGAAGGACTCCCTTCAATAGGACAGGAAAAAATTAGTTTCAAGGTCCTAAGAAGTGAACAAAATACTAAGTCTTGAACACACACCAGAATTTACATCCACAATTGCACAAAGCCCCTCCACAGCGCATCCATCAAAGACGATCACTCCTGATGCAAACCGTTTGTACGTGTTAACTTCCCTTTTAAAATTAAAAATGTATTGAATGTGCACAATACCACTGAGTTTTGCTCTGATTTATTAAACTAAACATAAATATGTAGGTTTCATGAAATGCGTACACCGCCAGCTACTATTTCTCAATGCTCTCATGAAGCTCGTAAAAACTGCATTTCAAATTTTCAAAATTGTCTAAGTGATTTTTTTCAGTTTTTAGTAGAGTACTGCTAATTTGTTTTTTGCATAGTAAAAGAAATTAATTTTTATTGAAAGTACATTTTAATACAAAATAATACATCTGGAGGAGCCTGACACTTTCTGACAATACTCGTATTTATGCGCTTTCTAACTTCAAAACATTAATTCAAAACTAAAGTTTCTATATTCACCCGACATTATAAATCTGCTGATAGACATTTTGCATTTTCACCGACTCGTGATTGCTAAGTCAAACGCATATATATCCGTTATTCAATAAAAATCATGGAGAAACAGAAGAGTGTAACAAACGCATCTTCCGGTAGGACACACCGAAGCTAAAGGGTGGACCACATACAATTTTTGATGATGATATCAGAGTGTAGAACAGTGATTACTTGGATATTGGGATTGTTGCCATAACATCGGTCATTCACGATTCCCCGCAAAGAAAAGAGCAGGAAAAACTGTAGATATAACCACAACGGTTAATGACACGATTTAGGAATAAAGTGAACAAGAGATCAATTGTGGCTATGGCTGTGTGGCAAGGAGCAGTATCCTGCTTGAACCAGATGTAGTCCAAGTTCGCGTATTGAATTTCAATCGATTAACACGAACACCGTAACAGAGTCCACCACTACAAATGACACATTCTCATCTGCGCGAAGATGATGAGTGTTATTCACAAACAAAGCAGACTCACGAATTTTTTCCACAAACTTGCTTACGGCAGTCGCTGTGGGTGCTATAATTCCTTTTTGGAAAAACACACTGCTTAGACTGCACAAAACTGACTTGGAAATACATTTTCAATTTTCCCTTAAGTTGTTAAAGCGCAAGGCAACACATTCCGTTCCGCGGATATAATAATACTGATATTCTGTCAAGTAATGGGAAACAGCTGTCAGTGTCACAAAGTTTTCGTTTTCGAAAACGAAACCTTAAAAAAATGAGAAAAATAACGTCAATCGTTCAATTCGGAGCCGCCGGCAAATGAAAACGGCATGTCACGGTATACGTACAAATAAATCCACGTCCTTTCCCGGCAGAGACAAATAATTATGTCATGTATGTACATGTATGTATCTTCATGTGCGACCTCATCGGATTAACTGCTGAACAACGGATTATGTTAATTAAACTTTATGACGATGTATACGTAAAATTCATTAATATGCATCTATTCGATCTTCCTCGCCGGTGGTGCCTGTTAAATTATTACTCAACTAGTGGCAAGCATTGGTTTGGTAGCCATCTCTCAGATATGGGAATTATGGAAAATGTTCAGTTTACGTAAAACTTACCGTCATTTTGACCCAGGAACGAGTTAAATTTTTATGAACTGCAAGCCACAAGGCCACTCGTGAGCAGCTCAGCGGCAAGTGTTGAATGCCGCTTGTTTAAACTGTTAAATGAGAAATTATTTAATTGAGCGCAAATGAAAGAACATTGAGTGTCCTGGCGATAAACGGTTGTGAAAGTAAATGGCAAACTGCTGGTCCGAATATGCAATTACCGTTACGAGTATTAAATTGAATTATCCTTGCAGAAGTCATTACAATAAAAACCAAACAATAGCTCAAGGCCTCTTCAGAATAGTGCACCGACGATTGGTCTTGGTTTCAATTTTTAGCTGCCGTGCTTTACAGATTTGCATATCAGGTCGAAAATATGTGCGTAGGGATGAATTTTCATTTTTTGTATACAGTCCGTGGAGAGAAGGTAAACATTTTTTTTCACTAGAAACTCGAGGAGCAATCGAAGCATTCTGGTTCAGTATAGAGAACCTGGAATCAGGAAGGCAAAGCTGGATGTCAAGATAGATAGATATTTATTGGCTGCATAATATAACAATATTTTAACAAAGTTATCTCAAGCTTGCATAGAGGTATGGTTTTATAGAAACCTTACTGCTGAAAATACAATTGTTTCACAAGTAAGATATGCAGTTCGATAAGTTGAATTTATCTTGGAGGAAAAACTATGGAAAAAGAAACTCCATTTAAGAGTAGCTAGACGCCAGTGTTACGCTTTATGGAAGGCACTTCAAAATGTTCGTCAAAATCAATCTTGTTAACGGACGAATGGGGTCCGATAACTTTACGGTCCGACAACGTAACGAATTTAGCGTACAAAGGGAGAACTAAAATGTGTTCGAAAAGTGTAAAAAAAATTATTAGTTCACTCTACCGAGAGTTTTCACTGTACTCCCCATATGCTACGAACCGGACCGCAGAGTACAGGGAGGTATCAAGCCTATTGAACATATTTGGGATGCATTCATACAGAGGATCCGGAATAGAGAACAGTAGAAAGGAGCTTTGTTTTTTGAGTGGAATAATGTACACAAGCGTCCTTGCTGCGACGAGATGAAAGAGATGAAATGGATGAGGGGATAACCAACCAAATAATATTAACACCGGAAGTAGTAAAATATGATATTTATTCGTTAATTTTTCTGCATTTGCAAAGCTCTGCCTTGTTTTTGTGGTGTAATTTTTTTAAAAATTTTAAAAAATATAATCGTGATAACCAAAACTTCACCTTCAAACTTTAATCATTGCTTGTAATAATACCATTACAAGAAAATGTTTGTTTTTTTTTATTTTATTTAATTATTTTAAGTAGTTCAAAGCATTCTATTTCATTCATATCTTACATTATTTTAGAGAACTGGAACATTTTATCCTTTACAGCTACGATACAATTTATTTTACAACAGTAAGCTAATATGCTTATGAAAAGAATATTTTTAGGGAAAACTTCTAGCAAAAACCCTTTTGTGAAAAGTAACCTAGTATTGCATTTACCCGTTTCAAGGATTTACCTTTCTATGGTAAGTTGGTGCAAGTTGTTTTATAAGTTCATTTAGAGATACAAAGCAATTATGGTAGAAATTTATTTTAGATTTGGAGATAAAGGAGTTAATCAAGTTGACATTGGCTTTTAAGTGAAGTTTGGTGGTTGAGAAGTGCCAAGGCAGATTTAAAAACATTTTTAAAAGTTTATTTTGACGTATTTTGAGCTTTTACTTGTGAGTTTTAGCGTAATGGAAAACTAATTTGTGGATAAGTTATTTATTATTAGAACTTAGTTTAGAATTTCTGCAAATCAATGACTCTTTTTAGTTTATTAACTTTATCTATTGTGGCAGAAATGTGAGCCTAAAGGGTTAGTTTTGGATCTAGGATTAGTCCAAGATATTTGCACTTGTCATCCCAATCTATTTCCACAGAACATAACCGTAGCTTGATGTTAGGTAGGTAGCACTCATTTCTACACCTAGTGAACCATATAGCTTGCGTCTTTTGAGGGTTTGTCTTTATCTTCCATTGGAAGCAATATTGTTCAAATTGCGAGAGAGCAGTTTGTAGTACATAAAAGACGTCTATAAATAATCTACCAGATGCAAATAATGCAGTATCGTCCGTAAGCATTACAACGATGACACTGTTATTGAAAGTAGGCAGATCTGCGGCATAAATATTAAACAGAATTGGCCCCAGAACAGATCCCTGAGGAGCGCCGTACTCGATATGTTGGGTGTTAGATATGTTGTTTCTAATTTTGACTACGAACCTTTTGTCTTTGAGGAAGCTTTCGATTAATTTGATGATTTGCATTGAAAAGTTAAATTTCAGGAGCTTGTGAATCAGGGCGTCATGCAAAACCGTGTCAAACGCTTTTTCAATGTCTAATAACACAAGTCCTGTTGATTCTTTAGAATTAAATTTATCACTCATGTGATATGCTTCTTCTTATGGCGCTACAGTCCGGGGCGGACCTGGGCCTCAACCAACATGCCTCTCCAGCCAGCACGATCTTTCGCCAGCTGCCGCCAGTTGCGCACTCCAAGTTGGTTGAGGTCCTTCTCCACTTGTGTGCGCCACCTTATCCTGGACCGTCCTCTGTTGCGTTGTCCCAATGGCTCAGATTCGAAGACTTTTCGGGCCGGAGCAGTGGTGTCCATACGCTCTACATGGCCCAGCCATCTTAAGCGTTGTATCCGTGGACGCTCATGCCGCTGTACAGCCCATACAGTTCGTGGTTGAATCTTCTCCCCCAGATGCCATCAACGCAAAGCTTTTAGTAGTGTACAAGTTTCCGCGCCATAAAGTAGGACTGGGATGATCAAGGTGTTATATAAAGCAATCTTAGTCTTTCGAGGGAGGGCTTTATTACTCAATTGCCTCTTGAGCCCAAAGAAACAGCGATTGGCAAAAGTGATTCTGCGTTTGATTTCGGTACTGGTGTTATTGTCCCTGATTACTGCGGAACCGAGGTAGACGAAGTCCTTGACTACCTCGAAGTTTCTGCTGCCTAGTGTGACGCTCTGTCCGAGACGCCGATGTTGTGTGTTCTTCCTTGATGACAGCATGTACTTCGTTTTGCCCTCATTTACCACCAGACCCATTTTAGCCGCTTCCGCTTCAATGCCAGCAAACGCGTCATTGACGGCTCGCTGTGTTCGACCAATCACGTCAATGTCGTCGGCGTAAGCTAACAATTGAGCTGACTTTTGAAAGATCGTACCTCTGATGTTGACCTGTGAGTTACGCACGATCTTTTCGAGAATGATGTTAAAAAAGTCACATGACAGTGCGTCGCCTTGTCTAAAACCTTTTTTGACATTGAAGGTCTCGGTGAGTTCGCTCCCGACCTTGACGGAGCAGCGAGAGTTCTCCATTGTCATCCTACACAATCTAACGAGTTTGGTAGGAATGTCAAAACTAGACATGGCACTGTATAGCTCGTCTCTATGCACACTGTCATATGCGGCCTTGAAATCGACGAATAGGTGGTGAGTGTCGATTTGCATTTCTTGGGTCTTTTCCAGGATCTGCCGTAGTGTGAAGCTTTGGTCGATGGTGGACTTCCCTGGCCTGAAACCACACTGATAAGGACCAATCAGGTTGTTGACAAACGGTTACAGGCGTTCACACAGTACGGCAGAAAGGATCTTGTATGCGATGTTAAGGAGACTTATCCCTCGATAGTTGGCGCAGTCGAAGGGGTCTCCTTTCTTGATTGTGCTATTTGATTCTTGCTTATTGATGACATGTGTTATGACCTATTCTAAAACCAAACTTAAAATTTGGTATAATGTTTTTATCTATTAAATGATTATTAATTTTTTCTTTAACACCTTTTGGTCTATAACTGTTCGGGCTCTCTCTGGGTTTTTTTTGCAACAGGAACAAAAAGAGCTGTTTTTCCATTGAACGGGAAAGTAACACAATCTTAGACATGAATTGAAGATAGTAGGTATATAATTAATGCCAGTACATGGTAAAGCTTTAAGCAACCTATTATTAATTTTATCTAAACCTGAAGACTTGCTCGGTTTTAATGTTTTAATTAGTTCCTTGCCTAAAGATGAAATAATTAAATAGGATTCGTCTATCAGAATGTTCGTATTTGTTTTTGAAACAACAGTCTTTTTTTCAAAAATTTCAAAAACGCAAACACTGTACATTCTCTAGCTAACAGCTCTTGATTACGTTCTCGTTTACACTTACAAAATCTGGGTGACAACCTCGAAGAATTGAGTTATTTTATTTTTACACAAACAATTTACATAGGTTTAAAATTCAGTCCTCACTACATACATATATTGTGTCAATTTAAGATCAAACTTACATGAAAAATGTAACAACTTTTATAGCTGTATAAATAAGTTACAATCGTGGCTTAAATACCTTTACAAATTCCATTCAGAACTAGTAAATATCAAACCTTGTGTCATTGTCATGACACAGAACCATCACGTCCATACAGCCATTACAACTAATCAAAGCTCGCATGCGAAAAGCTTACACGTGTCCATTTACATGTGAAACTGCCAAACTCAAGTGCCTTGTTTGTTTTCAAATCTGAACAGGAAACCAATGCCATCAACTTTATGGACCATCGTAAACCACCGCACCGATTAAATTCATTAAAATAAAATTTAGGAAGCGCAATAACCAAATCCTTGATCCTAGACCGCATACCACGATCTCAAGAGTTATGAGTGCACTTACACGCAATCCAGAAATGACTGTAGCATGTCCCCTGTCAATTAAATAAATCTTTGGTAATGGTCACGCATTTGCACAAGTCCTGGTAAATGTCCATTAAATACGCATAAAAAGCCAAATTGTTTTTGAAGGATAAAACATAAATGTACTCAATTCCTTCTTTTCCATTTTATTTCAGACTCTCTGTTTAGTTTTCCACTCCGTAAGATTGCCAAGATTTGTTCAAATTAAAGCATCATAAATCGCTGCCTCTTTGGCAGGGGGAAATTGACATCAAGCAGCGTTAAAGGACAAGCTTTGCTTTTAAACTCACAACCACAAGATATGAGCGTGTGGTTATACCTCTTCCATCATTTATGTTTTCCCAACTGTCAGTTTTCAATATTTTCAAAAGTCCATAGATCCACCTTCCAGTCATCCGCTTGACGTCCGCCCAAAGTGTGCACCACAGAATGCCTGAAAAAGTGTCATATTCCCACGACATCCGCAGCACTTCGAATCCTCTAGCAATTAGAAAACTCATCTTTCAAAAGTAAATTTTCAAATCACCAACATGTGTTGTGCTGTGTGCCCTCCGTTTCTAGGTATCCCATCCCATAAAGCATATTAAACGCACACCATGCACATGCACACCCCTTTTCTTCATCGTATGCCTAACTGAGCGACACTTTGACACGAGGTGCCCCGCACGACAAATACCGCAACAGAGGGGCAGATAAGGAAGATACCCCTTATGGAGCAGAAGAAGAACTCCATTCAAACTGTCACCCTATTCCGCTGCGCATCACGATACAATTATCCAGAATTAAAAGGTAAAGCAGCACAACCGCCTTACACTTGTCCACATCCCCGCTTTACCACATCGCTGAATGGCTGCACAAATAAAAATCCCAATCTGGCAGCGAAACCAAAAAGAGATCAACACAACGAATGTCATCATGCGCGCATAGAGCCATTAACACGGATCGTAAATTATCTGACAGATAAAAACGATATTCGAATCCTGCAGTCGTTCGTGGTGCAACTGAAGTTGCACATTCTGCCACTAGGACGTCCTCCACCGCGACCAGAAGGGAGGGGGAGAGACTAAAATCTAATTACGCCGACTCTCGGGCGTAGAAGATGTCAAACGATGCATCCATTCTATTGCGTCAGGAGGACCCCCAGCACCTATTTGAGTGTGAGGCGGTCTATAAATAGACACTTATGCGCGCTCGGTATTGACCCCAAATGCAATTGAATGAACCAACGAACGGGCGGGCGAGCGAGCGAGCGGTGCATTCCGAATCCGAAAAGGGGAAAAAATGCACCCCAAGGGTGCTGTTTTGTTTACCATCAATTTCGAGGCGTTACTTCGGTTTCTGTGTCTTGTCTGCGTGTCTTGCTTGTTTTGCGTTTATGAGTTTTCTATAAATATTTTCAAACTCTGTGTCCGATTGAATGTAAACAGATCGAGTCCTGGGTTCGGTTTCAAAAGGATCATTGGGGCGAGAAGTAACTTAACTAGTTCTTGAATTGAAACAAGTGGAAGCAAGGGCCGTCAGACACAGTATACATTGGAGGGAATGGATAGGTAGGTGAGTTTATTGACGCAAGTACAAGGACGGAACGGATGGAAGTTTTGAATCCAGATTGTCTACCGATTGGACGATTTATTGATTCCTGCAAGAAGAGATCCGTTACATATTAAAAGATCTGTAAACAAGTGAAAGTGTTTACCAGCTACTCAACTTTAAGGACCAAAAAAAGCAGAGCTCAAGGTGAAATAACAAATATGCAAACACGAGAGCTTGTGTCTTGCCTTCGTTGTGCTGCTTTACATGGAGGCTGTTTGAAATTGCATCCTTAACAAACAACTCCTCCGATGTACATACACTGCAAACCAACCAACTGTCCTCGGTTAAAGAGGATACAGACGCTTATAAGAATGTATGCACAGTGTGCATCCAATCAAAGGATTCCATTTTAAAGCTGTTCAGTTTGAGATTAAATTTCATATATTCCTGTGGTTTGTTAAATCTTTAAATTACATTTATGTATACTATATATATACGACAAGTAGAATGTTAAATTATTCATGTTTGATCAGGTGAAAAGAATGTATAACGATGCACCATCCCTCAGAAAGAGGAATAACACATCACTTCCAATAGAACTGCGCCAACTTGTTTGATGTGCTGTCATAAAACTGCAACAATGTATAATCCTGCCACTTCACTGGTAACAATCTGTGGACGGAAAAAAAATAAATTGAATTTTCAACAATTACAGAATGAAACAAAAAAATGGAAAAGCTTTACCTGTGCAGCCACACCGTCAAGGCGAACATTTTCGGTACGTACACCATTCGCTCGTTCCGCAGGATACCCTTTACGATTTTTTCAGCTGTGTATGATCCGGACATGCAGGGATATCGACTAAGCACGCTGTAAACGAAACACATATGTAACAATTTTGCTTAAAGTTCTATAAGGTACATTAAAATTTAAGTGGGTGACGTTTAATTTAGTCATTCGTTTCATCCGTCGAGCATTTTAGGATTTTTGATATTGGATTCGCCACCCCCTATGTAATGGCGGAGGTAGCAAAGAATTGGTCACGCACAAGGACACGGTCAAAGCTGTATAGCTAATTAAGTTATGCACCGAATCTCTTTAACTCGGGACGTCGGAAGAGTAAGCGGTTCACAAAAAAACTTGACGGAAGCAGTGGAGAGTAAGGCACGCCACTTGGGGTTGACGTACATTGGCGTAGTTGAGGCCAGATATTGAGAGCTAGTTAGAACTTTCATTTTCAAAGAACGAAAAGTGAAAGTAGTGAGTTCAAACATTATTCAGTCACAGTAAATTATTTTTTTACATCAAAAAGTCTTTGTAGCAGTAATCCCCTCATTTTCGAAACGTCTTTTTTCTTCATTCAATCGAGAGACCGAAATGAAAACGTTATGACCGAACGAAGTAGAATAATTTAAGAAACATAATGCACAGAATGCAAAGGAGTAGACTTCGGATGTGTAAGCAAGTAAAAAAGTTTTAACTTACTATTAGGCGCACGAAAAATTTCGATTACACCTTGTCGGTAGACAGCTGTTAATTGCATCTGGCAATATAAGAGCTTGTGCGAAAGGTGGCACCTTAAGCTTCATTTTGTTAGAAGTCATTAAAATCGAATTCTCCCGTCCTTTAACTAAGTGTTTTAGAATAGGTAGAAGAGGATATCCTTTTTCGCAAATTCTTGTTGCACACCTTTTCATCGCCTGTAATCATTTAGACAGGGTTCGATTTCATCTTTCTTAAGCAGTGAATTGCAAATTAAAATTCGGTTCATTAAATATTTCCTTAAACATTTATGTCACACTCAAACGATAGGCTTCTTTGGATATTCCCTTTTCTTCAAATAGTTGATTTCACTGACTTTTTCAATTAATGATCCAACAGAGCGAGGTGCATTTTTAACATCGAAATTATAAAATCAATCACGGGCAAACCACCTTGCCCATTTGATTTAATTTTTTAATGCAGAAAACGATTTCATAAACAACTTTTCACACAAGCTACATACAGTGAACCAAAAACAAATTGGACGCAACTAAACCATTCATTCTTCCTTGGATATTATTGACAATTTATAAACTGAAAATAAAAAAAAGAGAGTAGCAACAAATAAATCAGCCATTCGAGGAACTCTTGGTCTACGATGTACCACCTGTCTAGTGAAGCTAATTTTGTAAGCAGATGCCAGATGCCGACTCCAAACGTATCGCAAAACCGAAGCTTACATCACTCAATAGGTATTAGATAAAAATGACAATGTTTGTTCAGGGAATGGCCCAAAGTAATATTTTCAGACGAAAGAATGACGGACCAAACGGTAGCCAACGATACTGCCTTGCTAAGCGGAAAGAAAAGCAACAGCGCGTATGGTGGGAAAGATCTAGATTCTATGCCCGGACGGAACACCTCTAATTTTTCATTGCACCCCCTTTTTCGATTTACTGACAACACTCTAGGAGTATATTTTGTCTACACGAAGAAAACCTCATTCCTGCCAAGGAGGTTGCAGCACGCCATATCGAACAAAGGTCTTATTGGCGCAGTCAAATTGATTCAGTTCCTTTATTTAATTGTTCATTTATTTATTTCGTTTGAATTTTCTTTGTTTTGTTAATTAATTTGTATATAAATCACCCAATCATGCAGTACGAGCAGTTAAACGTTGCAAAAAGGAAAAGTATTGCTTGTTCCTAAAATTATTCCGCGTAATGTATACAAAGGCTGTGGTTTGTCTTATTTGATCTACTGAACGCAACTAAATATTCGATGAGAAGAGGACGACGATTTCAAGAAGGACATAACCGCAAACCGTACCAAGATTTAGTCTAGAAGATCCATAGAACTTTTTGGCCTGGTCTAATTGAGAACAGGATTTTCGAATGCCAGGCTACAGGCTTAGAAAGAAGATTTTAGGTTTTAAGCCTTCGAAACATCCAGTATAATGAGCAAATGATCGCTGACGCTAGGAAATTTGATCTGAAGTGTGAAATCGGGAATGGTTAAAAGGATGCAAAAGTGCAAAACAATCTTTAATAGAATTTCTAAAAGTTTAAAGCATTGCTACGCTAATTTTTTAATAGAACCTTCATATTCGAAAGAATTTATTCTATTTTTATATTATTTATTTATTATTTATTCTATCTAGACTACTTTCGGAGAGAAAAAAATGAATAGGAATATTTTAAGAAGAAAACATAATGTACAATTTGTAAAATACTTAAATATTCGGTTTAGTCCGAAAGATAATAACTAATGATTCCTCCTTTGGATTGTATTACAGCCGAATGATTTTGCCAAATTATTTTTTCCCATTAGTTTTTTAACTATTCATAAAGACGTCGCCGTGCTTCTTTAATGGAACTCTGTCATCCAAGATTATCCTAGGATCCTAAATCAGGTAGTTGTTTGAAGACTGATCACTCTGACACATCAACATAATTAAAGTAAAAAAAATCTTTAACTAAATTGCTTGTGTGCTTTAGGCTATATTGTTGGAAAACCTCACTTTCCAAAGACATTTTTCAAGCACAAGTGCCCAAATGTTTCCTTATGCTGAAACCGTTCATTCGGATTAAGTTCCTAATGAAATTTCCGACGCCCAGACCATGACTGAGCCTTTCCGGCCTTCACAGTGTTTTGTGATGTATAATCTTTGATGATCTTTGACCTATAACCCTTTCCGACGCTCTTTACCACACCCGTCTTCTAGTACAAATAGTGCAAATGATCTTTCATCAAATATCATTGTAACTATCTCGCACATTTATTTACATTCACAATGCACAACACCTGTTACCGTAAACTATATTACGAAATTACTGTGGCCGACGAAAGAAGTTTTGTAGGTTGGTAAAAATGAAGAAGAGACCAGTGGAACTTCTGTTTTCCCCAACTCCCAAAATAAATTAAAAATGATCAACTAATCGCCTGAATTTAAAAAAGTGAAAACACTAAAGCTTGCTTGTGGTCGCCATGCCGTAGTGGTAAGTGCGTCAACCGCCGCACAGAACACCTCGCATTTTTCACGGCACCACCTCTTTCGAGTTGCTGACAACACTCAAAGAGTATCAATTGTCTATGAAAAGCTTCTCAAATCTCGCCGTTCGGAGTCGGCAAAAAACTGTAGGTCCTTTCCATTCGTGAGGAACAGTAGCATGCACAACACGAGCAGTTGTTGTAGAAGCTAGGCCCTGGTCTCTTGAAGGTTTTCATTTCAATGCTCGAAACAATAAAAAAAGAGCGAAAGTTTGTTCGCGTACGTAAGAATTTGGCAGTTTGTTGTTCAACCAAGTTCCCTAGAATGTTTTTTTTTCTTTGAGATCTATGAAATTGGCTCAAATATTTTGTGATCTGAAGTTTGACTCCAAGCACTCTACAAATCTTTTATATTTTCCCGAGTTAAAAATTGCATACTCAAACATGTGTTTCACATTGGAAACGTGTGCAGAATTGCAGAAAAATGTTATAAAATAAGTTTCCATTCTTTTTCATTTTCTCAAGAAGGACTCAATGGTGCTTGTGAACAATAATTAATTATTAAATCGGATGCTGAATATCTGCGAACACTCTCTAAGACAGTGGATCTCACCTGTTCAAGAGGAAATGCAGTTACAAATTTTGAAAAGGTTCATGGCATTCATCAGATCAATGACGTTCCTTATGAAGATCAAGTAACATTCAAAAACAGTGTGGTCGTCATGGCGTAGAAGATTGGTGCATCGTCTTCCACTCCCATCATCCGTGGTTCGATTCCCGAATTTTGAAAAGTAAATAAATCTTGTAGTTTTCACGGTTTCATCTCTCTTGAGAAATTCGAACTCGCCGTTGGAAGTCAGTATTACACCGCAGGTCTTCTTCACTCACAAGAGAACAACAGAACACAAAGCACGAGTATTTAATGTAGAAGCTATTCCCTGGCAGCGGGTGGTGCTAATATATACAAATTTCTTAATACAGATTTTGTAATGGCGATTAACTATAAAATGCGTTCAGTATCCAACCAGAGAGCATATGAATTATGCTTTCCTGACATTATTTTCCCATTTAGAGCATAAGACTTGAGATACTTAAAATTAGGCAATAATTTGAACAATAATCCCTTCACTTGTATTTAAACTAAGCAGATCAGCTTTCACGAACGCATTCTGGCAGTTTGATATTCTGAGATTTGTTAACGTCTACACAGCCAACTAATTGGGAACTCGTGCCACAAAACAAAAACATTAAAAACACCTGAGTTCGAGGAAATTTATTTATGTACTTACCCTAAATCGTTTAACGTTTCGAACACCTCCGCATTTGTCTTCATGAAGTAGGGGTGTGCAACTGTCGTTCTTATATAATCACAATTCGACAAACGTAATTCCGCCCGCAAGCAATCCATGAATCCGATAATTGCGTATTTCGTTGCTGAGTAGATGCCCGCTCCTGGTAAGGCGATTAATCCTTGAAAGATACACAAAAAAATTATAAAATTTTCCAGGAAAAAGAAGCGCCCAGCTCTACCTGCCAGCGATGATACAGCAACAATATGCCCCGACTTCCGGGCAATCATCTTCGGCAGGAATTCTTTTGTCGTCTGTATATTCGATAAAAAAAATTTAATCATGAAAACAATTGCTTCCCCATCCGCAAACGAAAGCAACTCACCAGAATGTACGAGCCCAGATTCACCAGGATTATCCTTTCGATTTCCTCCGCCTTAAGATTGGGCGTTGAGTTCAGTGTCATAAGAGCCGCGTTATTAATTAAAATATCCACCGGGCCAAGATCCTTTTCAATCTTAACCGCCAGCACTTGAATTTCCCTATAGGAAGATACGTCGGTCTAAAGATTAAACGAATAACTGTCGAGTAATGTCGGAACGGATCGGAAATTGAACTGAAATCGCATTATGGCTCGGCGCACCAAAACACTCACCCTGTACGTTTTGGCAACAGCTCCTGGTATCTTTGAGATAATTTCGATTGTTTCGTTGCCGGCCTTCGCATTCACATCAACGATGGCGATTTTACACCCCTTCTTTGCCAGAAGTATGGCCATCTCTTTGCCCAGACCGCTACCTCCGCCGGTTATCTGAAAGCGGAAAAAATATTAACCATCAGAGCAGCCCCCTATCGGATGTGCTTAAAAATTGATCAGAATAATTTATTGAATTCATTGAATTCAAGCGTTTATGCTGTCGATACCGTTGAAATCTTTCCGAGTCTTCATCGAGGTAATTATGTTTGACTTGCACACACAGACTGTGAACTGAATGAGTGAACTGTAATAGGGGGGTAGAGACCCCGCCATTCTGTTGGATGACATTTCTTCATAATTAACCCCGCTGACCTGTGATTCTGAATTAATGAAGTGCTTCGCTGATTGTGGAGCTCCCCAGCCGCACAATGTGGGTCAACGAAAGTTGATTCTACTTTTGTGAAATTTGCCTTTAATTAGACAATTACTCCATTGTCTGTGTTTTCAACATCTGCTGAGGGGACCAATTTGACTTAATATTCCCAAATGGGGGATACACGAGACAAGGTTTACGTGTTGATATTCAATGAACAAAATAGAAGACATTTGAAGCTTTCTCAACCCTTTATCAAAGTATGCACAATTCCGGGACATTCTTTCACAAAATTCATTCATCAACAAATGTAAAATGATTTTACAGAGAAACTGAATTGATATTTTTGGGATATGGTACATATCGATGACTGCAACACAATCCATGTACATTTATTCGAAAGTAAAAAATCACAGGCACGGCCCCACGTTTTATTGGCTCGACGCAATTTTAAAGATGGCTATGTTTTGTTTTAGGAATATAAAGTATGTTCAACAGGTATAAGTGTTTCCATGTAAGCAAAGGAAAAAATTAATATTTCTGGATAAAAAAAAAAACTTAACAAATGTTTATGCCTCCGCTTGTTAATATTTTTGTAATTTTGAGGGTCTAATTGTTTTGTTTTTTTTTTTTTTTGTAATACTACTGACACATTAGAACAAAACCATAAAAATCAAATGTCCTTCAATTCTGATTTCTCAAGGCATAAGATATTAGTCCTCGTAGCGTTTGAGTAACTTTAGTTATGGCCCAAACTGAATGTACAGTAGCTCCAAGTCGATAACACAGTTGAAATGAAAATAGGCAGAAAAGAGCACATAATAAAATTTTCTACAAGACGGATAAACGCTTTTCGGTTAGAAAAATTAGAAACAATCCGTTATCGCAGAGGAGGAAACAATCTTCTAAAAACGGATTTGAATGTGAGTAGGGCTTATAAGCAAACAAAACAAGCATCTAGCTTTTGCGAAAGATAATAGTAATAAAGATTTTTTGTTTTAAAAATGCCTGCAATTATCTGTGAATAAACTTGGGCTAAGCGTCGATATTTTACCAAAATAATGATCCCAAGGAGAAGGCCCTTAAACAACAATTCTGGCATCTGTATAATTGTCCACCATAAAGACAAAACATAAGTCTTATCGCTAACCTGTGATAGTACCTGAACTAGAAAGTTACAAAACCTACTCTTTCTAATAAAACGGAATTGATAAATGTTCTTCTTGAGGAGTGGAATAAAATTGTATCCAACTTTTGGGCAAAACTAGTTAAATCACTTCAATCGAGATTGAAAATGTTTTTAAAGAACAAAGAACCTCTCACACAATATTAAATTTTTCAAAATTTTGTTAAGCTTGGAGACCGGCTGTTTGTGTTTGAATTGCTAATTATTATTTTAAGTTTTCTTAGAAATCGAAGTTCATCTTTTTAAAATGATGAATTGTTTTTGTGAAAATTTGTGTAAAGACTAATGTTTTGTTTTATTCAAAAATCAATATGAATTTGTTCTTTTCTTAAGTCAGTTATGTTTCACTTATGGTTTTGGAGGTCTCTGAGTTTGGCTTCGATCTAAGTACATATGTATGCTGAATTCGGAAAATGGAGTTGGTATTTTTGTCAAGTCACGCAGCGTAGAACATGTCATAATTTGTTGTTAATATATTAGAAAAATGTCAAAACTAAAAAATTCTAGATTTATTGTATGGCCAAGATGTAGCTTTGGGCGAAAAGGGGCAGTAACATATTAAACTAAAAAGTGTTGATTGGAGTTTTTTTTGTATGTACAGAAAACAGTACTTTAATTTCGATGGTATAGGGAAAACAAGGCGTATTCAACAGTGTGTTACTACAGCCTTTTTTTAACTTGTGGCATAGCTTTTGACATGTTTTATGTTTTGTTTCTATAGAAAAAACTAATTTATTCTCACCTTACAAGCGTTGTCAACTAAAATTAAATAAAAATGATTTTAAAGAAATAAATTTGGATTTGACGTTTAAAGGATTAATCGACCATTTTCTAATCAATAAGAAAATCGCATTTACATGCACATGGGGGAAACAATTAGTTTCTTTTCAAGTTTGTCCTATTTAATCCATTCAATGTATCCTGTCATCAGTTGGAAGCATGTGCATATCAAATCCAGCAATGGCTCAAGCGTAAAATCAACAGCCTTCGGCAACAGTTCAGTCAAGTCACAAGTTTCAATTTTCAAGTGATTTTAATACAAATTGATTTGGTAAACAGAAAATGTAAGCCAAATAAATAAACACTCAGTTGTTTTGCTGTCTAACTTAGCAGCAACACTCTGTGGCAATGGGATTGAAACATTTGGGGCTGATTCGGCAGATTCTTTGTATGGCCCCTAACGCCTTAAATCTAAATGTGCTCCTTGTAGGGCTGACTGAATGACTGCTTTTCATAGTTTTTCAATCATTGGCATAGATACCGATTGACCTTCTTTGCGGAAAATATTCAAGTGTGTGTCTATTTTGAACAGCCCAGAATGTTAAGTACTAAAAATAAACATAGATTGCGTGTTCATTTTTGGCTTTTGCTATAATATTTCTCGAATTAGCATTCGGAGAGGAGCGGGTTCTCTAACTCAAATTGATTTCTTTTTTGGAGAAACTAATTGATTTCAATCAATGACACTTGCTACAGCGTGACATCATTGTGATTGAATCGGTGACCGAATATGTTCAGTGTTAATAGTCAAAATATATTTTCACTCTTAATATACATATGTTAAACGAATGAATGTACTTCGAAATTCATAATAGTATGTTCCCATGAGCAGCGTTGTGGTATGTTGTAGTGAAGGTATTAGATCCGTTCTCGTACGTTTACAAGCAATGCAAAGCATGTCTCTAAAGTATATCATAATACTTATTTATTTAAGTGCTTAAAGAGAAACCTACCTTGGCACACCTCCAAGAAGATAAAAATATCAGCAAAGTGCTTCGAAGGGTCACAACAACAAGCCACCTGTTGAACGCAATCAAATCATATTTGTTTTAACTGGTGATGAAAAATGACGGACGCTTATTTTATAGGTTGCGTACTAGAAAGAATAAAACTTTCAGCAAAATAAATATGCCGGTTCATTCTAATTATTACTCTTTCCAATAATTCAACCGCATCTAGAAGCTGACTATATAAGACATAATGATCAGTTTAATTCATCTCAGTAACCCTGAAATATTGACAGTGGTAAACACGAATGAGAACGTGCTTGTTCTTTTCACCCTTGTTCAATATTGAAACTCCATGTGAAGAAAATTCAACAACAAACCATATATATTGAACGACGACATAAGTATATTCTACTGTCTGAAGATTAAGACTCCTTGAATTAAGGATCCTTGAATCTGAGTCAATAGTCAACATAACCGAGGACTTTATAAAATGAGATGAAACTGGCAGAAGGAGAACATCAATTTATTTGTTGTTTACATGCGAGAGATCGCGCTGGCAATGAATACAGGTGGTCAAAGGTTGTGCTGACTGAAGTAGCTTGTTCTTTGAGTCTCACATTCATACCGAAGAGGATGAATTGTTGGTCTGTAAATTACCTACCCACAAATAGATATTTATAAGACGAATGATTCTCGAAAGATAAACGAAATTGAAGCAATTAGAGACATATAGCAAGGCATTTAAAAGGAATGGTATTTCGACGCCTTTTTTTTAAATGTCCAATCACAAGGTTGTAAATGTTGTTAATTTACAGTTAAAAATATATGACATGTCATCATTTTTTTGTATCGTAAAAATGTAACTTATGTAACTGTTTCGAAAGATATATATGGCAACTATTCCATCTGCCAAAAGGAATGAAGTTTTTAAATTTACAGAACTTTAATCCCCAAAAAATGTTTTGAGCGCCAAGGAACAGCTGGAATAGTTTAAAACTGTGTTTTCTTTCATTTTCATTTCATTCATTTATTTTAAGCGAAGATTGCGACGAGAACGAAGTTTTCGGTTGCCTATCTGGCAAGAAAGTTGCGACAACTGGACTTGGTTCCTTGGAACGTGTAGCTGGTGATGACAATCGTTCACTGACACAGAAGAATCAAAACCAAACAGCGGTTTGAAGTGCTTTGAATATTGGGGACTAATAAGCATAACGAATGTCATCAGATTCTCGGTTATACTTTGAAAGGGGTTTTATATTTTGGAGTCTACTTATGCTCTAGCTGAATCCTAGATGAAAGATCCTTTTACATGAAATTAAATCACATACATAGGTAGATCCATTTGAATGACATTAAATCGAATGCATAGGAACATACGAATATATATAAACTGTACATCATTGTTGTAGAAAAAACAATCGTTTTGAGTTTTTAAAACAGTTAAAAGAATGGCGTCACCTTGTCAGTTTGAAAAACTAATGACAGTAACATATAAAATTAACTGAAATACAAACGATTTTCTCAACTGAACCACAAATACATCCACTCAAAGAAGTTCTGAAATTCTTCTTTTAAAATTATTCAAACTCGAAGCAGGGTCAAAAATAAGCGAATGATTCCACACAGTTCAAAATTAGCAAAAAACTAACAAAAAGACAAAATACTTGAACAAACACACACTCTCTTAAGTAGCCTGGAATGTATTAAGTTTGCCTAAAATGGAAACAAATACCTGGTATATCAAAATACGTGCACTCTCGTTTTAAGTTAAATTAATTAAATCTTTTACGACTGCACTCAATTTAGAGTTTAGCCTTGTAATCCTCATCACAGTGAAATAGTCACCTACTGACTCAGTGAGTCAAAAACTCACAGAAATCATTTAAAGAAAACTGCATTCCTATTAAATCGCATCACAATTCAACAGAAAAACAACACACAAAACAAAACAAACAGTCTTTCCTCATTCCGCAGGTTAATCGAGTCAATTTCCAATCAAAGCAATACCACACCCTAGTCATACAGTCTGCAAATTCTTGACCTTGACCAGACGATCTCAGAACATTGCTCTCCCACACCTCCCACTAGTCATACCGTTTTTTTGTTTTCTTGTTTCTTTACCCACAGAATTAATGACCCAAATAGGATAAAGTACACAGCGTCACAGAAAACCCTCGTATATGGGTCACACGTATCGAAATACCTAGAAGAGGTAATATCACTTGTGTGCGACGCTATAGGAGAAAACCAGCATAGCACAGCAGACACAGTCCACACCCAGAAGCTTAGGAAACCGGAAAATTACAGTCTCGTTGCGGAAAAGACACATTCTTGAGCATATCTAAAGATAAACATTAAAATCTACGTTCAGCACAAACTTCGTTTTTTTTTCTCAACCCGACACTGGAATTCTTTTCGATAACAGAATTACACGTTTAACACAGTAAATGTTTTAACAAAATATTTGCACAGTATCTCGCTCGGATACACGCTCGGTACACTCACCAAAACAACTTTGTCCTTAACATCCTTCTCCTTGACACCAAACAGGTAATCCAGAATGTGTTTGAGGGCAACGGCAAACAGGATTACAGGCAGCAGGAGCAGACAGAGCAGGATCTTCAAGTTGAAGATCAGCCTCCGGCGATCGTCGCTCTGCTGTGCGTCGACCATTGCACGAGTTCTTTACTTCCCTCTGAAACGAACCGAAATGATACAATACAGAAAACGCAGGTGTTGCCCGCTTTAGCAGTTCGCTCGCCAATAAATACGGAGACCGACTGATCGATGGAAATGCCGAGTTGATGGACGGTTGTGCTTGTGAGACGCGCAGTTTTAACTTAACTACATGGCTGTTTGCTTGGCTAAGGCATAATTTGATAAAACATCGGAAAGAGGGGATCACAGTTTTGGAAACGACGAGAGAGAGACAAATGAGTCGTAAGGTAAGACGAGCAGCGTTCTAAGCAGTATAGCAATGGAGAAGAAAAAAAACAAACACAAAACGAAATTTAAAGATTCACAACACGCAACTGGTTATGTTGATGTGGATGCACGTGGGGTCGCGGTGAGAGATGAAGACGAACAGATTCTCATCGAGTCTCGACACACAGCACTTCAGAGCGGGATCGCTTGCGTTGGAGCAAAGAGTTTTTGCCACTAATTAAGTTATGGATGCTGGAGAGCTTTGTTGTGCTTTTCTCGACGTTATAGTTAGTCTGTATCCAATTTTGAATGACGGTAGAATGGTGAGAATTTCCTTTGACATTGTCTCCAGAATCATTGTTATCGCTTTCAGGTGTATGATTGACTTAGGGAATGTAGACAAAATTTTAAATTCAAATTCATTGCAAGGAGTATTGCATTGGTCTGTAATTAATTTGAGATCAGATTTTTTTTAGGCGCTTTCCGTCTTACAAATACGCTTGAACGATGGGCGCCACTTATCACAGAAGTAAAAATGTCCGCAAGAGGTCTTTCTTTCATTCAACTCCGGTAATTCTCGTTAAATATTAGGGAAGATGCTAACACAAGGGTGGCTTGAAGAGTTTCTTGATCCAACAATGATACAAAAACTATTTTTCCCATTTTTTTAATTTTTCTACATAGTCTCTTTGTAACACTTGCTCCAGCGATGCTCTCATCCCTCTTACCCGTCCAAATAATACTTGCTAGTTTTTTTCGAAGATGATTGCCTTTCTAATGTGACGAAAATCTGTGTCTCCCGAGCGCAGTTTTCAGATAAGTGACGAAAACAAAGCCGCTTGAAGCTAGTGCGTACGGCGGTTGGTCAAGAAGTTCGTGGATTTTTGATACAGCTGAGGTATAACACGTTGTTTTGCACAAAAATAATTTTCGTTTTGACAGCCCACTGTGTTTGTTTCGGGCTTCTAAAAGTGTATACAAGCTTCATCTGCAGTAATTAATCGGCTTGCGCCTAAACCGCGCCAACCGCCTCGTTGAAAATGTTCCTTTGAATACCTATTTGGTCTAAAGTGAGCAAACGCGGCACTCAATGCAAGGACCGATTTCTTATGCATTAATGTCGATTAAATGTGTAATAAAGAAGTTCTTTCAATTTAATTCAGCAGCCGCCTAACACAATTTGTTGAACCCTAGCAATGTTTTCGTCCGTAGTTGCAGTTCTTGGATGTCCTGTTCATAGTCTCCATTCACCGTGTCCGAATCATCTTGCGTAGGATTTGCGTAAGCGTATTGCATTTCAAAAACAACAATTTAATAAAAGTTCGATCCCATTTTGTTTTTTGCATTTTCCAAAAGCACTAACATCGACATACTCAAACGAATGTCAACTTAAAATAACAAGTCCAAAATAATTGAGACTTGGGTGAGTAACTGTCAAAAGATACACCACTAGTATTCGCTAGCTTTTATTGACGAGTGCCGCTATCTTAATGTTGTGGTTGAAAACTTTTTACACAGCCCTCGTAATGGCCCTCGTAAGTATCGCTCAATGTTTGACACACCTTTTTCCCATTTTTGTGGAAATGAATTTGAAGATATAAATTTCAGTTAAAATTTGTTGAGCTTTCGTCAAATCTCGCCGTTTGGAATCGGAAAAAGGCTGTACGCCCCTTTAACTCATGAGAGAACAATAGCACGCACAACACACGTAGTTGGTCTAAAAGCTAGGCCCTGGTCCCTTGTGGGATGAAGTGCCACACTCAGTTATCGGCTACGCACGAATCAATTAAATTTTTGACTTCATCAAAATCGGAGGCACGAAACTTAGCATTCTCAGTGGTCTGTAGTTTTGTGTATGCTTCAACTGATTCTAAAAGTAACATCCAACGAATCTGTTGCAAAACGCACGAATAAATCGGTGCGCCCTAGAGTGATATGCATTTTTCTAAGTACAGGGCTAAAAATATCAACCCCGAAAAGCAGTTAGTAACAAATATCTGTATTGAACTGAATTGAATGTTCTCAATTATATTGGACAGAGACAGTACGTGTATTGTATAAGTGAGTTGACTCACCATCCGATGGTCCAGGTTCGATTCCCGGACTAAACACCTCAAATTTTTCACGCACCACCTCTCTAGAGTAGCCGACAAAGCTTTTAACATATTTCAAACAGAAAACTGTTTTTGCATAAATGCTGATTCTAGACAAAAGTAACAGATAATTTATGTGATCAAGTTGTACTGCTACTATGTGTGTTTTCAGCTAGAGGGACACAGACGGTTCAGGGGAAGTATTAACCAGCAACACCATGCGTACATGATAATCTATTCCCCAGGCTGATTGGGAATAGTAAACTTCCAGCATTCAGTTCAGATCCCGTGAGATTGGTCAAACGACAAGTTGCGTTTTCAAACGATGCTTAATTTTGGATAATAACATATTTCACTTGATTGATTTTGATTTTGTATTATAAAACTATTACTTGCGAAACTTAATGTTTGCGAGCAGATGTTTGACAAAAGTTACAAATGGTACCTTACCGGAATGATAAAACAGTCATTAATTTGCGAGAAATACCATATAAAAACGCCGTCGGCAATACTCGACAACAATATCATTTTAACGTACCTAGCTGATGGGTTTAATTCCACATTAAAGATGTCACAGTAGAGGTGATATTTGTAAAAATTTAGTTCAAATACTAATATAATCAAAAGGCGATCACCTGCCATGTCCTACATTCCCAATTCCGAGCATTTGTCCTCAAAATGCACATAATATTGTGTTTTGGCAGAAGGTCTTCCTTTAAATATGAGTTCTTTTTTCAATACAATAATTTTCAACAAATTGCTCACAGATTATTTTTAGAGGTAACGACAAGTAACAAGTATTGTTTCTTCTAAATGATTGGATATTCACGTGTAAGATAATCAATTTGCTTTGTCTGCTATCTAATTCCATAATCTGTCTAATCAAATCTGTGGAGTATAACTTATTTGAAATAGACATCAATTCAGTCTTTTTTTGCGAATACTACAAAGAAGTTCAAGTTTACATAACAAATTCTACAAAACAAACAACTCTAGAGAGGATTCACCTTTAAATCGTATTTCTCGTCAAGGTAAGCTCAACAAGAATCATTTTTATATTTTTCAATTTCTTCAAATTGCATAATAAACTGTCATTAAAGTGACAAACACCATCCAGTATCCGGTAAAGGCCATGATGAGAAAGAAAACAATTTATATTCTACCGGCACTTGGTGTATCCCGGCAGTGTCCCATATAGGGCAACACCAAAGCAAACGAACTAGGGGTTGGGCTATACGTGCATACAAAACGTTCGATTATTTTCAGGAAGCATACCAGACGCAAACTAAGGTGACAGTGGCAGTGTGCCTCTGCAAGCCATGGACTTCCTAAAACTGTAAAAAGAATGTCGCAAAACAAAAGTGATTAAATGTCTGTCAGTTTTGATGACCACATCCAGAATATTAAAAATTTTAATACCGTGAGCAGTTTAATGCTTGATACGATCGCACGACTTTTGTACCATAATTTTACCTCGGAAGTCATGCATATTATAAATAAATGAATAAGTTCATCATTAAAATATACCAAAACTGATATATTTCTCAAATGAGGCCTTTTTAATTTTTTGTGTAGATTATATTTAGTGTAAAACTAAACGGTACGTGACCCGCACTAATCCAGTCCCTCGTTATCATTGCTAATAATATTAGACATAATTCGAGAAAATAAATTTCAATTACAATTCAAAGCGTATCGCCGTGGCGTAGTAGTAAATGCGTCGACCGCCGCACAGAAAGTCTGGGTTCGATTCCCGGACGGGACACCTAGCATGTTTTCACGGTACCACCCCTTTCGAGTTGCTCACAACACTCAAAGAGTATCAATTGTCTATGAAAAGCTTCTCAAATCTCGCCGTTCGGAGTCGGCAAAAAAACTTTAGGTCCCTTCTACTCGTGGGGGAACAGTAGTTGTTGTAGAAGCTATGCCCTGGTCCGTTGTGGGCTGTAGTGTCACTCAATTATTATTATTATTGTAAAATTTAACTGATTTCCTTATCATAGATACATTCCAAAAGAAACTATTAATTCGGTGAAATTCGGTCAGATACGATAAAGAGTTTTTTTTTTTTAATTTGTTAAAGAAGTATACGAAACAAAACTAAACTGGAAATGTGAGCAAACCTCGCACACTGAAGACTTCGTCCGATTTGTAAGAAATGTTTTATGGATCAATGTAATTCAATCAATTATTTACCTGCTACAAAACGATCAATGCATGTTTGAACAACTGATTAGATGAATGATTCCACTCAACAATACAGTAAACGACACAAAACGTCTAACTATGAATATAAATATGGAATAGACAGCACCTATCTTAGATATGAGCACCACAGCATTAGGGTTTTTAATCACAATCTATACCGGAAAATGCAATGTTATGTTATAGCTTATTTACTGAACTGCAAAGGATCAAAGTGATCGGGTAGTAACATTTGGCGGCAACTGGCTTAAAAAAAAACAATTAATGAATGAATCCTACAAGCAGTGTCCTTAAGTTTTAAACATCACTGTTGCAGTTTTTATTAATTAAAAAATACAAACCATCAAAAAAAGAAATACACAAAGAGACACCCGCAAAAGTCCATGAGTTCAAAACAAGAAATTCCACATTACTACCTTTTTTTTCGAGTTCAATATTTATTAAGCAAATGATGCTAACGACCTCAGCAGTTTGCACAGCCATACACGGAACGCTTGACACTTACCAGATGTGTAAACCAAACAAAACAGCCACAGCATAAACGTATGTTAACATGTGGACTGTGGCACACCGAGAATCTAATGCCATGCGATTGCAATTCGCACATGCGCTGCAGTCAATGAACTCATTTATAATAGATTCCCGCGAGATTTTGAACCGCAAAAAGTTCATAAATATAGAGACCTGAAGCAAGACGCAGGCGCACGCAGAAAAGTGGCCACACTATGCGAAACAGAAACAAATTTGCATGCGCGCATGTTGCGCCCATCAACTCCATCCAGCACAGCACCCAACAGATGCTGTATAAGATCCGTTCCAGCAGTCCCTTTGCAATTAGCTCTCCCATCATTGCAGTCGAGGACTCTGGCAGCATCACAACCATATGTCTCTGGGCCATGTTGTGTCACACGAAATGATGCAGGAACAGCCCGTTGCGTATTTGAATATCCATGCCCTATCCCAATAAAAACCATCTTGCGTTCGAATGTCTCTTGTGTCATTCGCGCGATATTGCACTCAGATCTGGTTCCATTAATTCCGCAATGACTCCGCAAAACTCTAGGGCAGAAGAAGCACAAAAATATACACGACGAACCAACAAGATGCTATCCAGATTCTAGTGACGGGTAGTAGCACATGTTTCATGGCCTCACAACGCAGATCATATCAAGCGGAGGCAGATGGGAATTAAAATCACGGGTGAGATATCGTATTAATGAGATTGCACATGGAACACGTGTTGAGTTTTTCTCGCTTTCTGCACTCCTCTGAAAGGCCATTAACTGAGATGGCTAATGGATAAAGGTCAGACGACGGAATAAAACAAGATTATTTTTTCTTTCTTTTTTGCATTCATTTCCGATTTATTTGCATCGCACTTCCAGTAATGAACGAATGAATGATGAGAGAACATGGCGATGATTCATTCATGCGTCACCAATGAAAACCTTGAACAAGAACTTCTGCCACATCACATGATACAAGCAGAATCTGTAGGAGATTCGATTTCAGTTCCCTCGTTTATGGAAGGTGAAAATGAGGAGATGAATTGACAAAAATAAAGCACAAGTTGCAGTCTTGCGTATGATACCTCGGCCCATCATTGTTCAGAGTAAGAGTGTGTTGTGAATTGGTTACGCCTTAAGCAGATTTTCAGGAAAATAATTCGGCTTCCACGAGTAGTAGGAACTCATTTACGATTTTTGCTGTTCTATCTTAATAGGTTGCTCCCGTCTTGCATGGTTATCTATGAAACAGCTGCCAGTTCTTGCTAGAATTGGGAATAACCGGCTATAAGTCGACGTTAACCGTGTCCAAGGCAGGATCGACTGCCAGGAAGGTTTTGCACTGTGTTCTGTGAGATTGGCAAGGAATCAACTAATACGAGCTACTCTCCAACAGCAAAACTATTTCGACCGTGTGATGACAACAATTAGGCCGTCTAAAAGAAGCAATCGCTCAAAAGGAACCTGCTTTGGCCAATAGAAGAGGAGTTGTCCTTCATCAGAATAACGCCAAGCGGCACACGACGAGAGTTATTCGTCAGAAGTGTCTGGAGCTCGGTTGGAAGTAAGATATTATACCTGCACCCACCATAAAGTCCGAACTTAGCACCAAATGTGCCTGTGAAAAATTAGCTTCAAGAAGGATTTCCAAAAATCGGTTCCTACAGTTTTCGTAAGGACCAGTGTCTCTATGAAAGAGGGATTGGTCCACTTTCAAAAGATGGCGCCACCTGTGAAGTTGTAACATTGGGAATAGTTTGCATCAGCGTCTGTTGTAGACAACTACATTATTTTTTGCATCTTCGAAATTGTCCAAATTTGTCTTAACAAAACAGTATTTGCTGGAAGTTTCAGTTTTCTTTTTTTAATTTGGAAGAAAAGTGCAGTTAAAGCCTTGGAATGACCTGTAGAAATTTTTGGTGGATCTGCTCTGACCGATAAATTATGCAGTGAGTGGTTTCGACGCTTCAAGAGTGGTGTCTTTAGAGTCGAAGAGAGTAATCGCCTTGGCCAGCCGAAAAATTTGAAGATAAGAAATTGAAGGATCAAGATCCGAACCTCGCAGCAAGCAATTTCCACGGACTTATTCAAAAACCATTGATGGAAAACCTTATCGTAGAAAAAGGTACTAACCCACCCACCGTATGTACCAAACCATGCCCCTTCCGACTACTGGCTTTTTCAATGGATGCAAACGATTTGAGGAGTTTGGATCTTTTGAAGAAATCAAAAAATGGCTTAATGATTGGTTTAATGGCAAATTGGATTCCTTTTTTAGTGATAGTATTCGAAAATTACTAGATAAACGGAAAAAAAGAAGTCGCTTCTGTCGGACATTTCTTACGTTTTTTTTTTATGAATAAAAACAAATTGTTGGAATACAAAAAACAGGCCGAAGTAATTTGTACTCCCAATATATTGTAATTACCTTAAAAATGACAAACAGTTATCGAACAAAATGCACGTATTTGCCAAAGATCGGATCAGTTTAAATATACTAAATAAGACCATTAATTTCATACAAAAAACTAATTTCTTTTCACTACACCTGATATAATTCGAAAGGCTTTGAAAACCTTTGGTATTTTGTATACTTTGTCTGGTTATAAGACCTATCACTAATACAAGGAAATTTACGTAACGTGTAGGCTCTCACCACTCATGAGAACACCATTATCACTCACAACATGAGCGATTGTTTCACAAACTGGGCGCTTATTCCTTGTGAATTGTAGATTAAATAGCATGCAGCTGCCATTCCAACACCATTATTCACAAAAATAAACTCTGAAGTGCGAGTAAGACTCGAACACAAAAGGTTTCGTTTTTGAGTTTAAAATAAGACTTTTATTTACCCAATATGTGGTGTTTAACCAGAATAAGATAAACTGACCATCCAACTGAGATTCAAATATAAACGGGGCCATAGATGCACTAAGGTACATATAGTTCACACCTAGTTTTGCATAAATGCCCATATTCGAGACATCATACCTACACATATCACATGCACCATAAGACACAAGCATCTAATACGATCAATCCTCATTCCTTCTAGGACATAACCTCATCTATGGATTAAACATGAAATGCATGTGCGCGATGCCATAGGGATTCGTATAAGCCCAATCAGAAAAAAATACCATAGAATGTTGTTTCAAATTATTATCTTTATATCTGCGATATCTGAAAATCTGATATCTCTACATTCATTAAAAATGTACAGTGGCCACCCAAAAAAAAGCGAATGTAAAATGACCCACCCAAAAAGATTTATTACTCACAAAGTGCTCCAGAAAAATGGACATAACAGATACAAATTAATAAACGAAATTGATATTCATTGGTACTTGACTAGAGATTAGCTTTAGACTTTTTTTATTTTTTAAATTGATTTATGATTAATTCTCTCCGTGCTATCGAGGTATGACGATTTATCTCATACTACTGTTGCTACCAATCACGAATAACTTAATAATGCAGTCAATCTCTTATGAAATATACAACATCAATGCGGAAACATCCAAGGAAAGTTATTTTTGGAGATTTTTGCATGTGGTTCATTTTTCAACGTGAGATGTGTTTTATGGGCTTTTTTTGTTTTTCGTTGCCATAATATTATTGTTGTAATAACAATTATGTGGCACTTCAACCCACAAGAAACCAGAGTCTAGCTTCTTCAGCAATTTCTTGTTTCAGTTCAAGTTTAAGTTTCTTGCAGTTTCTTGCCGTCTCTGAAGTCAGTGAATCGAACCTGAGACGTTCAATGTGTGAGTCGACGAGTCACCCACTACCACATGGTGAATAAATTTCCTAATTCTATTCATTTCTATCTGTTGTCTGTTTTTCTGAAACAATATGTGAAAAAGAAATATTTTTGACTTCGGCTAGTTTGATTGTGAGTCACTGTATATTCAGATTGTTATCAATTCTAAATACATTCTCATTAGGATTTTCAAAACCACGTTTTCTGAATATTTAAATTCATCGTCGTTGATATTATACGGTCTTCTTTAGAATATTAAAATTTTTAAATTTGTTTGGTCTTCGTCATATTACAGCTGAAGTACTCGTATTTGAGCCGGTATACTGGAATCGTTTCCATCGAAAACATCTTGTGAATTTCTTTTGATTTGCAGGTACACCGGTAGAGAAACTGATTAGAGGAGGGGGGCAAATTTAAGACCATTTGTATTTGTAACGGTTCTTGAAAACAAAACAAAAATTAACCACACATCAAGTTAATTTCAATACTGTCTAGTTTACAATTATTTTCCAACTTCACGTAAAGGGAACTCATTCCCAAAAAAAGTTAGATTTTCATATATTGTACATATATTACGTACAATGATCGATAGGTTAGGTGGCTCTATATCCGAAATTGGAGCACCAACAGCGGACTGTCACACTGACTCTTAAAACAAAATCTTAAAAGAAAACACAAACAATTTCAGTGCGTACGAATGTACTCACAATATTTATTTATAAATTTATAATTAATATTTGAATACAAAACAGCTTTGATTCATCTTAAATTACAAACTAAACTCATTTCGTGTTTACTGAGCACATTGTTGGTTTCTCGCATTGCCACATGAAATAGTATTTGCTTGTCCTTTTCTTTTCATTTTTTCCTTAACAATGCTACTACGTAAATTGACACTGACGAACAAATACTGACAATACAAACTAAACACAAAATTGGACACCCTCTGTCCTCAACCACTTTACTTCTTATTTAATTATTCTACTGGTAGTGTTGACTTTCAGAATATAACTAACCCGTGGAGACATTTAAGGCACATTGAATTTTAACTTTGAAACTTAACTCGCCGTCATCTACAAATCATCGCATGTAGACTTTTGAGTTAACAAAATTTGTACTTCGTATATTGACACTCTGTCAGATCAAATTTCACTACCAAACGTTGCATTCATTTGAAATTTGAAATGCAACTTACTGAGGCATCTGACAGACACATACATATATGTAACTTATGCAATATAATTTTTTTGCACAAGAAAAGTATTATCTAGTGCGAACGTGCTCATCCGACGAACAATAATACCGCAGTTTCTACTTATTTATATGCAAATATTCACAGTGCACAACTCTTCGGATGGGTATGGGATTAGTTCTCTCAAAGACCTGTATTCCTTAAAAAACTATTCTTATGATCTACTGGAAGGTTTTGTAAATTAAGATAAAAATATGTAATAGTCACTACAACTAGGTGTACAAAAATATTAAGTTTTATTCCTGTTAAGGATGATGTTCACTTCTGGCCATGGTCAACTTGCCGCAATTTTGCTGCAAAAAAAGCAGAGAGAAAACGAGTTAAGGACTTTCTAAAACGATAAATGAATACTTTATAACGAATGTTAAAGCAACGACGGGACGAATCTTTTTGTTTGATGATTAAAATGTTTTGATCACATAGTGGTGACTAAAAAGATTTTTGACTGAAAACAGTCCAAAACTTTTCTCCACATCGTGTCAATAAATTTTACAGTTTAGAATTTTGTAACATGTCGTATTGAAGATCTACTCACCCCACAATTTTTTTATGGCGCGCATCTTAACATAAGCGCTTCTGTTCTCCGTATTTAAGGCCACCTGGCCAGCTAATTTATTAAAGGCACATTCAACAACATGTAAGGCTGCTTCTGAGTCTGGTAAATCCAGGGTTATCTTCACACCGTCCGATGAAATAATCAAATCTTCTGTATCGGTGGGACTCTGAGCAGAAGGATTACTATCTTCGTCTTCAACCTCCTGCTTCATTTCTTTCTTTATCTCACTCGCATCTTCCATCTTGGGGATCTTCTTTCCCACTGGGCAGTTATCTACAATAAACAATTTAAATTTTACAAATGCTCTCTGTCCTTACTATACATGCGGTTACCATTGGAATACCTTTTCCTCTGACTTACGGCTTCGTCTTTCTTCATGTCACGTTTGGGACAACTACATATCTTAATTGCAATCATTCGTTTTGCAAGTATCTCGCCACTGAAAGAAACATTATTAAACAATCATTCAACGGTATTCAAAAACAATCTCTCACTTGATGTCCTCCAGGTGAAAGATGATCGATGTCTCTCGACGTCCAACACATGAATTCTGACAAACAAATTTTAGTGCAATCGTTTGTTTAACTAGACCATCATCTTGTGACGAAATGCATCTCAAGGGGACAAGAATGGACAAACGGTCACTTATGTTCTTGCCCTCAATAGAACCTTCATAGCTGATATCAGAATTCTCACAACGAACAACGCTATGCTTGACGTTTTTCTCCTTGGCTATAAACATAAGGATGTAGAATGAAATTTTAGACGTGATAAAACCTCACTTACCAGTGTCCTTGCTGCTATGATTCTCACAACGAACGACTGGTTCACTGACTTCTGAATTGTAAACCATCATAATACGCACAAAAAAGTCCTCGTTTTTGGCTTCGTTAGGCTTAAAGAAAACTTGAAAGGGAATGATTTCATTCGTCTTAATGTAGATCCGTTTTTGCAGCGATGAAAACAACCATTTTGCATGTTTGTTCCATTGGTGATTTATCTCAAAATTAAATCCCTTGTCATGCTCCTCCAAATCTGGCAGCACGTGGTGTTTCTGTATGAAAAAGAACATAGTCTACATATGCATGCAGCTGGGCTTTATTTTTACTTACCGCCTTTATGTCCTTCCTCTCCTGAATGCACAGTTCATTTAGGCACTCTGACTGAAAGGTAAATGTTATTTGATTTCAATTTTGTTTGAAATTAAATTAATCATCAGAAAATCAATAGATTACCATGGGACCTACTACCATTGTTGCTGATTTAAGACTGATTTTCATTCAGGGGTGACTGTTGCTTATAATACAAAATAATCTATTCTCGGTTAGACAAGGGGCTGAAAAATGAATGACCTTGTAGGGTGAAACGTGTTGGAACATGTACGCAACGTTTCTTGCACGACTGTTCTTTTCTATCAGTCATATTGAATTACGTATAGAAATGATGACTCATTAATGCCAAAAAGTATTTTGTAAAGTAGTGTAACGAATTTAGATGCATGACTTTGTAAACGTGTACATACAGTGGTGGAAAACTAATAAGTTATAAGTCCTTCTGTAGCTAAAGTAAACAAGCAAGGCCTGACATCGTTCTTTTGGCATATTTCTTAAAGCTTGAAGGATTTTGATATTACACCCCTTGCAACATCAGCCAGCTTGTTGTAACTTGTGCAACTCTTGTTTGACCGTTTTGTGCGATGATATTTTCTAAAGTACAGAACAAATACACTAAAGTTAAACTGTTTCAATACAAATTCAAAAGCACAGCAGTTAGATAAGGGTAAAGCAGTTTTCTTGTCCCTAAGGTCTGTAAGTACACATTAAAAAAAATATCCATTCAAATGTACTTTGTTTTTCACCACTGTGTGTAGTTGATAACAATCAAAAAATCAAAGATTCCCTTCGTGAAGGAACAGTACAACAACACTAGCTGCTGAAGAAAACAAGAACTGGTGCCTTGTGAACTGTAAAGCCTTCCAATTTGTATTTTTGATGTGTGGAGTAGGATTAATAAAATGACATGGAATTTTTCTCTTATATTCTTTCGTACACCACCAATCGAAAACAATGTTTTCTATAGAAACACTAATCGGAGATAGAGAATTGTGTTACACTGCATTCATAGTATTATAGCCGACGAATAAACCATTAACGGCTTTATTAATTGCCGGAAGATATCTGACTCCTAAAATCAGATTATTATCACATTCATTATGCCGGCCGTTTCGATTTAGTTGGCTACAGACTTCAGTCCTCGAGAACATCGCAAACAAAATGGACAAAGTCATCAGCACGATTAAAATACTTACAGCTGGAGTTATCATATCGGGTTTGGGTGCATATGGCTACTCAAGAAAAAGAAATCGCTTCGAGTCGTTCAAGGCCATCACTGTGTACAGCATTGCGATGATAACTTTATTCTGTGTGTTGTATGTGGGCGACATCATTCGTGACATAACTTCGGATAACTTCGATCTCAATAATGTGAACAAGTTATACTCCTACATGAACATTGTGGCAGGAGTCGTAACATACATAACATACTTATATTACGCTGACCGTCAAATTGCTTTTTTAAATGAAGGAAGGAAACAACTCTACGATGTATTCCCTTATTTGAGCGATGGTCAAATATATCAAAGAGAGATCCTTCAAGTGGGAATTAAAGCTCTGCTCTTTCCATTTCTTCTCGAGAGTACTCTAGTAGCTCGAGCACTGCACTTTGAACCGGATAAAAGTCTCTTCTGGACGTTCTATTCCCTCATACCCTATGTGGTGCGCACCGCTCCAGCCACAAGTGTATATGGGGCTTTGCTTCTATCTACAGCTTTTCTAAAATCAATAAATATGCGAATTCAGAAAATTGTCACAGAAGTGAATCAAATGCAAACTCACAAAGAGTGGCTTCTGAAAACTCCCTTTCATCGTATGCAGAGATACTGCGATCTAAGCGATGAAATCGATGAGCTTAACGAGAAATATACTGCAATAATCGAGGTATCCAATGATTTGTTGGACTTTTCCTCCCTGCCGTGGCTCGCTTCGATTCTATGCAATGTCGTGGGAATCATTTTGGGACTGTACACTCAATACAAAAGTGTCGCTGACACAATATTCAACGGAAAGGAATACGATTCATACAATGTAATAACAGATTCAGCATTCATGCTGATCTCATTTATGGAGATCTACACACAATCGGACATTTGCTCGACAATTGCTGAAGAGGTATGCAACAACTGACATGTGAAAGCTTTTCAATAAATGTTTTTTTTTTTTATTTTTCAGATTCGTGAAACGGGAGTTATCTTGCAGAGGGCAGATTCAATTAACGCTGACATAAGATACCGTCAAGCAGTAGACTTCTTTTCATTGAGGATTCTCCAGAGAGGCTACAAAATTAAACCGTTGGGGTTATTTGAAATAGATTCATCGCTTGTCCATGGGGTATATTTTAGAATTAGTTCTTCCTCCTAATAGGACACTCAAATTTAAAGTGTTGTAAATTGCTTACTTATTGTTTTTTGCATTCCCAGGTATTTTCTACTGCAACCGGTTTCCTCCTGATTCTTATCCAATCGGACTTGTCGAGAAGGTTTCTTCAGTGAAACTTCAGCGAGTTTTCTATCATAACATTGTAATATTTATATTATTGTACATTAAATACATGAGCACTAAAGAAAACATGAAAAAAAAATTCTATTTTCTATGAATGTATTACATGTTGTATATAGTACACAAATAGCTTAAAGAATTTGAAATTTTACTCATTTTTGTTGGATCCTAGAATCCGGATTTATTCAATATGATTAAAGGCACAAGCATTCTGTACAATCGCTGTTTCTTTAGACTATTTTCTAGAGAATTATGCAATGAAGAGTGAACTGGAAACAGTGCTTCGGCGGTTCCCGACTGAAATATTTTCCCTTTGAGGAGCAACCTGATCAGAGACTTTTTATTTGAGGTGTAGGTGTACCGCGGACGGTAGATTTACATGCATAGATATATGTATGTGTGGTTTCCTGCCAGAGGATGTACCGTTGCACAAGAGGTACAGTTTATTCATATCTTCCTCTTCTAGCTTTATAGGAAAGAATTATTTATGAAAACTAGTGTTCTTTTCATATATATGCAAAGGAGTAACGTTTTCTCTCTTTGAACAAATTCTTATTTATCATTGGATCCAGAAGTCCCCGAATAGAATATAGGAAACAAATATATGTAGGTAGGAGCGATAATAAATCGTATCGGAATACAGCTCAAATTGTTATCCATTATATATTAGAAGTCAATTTTAAGCTATCTCTACCGTCAATCGGATGAGATTCATATCAGATTCATTACCGCGCTATCATTCACAGCACCATAGTTTAGAAGCAACAATATAAACCATTCAGTCGGAAGTTAAATATCATCAGAGATGGATTCGGTCTTCAGTACTATTAAAATCACTATTATAACATTTGTGGTCTCTGGCCTCGCCGCCTATGGATATTCATACAAACGACAACGATTTGAATTTTTTACCGTTATAACCTTGTACACATTCGCTGTGATAGCCATTTACTGCGCTTTTTACGTAGGAGACATCATAAATGACATCGCTTCAGGAAACTTTGACATACAAAATGTTAGCAAACTGTACAGTTATATGAATATTTTAGCAGGACTAGTCTCCTACTTGACATTCATATACTACGCCCAACGCCAAATAGAATTCATGAACGAAGCCAAACCTCGGCTCTTTGATGTAATTTTTTACTTGGACGACGGGAAAAATACGTACAAGCGACGAGTGATACAACTGGCTGTGAAAGCATTGGTTTTTCCAGTTCTCTTGGAAATCATTCTAGCTGTACGGGCACTTCATTTTGAACCAAATAGAAGTATTTTTTGGACAATATACAGTTTGATACCATATATCATAAGATCCACACCGGCGACAAGTGTGTATGGGACACTACTCCTATGTACGACATTCTTTGAATTGATCAACATCCGGATACAAAAGATTGTCACTGAAGTCAAACAAATGCATACTCACAAGGAATGGCTCCTCAAGACACCCTTTCACCGAATGCAAAGATATTGCGATTTAAGTGACGAAATTGACGAACTCAATGAGAAGCACACGACAATTATTGAGGTTTCGAATGAATTGCTGCACTTATCCTCGCTGCCCTGGATGGGATCTATTTTGTGTAATGTCGTGGGCATTATTATGGGTTTATTTACGCAGTATAAAAGCATAGCAGACACAATATTCAATGGAAAGGAGTACGACTACTACAACGTGATCACAGATTCAGCGTTTATGTTTATCTCCTTTCTGGAAATCCTGACGCAGTCAAATGTCTGCTCAACCATAATTGAAGAAGTATATGCATATGAGTGAACACAGAAATTCGGAACTACTTTAATTTTGTCTACGTTTTAGGTCCATACTACGGGAGCTATTCTGCAAAAGGCGAACCCAATTTCTGCCGATATAAGATACAGACAAGCTGTCGAGTTTTTTTCCTTAAGAATCCTTCAAAGGAATTACAAGATCAAGCCATTGGGTTTATTTGAAATGGACATCTCACTTGTTCATGGGGTTTGTGATTATTTTTGATTTTGTTTAATTTTATAAATAAGGATGATAAGTAAGAATTTTATTTGAAATATACTTTTGCAGGTTTTCTCGACAGCAACTGGGTTCTTACTCATTCTTATACAATCTGACTTATCCAGGAGATTTCTTTTGTGAAGTGCGCAATTTTGATGTTGATTGAAGGAAACATAATAATGCATGCAGTACATAATGGAAACTAAGCAGTTTTTTGGTGCAGGTTTCTGTCATATAGAATATCGCAAATTTTGCCACTTGTTATATAAGCCCTTCTGCCCTCCGTTAAGATCCATAGCACATCAAACGCAAATGGATGCTATGGAATAGAGATGGTTCCTAGCGCACCCAAATATGCATGCCATTATTCGCTTTTGATGTAAAAATTATCAAATTGCAGCTAACGCCTTACCTAAATAGATAAATGTAAGATATCAACAATCAAGTTCATAAATCATGGGAGAACAAACTTCGTCGACGTTTGAAAATTGACACATGACTCATTATTTGCTCAGATACATCTAGTAGCGCACGAAGTACTACAAAAGAAAAGCTTTCAATTTGAAGTACCGCTTATCATTGCGACGTTAAATAATAGCAGGTTATCCAATTTTCACTGTACAAAAGACATTGATTACGTGAATTTTCTGTTAGCAATGAAACAAGAAGTACAACTTTTAACCAAAGATAAGCTATAAAAGGTGAAGCAGACTGAGATGAGTTAGAAAGTAAAATTAATCACACATTTATTTATTTACATTACTGGATAGAACGCGTATGTAGAATCAAAACTTAATGTGTCAAATAGACACTAAAACATAAAAACCAAACAAATTAGGATTTCCTTCCTTGTTGTAAGCAACACAAGACAGAACGTTTCGCGTTAGCATTTTGCATTTTGTTCCCAGACGTATTATTCTAACTAGCAAATTTTTACACCAAAATAATCGCGATAGTGCTCTATAAATTCAAAAAGTTTAAGTGAATTCTTCTGCATCTTCATCACTAACATAGAGTGAACTTTGTTGATGACAAAAGATGTACCTAATCGAATTAGAAATTCAACGTTTGACTTAAACAGGCTTACTACAATATATAAACTTTCACATTCACTTACATTTTCGGCATAAGTCTGCAATAAATCTTGTGACTGTAAAGAAAAAATATTGCAAATATTAAATACTTCAAGACTCTCCACACTACTTTAACTTACTGGTATTGCACGCAAATCTGGATAGTCGGGCGTGGGAGTCCTATCAGAAAAATATCAATGATCAAAAATAGCAAACATAAAATACATATACGTATAAAAAAACTTGCCGATTAAAAGACTGTTCAAACGAACTAGCCTGTCCATTCAAATAGTAAAATTCAGATGCCAGTTCAACAGGCGTCAAATGCGTTTGGCTTAAAAATTGGTCCCTTTCGGAAACGTATTCAGTACCAGCCTGATTTTCGATCATTATAAACAATTTCGTCAGCCTCAAAAGTCCTGCAACATACAAACTAAACACATATGTATGTATATTGAGAAAATACGTATGTAAATGTAAGATTTTTTTAACTTCTAGGTTATGTTTGAATATATGCATTTTTCATAAACATATCGCAAAATCCTTTTTTATTACCACAATTGAAGATGTAAATATGTAAAAATTTGTTTTCATGGGCCTCTAGCCAATTTTGGGATCTCGTCGTTTTCTTTGTGCAAATGCGAGTTGTGCAAAAACCACTAAGCGATATTTGCACGGAGTTTGCAAGATAATACGCCTCAATTTCATCGATTGAAGAGAAATATTTATAGAATAACACTTCAGCAGAAGATTTAATATATTATATGAAGGAATACAGTAATACTTTAGGTGAAAAATTGAAAATAGCATTCAGCAACAAGTTAAACCGACTCGTCGAAACCACAAGACACTCAATTTTTATTTTATGTTTTTTTTTTTCAAAACGGTTGAAGTTAAATGCGTTGATGACATATGAGAAATTGACAATATACAGATGGCGCTAACAACGTTTAGAAGAAGATTACTATAGGGTGCACATTTATTCACGGCTTTTTAAAAAAAAATAATTCACCAAACTTATACCCAACGTTGTTATCCAAATACAAAAAGAGAAACAAATATATAATTTCAATTTTTTCGGCATACGCACGCAAAAATATAATTTGAATATGTGTTTTTTTGTTATTTTATAAATTAATAATTATGGTAAATCCGAAAATCCTGTATAAAAATAATAAAAACTGGGTTTATTTTTATTTGATAAAATACATAAGACAGTTATTCATTTCGTCAAGGGAATGAACATTTATCGAAGCCGGACTACACAACATCAAACGTAACGTAAACATATATCTAGTATAAGCCTTCAACAATGCCT
The DNA here is from genome assembly GCA_944738645.1 of Eristalinus sepulchralis. Lineage (NCBI taxonomy): Eukaryota > Metazoa > Arthropoda > Insecta > Diptera > Syrphidae > Eristalinus > Eristalinus sepulchralis. The sequence continues at coordinate 37,422,890 of OX122882.1, read as the reverse complement.
ATTTGAAGACAATCTTTTCTATCCAGTCCAGGTACGAGTAGACTTTAGTGTAAACCCCAGGAGCATTGGGAGCAGCACAAAATTTTCCAAATGATGTGATCCCAATTATGAACTTTACGCAATTAAATTCTGGTATTTCAGCATGCAGAGGGCCACCCGAATCCCCTTGACACGTGTCCTTTCCGCCTTCCATATACCCAGCGCAAAATTGTTCATCGATAATACCTTTAGGGAGTCTTCTTTCGGTTAGGTAAATATCCCTACATATATTTTGATCAATAATGCTGAGATCAACTTTTAGCAGACCATCCGAGTTGGAACCCATGAACTCGGTGCGACCCCATCCGGCTGCATATGACCCTGGAAGGTCTAGGCTAGGCAACTGCCACAAGCAGACAGGTTGTATCTGCTCCGTGAACGTAACTGGTCTTGATAGCTTGATCAAGGCAATGTCGTGATAGTACATCGATGCCTTGTATCTGGGGTGAAGAATTATGATAGTTATTTTGATATCCTGCGTTTGATCAGTGGTGGAGTTGAGGTTCTGAGCACCAAGCCGGACAACATCTGGCGGTTTTCTACAGAACAGAAACACATAAGTGGTGTGTTGAAAACAAGACGTCCTAGACACACATACCCGCCTGATTCAGTGCAATGCGCAGCTGTTAGAACATACTGATCACTGATGAGTGAGCCTCCACAAGCCCATTTGGGGACACCATTTAGCTGCGACCAACCCAACGCCGCCTGCAAAGGCATTGTTTCTGTAGATAGGTGTGTTCAAATAAGCCACTGACATACCATATGTGGGTACTCGCCCGTGTGTGTCAGCTCCCCGCCGACAATCATTGGTACACTCCGCACACAATATTTTCCTGAGAACTTCCGCATCGTTCCAAATCGGGTGCCTTTTGCTGCCTCGTGGTACTCTTCACACTCTGAAATGTAACGTTTGAAGTGAGGGTAAATTTTAAGCAATTATTAAAGCGAAACATACTTCTAGCGCTGATTCTCTTTGTGTTTGGATGGTCGGTGTCCTTGGCGGCAAGTGGACAACAGATGATGGGAATACTCTTGCGATACATGCACACATCTATTTTGATGCCATGAAGACGATACTCCCGTATGACATGGAGGCACTGGTATGCCAACAGGCAATATCCGCTGCGGTTATCGAAGGATCGACGGCAAAATGAACCTTCTTCCTTTGTCCTTGTCCGATCTTCATCGAGACGTTGAACTGCAACGGTCATTTTGGGGCCTGGACCAAGACTGTGATAGAGGGCATTGAATGTGGGATTTTCGTAGACCTGAGCTTTTAAGGGCTTAGACGGAGCGTCTTTTCCAGGCCACTTCGGAACGGTTAATTTTGTCGATTGATAGTAAGGTGAAAATTGATTATAGATGTTTGCTGGAAAATTGAAATGAATTAAGATATACAAAGAAGTATTTTATTTAGAATGTGTTTCAAAAACAAGTATTGAAAAATAATAATAATAAAAACAAACAAGATAAACAATAGATCTAAATAAGAAATTGCTTACACAAAGACTGAGAGCACACTCCAACTCCCAACAGTAAAATATGAACGAAAACAAGTATGAGCTTGGTTTTCAGTTTATGCTTTAACATTTCTAGGCATTGTTAAGTTATTAAATTAAAAAAGACGGAAGCCCAAAGGGTTTCTTATATTCACTTAAAAAAAATTCTTTAATCTGTCGATTTACTTCAGGTTTGTTTCTAAATAAGGATACTAAGTGATTGATGTTTTGCACAACAATCAAATGTCAGAAGTCGTTCTGTTTAAACGGTTTCTGGAATGATTGAGAAAAACGTAAGCAGTAAACACGAACGAGCTTGATATGAGAACATCAACGATGGGAAATACGTTGTTTTTATACAACAGTTTATCTTTTTATGTGATGAATGTTTGTCGTGTGACATATTTCTTATACGGTAGTGCTTAAATCCAAAGACGAGTTAAACAGGAAGGGCTTCCATTTGTTTGCGATGCATATACTTAGACCCCATAATCTACGGCCGCTGTGTAATTTGTAGACAATTACTTCTGAAAATTTAACTTTTATAATAACAATTCAGATTGCACTGATATTCACTTCAGAAACAATCTAATACTGTTCTTTAGTTTTCCAGTATTTGTTTTTTTATTTATTTACTTTTTGTTATTGTTGTTGAATGTATCGCTGGACAGTAAGTGTGAAAATGTCTTCTCTTTTTTTCTTCTCCAATCCAATTGTTCCAATAGTCATTGCATAATAATAAACTTGCCTTTTCAGCGAATTTTGACATACTTTTCTGGCGTATGATGAGATTTCCCGATTTCCTGGTTTTTCGTGTGTCTATTTGCTGGCGGCATTATGTCAAATAATTGTTGTTCGCTTTCTGGTTATGTCGTTACAGCAAAGTCTTGCCAATGATTTTTAGAATGTTGATTTGCTTGCTAAATGAGCACCGTAATTTTTATCAGGAAGACCCTAATATAATTCAATTTTCTAAAAGGTTAACTGATTTGAATTTATACCTTATAAGTGCCCGATCTTACTCCATATGATATGCATTTATTTACAAGTGTTTGCATACATATGTGCTTCGTATAGTCCAATTTTTTCTTGAACCTTTCAAGAACGCTTTCTTTTGTGGGAAATTGTTATTTTTTTTAGTGAACACGAACAAGATTTGCACGTGTTTGTTTGATCAGTTCTTTTCCCCATCATTCTCTGGCAGTGATATCTTCACACGCCATCTAACTCCTTACATGTCCTTGGACATTGCAAGTTTTTCTATAAAGAGACTAATGCGCCGAAAATCCAAAACGAAATGGATTGTCGAAGAGAGCAGTGAGCATGTAACTTCTTCTGATTTTGCTCCGCTTTGCCTCACTGGTCGCTGCAGAGATCACATCTTATGTAAAACGATTGGAAAACTGTTTTTTGAATGATATTTAAACGTTCATGCACTCAGTATAGATAGTACTACTTCTATACTTTATGTTTGTATGTTTTGGAAAATGTATTCCTAAAAGGTATTGCTTTAATTGAGAGCACCGCAAACTAACTTCACTTGTTGATGTCAGTATAGATAGTACTACTTCTATACTTTATGTTTGTATGTTTTGAAAAATGTATTCCTAAAAGGTATTGCTTTAATTGAGAGCACCGCAAACTAACTTCACTTGTTGATGTCAGTATAGATAGTACTACTTCTATACTTTATGTTTGTATGTTTTGAAAAATGTATTCCTAAAAGGTATTGCTTTAATTGAGAGCACCGCAAACTAACTTCACTTGTTGATGTTCAAAATCAAATGATGCACACTTGTTTGTGAAGCATTAAACTTATTGAATACACCATAAAAATCATCTCTCAATAAGTCCCGGGACATATCCCTATAATATAAAGTGAATAATTTTTGTAAGTGGTTCCCCCTATATGTCCCGGGAGTTATTGAGTGATCTGTTACACTGAGACACCACAGAATTCATCCATTCACGGCGCCCCAGCAAACAGTTGTCGTCAACGCAACCCTTGCAACCATGGTTATAATACCTGTCCACTTTAGTTTAATCAATCAAAGAGCAAACTAAAATCAATCCTTCGGAATTATCTCAATAATGGCTGGAAAAGGTAAAAAGAAACGCAATAGCAAAGATGCATCCGCATCAGGCAATGCAACTGGAGAACCTCGAAAGAAAGGCGGTAAGAAAAAGAACGCTTCTAAGGGTAAATCCTTTCAGAGCGACGTATTTAACGATGCAGCCATGGAGAATGCCTACTATGTATGTCATAATGTGCAGGTTTGTGACAATATTTTAGTAATACGTGTAGCATTAAACATCAAACACTATCTTAGGATGTTCTTAAGTCACGAGGATTTGCCTGGCCTGAAGCACAGAAGAAAAAGAAGAAGGGAAAGCGTTAACAAATAATCCATTTACTTGAAATGTGATAATAAAGAATAACTTTATGGAAAAAATGTGTTTTTTGCTTTAAAATTTGTCAAATTCAGGATTTCTCTCTTTCTCTCTCTTTCTTTATAACTTTCGGATTCTACCTGAAGTTTAATCAAATCACATCAAATCACACTTAACTAAACTCCTTTCACATTATAAAATTGTTTTGCAAAACATTGAATGTCACCTCAGAAATCGAAAAAATAAATATAAGCTGACACCCCTAATAGATGTGTGAAAGTCGTAGTGTGACCAGAAAACAACATTGTATCTAAATACACCAATATACCACTGAAACAATTGCCGTGAATAATTGATGACATCATAAAATAACAGAAAATAATTTTTCCCATTTTCTATTTTATTAATACCAAACAATTCCGCATTTCTTTAAATCTGCATTTGATTTGAGCATGAAGAAATACTAGTCCATATGCGCAATCATACACATATATCAAGCATCCATTCATATATATTGGTCAAGAGAATATTTAGTTTGTTGTCCAGTCCGAGAATCTAAGCAGTCATCAACAACATCATTCATCCCCTTTGTCCCCGATTACTTTTTGCTCAGGTAAAGATAGATCTTCAAAACGTAATATGCATCATTCCTTTTGGTTTGGTATTTAGTCTAGCAGCGCGTTTCATTGCAGTCGAACGAATAGTTCCCCAGGAATCTATCCAAGTTAACAATTGGGAAAATAAATTCCTATCTGCTAAGCTGTTGTTACTTCGTGAAATTTGCCAAGTAAAAACGCATCCAGACCCTAGTGACTAGTGATTCTTTTGAACTTATTTATTGTTTTTAATTCAATTGGAAAATGGGAAAAACTGCTGCCATTGGGATCGATTTGGGGACAACCTATTCCTGTGTGGGTGTGTGGCAGAATAACAAAGTGGAGATTATTGCCAATGATCAGGGCAATAGGACAACACCAAGTTACGTTGCGTTTAATGAAACAGAGCGATTAATAGGGGAGTCCGCTATGAATCAGGTAAAATTTCGTATTCAAAATTGAATTTGCCAATTGGTTAAAGGGAAGCCAATATTGTCTATTAAAACTGTATAACTTTTAAAATGTAATTCTGTTGAGAAATCCAAAACAGATTCCTTAAAGAGTATTTGTGGTTCAGTTTCATTTTTACAATGATAAAGTTTTCCTCAATTTTTTTTAAATGTTCCTACCAGATTCTAAACGTAACCTTCTCTCAAAATTTAAGCAAACATTATTTTGTGTTTCGTAAGTATTATTGCATATGTATTTGTAACTTATTTCTATAATTCCTTCTATTGTAATGAGAATTATTGAATTCAATGTGATAACTCTATTAATCGGTATCAAATAATTGTCAGAAATATTCTAAAACTCTTAAGATAAGCTTACCGCAAGTATTCTGAATTAGTACTCGTATGCGGCGATGCAAAAAAAGTGATTTTTTAAATTAAAACTCTTATTTCCTGTAAGACCCTTTTTTTAATGATTTTTGTGTGAGAACACATATTTTAATTTAACTAAATAGATAAATTTGGCGGAATCTTAGTAAAAAAAAAAATTTTCTAATTGAAAATAGAACAATTTTTGAGTAGTGATACTCTTGTACTATAAGTGCAATTTTTCTACAACATCCATTGCGGAAATTTCCATACTGCATATTTTCAAAAATATATAATTCCATTTAATAATAATAATAATTGGGTGGCACTACGCCCACAAGGGACCAGGGCCTAGCTTCTTCAACAACTACTCGTGTTGTGCGTGCTACCGTTCTCTCACGAATAGAAGGGACCTACAGTTTTGTGCCGACTCCGAACGGCGAGATTTGAGAAGCTTTTAATAGACAATTGATACTCTTTGAGTGTTGTCAACAGCTCAAAAGAGGTGGTGTCGTGAAAAAATGCGAGGTGTCCCGTCCGGGAATCAAGCCTAGACTTTCTTTCAAACCTAGAAATTTTCACTTTATTTTTTCTAAATTAAAACTTATGGATTCGACTCTCAAGAGATTTTCTGAAGTTCTGAAGGGAGGTCATATTAGTTTAGTTCTTTGTTTTTCTAAATATCTATATTCACTATTGATTTAAGGCGGAGTTAAGGTTGTCATAGCATTTTTATGAGTCCTAAATGGAAACAAATTAAGCAGTCTAAAAGAAGAATTTAGAACAAAAAATATAAAATAAGTGTTATTTCGCAGTTAGATTGGATGATACCGAATGCTTCTTTGTCAACAACAAAAACAAGATTATGTCAACAAAATTATATCAAAACCAAATATATAATTATTGATAAAAATCTAACACATTTTGGTGGCACTACAGCCCACAAGTGACCAGGGCCGATTTTCTACAACAGCTAATCGTGTTGTGCGTGCTACTGTTCCCTCACAAGTAGAAAGTCCTCTATACAGTGTTTTGCAGACTCGGAACGGTGAGATGTGAGAAGCTTTTCATAAACAATTGGCACTCTTTGAGTGTTGTCAACAACTCATGGTGCCATGAAAAAATGCGAGATGTTCCGTCCGGGAATCAAACTTAGACCTTCGGCGTGCGGTTTGAAGCACATACCCACTGCGCCACGGCGACCACATTAGAAATATATAACAAATTAATTAAGTGCGTATTTGACTTACGGCGTCGATTCCATCTTTCGTACATCATGGCTTTACCTCTCGAATATCCAACAACGTGATGGTAGTAAATTTGTGTAAGCTTCAAAATCTGCATTAAACAGATACCCTAATTTTTCATTAACTTCAGTGCCAACATATTTACCACCACGCAGTGATAGTGTGAAGTCTTAGTAATTCAATCAATTAATTCTTGGCAATCATTTTAACCATTCCATAAAGTTTATTGATTGAAATGACCAAAACAAAATTGAAATGAGAACTTCTCCAAACAGAAACACTACAAATTATGACCAAATTCAAAGTCCTGCACTTTGAAATACTTGTATACCGTTCTTTACCCAACATGGAGTCAACGAAAGGTTAGCAATGCGAGAATTAGCATCTTCATCATCACATTGTCTGAAATGTGACAATTTCACAATATGCCCAATATATGATTTACAAAACAAGCAATGCCAAATTTGAACAAATATTTGGACCGAAGTAAGTCAAATGTCAGACATGTCAAAAGTGATTAATGAGTCAATATATTAAAATGACATAATTTCGCAGATTATTCTTCAAAATAATAAGCTTCTTGCTCTTTGTGGACATTCTCGAGCGTTCCTAACTCCATTAGAAACTTAATGAGCTATGGGAGTGGGTGCACTCGCAGGAACCATGCATATGCGCACATTATTATCTCCACACTAGACACGCGAAATAATAAAATGTGTGACGTCCAAGAATAGATTAGAAATGCTTTCATTTTCAAGGTCTCGGCTGTTTTTAGACTGACAGAATAAATGAATAATATTTGGTGCTTGTGTAAACAAACCTATGAAATGATACCCACCCATCACCGTCTTACCAGATTGAAGTACAGACAAGTCATGCTAATAGTTCTTCTTCCATAAATGTTTGGCATTGTCCTTTTTGAAACAAAAAGAAATACCCAAAAAATTACTTTAGACCTATTCCCAATAAGTTGCAGTTTGCAAGCTACTAATGAATGTTTACTTTTAGATAGCGATGAATGCGAAAAATACTATTTTCGATGCTAAACGTCTAATTGGTCGAAAGTTTGAAGATCCAACAGTTCATGAGGATATGAAACATTGGCCGTTCAAGGTCGTCAATTTTTCCGGCAAACCTAAAATCGAGATTGAGTTTAAAGGTGAGATCAAGAGATTCGCTCCAGAGGAAATAAGCTCAATGGTCCTGTTGAAAATGAAGGAAACAGCTGAGGTTTACTTGGGAGAAAAAGTGACAGATGCTGTTATTACTGTGCCGGCTTATTTTAACGATTCACAGCGACAGGCCACCAAAGATGCTGGATTGATTGCAGATCTTAATGTTTTGCGCATTATCAATGAGCCAACCGCTGCAGCACTGGCATATGGCTTAGACAAGAATTTTGATGGCGAGAAGAACGTCTTAGTTTTTGATCTAGGCGGTGGCACGTTCGATGTATCAATTTTATCAATCGACAAAGGTTCCCTCTTTCATGTGAAGTCGACAGCTGGAGATACGCACTTGGGAGGTAACGACTTTGATAATCGCCTTGTCAACTACTTTGTAGAGGAGTTCCTGAGGAAGCACAAACGTGAACTTCACGGACAGGTGCGAGCGATGCGTCGATTGCATACAGCTTGTGAGCGAGCTAAGCGGACATTGTCGTCCAGCACTGAGGCGTTTATTGAAATTGATGCCCTTCACGATGGGATTGACTTTTATTCAAAAATCAGTCGAGCACTCTTTGAGGAGCTAAACAAGGACCTTTTTTGGTCCACTCTTCATTCTGTCGAAACGGCTTTAAAGGACGCCAAATTAGACAAGTCAGAAATCAATGATGTCGTGTTAGTTGGAGGCTCAACTCGCATTCCGAAGATTCAGAAGCTGCTTCAAGATTTCTTTGATGGCAAACAACTAAATTTATCCATCAACCCTGATGAGGCAGTGGCTTATGGAGCGGCTGTACAAGCCGCCATCCTTACTGGAGTGGACAGTTCTCAGATTCAGAATGTTCTCCTGGTCGACGTAACTCCGCTGTCTTTGGGCTTAGAGACTGCTGGAGGGGTCATGACCAAATTAATCGAGCGGAATGCTAGAATCCCCTGCAAGCAACATCAGACCTTCACAACATACAGCGACAACCAAATCGCCGTCACTATCCACGTTTTCGAAGGCGAAAAAGCATTAACTAAAGACAACAACCTTTTGGGCAATTTTAATTTGACAGGAATACCGCCAGCACTAAAAGGCGTTCCCAAAATTGAAGTAACGTTTGATTTGAATGCTGACGGTATACTTACTGTCTCAGCTATGGACAATAGCACAGACAAAGCATCAGAGAAACTCGTCATTATCAAAGACAAGGGCCATCTAACAGACACAGAGATCCATAGAATGCTTGCCGATGCTGAAAAATATAAAGAAGGAGATGACAGACGGAAAGAAAGAATTTCATCAAACAACACACTAGAGTATTATTTACACAGTTGCCTGCAGGTGAGTCAAATTTGTATATTTATGATAACGAAACTTCTAACGAGCACTTTTGAAGGCGACTGAAGAAGCACCAGCTGACAAACTCAGTCAAGAAGACAAGAAAATAGTTCTTGACAAGTGTTCATCAGAGACTTCCTGGCTAGATTGTAATGCTCTCGCAGAAAAACGTGAATTCGATGACCAGTTAATAGAATGCCAGCGAGTTTGTGGACCGATCATTTCGAAAATACATTCACAGTGTGCAGACGATGGTGGTATACGTCAACCGGGAAACGGCGAATCGAGTGCAACCGTCGAAGAGGTTGATGAAATTAAAAACTGAACATTTTTTTATTCACTCATTTCACACTTTTATTGAAATAAATGTTAAGGATCAACCACTGTCCCAACTTTATATTAGAAACTTAATTTATAGAACACTTTAGAATCATTTTTTACTTAGACTTTTTTCAAAAGACAGCGAGCTGATGGTTTAAAAGATTTTCTCTCTTTAACATTTCAATCGTTTGTAGTTGCGTAATAGTACTTTGTATTTGGGTAGCTTTTGTTCCATTGACCGATGTTACAGGTTACAGCTAACTATGCGCTATTGTGATTTCGTCCTGGGAGCTGAGCATTGTACAAAAACCGTTTGTAACCATTTTAATATGGACGGATACAAAAACAAGAAAAACAAATTTGTGGGTTCTCGGTTGAATAGCCATCAGCAAACGGTCTCCAAGCCACGATTATTTACGAGAAAGGTTTTGGCTTTGTTTTGTGGGATTGGCAGTGGATCATTTACTGCTTGAAGAAAGCAATCGCTCCCAGCTTTGGTTATGATACGTCGTAAGATCATTTATAGTAACAGCTTAGCCCTCCGAGTCAGTCCGTTCCCTTTAGGTAAATACAATGTAGAGTGACTCTTCATTCACTCTGAAGTAACGGTTAAACTTCAACCTCTAAGTCAAGTTCACCTCAAGATACTTCGTCTTGTACGTTGTTGCTCCAACTGTTCCGTTGTACAACTTTGACGCTCCCGTATTTTCGGAGCACATTAGAACAAATGTTTATTAGTGTGAAACAATTGATTAGGCCAACAACGTTTCTTATAAAATGTTCCCTCCTTTCACAGTTGATTCGAGAATACGTGTAAGCTGCTTGACCAGTCATCCCAGTGCAAGCTACTGAGGTGAGTTGCTGGGAAGATGTGTATCTCCTTCCTATCAACTAGTAATAGTTGATAACAGTGCAGAAGCCCAACATAAGGATTTATTTAAAACTCCTCTTATCAGACATTGTCTTTTGCTAGCAAATTTTCTCTGTATACTAGACATGGAAACATTTGTTTACTTCCATTAAAAAAAAAATATTCCTACATTTGCTACAGACACCAATTCCTTCTTTGTTTCTGATTTGCTATTTCTATAAGTTTCAAATTTGGTTACTTCTGGTACATTTTCCTTGTCAGGCTATATTTTATCAAATTCATATGGCAACGCTAATTTGAACAAACTAAATCGCAAAATACAAACAGAACTATACTTCGCCATATGTCAAATGTTGTTGGCGGTAGAACCGCGTGCGTAACAGTTTTCGATTTATTACCTTATTGATTTAAGACTTAAAAAACAAATGCTTCGTTTAATTACTAATTCTGTTATACACAACATTAAAAATTTGTGTGCTGAAAACCTCAACTGTAATCAGAAATTAATTCGCCACTTCTCATTCATATTCAACAAACCAGATATGGGGAAAGAATTGTGGATAGTGTGGATGGATTTAGAAATGACTGGACTTGATGTAAGCCGAGATAAAATATTAGAAATCAGTTGTTTAATAACAGATAAAGAACTCAATATAGTTGCCGAAGGACCAGCTCTCGAGATCCATCAACCCGATGATGTATTAAATAATATGAACGAATGGTGCATGAAGCACCACGGCGAAAGTAAACTCGTCGATAAGTGCAAATCATCAACAATTTCAATTGAGATGGCAGAAGATATGGTATTGAAATTTCTTGAATCGCAAATACCAAGAGGCAAATGCCCGTTGGCTGGAAATTCTGTATATATGGATCGTTTATTTATTAATAAATACATGCCGAGGGTAGACAATTACATGCATTATAGAATAATCGATGTATCGACTGTCAAGGAGTTAGCAAAACGATGGAACCCCAATGTTGCAGCAGGTGCACCAAAAAAGAAGCTAGTTCATCGCAGTTTAGATGACATCAAGGAAAGCATTGAAGAAATGCGATATTATAAGAAATTCTTCTTTAAATAGTGTTAGGCGATAAGACAATTGCCAATTCAATAAATATGCAAGTGTATGTGAAACGATTTTTTTTTATTATAATTGATCAGTGTACATTTTTTTGTTTACGTTAAATGTGTGTAAAAATGGTCGGCATATAAAAATATTGTGTCATAAACCGTCTGGTGTATGACATAACCACTGCAGCTTATGCCGGTCCAGGCCTAGCTAATTAGCTATTAACTATACTTATGTAGTACACGAGAAAATTTAACCTGCAGTTCAATTCCGACACGGATCAGAGAGATTTAATGGACGAATTTTTGTGTGCGTTGAGAAAGTCGAAAGAGGTGGTGCTGTAAAAAAAATGCGACATGAACAATCCAGGAATAGTATCTAGGGATTATTTTATATTGCTTTTCCTATATAATCGCTGTATATTAATTTCTTATTTCCTCAACTCCGCTTTTGGATATTACTGCAAAATTTGCAATTGATACGAAATTTTAATTGATAGGATTTCATTTCCAATATCAATACCAGGGATTAATGAGGTTCATCCTTCCTTGTTCATCCCTGATCAATTATAGGGTCCCTGTGACGGCGTGTGAGCCGAACCACATACATTTTTATTATTCTCACATCTTTATCAAAAATCCAAAAAAAATTGTTGTTTTGATTGAAAAATAGGGATGTTCCGAGAATTTACAGTCACTTTTGGTTCTGACTGATTTTGTTTGCTGTTGCTGAAGCACCTGTAAATGGTTTGTGGCGCATGCTTATAATATTGTAGTCTGTTTAAAATTCAAACTGTTTTTACTGGTGTACCAAACCATATACCCGAACCGGCTTAAATGCACTTCGACATCTGTCAAATACGTGCTTTTTCATTTTTAAAGTCTACTTGGCTTGTGACAGCTATGAATGAATGTTGATCCCTGCTTTGTGAGTACCATTCCTTGTTCATCCATGGTGAGTACGCAATCGAACAACCCTTAATTATGTTGATATGTCAAACGGCAAATGTCATGCATGTCTTCATGGGTGTCAGAAATTGTTTTTGTTAGAAGAAAATAAGAATTCGTAAATATAATATGTCTGAGGAAATAATATTCGATTGTTTACATTCAGAAATTGTTAACTACTGCCTGCTTGATAATAAAGTAAACCTCATCTTCTCACTTATCATAAATTACATTTTATATGCAATAGTTTAACAGGAAAATGACTTCTCGACTTTGGAATACATTGGATATTCAACTGGCTATCGGCTAATAGAGAGACTTACTCGTGAATGGCCTCGCTTTAAAGATGAATTGGAAACCATGAAATTTATTTGCACAGATTTTTGGTCATTAATCTATAAAAAACAAGTTGATAATCTAAGAACAAACCACCAAGGCGTCTATGTGCTTCAAGATAAAGCGTTCCGTTTCCTTACACGTATAACACCTGGAACCAAACAATTAGAGCATGCACCAAAGGTATACAATATATTTTTCAGTTTAAAGTAGAATGGAATAATCATGTATAATCTCATTTATAGTTTGTTGCGTTTACTTGCGGATTGGTGAGAGGAGCTTTAGCTAACTTAGGAATCACCAGCACAGTTACTGCAGAAGTGCAATCTATTCCATCATGTAAATTTCACGTGCAAGTTAAATTAAATTAAAATTAGGCTAAAAGCTGTTGCTGTTTTGATTACAAACAATAAACACAAATGACGCGTTTAATAAGAACGATCACCTTAACTTATATATTGCAATGATGTTGTTTTTGGAAATGTTAAAGTAACTAAATAGTGTCCACTTTGACTCTGGAAAGTCTGGATTCAACGGTTCAGGATCTGTATGTATTCCTACTCCGGCTTCAGGTCCAATTATAACAACAATTGAACCTTTATATAGGCGAAGGTAATCCTTGAAAGCTCTGCCATTGTTGAAATAACAAAAAAATAGGCAGAAATTCCAGTCATCCGACTCACAATACTTTTTCAAGTATTCTGATTCCATGCGTCCATTTTCCAGGAAGTTCAATTTAATGAAACTGGATGGAGAGTAACAGCTTTCCCACCATGACTTATCGACCTCCAAACCGTACACAGACGCCCCTTTAAGAGATTTACTGTCAAAGAAAATTATCCAAAATTACATAACCATACCTATGCTCTCTTGAATTATCCATTCTAATAAACCCGTTCCGCAACCAATGCTCAGTATTTTGTTCACACCCAATTCATTTAGTGTTGCTTTGAACTTAAATAAAGCTTCTTCTGTTGGCCATGTCCATAGATATTTACTCTTTATCTCCAGGGGTTGTCGTTCACTAATTTTCAGGACTTTTCTCCAATCTTTTTCAGCAGCGTATACCTGCAGCTCTACACCCAATGAATCGTTGAACATTGTTATACTCTTCCGAAGTCAAAATTGACTAACAACCGCCCATACTATTTGCATGACGTAGTTTGGACTTGAGAATTGGGTTGCCGCCAATAATAATTCGTTCAAGTTCTGCGATAGTGAACTCTCTGTTATTTTTTTTTAACCGTCCCTTCTGCTAAGCATGATCAGTGCCGTGATGGCTTTTGCGGTATATTCTAAAATTAGATGCAGGAACTCATCTTTGATAAATGTTTACATATGCTAACAAACAATAAATCACTTGGCGTTATTTTTTAAATAGGTGCAAGTCCGCAAATTTAGAACACCCGTTGTATCCTTGTCCTCTGTTGCCTTGAAATGTGTCCTTATTCAAGTCTGCTGTTTGGGAACTATTGGTTATCAGATAAAGTACAAAAATAATCACTGCGCTGAAGGTATTGGGGATGGGATGAACGTTTTCCGAGTTAAGCAGTGTGATTTATAAATCATCTAAATTGTTTTATTTGACCTAAAAACATTCAAATTATATGAAATGAGAATTCGAGCTACATAATATTTGATATTCATATCAGAATGGAAGATTTGTGGTCGCCGTGGCGTAGTGGTAAGTGCATCGACCGCGGCGCAGAAAAGTCTGGGTTCGATTCCCGGCGGGACACCTAGCATTTTTTCACGGCACCACCTCTTTCGAGTTGCTGACAACACTCAAAGAGTATTAATTGTCTATGGAAAGCTTCTCAGCTCGCCGTTCGGAATCGGCAAAAAACTGTAGGTCCCTTCTACTCGTGAAGAACAGTAGCATGCACAACACGAGTAGTTGTTGTAGAAGCTAGGCCCTGGCCCGTTGTGGACTGTAGTGCCACTCAATTATTATTATTATTATCAGAATGGAAGTGTATAAATAGGCTCCACACAAGTGCTTTCTTTTCATGCCAGAAAAAACAAACGATTAGCAAACATTTTGTTTACGCATTTTATTATTGTAAAACTACCCAAGTTAGTCGGACTGTATCTGATAAGTGTACTTAAAGTTTTTTCGCCAATGTGTTTCCGAAAAGTTTGATGGCTGGCCATTGGAGAGGACTGCTGGTTCCTGTGCAACTTTTGTTTGATCCACTTCCGAGTTAAGATTTTCATTGAGACCATTATCAACTTCTTCGGCACTATCATCGTCCAGAAGAATTTTTCGGTAGATTTCACACGGATCGTATTTCTTTTTGATTTTTTGTTTCGGAGTTTCTGGATTAATGCCGCATGACTTTTCATTTTCTTTTACCGATTTGTTAATGATGGGCTGAGTTGTCTGAGGAACAATTACTGGTTGAACATTTCCAATAGACCTGATAACCGAGCTATTAATAACAATTTTTGGCGAATTTCTCTCATTCGTGTTTCTTGGGGAACTTTCATCTTTCACACTGTTCTCATACGTGTGCTCTTGAGATGATGCATCACCTTTGTCATCTATTCCCGTTTCTTCTTTGATAAATCTGATAGATTTTTTGTCTTCATTTGGGTGCATGTTTTTTATGTGTCGGATAATATTATCCTTTCGAATACTTGTTGTGTCGCAGAAGTTGCAGCTATATTTGGATTTACCTGGAATCGATTTGGTTTAGTTAAATTTTCATTTTTAAGTATTTTGTTTGTCTCACCAACATGAATTTTACTGTGTCTCATTAAAGATTTCAAGTCAATGAATTCCTTGCAGCACTCAGAACAGCTGAATTGTTTTTGCCTTGAATGGCGCATTCTGTGCAGTTTTAGCGTAGAATTTCTATCGAATTTCTTATCGCAAAGATCACATTTAAATTGTTTTGTTCCTGGAAAGATTTAAGTACAATCAGGAAGTCACAATATTTGCTAAGCCAAGGCCGTATAAGTGTAGTTGCGAAAGGGATAAATAGACCACTTTGGAGGATCTATTGATAAATCGTGACATTTTTTGCTTTTCACTTACCAGAATGTATGATTTTATGCGTGCGTAAGGTTGATTTGAGTGAAAACTTCCTTCCACATATGTCGCAGGCATATGGAAAAATATCTTTATGGCTCTGCAAATGAGCAGTGAAGGCAACTTTATTCTTAAGTTTAATGCCACATTCGTTGCATTGCTGAGGAACAGCGCTGTGAAGTTTTTCGTGTTTTCGAAGGATTTGCAGTCTTGAAAAGGTTTTGCTACATACTAAGCATTTAAATGAATTTTTTGTATGACCAGCCATGTGATATTTCAAATGCGATGATGTGGAGAACGTCTGCAATGAGAACGAGCTTCATACTGTATTTATATCTTCATATTTATATCAATAGTCATGCTTACCTTAAAACATTCCTCACATTTATATGGTTTACTTGAGGAATTATTACAAAATAAATGGTAATACTGTTGTGTTCGACTATTGAAGCGCTTATCACATATTGTGCAGAGATAAACATACTTGTCGCCAAGGAATTCCTTTATTATGTGTGGAGGAAATTCAATTTTTCCCGTACGTAATTTACGGAGTGACTGCATGTCTATATTTGCAGAGGGAATACATCGATCTTCAATTATGTTAATCTTCTGTTTCTCCTTCACGGCACTGATCTCGGTCCCATTGCATTGGTCGCAACCATTCTCTTCTGATATCAAACATTTCCGGCATTTTGAATGCCCACAAGATTCTGTAATGAGACGATTTCGGCTTGTTAAATCGCCTTTGCAAGTTGGACATTTTAAAGGTTCTGCCATTTATTAACTTTTCTGCAGAATTGTCGGTTTAAAAGACAATTTAGCACAAAGAAACACATCAATATTGACAATTTCAAATAGTAAACAAATCTGACAATCTTCAGCTGTTTAATAACCAGTAGATTTGTTCGATTACATGATTATTTTCTGCTGCTTGGAATTGGTAAATACAAATTTTGAATAAGTATTTGAGTGTTTTCTACTAAGTGGATTAGACTGCTTTAAATTAAAACATGTCATTTTTTAAAGCTACATATATACGGTTAACACAATAAGATTCGGGCTTGATTTTTTCAGCAGCACAAAATATGCAAATGAAATCAAAACTTGTAAAACATCTTAAGCAAACGGATCTAATAAGTTCACTTGCGGTGAGTTTTGTTATCGATTTTTATTGTTTAATGTTTTTGTTTATCTTGCTGGTGTTTCTCTAATTTATTTAACTATTCAAGTTTTAAATTCAAATGTGTACAGTGCAATGGAGATTCGGTTCATTTTCTATGCTTTCATTGTTGTGATCTGCTGCCTTGTCTGTTATTTCCATTCATTACCCGGGACATTTGTATTCGATGATACCGTGGCAATAGTAAAAAACACTGATGTTACCAAAAGGCCGGTATCTCATATCTCAATATTTAGTCATGATTTTTGGGGGGCAAATCTTACGGATCCAGATAGTCATAAATCGTATCGTCCACTTACAATTCTAATGTTTCACCTCGAGTACAATTATCTAAACTTTCGAAGCTATGACATGAAAATCGTTAACTTAGTTTTGCATAGCATCAACTCGCTGCTTGTATTATATTTGTTCAACAAAATTACATCGAAGCGGATTACTGCGTTGATTGGTGCAATATTATTTGCCATTCATCCGGTGCATACAGAAGCAGTATGTGGAGTTGTTGGAAGAGCTGAGTTGCTGTTTGCTTTGTGTTTTCTTCTTGCAGTGCTTCTAATGGACTCAATCAATGGATATGATATATTTTTGGACGGTCTTAGACTGCTAGGGATTATACTGCTTTCCACTATGGGACTTCTTTGTAAAGAGAATGCCATTACAATACTCCCAACATGTGTGTTTTATGATGTGATCATGAAAAATTGTCTCAAACGGAAATTTAAAATTGTTTGGGAAAATCTACTTCAAGTTCCATATTTAATCTTTGGAGTTTGGACAGCGGTCTTGTTGTATTTGCGATTTTGGATACAGAACTTTGAAAGTCCAAAATTTAAGTCAATGGACAACCCAATTGCCGCAAGTGAATCTTTTCAGACGAGAATCTTGTCTCAGAATTTCCTGTACGCCTTAAACTGCTGGATTCTTCTGTGCCCACAGTGGTTGAGCTTTGATTGGGCACTCGGATCCGTGAAACTTATTACCGCTCCGAGCGACATTCGCATCATCAACATTTTTCTAATCTACACATTCTTATTTAAAATAGTCACCACTATGTCAAAGACTCTACTAATCGGACTGGGATTCTTGGTGATACCATTTCTGCCGGCGAGTGGAATCATAACTGTTGGATTTGTTATTGCCGAACGCGTGTTGTATGTGCCTTCGATTGGATTTTGCCTTATCGTTGCGTCTTCATTTGAAAGTTCCTCTACAAGGTGGTTAAACTTTAGGAAAATATTGTACATCACATTGCTATGCCTGTTTGGAATTTTTATACTTCGTACGCGGCAAAGGGCCACAGAGTGGATGACCGAAGAACGTCTATTCACTTCGGCACTAAATGTTTGCCCAAAGAATGCAAAAGTACACTATAACATTGCACGATTAGCTACTGACAAAAGCGATAAAAAGAAAGCTTTTCAACACTATCATGAGGCAATTAGCCTGTACCCTGAGTACGAGGCGGCTCTTATGAATTTGGGAAATCTCTACAGAGAAATCGGTGATCTTCAAACTGCTGAAAAATACATAAGACAATCAATTGAATATTTGGAGGAGTTCCCAGCTGCTTGGATGAATTTAGGCATAGTCCTGGCCTCACGAAAGAAGTATACCGATGCTTTGCAAAGTTATCGAAATGCCTTGAAATATCGCAAGCATTATGCGGTGTGCTACTACAACATGGGGAATCTATTTCTGGAAATTCAAGAATACTCTGAAGCTATGAAGCACTGGCAGGAGTCAGTTGCTCTCAGGCCAAATCAACCAAAAGCCTGGGCAAATATCTTAACCCTCTTGGATAACCAAGGACTGTACGATGATGCTATTCGTTTGTCCAGTCGAGCGTTGCATTATCTACCCAATGAAACGTCCATAATGTTCATCAGAGCGAATGTGTATGGTAAATTAAAGCAATATGTGGAAGCCGAAGAACTTTATAAGCAAGTAATTAAGACTGAACCATTAAATGCATTATATCACACAAATTTGGGGGTGCTCTACCACCGATGGGGTAAGCTAAATGCGGCTATAGACAGCTATCAAAGAGCTGTCAAGATTAATCCGAAGTCCAAAAATGCAGCTGACAATCTGAGTAAATTATTAAAAAGACGTAATTAAGTAAAAGTATGTTTGTGTGTGTCCCTTGAGGTTTTGTAAATAAAATGACTTACATTAAATTTTACTTTGGGTGTACCTAACTGTGTCTAAGTATATTGTTCTAAGTGGAGGCGTATGTTTAAGAAATGGTTTTACTGGGCTCTGTGGTGTATACCTTACAAACATTTCATTACATCTTAAAATGTCTTAGAAAAATAAATGTGAAGTTGGGAAATTGGAAACTCCAATGTGTTTGATTGTATGATTGGCATTTTGAATTTGACCACAGCACAAGTGTTTTGGGGTGAAGCTACAGGGTTGTACAGCCAATTAGTCTCTCCACATCGATCTCTTGTCAGCTCCAGTTGATCAAGCCAAATCAGTAAATAACATTCTTCATGAAAGTTTTCAAGTCCTTCTAATTGTGGATATGCTTTGTTACTTCATCCATATGATATACATTTGAGGACTAATGAGGCCCGTACTGTCCGTACGTCTTTCAAACCTATCCTAAGTTTGTTCACAGATTCTTGATTTGGTGCCTGTTCCCGTATCGTATATCCTGAAATCGTATCTTTTAAATGTCATAAATAGGACCTGAAACAAAATTGCACACGGAGCTATTTTTGTAGGATCTTTCTCTTCCGCTCTCAATGCGCGTCTGTGCCAAGGGGTACGGGTGTTAGTTAATTGCTTTTTGAATCCCAAGAAGCACCGTTAAGTAAGAGTACTTTGGTACTGATCTTTTCTTGTTTTCACGAACCCGAAGTAGAAGTCCTTAGCTACCTTCAGGGTTTTGTTGTCTAATTTGGCGCACACATGTCAATTTATCTGCTCTCTACTTCGGCTTTTCCCTCATCTGCTGCAAATCATTAAATCACTGTCAGACCGTTTTCTAGAGGTCAAGTTAATGAACTGAAGATATTTTGCTAACCAGCGACAAAAAATTAAAAAATTGATATTTTGTGAGGTTTTCTGCTGTATTCGTTGTTGTTCCTTATGACAGAAATATTTTCAAAACAATACTTCGATGAAGAATGATTCCAAGTATATTCTCGTCTTTTCCTAATGAGAATATTTTCTTTAGCAAGTCAAGCTCCAAGATAAGCTTGTTTCTAACAAATCGTAGAGCTATTGGCACAGTCTTCCCAGAACCTGATTGCTGAGAAACTACATGAAATATTCAAAAATTTGATTATTACATGAATTAAATATTGATATATAAATATTTTATTATTACGTTTCTATTAAATAAGTGTTAATATTTATGTACTTCGCCGAACATTTAGCAAAAATATGTATGAGTTATAATTTACAAAGTGGAGCGATATATAAGTATGTGTTTTTCTATATGTATGGATATGAATTTAAGAACTACGCGCATACGTTTCTATGCAAATATTCGCAACGAATTGTTTAAAATTATAAAAAAGGAACAGTAACTAAACGATGGACAATGAATGAAATAATTTTAACGAACATGTCTGCAGGGTTAATGCGTTCATCCAGAGTCAGTTTGAGATGAGAATGCCATGCCTACAGTTTAATGAAGAACTTAAATCTAACGAATACTATGTAAATGATTCTGGAGAAAGACTGAAATCAACTCAAACAACAATCGCTACAAATGAGTTTGATGTACTGATTTTTAGCAATTAGTAATGCGCCTTAGGTAGGTAGAAGTAGATGGGAGGGTTAAGGAGGTAGAATGCAGCAGTGTTAAAGCTGATTACAAAATCACAAATTCTTCAGTTTCGCCATCATCGTCGTCAAGTAGCTGATCCCGTCCGTAGAGTTCGTTCTGCAACTGTGCCAACTGGCGTTGCAACGGCTTGTAAACAGATTCGTGTGGCTCATCTTTTTCTTGATCTGCACAGCTGCCACGTGAGAATGTGAACATTGGGTAATTCATTTCTGGGCACACTGACGGGTTACCCTCGTGGTTAAGTTGGGGTGAAGCAAAGCGTATTGGATGTAAGTACTGAAATTCAATAACTTAGTTAAAGCACGATAAATAATATACGTATACGTACCATTTGAACGCTTTCGACAAAATTATCGAAATCTGTTTTTGTCTGGCAATAGAATCCAATGCAGCAGCTTGGGTCCATTTTGGCAAGCTTTAATTTACGCGGGGATTTGCAGTGAAATGAGTTGACAGGGAAGTTTTCCTGATTTACATCGACCATCTCTTGACAATAGTGCGGGTCAAGATGGATTAATTTATCTTCTGCAAAGAAATAAAATGAAGGATGCCATTTTTTAATTTGAAAATTGATCTAGTCACTTAATAGCAAAGGTCGACGCGTGTTCCCAGCATAGCAAGGAGGCAGATGCGTTACTAGCTGCATTATGGTTGGACTACATACTAATTCTTTATTTAAGGGCCTTAAAAATATGACGCTTGAAAAATTATGTCGAATTTTTCAAGCACCGAAACCGAAGTCTAAATAAGTCACACATTCAAAAGTCTGCCACATTCAGTGTTCAATGCGTTCCGGAACATTTTCGCATTTTAGACTAGGAATTGTTTTTGTAAAAGGCAGATTTGAAAAAAAAAGAAGCAGATTAAAATAATCAAGTTAGAATGTTTCCCTATTAAAGAAAATTATCTTATTTTTGATTGTCACAAATAGTATACGCTCAGAAGGTTTCTCTCTAGCATGCAATATGATCGCTTGCAAGTGTGTTTCAAAAATTGAAAAAAAAAATTGAAAATACAAATACCGCACTCTTTGTTGTACAATCCAACAGGTTAGCTGGGCTTTAACTTGATAGCACATGCGCTACTTTTCGAACAAACAACCTGCACAAGATAAACAACGCAGAAGTCGACAACGGTAAAACGAAAACAAACATTATGGGGAATATCTTAATCAGCGGAATCCAAAGTACGAAGCATTATTCAATGTCGCCGACGCGCACCTAAAATGCTCACACACCAAAACACACTTTACATAAGCCGTTGCCCACGTGATTGCAAAGCTAACCGAAATAGCGACGAATAAACAATTTCACATCTAATTTCAGCGATCTCGTTGCTAAAACGTTTCGCAAATATGTGGTTTACGAACGGAAACGAGCAAACAACCTTACCTTGGAATCCAACAAAATAAAGGGAATGCTTGGGTCGTCCGCCAATAACTCCAATGCAGTATTCAGTGCTGAGAAGCAATTTAAGGCAATGCGCATAGACGGGGTTAAGTTTTTCCGTCCCGAGGCGCAGGGGAATGAGAATGAGAAGAGATTTCCAATGCACTTGCTGCTGTGTGGATTTATTTCGAGACGTGTCATGCTGCTTCCGATGTGTTTGCCATGGAACTTGTTTAATAGTTTTATCCGGTATATAACACTCATCATGTATATCCTGAATGTAAACTGAAATGATTTACTTATTAGAGAAAACATGAATATTTGAAATGTTGTCGAAATTACTTGTACAATCCTGCGCCACATAGATAACTATGTTATCAAAATCAGCGTTCTCTTGTGCCGCGTTTTTCACCGCTTGTCTGTGAAAGATGATTCACTTTAAGATTATGTTATTCATCAACCTGTCTGCAATACCTTAGGAGATAAGATACAGAGGCGGGACCATACCAATCGCCAGGTTTCTTCCCCATTTCGTGGCCCAAATTAACTAATGCATGAATGGAAAATGGACTATTTTTGGAAGAACTATCACCGAACCATTTGATAATTTTGCGATGCATATTATCCTCGTATGTTGTATGTAGCTGTGTTTCAGGATCCCAGCGCCAGCCTACAAAGTAATATTCAAAAGTCATTGAACAAAAAAAAAAACACTTCACAAATGACTCACTTCTTCCTAAGAAATGACATATTAGACCCTGAGCAAGCAACATCTGTCCGCTGCGAAGCATACATCCCCAACCGCAATCCGAAGTGTAGTTAGAACCGTTCATTATTGGAAATTCCCGGCGGTAGGTCATCCATAAGCGGCTGTAGAAATCTCTTTTAAAACCTTCAATACCCTCTTCCCAGGGATTCTCGGCAACCTGGTTTTCAATTGCATCCATTCCCAGCTCTTGGGGTACCATACTCTCATCGATTTGTATCTCTATTTGATTCACACCTGCAACTCCACCTTTTAGTGGCTCCAGGTTGGCAGACAGTTCAGTTGAACTCTCCATCGATGGTGGTGGTGTAAATTTGCGATGATAGCACCGACCAAGCAGCCAAACGGGTTGTTCCTTTGAAAAATTCGAACGGATTTTTCCACTCCATCCGTACTTGACGTTATGCCACATTGAGAGCAATTTTGATTCCATGCCTTTTGTTGGTGTCCGTCCAGCAGAGTTACTTGGTGATGGATCATCCTCCGTTACAATAGGAGGTGGTGTAGACGATGTTGACTGACCTGAGGCACTACTGCTACAACCGCCAGCGTAAAACTGACTGAATGCGCTCATAAAACGAGACGTGGAAACCTTCCGTAGCGGTGTCGAAGCTTCAGACTTTGTTCCACGTGAGTGAAAAAGATTGCTCGCTGACTCTGTTGACGATGTTTGGACATCCTGTGGGCCACACTGTATCTGCTGGGGTTTGTCTTCTGCCGCCGTTGAAGATGATGATGACAACGGTGATATGGCTGGTGGTTGCGGCGGATGGTAAAGATTCAACTTTTCGTCAGTCAACTGCGAAAGTAATCCATCATAGCTCATCTACGAATTAATTGATTGACTAATCAACACTGAAATTATGAGTGTACCAAAACTCACTTACCGTTGAGTAATTTTGATAATAAGTCTTATCTTTGTAATCAGTAAGTGCTCGGTAATAAATATTTACTCATCAAGAAAAAAGCACAGAACTAGGCACGGAGAGAAAAATACCACCCTCAGCTGATTTCGAATTTGACACTTGTCATGAGAGCGAGAGAGTGAGGAAGTGGGAAAATGAATATAGGTGTCAGTTTAGTTTAGTTCAGTTTTATTGAGAGTTTTTTGGTCTGGCTACTACTTATTATATTTTTAACATCATATTTAGAATTGATAATTATAACATGAATTAAAATAGCGACTCCTCAATATAAAGAGTACATCCGTCTACTCAATAAAGACAGAGATACGTATGATAAATATAGATGTCATAACCAAGGACCAATAAACCTTATTGGCTTCTGGTCACAGAGAAATAAAAGGTTAAGCGCTGACAACGTCATACTTTCTATAAATGTCTAAGCTGTATGGTAAAGGTTTTAATTTAATCAACCGAACCGAAACCGAAATTTAAATACTTATATTATTTTAATGAACAAATATGTCGTATTTTTTCAATTATGATATTTATTTCCATCAATGTGTTACTTTATCATCCCTATTTAATAATAAACAAATGTGTAAATTTGAGTAAAGATTATTTCGTATGCCGTTCCAACAACGACTATTTTACATCACTGCACTACCTTATCTACACACTTTCCGGAGATGTGAGTAAACCTTAAGTGAAACAGCATAATTTTGCATATGTCAAATTGACACCCTCTAGTTTCTTGAAAAGAATTGCACCAGAAAACACTGCTCTTTTACGCATTTTAAATTAATTATTTCAACAAAACATATATTCACTTAATCACAACAATATGGAGAAGATGGAAGTTGATGCAGACGAAAACCCGCCAACTTCGCATATCGAGAAGACTATTAAACCAGTTGTACCGGCTTCAAATATAATGGCTGGTCCTGGAACAGTGCCATCGGTAACAATATCTTTACATCCCCTAGTTATAATGAATATATCGGAGCATTGGACACGTATTCGAGCACAAGCTGGGGAGCACCGCCAAGTTTATGGGGCACTTATCGGAAAACAAAAGGGACGTAACATTGAAGTAATGAATTCATTCGAATTGAAAACAGATGAAGTTGGCGAAGATGTCATTATTAATTTAGACTATTACAACACAAAGGAGCAGCAGTATAAACAGGTATTTAGTGAATTAGATTTCATAGGATGGTACACTACCGGAGAGGCTCCGACTGAAAGAGAGATTAAGATTCAAAAGCAGATAGCAGATATTAATGAGTGTCCAATAATGCTGCAGTTGAATCCTGTTTCACGTAGCGTCGATCAATTGCCACTAAAACTATACGAGTCTGTGATCGATATTGTTCAGGGTGAAGCTACCATGTTGCTAGTGCCACTTGTATACACATTGGCAACTGAGGAAGCCGAACGTATTGGCGTAGATCATGTTGCTAGAATGTCTACAAACGAAACTGGGGAAAAATCAGTTGTCGCTGAACATCTTGTGGCTCAAGATAGTGCTATAAAAATGCTCAACACTCGTATAAAGATAGTTCTCAAATACATTAAGGACGTGGAGGCAGGAAAATTGCAACCAAATCAAGAGATTTTGAGAGAATCCTATTCCCTCAGTCATCGGCTGCCTGTTATGCAGGGGCCAGGTTTCAAAGAGGAGTTCTATACGCAATGCAATGACGTTGGATTGATAACTTATTTGGGTGCGCTAACAAAAGGATGCAACGATATGAATCATTTTGTGAATAAATTTAACGTTTTGTACGATCGACAAAGTTCTGGTCGAAGGATGCGTGGACTCTTCTATTAAGGATAATTTCAAGAAATCTGAAAACCAGCGAAATCGCACTCTTATTGCAGTAACACATAAAACTGTGCACATACCAGGCTTTGCAAATAAATTATAAATGTATTGTTTTCTATTTAAATGGCTGTTTCATTTCAAAAAGACACTTTTACATGATATATTTCAGAGATAAAAAAGACGAAATAAGGTATTGTTTGAGCAATTGTATATTTCATTTTAAATTGAGCTACACGAAATCACATTGATCACATCTTTTATGGGCTATCTAACAATAATAAGTTCATTAGATGTTCCATTAACAATTATTGCTTGTTCCTTGAGACCCATTTTCCCGCCGATTCCGTCCTCGGGCAGGAGAAAGCTTAAGTTTGGATATCCCACAGGCTGCGAAAATTCCTCCAAGTTCGAATTGCTTGCGCTCAAAGACTTCAGTGACCACACTGCTAAATTCTTCGATTTCCCATGCCGTGCTATAACAAAGAACTTACAAAGGAAAATAATTACATAGACTACAGACATATTTTCAAAACTAGTACCTCATCTCGTTCGTCAATGAGGTAGCCAACAACAAGAGCCCAGTGGGCCTTATGGCCAAATTTTAAGCACGGTGCATTGTTGAAGTCTGGATCGTATCTATATAATTGTGAGTGAGTTAAGGAAATACTTTGATACATACAAATATCTTAAGTCTATATTGCAAATAAAAAAAAACTGATTGTTTTAGATCTATTTTATTAATGTCAACAAAAATGCCTATTCAACCAGCTCGCATTGGTGGAGAAACTAAAATGACACCATCTCCGCGCACGAATAACATTGGAATAGTCCTCTTTGTCGTCTTGTACACTTCTTCATAAGTTTCCTCATCGATTTCCACAGTGGTGACTGTTTCCTCCGCATCTCCAAGCACCATGTTTAAGTGTTGATCAAAAGCCTAAAATCCTTAGAGTAAATGTACTAAAGTTTTTAAAGGCAAAGCATAAATAGTACATGCAATCTTCCCCGTAGCTCCCGCTCATTTCGCATTTTTACATATATCTTTTCATCAAGACTGAGGCGAATCAAATCTAAGGGTTCCTTGACCGGAATTACTTGAATCTATACAGGGAACAAAGTAATTTTTTGTCAACACAATTGCCTATTTTTAACTACCTGTTCTTCTTCTGTAGCCATTATATTGAGAAATATATGAATTCTTTTTAATTTTTAGGACACGGCAAACCGGGAAAATAATCTCGCATTTGTAAACAAATGTCAAAATTAAAACGTTTTCGTATTCTCGAAAGCGACCAGGGATGCCGCTTTTCTGAATAACATCGTTATTGTTTTAATGCAATTATATTCAATTCCTTCTTACGCTCCCAGACCGAAGTATAACGTTATAAATACAAGGAAAAACATGCGACAGTAAATGTATAAGATTCAACGGATAAGTTATAAAAATTCTACCTCCCAAAAATAAAATTAAAATATATGCAAAAGTGGCAACCTGAGAAAAGAAAGTCTGACAGTCTCAAAACGAGACTCGTTTGAACACCTGCAGTCATTTTCGGATTCAATTCAAGATTTTCCCACTAAAGCCAAAGTAATATTAATTACTCCATAAAAAAGATTTTTTTGACATACTCGTACTCGCTAAAGACACTTAATACAAATAATTTGAATTTTGAAAAAGGATACGCCACGAAAATGCATGCGCCGTCAAATAAACAATCTCTGACCTTGGCACAATTCAATCGACCTTCGAACAGTTGGCAGTCGATTGTGGGCACATTTGCCGCCATTCCACCCACTGTATCACAAATTAATTTATGCAAGTTTTTGGCACTAAACATTTCCCCATTGTTGGTGTAGTTTTGCTGTTTAGCAATTGACAGTAGCTCAGAGGGTGCTGGACAACCACCTAGCAACATGCTCAGAGCGGTCAATCCACAAGTTGGGCCTTCTTGAAGAATGCTTGGAATATTTTTATATTTACAACTCTTTGGCGGAGAATATGTGCACACTTTGGCTAGATAACATGCTCTCTGCAAATCAGGCCATGCATCTGCCCAGGTGCACTCGTCGATACCACATCGTTTTGCTAGAGTAGTTGTTGACCGAAGATGTGCATGATGACTGTCAGTAAGTGTACGCAACACCGGAGGTGGGGGTGGCACCGCAGACACCTGCACCGAATTGGACATTTTATTTCACTTCAAACTGATTTCGATTAACTAGGAGAGAATTTTATTTCATATTTCACTTGACTTTTTGACTCGAGAAGTTCAATTTCACTACGCGCACCTGAGCGAGGTAAAAATAAACAATTTTTTTTTCAGCAAAACCAAAGTGACATTCTGCATTTTGAGACAACTAAAATGGTACGGTAAATACAGCTAGGTGGCGACAAGTGCACTTTGGTTTCTGCAGATGATGCCTTTTAATCTCTTGCTCCGCAAGATGGCCCTGTCTGTTCTTAGAACGAAACAAGTTAAAATAAATTGAGTAACAAATTGTCGTTAGATGACTCTGAAATGTAAGTCCACTGGTTGACGAATGAATGCTAATTTACTTTCCTAAAATAACTTATAAATCACTGATTCCAGACTGAATTTGAAGTTAAGGTTATTACATTATTTATTACATTAATTTATCTAATTTGCATTGTGTTTTGAATCTGGGTTCTGGTGTTATTGTGAGGGAATAAATACGTTACTCAACTTCTAAAACCTGGTCAAACAGTATATTCCTTTCACCTCTGTCGACAATAAAAGAGATTGAAGAAAGAAATTTTTTTTGCCATTTGCGTCCTCTGTTCTATAAAAACTATACCTCTTCGAATTATCATTATAATAAATCTTTCACATTAAACAAAAAACTAGACGTTAACACATTTTAATTTCACATGAAAATTATTGTCATTCGTAGACATTTGGCAACATATTTGCTTTGAGTTAAGAAGGATGTTTATCTTATTTACTTACAGTATTAAATAAGATTTTGCTTAGCTTCGATTCTAACTCATAAAAAAACATACTACCGAAAATTACCGTGACTTCTTTGCCCAATTTATGTTATATGTTAGTTTTACTGTCGTTTTCGTAGGTCAATGGACTAAAGTATATAACACACCACTCAATAAGTCCCGGGACATATAGGGTGCGCCATAAAAAAAAATTAAATAAACAATTTTTCTTAGTGCCTTGGTGCCCCCTTAATATCCCGGGACTAGTTGAGTGATTTGTTATATATTTGTTTTTTCTCAGGTGTAAGAATAAAAAAAGACACAGTAGTACGACAACGACTGGAACGATAGTCATATGGAACTTATTTCGAATAAGCGACTATGCACCGAAATACCCTGTTGTACCCTATCGTGTTTCTCAAAATATCCACATGCTAACGGTGTACAGGCTGGAAAGAGTCAGTTAGTTAAAAAATGAGTAAACTGTACTGAAAAAACTGCGTTAGAACGAAAACACACGACAACTTTTGTAAATCAAACAAAAAACGTTTCAGAGAATTATCACAATATTTTTTTTATATTAGATAGAAGAATGGCAGTTATGTGTAAAACAAAATGTCGGCTAAATGCTTGTCACGGCTTCAGTGGAATACCTTTATCCGATAGCCCATAGTTTCAATGACTCTGAGATAAAGTTGAAGTTCAATCTCGTTAATGTGCCGAATTATCTCATCCTTTAGCTCTTGTTTTTTTTTGTGGTTTATTGACATACACTTTTTCTTTTAAATATCCTCGGAAAGCAGCCACGGATGCAAGCGCACATTGCCACGACGTGAGGTCCATATCCTTAATTTCTGACCACAAGTAGTCGGTTATCATCGCGCGATAACGAACACCATTTGCGGTAACTGCTTGGCCGACCCCATTTTTCTAGAAGTAGGGTCCAGTGCCACCCCCAGCCCAATAACCGCAACAAACAGTCCCTCTTTGTTGATGAATTGGCTTTCATTACAGGCATTACCTGTGTCACCAAAATCAGAATTCGTTCAGTGAGCTCAGTGGTAGTGGTCTCAGTGGGCTAAACAAACAAAATTGGGACTGCAACTCTCACGAACGACGACGTTGCGAAAATAAGTGCAATGTGTTAAGTGTCGCAAACGCATTAAATGGATGTGCACCAAGCCAGATGTGCCATAAGACATTGTGCAAAGAAAAATATAGTTTCACAATTTCACTTATTAGTGCTCACTGGCTATAGTACAGTACAGTACATAGTAACTATACCCTCAATGTTTTTTATAATTTTCTATTCCCATATAGTCAATTAATAGAGAAATTTCAATATTATAACCGTAAGTTTTATTTGATCGTTAAAGGGTTAAAGCTATCAGAACTGATAAGCAGAAAACGTATTGTGTTCCATTATGCCAACGACAGACTATATATATCCTTAAAAAAAGGGCAAGAGCTTAGAGAGGCTGGCTGGGAAGTTTTGATGTATCCACCATATAGGCCGGACTGTCCACAATCAGATTATCATTTGTTTCGTCGTCATTTGTCTGCAGAACGCGGCCAATGGCGCTGTAAATTCGGCAGAGCACTGTAAAATTCACTTTAATAAGTTCTTCGCTCAGGAATCCGAAAAGAATGAAGTATAGCCTTCATCCCAGAAATGGCAAAAAGTTATTAACCAAAACGGCACAATTTTTTCAATAAATCTCTATTCAAAAAAGTGTTTAATTATTGTATATTAAAAAATATATTTTTATTTTGTTTGTTGCTTAATAACTCATATCACAATATCTATTTACTCGTATCTTAAAGAAAACAGGCTCTGAATCAATACTGAGTTTCTGCACTTTTCTCGCAGAATCCACCGTAGAGGATTTGCCAATCTGAGAAGGAGAAAAGAAAACAAAATTTAGTAAGCACAACATAAGCAACCTCAGTGTACGACTTACCTTCAGAGTATCTGCAGTTGAAGTTGCCTAACGAGCAGGGGCTTGAGAATGTCCTTTCTACTCCATTGAATGACCCGCAGACTGGATTGTAGACTGCAACACACGGCACGATTCGACAGCGATATGGTACCGATGCCCTTGAATTAGAAATCTGCTGGCTCGGAGAGAGTTGGCGCGGTGGTTGCTGAATCGAGTTCAGTGATGCACTGTATGTTGGAAGATTTCCAGGCAGTTGGTTCATTTGTGTATCTGCCGTAGGTATCGTTTCATACGAGTATCTGTAAGCTAAATACAAACCAATCGTAACATGTCGATTAATATTCGCTAGGGATCTTACCATTTGGCAGACGATTTAAAACCAGATTGATGGCCTGAGCATCCCTTGGAGACATTTCAATGACTTGAGAGGTTTGCAACGATCCGGAGATCTGAATAGACGACGATTCCTGCATCGGATTTGGTGGTAAGTTCGATTGAGTTGGCGTATTTGGTTGACTCGGTGAACTTGGCTGGTCCGGTGAAATTTGTTGACTCACCGCACTTGGCTGACTCGGTAAGATTGGTTGACTGGGCGGACTTGGTTGACTGGGTTGACTTGGTTCACTTGGCGAATTTGATTGATTTGGAGAACTTGCCTGGCTTGGAGAGCTGAGTTGACTGGGTGAACTCAATTGGTTCGGAGAGTCATTCTGCAAAAACGGCTGACTTGCGTCACTAGGGGACTGTGCAGGTTGGTTCTGTTGAACTGCACTAGGAGGTGAATTAGACTGACCTAACTCCTCATTAGTGCATTCGCCCCAATGAGCCACTACCCAAGTACCTATAAAAATTATGAATAAGTTGAAGCCATCTATAAGTTAGATAGGGTCTAAAAACCCACCAGAATTGGAGCCACAGTTCCAGGATCTTAGAAAGCATTCGTTCACGAAAGTCTGAGATTCGTTCTGATTTGTTGCGCAAAGTGGTTGGAAGTCGACTTTGCATACGCTTGGACAACTTTCACCGTCAACGGCACATGGGCCTTCGGATTGCACTTTCCATTCTGAAATCGGTACAGTTTTGAAATATGCAACTAGTGCTCAATCCAAAGTTCACACTTACCAGTGCCGCTGTGACAGGATTCCATTCTCATTTCACATTCGCTGTTGAAAGTTCTGCTGTCAGCAGTGCTATTGATTGCGCACACGGGCTGGTAGACGTTCGGACAATATCCTGGACATACTTGGACAGCACAGGCTTCCTTGTAAATAATTCTCCATCCTTATAGTGTTGGAATACATGTGAAATCGATCTCGACTTTGCTGAACTTCTTTTTACTCACCACTTCCAGTCTTGCAGTTCTCGTAATTCATCAAGCAGGAATTATTGAAGGTCTTTGTTTGGCCATTGTGTTCGGCGCAAATGGGGTCAATTGGATCGGAACACGCTTGACAATAGTCGCACTCTCCTTTGCTGACAATCACCCACTCTGGAGGGAGAACAATTTTATTTAAAATTTCGTAAACGCAGGTGTGTGTACGTACGTGCTCCGGTCTTGTAGGATTCATGGTTGAGTTCGCATTCGTTCTGGAATGTCCGCCTTACTCCATTGTATAAGGCACAAACAGGGTCATATGTAAGGGGACAGATATTTGGGCAATTTCGAGGTTGGTCCGATACCCTGCATTCGCCATCGTAGACAACTACCCATTCTGTGCAAAGCGGAAATGGTGAATGTTGTTGAAATTTTAAAATTCATCTGAGAAGGTCGTTAAGAGTTCACTCACTTTCATTTCCATAGCAGTTCTCTGCGAGCATGTGACATTCGTTGATGAATGTCCTCTGCTCTCCTCGCTGAAAACCGCACACTGGTTGGTAGTAATTGGAACATTTCGGGCATGGTCCACTTGGTTGGCTCTCTGGTGGTAGTTTCTCGCATTCGCTTGTAGCTACGATCTGCCAAGGTGTGCCCGTTGTGGAAATTTCCGCATCCATTTGGCATTTATTCGAAAATGTCTTCGTTTGGCCTTGGAAAGCCGCACAAATCGGATCGTAGATGGCTGGACAAACTGAGGTTCCACCGTTTAGGACGTCTGCTCGGTCCTCACATCGGCCACTGAAGAGAACCTTCCAAACTGCAATACGACAGGAGTAAAATACATTCTATGTGGGATAGTGAGCGCTTGGCATACTTTGTCCAGTCTTGCAAGAAAGCAAGCTTAGTTCACATCCGTTGGAGAAAGTCATTATTTTGCCCATGTAGGAGGCGCATACTGGATTGTAAAGAGCTGGACATACATTTGGACACATCGATGGACTCGGACTTGTCGGTGCTGGTGTGGGCGGTGATGGAGGGACTGTTGTGGGTGCTTCTGTGGGCGGCGGTGTGGGCGTTGTAGTGGGTGCTGGTGTGGACGTTGTTGTTGGCAACGGAGGTGTTGTCATAGGCGTTGTAGGGGCACATGGACCGTCGTATAGGTATTGCCAGGCTTGTAGGTGAAAAGTGTTAAAATATTGTTTGGACCAGTTTGCGTTGCCTTACCTGTTCCAGTTTTACACATGTTCGCATTCATAACACAACGATTTATGAAGGTTTGTTGCACGCCGTTGTAAGCAGCACAGACTGGTTGATAGTTAGTTGGGCAGAAGCTGAATGGTGGTGGTGCCGGTGTTGTTGTTGGAATTGCGCATTCTCCGGTACTCACAAGTTGCCATTCTGAGGAGGGGGGGGATTGCACAGAAATGAACAAATGTATGTCAAATGAACGTCTGAACTGAACTTACGTTGATTAGTTACACAAATTTCCCGGTTAAGGAAGCACATGTTCGGGAATGTTTTGCTCTGGCCATTGGTGTTGACCGCACACAGAGGTTGGTAGATCTGTGGACACACTGAAGGGCAATTGGCCGGAAGTTCTTGACACTGACCCTTATGCACAATATCCCATTCTAAAAAATGGGAAAGGAAACAAAGTTCGGCATTATGCATGAATTGGATGTGAACTTTGAATAACATACGTGACCCAGTTTTGCAGTTTTCCACATCCAGTAGGCATTCATTGTCAAACGATTTGCTAGAGCCGTTGAATGTTGCACACAGCGGACTGTATATCTTTGGACAAGCTTCATCGCACACGGGGGTCTTGTCATTACATACGCCTGGTCCCTTTACCTGCCAATCTGAGAGAGGAAAGTGAAAAAATAAATATCAAAGAGGGTGTCGTCTTGATGACATTCTCGGGAGAGAGAAGGATGGTGTTAGGTTGGAAGGAATAAAGAAATAAATAGAAGCACGTTTTTTAAGTTGATAACCCTTGATATTGGTATTGCAGTGGTGTTGTTCTTTCGACTTTTTCCTATTAACTTTGTTATGTTTGTCCTGTTTTGTCGGTACAACTTATACTGTAGGTCTCAACCTGTCTAACTTGTCCTGTGGCTCATATCCTGTGTGTCATATCCTATTGTCGATTTTTAGTCACACCTTTTCCCTGATTTCGTTACAATCTTTGAGGGTTTTGCAATAGACCTGCGAGCTATCATGGAAAAACTATATTGAGGTTCTACTCACTTTGCCTAGAGGTGCACGCCTCCACTTGGAAGAGGCACATGTTGGAGAAGGTTCGGTCCCTGTCACCAGTTGTACCACAAACGGGAGCGTATTCCATTGTACAGTATGATGGACAGCCGTCCTCTGATGTTGGGATGGTCGTTGGAAGCGGCAAAGGCGACTGTGTGGTTGGTGGTCGAGGCGGTGGAGGACGTGGAGTTGTGGACGTAGTTGTGGTGGGTTGTTCAGTTGTGGTTGGTAGTGGTTGTGCAGTTGTTGTCGGAGGTTGTGTAGTTGGTGGCGAATTCGTTGGAGTCGGAGGACATTCGCCCTCATGAAGAATAATCCAAATATTTCCTACTTGACAATTCTCCAAGTCCAGTTCACATCGATTCAAGAAAGTGTATGTGTTGTTGCCCCATTGAGCACAAATTGGTGCGTACTCCTTAGTGCAGATTTGATCGCATTTCTGGAAGCAATTTGCAATTTCCGTCCTCTGCAAGACTGTACGAACACATATAAAATTGGGATTTTACGATTTTGGGGAGTAGAGCCCACTCACCTGTTGTTCCGCTTTGTCCACGGCGATTGTTCTCCTCGTCGAGGCGACACCCGTTTCTGAATAAAAACCAATGCGTGCCATTGGTTGCGCACACAGGATACTCAGAGCTTGGGCACGGATCACAGAGCCGTCTACTAGCTCCATACGATGATGTCAGTAAAGAGGTCACAAAAAGAACGAAAACAAATATTTTCGCCATCGCAGAGATGTCACACTTGCACTGTCAAAGTCAGCTTGATTTCAGTGGGAGCTGAATCAGCGATTTATATAAGTGCGCTGCACTGGGGTGCGAGCTTAGACGATTTATCAGATGCACTCGTAGGAATGAGTACGGAAATTGATAGACGTTCGGGTTATCTGAGCACACGTCGCAGCATTATCGAGTATTAATGGATTGTGCAGTTGTTTGAAAGACTGTCTTCAGGTGCGGTCATAGTCTTGTGGGATGACCAGAGGCTGTTGATTCAGCATACGCGTTTCAATCTAATCTTTGGGCATTGAGCACGTTCAGTGCACCGCAAACAGATGTTGATGTATGCATGCCTACGGAAAGTTTGAAATTTTTGCATGTAAACAGAAAATGCAAAAATGAACTTGTATGTGTGTGTGTACAGAATAATTCTTCGCAGACATCTGGCGCCGCTTGATAGACATGTACTCTGAAGCCAGTACGAATTGAACTGTGGTAAGCTGCGCTAGGTGTAGGACATTTGATCAGATTACACAGCCACTGAAGTAGGATCCGGGAAGGCATTTCATTACTCCAAGAGCATGCCTTCTGATAAAAGAATCCACAGAGTTCGTCGTTCCAAACGAAATCAATTAGTATGATTGCTATCAAACAAAGGTCCCCTACACATCCATAGAAATTGTTGGAAAAGTTTGCCTCAATCCCACTTTACCATTATTCCCACACAAACCTGAAAATCTTTTCGGAAGTCCCATTCAAATCGGACACCACCATCGCTATGCCTCCCGTCATTGAAGTGGCTGACTATGGCAGGAGGTGGAGGGTGGAGATTACGCTTTTATTCACTATTTGTTGAATGGCAAACTAATCAAAGTTATTTACCCATCAATTCACCTCAATACAAAAACCCAATCAATCACACACCCCTATGTGGCGGGCGGTCAGGAGGAAATCCCATTTAACCCTTTTAGCCTGTATCCTTATTCCTTCTTAAGTCAATATGTCCTTTAATCTGACATGAGTGGCTGGTGCAAAATTTAAGGCCAACCCACAACGTAATGCCCTCTCCTCGCTCCAATTGATTTTTGCACGAGTCCCGATCAAGCCTCGGCCAGCATGGCAGTGGTACAAAGAAACTTGCCGCGCCCACCCTCAGTTCAGTGCTGCCAATTCAAGCAGTTCGTGAATAGAAACCAATTGAATTCGTAACTTCTGACGAATTCCCATCGGACAAGCAACTCTGGCTGTTTACAAATCCCCACCGATGTTTACCAATTTCTCAAATTAGCTTAAACTAGCCTAAATATCCTGCAAATTATTTGATAAAAGACCTACGAAGGGTGACGGGACGTAAGGGGCTGAGGGATTACTGGAGAATCAATCTCCAGTCCGCGTTCGTTCAACCGAACTCGGGCAACCCTTTCCTATTAGTTCAATGGGCGAAAAGATTCGACCAGAAGCAGACACAGTCTCCCGTTTCCTGGTGCGGGCTGGCGGAACGGCGACCGGCACCAGCGGCGGTGGCAGGATCTCCCATCCCACCGGAAACAGGTTGCCAACTGCTGGGTACGCACATCCTCATGCATTAAACATTTTTAATCTCTCTAGGGAAATCGAATGGATCCGATATTCAATTGAATAAAACGTTCGTCGCTGAATCGACGAGAGCATGGTTGGTGGAGCAGCAGTGAGGATGCTGGGAATGAGGGCGAGGATGGAGCAGGATGGGGATAGAATGAGGAGGAAACGACCGTTGGAACTCGCAGTCCTTTCACCCTTGATGCGTTCTTTATTCATTCAACACTCTTCTGCCGGGAGATGGCATGACATGCCACGCTATGGCACACCACAGCCACAGCAGAAAACACGGCATGTGCGGAGTTTGTCCTACAGCTCCGCCTCCCCTTTGATCCGAAATGTAGGTTTCACCAGTTAAAGGCAGTGTTGGCTACGGGAACGCGACTCGGCAGGGCACGGGCGTCGGAAAATAAAACTCCTGTGAAAAGGATTTGAAATCTCATTTTAATTTATTTTGACTAGATTTATGGTCGTACACGCGGCGGGGTAGACGGGATGGTTATATTCCGTGGCACGCAAACGTTGCTCCAGCAGCGCGAGGCCGGGAGGATGACGGCTACGAACCACCAGCACCGCCACCCGGAGGTAAAACCACCAGAGAATATGCTAAGTGCTGCACGAGTGTCGTGCCGCATGGAGTCCGATACCGATATTGACATTTTGCCGCTTTTGTACGGCTATTTGGTTGATGTGGGCAATCTCATTGTGCGGCGTCGGGCACAGCGGCGGCAATATACCCGTCGATGTGCAGACGAGTGATGACGACCGGTGATGCCGGCTAAGAACTGGAATGGGGCCGGCGCGGCGATTTCACCTAGGTTGACATCGGTTAGTTGTGTGTAATGAGGAAGCGTACGTACATATATGGATGTGGCAAAGCTCTGGTTGAAGCCGGACCTGGCCAAAGGCTGGTATGCTTTAATTAAACTCTTTCCTTTGGTTTTTTCTCTGGCATTGTTGTTGTTTTCGAAATCCCCGTAATTGTAGTTAGGATGTGATTTGCATTAACGCTGTTGTACTGGATGTCCTGAATGTCCTGGCTGGACGGATGGCGGTGGGACGGTGGGTTGGCGTTTTGCTTTTCATTTCATCGCGCTTATGTTCCTGGACACGACGAACAAGGCCGGCAGGAAGTATTTAAATGGCTCGCCAATGCTGTAGATGTGACTGTATTTGCAGTGAGTGGTGGCTGATTTTAATTAATGCTTCGCTGGAATATACGTACACAGTCTGGCGAAAGGGATATGTTGCGCCTGGGAAAATGAGCGCTGCTCTATAATGAGGTTTTGAAGTGATAGAGGCAACGCTTCCGTTTCAAAAGGACAAATTTGCCGGCGACCTAGAGGACGATGGTTCACATATTGATGCGTACTATATACGGAACCAATTAAATTGCGATCAAAAGTCGACGAGGTTATTGGGAATCGACTGTTTGAACAATAATTGAATGAAGATACAACACGTACATGAATGTGGGTGTCATTGTCGGTACTATGGACCTTACAGTGCAATCGGATATTTGTGTAACTTTCGAGGATATGTTTTGTGTGGATGTGGAAGAAAGCTTAAACCCAACCTCGAATCATAATTTTATAACGATTTTAAAAATAAATTTTTGAGGCCCGTCCATACATATATAATCAACTTGCTTGTTGACTCTCCTACGTATGTACTTTGGGATGGGGAAGAATACCCCTTTAAAAAGAGGAAGAACTGCTTTCAAATTGTGGGTGTAGTGTACAGCGGCATAGCAATGATTAAAAACAAAAATTAAAATATATTTGGGAGGCATTGCAGTACAAAAGGGACAAGGGCCTAGCTTCAAGAATAGAGAGTACCTATAGTTTATTGCCAATTTTAAATGGCGTAATTCGAGAAACTGGACAATTGGCGTTCAGCAACTAAAAAGAATGGTGACGTAAAAAAAATGAAAAATGTTCAGTCTCAGAATCAAACCAAGGACCTTCAGCATCTCGTCACACTTATCCACTACGCAATGACAACAACAAAGATTCCCATAACCTATCAAATACCGCGGTCTGTCTGCTTCGACTAATTTTACAGTAGAGCATTTTGCCACCTTTAACCCCAAAACCTTTTTGATAGTTTCGTGCTGTAGGTCACGGATTGCTTGAATGGTATTGACCAATCATTTCCGTATTGATGACATAATATCATATCATCAATTAGTACTCTCTGAGTGTTGTCAGCAACTCGAAGTTAGGGACATGTAGGGGGCACCACTAACAAAAACTATTCATTTAATATTAATGTTTGTTTTGTTAGTGGCGCCCCCTATATGTCTCAGGACTTATTGAGTGATGCGTTACATCTGCTTGACTTGTGAGGATCTTTGTTATTACTAACCATACTTTACCATACTTTCGACAGTTTACGAATTTGAAATGTGACACGCATCATTGACAGTTTTAGACATTTAGTCTGTCCGAGTATTCTAAAATCAGTTCGTGATCACAACAAATATATTCAAATTTATGAATTTCTACAGCCAGTCAGGGTTTGGTTGCAGTATTTTTTCCATTCTCTGGTGCCGTGTCGTGGTGGGTAATTGCGTCGACCTACACGTAGAAAGTCTAGGTTCGACTTCCGGACGGGACACCTCGCATTTCTTCATGGCACCACCTTTTTCGAGTTGCTGCCAACACACAAAGAATATCATCTGTCTATGACAAATCTCAAATCCCGCCATTCGGAATCAGCAAAAACTGTTGGTCCCCTAGTTGTTGTAGAAGCTAGGCCCTGGTCATTGTACTGGTGCATTGTACTGCCAGGCAGTAGCTTCGTTTACTGTCGTTTTCTGGTTTTCCGAAGAAAGCTTCTGTGATAAGGAGCTTAAGTTTTAGGTCCAAATCAAAAGCCAGACATTCACAGAGAAAGTGCTCTGAAGTGTCTTCACCTTCGCCACTGGTGTTGCAGAGGGTTGTCGCTAAACCCAAGTAGATTAAGGTGCTAAGCGAAGGAAAAGTGTACTGTTTGTACGCCGACAGGGTGTTCTGCACGCTTTTCTGTCCAGAGATAAGAGAAAAGCCGCGGATTTCTTGGTGGCGTTTGGGAGTATGCACTTGGTCAGTCTGCATCCCGGAGAGTCATGCCATCTCTGTTTGTGCTCTTGGGAGACCCAACCGTCGATGGAAGCCCAATACAAGAAAGCGGGTGGTTCCAAGGTGGATTCGAGCCCAACGAATGCCTCCTTAGAACCTTGCCTGGCTAGTTCATCAGCAATCTTGTTTCCCGTGATCTCGTGATGTCCCGGGACCCAAGTCCCAGCGAATTCAGTTTGCCGACCAAATTAAGGGAGGACTTGAATTCCCATACTATTTTGGAAGTGGTTAAAGGCTTGAATAAGGCCTTAAGCTTAAGCAGCTTGACTGTCGCTGCAGACGCAGATACTTCGCCCCTTCCACCTGTTCTTCACAATACAGTTGGTGGCCATTAAGTGAGTGTGAAGTCTAACGTTGTCGTCTTCCACGAAAGCACCGACCCCAGATCCCTCCGTCGTCTTGGAGCTGTCTGTGAAAATCCGACTACATTCCCTTCCCGGTTCAGTGTGAAAGTGAATGTCAAATTTTCTATCGCTAAGTCCTCTCACATCGCACTTGTTCCGAACAGCTTTCTTAAACAGGTATCCAAAGTAACACATCTCAAAGACAATCGCTATCCACTTACTACGAAATCCAAAGGAAACAAAAAGTCCAAAGAGTGGAAAGCACTGTTCTCTACCAACAAATACACAAAGCTACGCAAAGGTTTCCCTTGAAAAACCGCGTCATTCACTTATGTTCCATGCTGCATTATGAAATTACTTAATTCCCTCACAGCCAAAGCAAGAACTTTGCAAGAACAGCAACGATACCGAGTAGCACCAGGCATCCACTAATAGCCACACTTACATACATATGTATGTATGTATGTACATAGAATCCAGTAACGTTGAGTGCCAGAAAGTTAATGGAGCGTATCGCAAAAAAGTTATCCTAATTAATTTTTCTCGCAACAAAGTTGTGAGAAGTGAAGGACTACGTTGTCGTCGTCGGCAAGGAATGGAAAAGGGCTCAAAGTTTACAAGGAGCTAAGTTTAGTTGCCGTGCATGCAAGTGAGTTACAAGCGAGCCACTTTACAGAAGAAGTAACCATCCGTTTAAATTAAATTTTGATAGATGTCAGTTCCGGGCCAAGCGCTCATCGATGATGTGAATGTCCCTTATGGCAAAGCTCTATAAAACTCCATCGAAAACTCACGTATTCCCCTGGTCTAGTCAACACAGTTTAGGATCTTCACACGGCATAGCATCTCATTATAATTTGCAAGAGGTTTCGTCGGCTTGCCCGACGTGCTTAGGATTGAAGACAACATCGGGACTGCATAAATTCTCGCCTGTTGCGTCCTGGTTCAGTTCTAAGATTCGTGCACATCGCCCGGATCTGGTATTGATTTATTTCCAGCTCAGATGTATCTCGAAACTAGCGCAAGGGTGGCGGTAGTTCAGATCATAGTTAATGTGAGGCGTCCTTAATTAGTTATTCGCCTTCATTAATCTTAAACTCCCACCCACAGGCACACATACAAATTTAAGTTTAGCTAGCATGCAGAGGCCTTGCCGAAAAGGCAATAAAAACCATTTTCGGTCGGGTACGGTGGTCAGGTGTGGTTTCGGTTACGGTTTTGGCTACGGATTTGCTTGTGTAGCTGCCGCACGAAGCTATGCGCTAGCTTCCAAGCATGCCATAGTTTTCGACGCGATTACTCCGCCCTTACATCGGTAGGACGGCCGTGCTCCGTGCTCCGTGCTTGGATGGTGGCGAGAAGGAGGAGCTGCACAGGAAAGATTATTACGTTGAAAATATAGTTCTCCTAGGACTAATAAAATATTTAATGGTCCCATTGGTCGGTTCCGGTTATGTGTAATAAAATATCCGAAATGGACATTGAATTTAGATTTCTTTTGCATATAGCAGATTAGATGTGATTTGTGGCTAGGATAAATGTATCAGTGTGTATGTGTGCCTGCCGGGGGAGGGCTCTAATCGGTTAAGCAAGAATGAATTAGGTTATACAGTGGGAGTTGTGATGGGATATGTGGCGATGAGATGTTTCACATATGCAATAGAGCGAACTTTTGAAATTTTTGGCGGAAGTGAAAGAAGAGAGCAATGTTAAAACTGTTTCCTGATAAATATTGCAAGAACTCTGCCTTTAAGAAATCACCCCTCGTAGATACTCGGTAGAGGTGAAACTCTCCTCTACAACCAATGAAGACGTCCCAGCTGTAGATACCCAAAAGAGGTGAATACATAAAATATGTAAACACAATTGTTTTAAAAAACAAGATAGCTTAGATAGAAATTTTTGCCTTGTAAGTTCACAGTGCGTGTCGCGTTTGTTTACAGTAGAAAGAAAACAGAAATGTGTGACAACCTGTG
Source organism: Eristalinus sepulchralis (assembly GCA_944738645.1). Taxonomy (NCBI): domain Eukaryota; kingdom Metazoa; phylum Arthropoda; class Insecta; order Diptera; family Syrphidae; genus Eristalinus; species Eristalinus sepulchralis. The sequence goes on along the minus strand of OX122882.1, from coordinate 37,381,150 downwards.
GAATCGTGTGAATAACTATGAGAGCTGTTTGCTCGAAAAAGGGAATCATTAGTGATGGATGGAGCAGAGATTTTGCACTTCGCTCTGTATTCAAATAGAGAGTAAATCTAATTGGATAGGAATGTTCTATTTGAGCCAAAAGTGCAATGAGTTGCTGAAATGTTTTTGTTGCCATTTTGTGTTTGGGTGTCAAAAGTATTTTATTCTCTGACTACCAACGAGTACAGCTAACGATACTTGGCGTTATTGTATTACCAAAAAACACCCTCACCCCTTCCTTTTATGGCATTTCAGGTGGACATGGGGTTTAACGAACAAGCCTCTCCATCTGACATGATCTTAACCAGCTATCTCCAATTTCGCACGCTTGATTGTGGACCTTTTCTACGTGGGTCTGTGGGCGTTCTCTATTGCGTTGTCTTTCTCGTTCGGAGTATAACACTCTCTAAGATGGGGCAGGGTTGCCCATGCACTCTACCGGATTAGGTGTTGCTTCCGAAGACGCATCCGAACAGTTCTTGCTTGAATATTTTTCTCTAAGAATCATCAACGCAACCCGTCCCAAAGATTGAAAGCAGAATCTTGGCACTGCGCCATGTTACGTCATGGCCGACGGCAATCAGGGTTGATTTCATAAAATGAGTTTTGAATAGCCTGTCCGCTCACTACATTTTCCAAACTTAGTCTCAATGCAATATAACTGCTCGCAGATCAAAAGCGCAGAAAGAGTTGATAAGTAATTGATAAAATTAAGTATGTCTTCTACGCTTAACCAATGTTGATTAAGCAAATAATTTGAGGCTAATTGGATATAGGTGTATATGTTTAAAGGTGAAGCACAGCGCTGTTGCTAGAAGTAACAACTGCATATTTTACGCATATCGCGCAATTTTCGAAAAAAAAACGTTTGAATATACACGATTCACATATTTATTATCATTCAAGATGATATAGATACAAATATTTAAAAATTGTGAAATATTTAAGCACTTCCTTTTTTGACTTTGATTTCAGCTACAAAGCAAGCCACGGAATCATGGGTGGTGTCGTCCACGAGAGATAATTCGACCTTTACAGGAATCTCGGGATAAGAGTTATCGATGGCGAACCTGAAATTGTAAATGACATCTTCCCCCTTATCAATGGGACATGAAGCTCCATTTAAGAGATTGGAGCAAACATCGGCGACATCTTCAGGCAGGTTATATGGAACTGTCACGCCTAGGGCAGTGGCCTTTACCTTAGCAGTAATCTTTTGGATGTTATCTCGTGCTGTATGCAGTAAAGAGATATTTAGATATTAAGTGATGAAATCGATTAATACTCACTTCCAGCAAAGTTGACCTGCATAATGGCGGTGGTTCCTTTGAAGACGTCACATGGCATTGCGGCACAACCTTTAATATCAACCGAGATCGGTTGCGGACGGTTTTTGGAACCTGAAAAAGAATTGACAGCCGTGTGGTTGTTAGGAGAGCCGAAGAGTATGCAAAGAAATTTTAAAGCTCGGCATCCCTGAGGTATGCAATCAGTTTTTTTTTCTAATTTTAAATCATATTCATGTCAAGTGGTAGTTGTAATTGAACCACAAAAACACAAGTGAGTTTGTTATACATATACGTAGGTGTTACAAAAACTTTTTTGAATAATTGTTAACAGATAGGAGTTGCTTACATGCTTTGACGTTTGTTGCAATAGATGTTGCAGCAAAAAGCATCACAACCAAAATAACAGCTGTACGTAACATTCTGATTTAGTTTGAATAGAGACGTTGAAAGAACAAGAACTTGTTAGAAACTAATGGCCCTGGATAGCGCAAACAGCTTATATAGCAGACCTAACTGAGCCTTATCTCGAAATGAATTGTAAAAATGCAATAACCACTTTGTTAACACAGCTGTTCATTCATCAATTGATAATCTGAACTTCGGTGAAGGGCTGGAATCACAAGCCATAAGGTTTGAGAGCAATTCAATGAAGTGCATAGCTGGAGTATCGTGAACAGGTGTCTCCCAAATGAGTTTATTGCAAATACTCCAACAAGAGTACATTGTAAATAAGTGGTAACGCCACTGAGAGATTTCCTTCCTTACCAACATTAAGTGCCGTCAGCCACTTGAAAGAAATTACAGCTTGGCTTCTTTATTGTAGTTGAGTTCGAATGGCGCTCATCTTAGTTTAAATCATTTTACTTAACTATTTTTTTTATGATGACCTAGTTCGTGGTACCAAAAACAAAACAATACTAAAGAGAGCAAAACACAGAGAACACAGCTTCTTTTTATTTTATTCTCACATAAAATAGGTAGAGTTACACACTCTCATTTTGTAGCTGCAATAAAGCGAAACACTTGAGGCCATAATATTATCAAGAGGTAAAGTTGTGGTCCAGTAGATATAAACATCAGACCGAAGGCTTCCAGGACGAAGGCGGACAAATCGTAGCAAAATCGCAGTTGAAACTGAAAATCTGCAGAATGCTGAACAGCGATGCCGACTCAAATATCGTTGTCAAGCAGAAAGCCATATTCATACAACATACAATGTACGCGATCTCCGTCCTCCCGACTAAGATTTGGTTAAGACAGCTATATCGAGAAGAGTTTAACACAGCTGCTGAATGCGCACTGTCTGTAAACCTAAGGAAGATCACGAAATATACGGAACTTATATATGGATAAAAAAAATTGTACTGATTCTTGTAAATAAATAAATAATTAGAAAATAGTCCCACAAGAGCACTAAACACTCCTTTTTTTACAATTTTCAAAACAAGGTTTTTTTCTTCCGGCATAGCCTTCTATTCCTTCTTCGTCATCAGTTGGTTTTATTGATCGTCCTAGGCGTTTTTCAAGGCTATCCAACCCTCTTTCAACATTTTCCATCACTACGACAGCTGAAATTTCTGAACAGTTTCAGACATTATACAAAACCGAATATTCACTTTTGTACACTTATGAGTAATTTGACGTTAAATTTGGCACAGATGTCAGTGACAATAGTAACTTTAAAAAATAAAAAATGTTCCTATCAGAGCCCCAAAAAAATATATAAGTGGTATATTAAAAATGGTCGAAGGAATGTCACATACCCGGTCCACAAGAAAGCACCAAATATCTTAAAATATCTTAAAATAGCGCATAAGATCGCCTTTGATTCTCTAAAACACTTTAAAAATAATCTGATAGTTCCTTATGTGTGTGGTTTAAACCGGCAAATCCTGGAAAATACCCAAGAGGTGCAAATGAACAATCGCCTTTGGTACCATGTTTAAAGACTAGGTATGCAGTGTAATGTCTAGTTTTAACATTAATATTAAATTAAAATCTTAAAAAGTTTGGTAGGAATGTTGAAAAAGGACTCTCCCCTCATTAACAAGCCCGTCGACACCTTCAGGTTCAAATAGAAGGTTTTATACAAGACGATGACTTCTTCGACAACATACAAGTCAACGTAAGTAAATTTCCAAAAATCCGTTCAATTGCAAGCTTTCGCTGATGATTCTTACATAATTGGATGGTCACAGTGAGCCGGCAATGGGGCCCTGGCTGGCATAGACACGGAGATAGACCAAAATGGACTTGATGGTGAAGGAGCGAAAACGAACGACGACAACGCACAGCATCAACACCTTTTACAGAGCGGTGCAATTGAGATCAAGAAGTTCGAATTGATGAGGATTTCATCTCTCAGGACTCCACAATGAACAGGAACAATGACATCAATGATGATTTATGCTCAAGATCCAATATAGTAATAGAGGCCTCTTCCGAGGGATTAAGTTGGCTTTGAACACTTCTCTCCTGCAATCACCTCGTCCATATCTTCGAAGAATGGACTCTATTAAAAACGGAGGAAAACAGTTCTTCGTGCGCTTGCGTTGATTCTGTTCGGAGAAGAAAATTAAACGCTGAGAGATGATTGACTACGGAAGTCAAGCGTTGACGGCTTAGATGGACGATACAGGTGCGACCCTAAGATTCATTGAATCTGAACCATTTTGAAAGTATAACTGAGAACGTCCTCGTTTCAAATGGTGCACACAAGCGGAGATGGACCAGAATCAACTTGGTGTGTGAAACTGCATGTAGGTGGGGCAAGGCAGCGTCAGCTGAAGGGGAAAGTTAGATGATCACCGTATGGAAAAGAATTACGAAAGGGGACAGCGTGCATCAAAATATGTAACATATGTATGTCATGGCGTGGTCGCTGTGGCGTAGTGGTAAGTGCATCGACCGCGGTGCAGGAAGAGTGGGTTCGTTTCCCGGCGGGACACCTAGAATTTTTTCACGGCACCACCTCTTTCGAGTTGCTGACAAAACTCAAAGAGTATTAATTGTCTATGGAAAGCTTCTCAAATCTCACTGTTCGGAGTCGGCAAAAAACTGTAGGTCCCTTCTACTCGTGAAGAACAGTAGCATGCACAGCACAAGTAGTTGTTGTAGAAGCTAGGCCCTGGTCCGTTGTGGGCTGTAGTGCCACTCAATTATTATTATTATGTATGTTATGGCAAATGTGGGGCGAACTGCAAGTTGATCGTGTTGGCAAAAACAAACATTTCCCTAATATAAAGGCATTACTTTATATTAGGAAATCTCCTAATTATTTACTTGCTTCAATCGAATTGTAAGATTTTCTTTTTAAGTTTAGTTCCTTGTTTCCTTTTAGACCCTGGCCACGACAGTGAGCGGCAAGCGATAAAGGGGCAGAGTGGCTGAGCGACAAGTTTAAGCGGCAGCTGACATTAACAGTAAAGAGTGAGTTATAGCTTCAGAGAAAGCCGACGAATGTTTACATAAGCTTTTAATTTGTTACTGAAAAACGTTTCTGGAAATATTATAAAACAAAGGAACTCAATTTCTGCAGAAGAGAGACCTGTTTTGATATTAATGTAAGTTTATTCAATAAAGCAGAGGTTTATATTTAAAGATGTTTTATTCCTTTAACTTTAATTCTTTAAAAGTATTTTTTTGAAAATCTGCCTTGATTTCAAGTTTTTACACGTCATTCAAATTTTCCGTATACGGCTTTGAACAGCTGAAATTGGAATTTCTGATTTTGTTAGATTACGTCTTGCCGCCCAGTACTAAAATATTAGAACAGTTTTAAAAGATTAGCGGCATCGCTTTAAATGTGTTTTAATTTTGTTCTTGCGTTTCAAAATTTTGCCGCTCGCTGTTTGTCGCTTGTCGCCTGTCGTTAGCCGCTCATTGCGTGGTCAAGGCTTTATTGACATCTGGAAGTTTGATTGTAAGAAATGCAATTTGTATTCCCTATACTCTACATATATAAAGTCGCACAGCAAAATAAAATTTAAATTAAAGGGGAATCTCCCAAAAAGTCATTGGTACCAAATTACTAATTTTCAACAATTTTCACACCGTTCCCACTTTCAAAATACCATAGTTCCACGAATTGATAAATCTCAGTTCAGGTAAAACCGTCACTTGAGAATTAAAAGTGTCTGGTATATTTTATGCGTCACTTCCTTCAGGTTCAGAAACCGTAAACAGGTGCATGTTCGCAGAAATCCTTCATATCTTAAGCACTGACACTTCAAGTGACTACAATTGGCCGCACCTTACAAAATAATCGGCTGCTTCTTTCGATCTTATCCATGATTGAATCTCTTAAGGTAAGTTTGCAGTGCATTGAACAATAATAAACGCTCTAAATGATAAGAATTTTTGAATGAACACCTGTGCGGGCCACCTGGCATGGTGCTTCTTAGCTTTTTGACAAGATAACATCTAATCACAACCACTATATAAGCTGTGAAACGCTTCACAGGATTATCAGTTAACTCTTCGATTTTGTTTCAACTGGTTGTTGTATTCCTTTAAGATTATAAAACTCAAAATGATCCGTACTGTGGGCTTGGTTGTGCTGCTTTTCGTTGCATCCTCTACTGCTACCGATGTCAGAGCTTGTAAGTGACGTTGTTAATATTTAATTATAGATTATACAGTCTGTGGATATATTTCAAGTCACTTGAGAACTGTAATAAAAGGAACTTCCATGGCATATCCTTCTCAGTTACACAAACTAAAAAGAACTACGCGCAGTATTTTGTGACTTTAATAAGGACTTACCATATATATCGTATATAACGGTTTGTGACCGTTTAATGTTTGCATATTTTAAAATCGCTGGAGGCAAAATTTGATTGCATACCTCAAGGTTCTGGTATCTAATAAAAAAATTCCCTTCTGCAGGTTCTGGTAACCGACCATCGCCGATCTCCGTTGATATTGAAGGATGCTCCACAATGCCGTGTGATGTGGTGAAAGGAACCACCGCCATCATGAAGGTTAACTTCGTTGGCAGTAAGTTCGAAACTACCGATTCAGGTTACAAAAAAAAGTAAACGCTTTCCTTCTGTCGCACACAGCACGAGACAACATCCAAAAGATAACAGCAAAGGTGATGGCCACAGCCTTAGGCATCACAGGCCCGTACGACCTCCCCCCAGAAGTTGCCGACGTTTGCTCCAATCTCTTGAACGGAGCCTCATGTCCAATCGATGAAGGCGAAGATGTCACTTACAACTTCCGATTTGCCGTCGATACCTATTATCCCGAGATACCCGTCAAGGTGGAGATTTCCCTCGTGGACGACGTCACCAATCAATCCGTTGCTTGCTTTGTCACTGACATAAAGGTGAAGAAGGGAAGTGCCTAAACAATATGTATTTTAATTGAATGAAAAATAATGAATATGTGCATACAGCGGTAATGCGTTAATTTGATTTTCAATGTGTCTATTTGATGACGATATGATGAATTGATAAGTTAATGGGGTCTTAGCCGAACGACTCAAGTTATTGGTATCGGAGATCAGAGATAAGTCTCACGAGTGGTCATTAATTGAAATTGCTATAATCAGTGGAGCGTTTCGATAAGGAAAACAACTGTGATGATTATGTTCCACTTGTCTAGTGAGGGGGTTATTTTATGTTTAACGCCTGCGTATGTTCTACCGACTTATTCCGACTGAAATGGGCTTGAAGACGAATTTCGAGTTTTATTCGGTCTATATTGAATCCTTCGGAAATGTCAAATAAAGGAAAATAACTGTCAGTTGCTTAACCCCGAATTTGAGTATATTTTGATATGTTCAGGTTTTGAAAAGTCAATTAAATAAAATATAAAAAACGCATCCATATATCTGAAAAAAAAAAACACTAATGTGATTGTGTCAAACGGCCACGTGTCTGAAAGGACAGGTAAGGTTTAATTTTTTGTGAAGGCAGCTGAGTTTTCTACTTATTGGAAAATGAGTTAAATGTCTGTAGAAATACACTGTGTCATGCTGTTTGTGGTAGGAACGCTGTGAATGAACCCGTAAATTTCGATGTTAAAGACGCACGGTCGTTTATCGAGAATCGTATACGACTTCAGCCGCTTTCCTGTTAAAATTTTAACAAAAACCTTGAATAGACACAGAAATAAATTTTTAGTTTCTTTTTCAATGAACTCAGTTAATGGCTGAAAAGGCAAAGCGGCCTGGTGGGGCTCCTGGATTGTAAATTTAGTTCGTGTCGCATGGCCTGTGTTGGCCATGTAAAACTTTGCAGCACTAATTCATGCTAAAGAGTTGAACCGACATCCATAATCTTAATGTCACCAGAAGATCGTACGGCTGCAATTCATGAAGAACAATTGGGCATTCATTGGCCCACTGTTGTCTTAATTAAGAACTATCTCACGTTGCTTCGGATGTACTTAATTCTTTCTTTTCACTTCTCCAAATATAAGGCAGACAGTCTCTATGGACTTATGGAAGCAACGACTATTGGTAAGATATACGAAAATTCCTAGATGGCGTAAGTTAATTTTTTAGGCTTGCTGACGTAATCGAAATGTCAAATCTGTTGAAAAATGTAAAATCCAAACGCACATTTTCGTTATATTTTGCTTTTTTATTTTCGAAAAGAAAAAACGCATAGCAAGCTCACAAAGAGTAATGTGTTGTTGGTGACGAAGCCTTAAAAGAACGGCAGTGTCAAAATTCGTTTGCCAAATTTTGTACTGATGAGTTTTCCCTAAAAGATGAAAAAGGCTCTGGTCGTCCAGTTGAAGTTGATGACAACCAAATCAAAGCAATGATCGATTCGGATCGACACAGTACAATGCGGGAGATTGCAGAGAAGTTTCATGTATCACACACGTGCATTGAAAAATCGTTTAAAACAACTTTGCTATGTGAGAAAACTCCTTATATCGGTTACTCATGAGCTGAAAGGAAATTTTTTAACACAACGCATTAACATCTGCGGACGGGAGACCTTGCAACTTCCGGACGGGACACCACGCATATTTTCACGGCACCACCTCTTTCGAGTTGCTGACAACACTCAAAGAGAATCATCTATCTATGAAAAGCTTCTTAAATCTCGCCATTCGGAGTCGGCAAAAAACTGTAGGTCCCCTCTGCTAATGAAAAACAGTGCGCAATAAAAATGATCCATTTTTAAAACGATTGATAACTGGTGATGTAAAATCGGTTGTTAACAACAATGTTAATCGGAAAAGATCGTGGAGCAAGCCAGGTAAACCATCTCAAACAACATCGAAAGCAGGTACTCACCAAAAGAGAGTTATATTGTCAGTTTGGTGGGATTACAAAGGAATTGTCTACTTTGAACTTTTACCACCCAACCGAACGATCAATTCAGTTCATTGAACAACTAACGAAATTGAACAATGCAGTTGAAGAAAAGTGACCCGAATTGACAAATCAAAAAAATGTTGTAATTCGTCATGACACGCATCCACTATATAGTCCTGATCTTGCACCATCTGATATCTGGTAAAAAATTTAATAGTGATGACGATGTCAAATCGTACCTGATTCAGTTTTTTTACTGATAGAAACCAGAAGTTCTATGAACGTGGAACATTTTTCTTTACAGTTTTGCATGTTATCTCAATCCTTAAGAAATACAGGCAAGTGTTAGATGAAAGTGTTGGCCCCCTACCTATCACTATTGACTTTCAACTTTCAGATAACCAAATGACACTTTTAAAATTGTTATTTCGTCACTCTCGTCTGTCACAATGTCACTTCACCACCAGAACAGCAACCAGAGTAGTTGCCAAGAATGATGCTTTGCATGCGTGTACATGTTATTCTAATTCTGGTTTGGCTCATAAAAGTTTGAGATATTAATATGAGATAAACCTGGAGGAGTGGAAGATCCTTTGTATTCTTTCTTTGTTGCCTAGACGAAGGAAGACCCATAAAAGATAGATCTTTCACACTTTTCACGGTTACTGTAGAAGCTAGTAATTGTTTGGCTTATTTTTTTCCAACGATTCCGTTCATAGCCAGCGAATTTGACCCTGTTTTTTTGAGGTCTGTGGACTCACCCTATTCGTTTTTTCTTTTATTAATCTCTGACATAGAGGTCTGTGTTTGAATAAGCTGAGAATTGTCAAAATTCATTACAAATGGACACCCATGGCTGCCTTTTGCAAGGAATCTGTCCCTCAAGGTGTACTTACACAGTGCAATGCACTGTTCCCCAACTATCCACAGTAACCTTTAAAATGGCGCCACCTTAAAAAACCAAAGTCTCCACATCGAAAACTGTTCTCTCCACATTATAAATCGTTTCTGAAACTCCCTTACTCAAATCAATTGTGAAAGGAATTTTCCACAAGGCTATCCGAAGTTTTTCTCAAATTGAGCAGATTTTCTGGAATTCTTACGACTTCCTTTGAACTTCAACTATTTGCCAGTAATATGAGTAAGTCTTCGAATGCGATTACTCCAAGCCCTATCAACCTTTCACAAATGCCGAATGGCGTTCGTATATTTTTCTATCACCGCCTCGCACTTGCGAACCACATCGTTCACCCCGAAATTCAATTGAGGTTCGACTAGAATTTCAGAACTTCAAGCATCCCGCAAAATTTCAATATGGAATTACATACCGAGAGCTCATAGACATACCACACACGAATGAAATTCAGAAATCCCAGCGCCACACCGGACGTCTTGTGGCTAAAGTTATGTGAACAGAATGGCCGTACTTACGCACAGAATATTCATCATCGGTCTTTCGATGTGACGGGGTCACAAAGTGTGCGGGGGAGGAAAGTTCAATAAAAACAAAAAATAAATAAATTAGTTGGCTTTTAGATGAAGTCCTTTTGGAGTGGATCGTCCCGCTCATCCTCACACCGCACACTGCTACACACGTCCATCGTCATCATCATCATCAACAACCTCGTTGGCAGCATCATCATCGTCATCCTTGTTCTCCTGACCGTCTTCATCGAGTTGACCACAAAAGTGAAAGGCTTCTTCGTCCTGCTATAATATCCTGACACCCCTTTCTCTTTGGCCGACGCTGGTGGTTGGTCGACTTATGGAATTACCACAAAATTCTTCTTCCTCTGGTTTCATCTCAGTTTTCTGTCCAGAGACAGGGGACGGGCAGGGAATCCATTATATTGACCGCACACTCACACAAAACCACATCATCTTCCCCTGGCCTGATTGTAGCTGCATTGGGGCGAGCAATCATATCCGGGGACGAAGATGGAGCAGCCAAAGACATAAAGGAAATTCGAAGACAATGTACGTATATGTGCGCTCAGAGCCACACGAGGGAAGGTATGTGGCAACGGAGACGGTCAGCCTCGTACCCAAGCAGACCCACTCGTGTGTGATAGGGTAACAGGAGAAAAACAGTTTAAATCATGTACACACATAATATTGGCCTTTGATACGGATCCATATCCGGATTATACAGACCATCCCTTTGGGATTAAACTCAGCGAAGCAAAAGATAAAATCTGTTTATAAAATAAACAAAATGATTTAGGAGGCCAAGTCGACGGAAGACCAGTGGCTCCGCCGTCCGAACGTTCACCTAGCCCCGCCTCGTCCTCACAAGGCTAAGCACACACCGAAGAAAGTGCCTGAAAGGAAGCGAATGATGTCGATAGAAATTGAAGCCGTTCACAAAGAAAATCTTCTTATGTGTCCATTCGCCCATTTGCTCATTCGCCTAACGTTCTCTGCGTCTGCCAACAGACCACCCCTCCCCATTCAGTGTGGAGTTAGCTTGTTGATGACGTTTGCTGTGTGTCTGTTTGCGTGTGTCGACTGGTGGCAGTTAAAGAATGATACACACCAGATTATTTTTAATTCGAGCATAAGAAAAGTTTGTATAAAAGGCACGCTCTTTGTGGCGCATATATACGCCCCACGCCTTTCGTTTGTTATCCAGGTTAAGATTATGTCCTGTCTTAAGGACCGAAGACTGAAAAAGAAATCTTTGCAATCATACTGGTGGGACTCATGCGGCCAAACGATTAACCGCCCGGGACAACGGACGTCGAAAACAAGCACCAGACCAGTGTGGGGGATGAGAGCACCGAAGACGCCAGATGGCAGAGAATGAAGATCAGCCATGCTTTTCTATTAGCCTCATTCAAAGGAAAGTTAATTAGGAAACTAAAATAGAGAAGTTATCCGTACTTTGGTGCTCCTTTGTTTGCCGTTCGTATTCCTTCAGAAATCGTTTTATTTGTTTTTTCCTGTTTTACTTTCGTTGTTTTTCTAGTTTGATTCTTTTTTCTCATTTTCGTGGTTCTGATTCTCCCAGAAAGTTGGTGGCTGCAATTCTGCTGGATTGAGGTGCCTGGATTTGAGGATGCGACAAAGGGTTGATGAACTTTAGTCTTGTTGTGCGTGTGTGTATGTGTTTCTGGGTTAGGTAGGAAAGTGGGTAAAAAACTTAATGGGTTGCTTATGCATTGATGCAATTGTTATTTGTTTTCACGTGGAACAAACAAAGAATAACGAATCATATAAACTGAATATATTGACTTTATTTAATGAATCTGCATTCGTGAACTTGACTGCCAATCGAAAGTGGAGGGTTGTTTTTGAAACTTTTTGATTTTAAGTACAATTTGAAACAATATTTTGTCTCGCCTCTCATAGGAATGTCATTAAATTACCTGGAAAAAGGTAAGTAACACTCACGTAGCAATGGTTCTGTTTATCAATTCTTTGATTTTGACCGAATATCAGATAAGTGCAGAGCTTAGGTTATGCTTCCATCTTATGGAAATTGACGCGTAGCATGTTTCATGCTGTCTTTTTTAAGGCAGCTTTTCATTCGTTTCAACTGCTTAAAGTTATACTTATTCAAACATGTGTGCAATATTTGAAGAAATACGCTATGTGATACCATTTTTACTACAAAACAAGGAAAACCGATGTAAAAATAATGTAAAAAAGTATTTGCAGTTTACAATGAGAAAGCTGTCAGTTAAATTCGGACCCGGTTTTGGTGGTTTCTTCAATTCTGTTCCGAAAATTTCGATAACATAAAATTCACCTCATAATGGTGAATACTGCCACTCACTGGAAAAGTCGATAAAGTTCTGCACCTGATGCAGCAAGATGGGCACGGAACCTGTTAAACTTTGTTCAGACGATTGCCAGGTTTGCAAATATTGTCAGATCTGGCATTGAAAAATTTGTGCCAAACGTTTTACAAACGTGGGAACACAACATTTTGTCTGACAATATTTGCAGAAAAAGAATTTGCAGATGATTGTCAGGTCGTCATCTGACAACAAAATTGTCAGGTATCTGGCAATCATCTGAACACACAATTTGTGTCATTGTCAGCTGTGTAGGAAATTTGTAGGTGCATTTGTTATTGTCAGATGTGCTATGCTTGTGACATCTGCAAATTTGTTCATTGTCAGAAAATTTTTAAATTTGAAAAAAATTGTAATTATGGGTAGCAACGAGGAAAAAGATTCGAGATTTAATTCGATTGAAATTCCACTACTTTCGGAGTCAAAAAAGGTAAAGCATCAAAAGTCATACAGAAAAAAAGTGGAAAATGAGAGGTTCCAGGATCAAGTATTAGGTCTCATAAATGAAATTGAGATGCGACCTAGTTTGTGGGATGCTGGGTGCGCGGAATATAAACACTGAAGCAGGCTTTATGGCCGGAAGTCGCTGACAGTATCGGCATAAGCCTCAACGACTGCAAGGGCAAATGGACTAACCTCCGCATCAGCTTAAACAGCAACCTTGAAAAGTGTCGGAAGAAAAAATCAGGTCAGGGTACTACGGAATCCTTTTCTATCACCTGGAAGTACTTTAAGCCAATGCTTTTTTTTTAGAAAGAAATAAAGTTCGTCAATTAACGCAATCAACTTCTTCCATGGATTTGGTAATTCTTTCTTGACTTTAGTTGATTTTATGTTTTACTCACACTGCTGTTGATGACGATTCATTTTTAGCTGATGTAACTGAGGAATTTGTGTCACCATCGCCCCTTACATCCGGGGAAGGACGCAAACGCCGAATGACACCGTCATCAATGCCATCACCAACACCATCAGATACCATCCGCTTGAAGCAATTGGAGGTAGATGCTCAGCAGAGTAGGCAGAAAATTGTTTGCTGATAGAACGTGGCGAGAGGGGCTTCTCGATTCTCAAGTGTGCACAACTCACCCGTTTGAAGAATCGAACAGAATTGGTCAGCACAGAGGGAGTTGCCTTTCATTAGGACAATGCTAGGTGAAGCACATCTTTGAAGACCAGGAGCACGTTGACGGAGCAAGGCCTGTTCTATATGCCATTCACCCTATAGAACGGATCTTGAACCCTCTGATTACAATTTGCTTCTGTCTTTGCAAAACCTTCTTGCTCGTAAAAATTTTCGGAACACGAGCCGCAAACGTCATTTTTGCGCAATTTCGTTTAGCTGAGTCACTACAGAAGTTCTCCCCCTATGAAATTATAAAGTTACCAGGAAAGTGGTAAACTGTCAAATATAAAAAATCAATTAAAATTGATTTTGAATAAAGGACATAATAATGAAGGTAAAAAATTAGATGCTCCCCTTACTGCACTGGCGCATGAGCAACAGCGCTCCAGTTGAGAGTCTCTTCGAATCCCAGCCTTCACGATCGAGAAGAAGAGGAACCAACCCAAACCAACTGATGGCGAAAGTGAACTTGGTCTGGAAGATTGTGGCAAGCACTTCCAGGACAATAAACGATAAAATGTAAGAGCAGGGTTGCCAACGTGAGTTGAAATCTACTCGTACATATGTATGTACGTCTTGAGACAACCGGACAGATGATGGTTTTCACTGAGAAGTGGAGAATTACCTTGACCCAAATAATGTACCCAGCTGGCAGATGGAGTGATGCTTTGAAGCCCATTTCCCCAACAGATTGAGGCATCCTACTAAAAAAAAAAGCGTAAAATCTGAAAACACCCTAACATACATAAGTCGATCTTTGAGTTTCTATCTCCTTTCAATTTTCTTTGAATGTATTTGAATCTGTAAAAATAAACTTCAGCGGTAACGATAAAGTTTATTATTTTCTCATTACCAGCATTAAACCACAAAACAAATAAAAGGAACCTAATTCGCATGCACATGCCGTCACACACACCTAATTAAGGACACTTTAAACCGAACGTCCGACGAAGGCAAATGAAGGGCTTCCCCCAGCTCCACGTTCGCCTATAAATGGAAATTTAAACATCAATTTACCCACCACTTCGTCTGAGTAATCAATCAAAGAGGCGGCGTTAGCTTTGTTAAAAATTGAAGTCAGTTTTCCACGAAACTGCTAATTTGTTTAAAAGTTAGTCCAGAACAGCCATCGCGACCAGTCCAGTCAGTTTTGCATTTCTACGAAACTGTGTGAGATACTCTGCAAAATTCGTAGAAATTCAGGCAACAATACCTCTCAAGTGGTGGTGTTAAATTATTTTAACTTTCCAGTGACGTCTCTTAGACGGAATTGACAATTTTCCTTAAAATCGATTTTGAGAAAAGTAGGGTGCTGCATTGAATTTGGGGCATCAATTGTAGCCGCTGAGTACATGAATGCATTGCTTTCAGACTTATTGTGTGTATCGCTGCTTCCCCAAGCATGTAAAACTGTGGAAATTGGAAAAGTTTAAAAAATTATAAACTACTGGTGGAAGAACATAATGAAGTGCGGTCAGGAACGGGACGACTTCCAATCGAACGTGGTAAACCAGGGGAACTGAAGCGTATTCTGGTTTGTGGCGTTGTGAACATTCATACTCCTTTCTTCGTATCTGTGTTGACTTTCGTTCCTTTAATTTCCATACACTTATCAAATAGGTAAGTTTTGGCGCGGGCACATCCCTGCTCTAAACGAGATTTCAAACGCAGCGCAGAGCAGCCTGTAGTCTTTATGCATACAAATGTTCCAGTCGGGAGTTATCAAAGTTGTTTGCCCCACGGCGAGATAGCGCACCAGCTGTACAAGGCGGAGAGATCGACAGTCAGCGAAAGAGTACAAGCCGAAGGGAAAGAAGAAAATAAGTAAATATTGGAAAAGTTGAAACTGTCTATGGAAAAGGATGTTTGACACTGACATGACTTACAATAACAAAGCAACAAGGGCAGGAAAACAACCAAAATAAAAATAAGAAAAAAAAAAGCACAACGACACCCACTCCGGCACGGTATGAAGCGTGTATTCCTTGGCTCTCGCCCAGCTGATGGGTGATGGTTTCCTAAAGTCAAGATGCTGGATGCCATGTTCGTTTCGGCAACCGACCGGCGTCTGCTGGAAGCATGCTCTCTCGTCGGACAGAAGTTGATTGGTTAAAAATGTTAGTTCAGTGTCGGGGCCATTTTGCCCGGGTGAGAAACCATTTACGAAACACTTTACAATTAAAAACTTTTACAATTTGCCATACGGAATAGAATTTAATTTGATTGTCTTGTAGTGATGGCTCACAACGGGATGAATAATTGAAAGCTAAATGGAATGAAAAGTGGGTGGCTGTGGGCGGTGGGGTGGTAGTTGATGGCGTTTAATGGAGACAGGAAACTTTTGTTAATTAAGGAAACTAGCTGTTCGAGGAGCGATCCCATAAGTATTTTGTTATTCGCTTCTCACACACCTCCTTAGGGAGTTGTCACTGTGTCAAACCGAAGTGGTTGGGTTTTTCTCTAGAGGGGTGAAGGGAGTTGAGAATTTTGAAACAATGTAATCGATATCTTCCTGGTTGCAGTACAACACTGAACCACCGGAATGCCACCTAATCAATAATTGGCAAAACGCCCTTAACGACAACGTTGATAGTAGGAGGATACGATGTTTAAAAGAATAAGCAAATGGCGGGGCTTATCTGGGTGTTTAAGGAATTTTAATTGAATTGAGAGGTAATTGGTCTTTATGCATTTTTGACATCGACTCGTGGTAAGTGAATGTCAGTAGTGAAGATCCGCCGATGTAGATGTACTGGGTATTTGAAATGTATTGCAGTCCAAATGTATTAATTAAAACTTCGACTGTGCCTTTGCCTATTTGCTAGTATTTAATGCTTAGAAGTTTGCCAAGCTGATCTACAGTCGTTCTGTAGATTTGGGAAAGGCATACAACCGAGTCCCTCGAGGTACACTCTGGTTCTACAGGAGTATGGGATTGATGGTCATCTACTGAGTGCCATTTAATCTCTTTGCAAAGTGTAGCAGTTGCTTCGGGTTAACGGTACTGAATCAATACCTGCGACCGTAGGTATTGGGCTTCGCCAAGAGCGCATCTTGTTACCTCTCTTTTTCATTATATATATGGACTGGATATTACAGAAGCCGAGGAGAGAAATGTTTTGAGGGTAAGTCATCTTCTTTTCGCAGATGACTTAGTTGTCCTCACATCCTCCTAGACGTAACGCCAGAGAGCGTTCGATAGGTTTGTGGCTACATTTACTAATGCTGATGAAGACAAGTCCGAAGTTATGGTCATTTCCAAAGCGCTTTTCCAATGCATTCTACATGTTAGTGGAGTCCCATTAAAACAGGTGAAGAAGTTCCTCGGTTTTTTTTTACGAATGATAAGAGCAGCAACATTGAGCTTGCTTGCTTTCAAATTGTATCAATTTTATAGGAAATTAGTAGATCAGTAATAAGGGACCGATCTTGGTGACAAATTATCGGTTTTGAACTCTGTGCTTATTCCCACTCTCACTTAGGGTCATGCAATTTTGGGTAATGACCGAAAGAACAAGATCGCGAATACAGGCTGCTGATATGAGATTTCTCTGTAACATTGCTTGTTCGGGGGACAGACTGAGAAACACGACCGTGCGGGGAAAGTAAATGTTGTGCAGCTACTTCTTCGGACGGAAAGGGTTTTATTTCGTTGGCTATACCCTGATGAGTTAGAATTGATGGCGGAGGATCGAGCGGCCTCTAATGACGATCACAGGTAATAGCATGCGTAATAAATCACAATTTATGTTAAAAAGAAAGTAGACATTTTACGCATTTTCTGTTTTTTAATTTTTTTTTTTTGGAAAACACAAACTTCGCATGTGTCCTTAATAATTAATAATAATTGAGTGGCACAACAGCCCACAAGGGATCAGGGCCTAGCTTCTACAGCAACTACTCGTGTTGTGCATGCTACTTTTCTCTCACGAGTAGAAGGGAGCTACAGTTTTTTGCCGACTCCGAACGGCGTAATTTGAGAAGCTTTCCATAGACAATTAATACTCTTTGAGTGTTGTGAGCAACTCGAAAGAGGTGGTGCCGTGAAAAAATGCTAGGTGTCCCGCCCGGGAATCGAACCCAAACTTTCTGCGCCTCAGTCGATGCACTTACCACTACGCCACGGCGACCACTTAATTCCTTAAATACATTGTTCGTTCAAAATATTTAGGGAAATTCATGGAAAAAGAAATGATTGTATTCGTAATGACTAGACAAAAAATCGACTACCTAAAAGGTGCCTGATCAAATAAAATGGAATTATGATGTAGACAGAGTCAGTTTTGAGACAGACAGAAGAGAGAGAGAGAGAGAGAGAGAGAGAAGGAGAGGAGAGGAGAAGGCGGAGGAGGGAAGAGATGGAATTATGTTTAGGTCAAACAATTATGTTCTCACATTTATCATACTCTAGTTCTGCGTATATCGTTAGTATCCTCAGATAAAGAAGGGCATGGACATCTACGTTAATCACTTTTCGTTATGAAGTCCGGCCGAAGTTTTGCTGGCACGATCTGTGGGATAGGTTTTTTTTGAGGTAAAGAACTTTTCGTTTCCAAGACCAATTTGACTGATGGTCATTTTTTCAGCAATGTCAAGTGATTTATTTTAAGTTTGGTTTAGTATTTTATCATGCAAAGCAAATTTGCCCTAAATTAAGAGCGCAGTTGATCCTTACTTTCACAAGCGATGAAGCTCACTTTTGGTTGAATGGATACGTCAATAAAACTAAACCGTCATATTTGGAGTGATGATAATATAAACATGACTGTTTGTAGTGCTTTATGGGTTGGTGGAAAAAATTATCCGTACTTTTTTAAAAACGATGGTGGCCAGAACTTTGCAGTCAATGGTGACCGCTTCAATTTCAGACTTTTTTGTTCATCAAATGAGCACCCATGATGTGCCGAGCTGTCATATCACACAGCTCCTACCACTGTTAAGTTGTTGAAGGAATCGGAGGGTCTTCCAGCCTCCAAGTTCAAGAAAAGTTAAACCTTTAGAGAGTGAGAGATATGAAGCTCTCGAGGTTTCAAGACAATTTATGTTGCGTTAACTAAAAGTAGTATATCATAAAGATCTTCTTCTTCTTCGTGCTACAGTCCGGTGGAGTAGAGTGGGTGGAACTGGACCTCAACCAACATGCCTCTCCAGCCAGCAGGATATTTTGCCAGCTGCCGCCAGTTGCGCACTCCAAGTAAATTGAGGTCGCTCTCCACCTACATATGTGTGCCACCTTAGCCTAGGCCGTCCTCTGTTGCGTCGTCCCAATGGCTCAGATTCAAAGATTTTTCGAGCCGGAGCAGTGGTGTCCATACGCTCTACATGCCCTAGCCATCTTAAGTGTTGTATTCGAAACGCTTGACTAGGCGCATATCGCTGTACAGCCCATAGAGTTCGTCGTTAAATCTTCTCCTCCAGATGCCTCCAGATGGAAACAGGGACAAGAATCTCACACAAAACTTTTCTCTCGAAAAGACTAAGGGCTTCCTCATCCGCTTTTAGTAATATCTAGTTTTCTGCACTATAAAGTAGGACTGGGATGATCAAGGTGTCATATAAAGTATTTTATTACTCATTTCGGCAAAAGTGATTCTGCGTTTGATTTCGGTACTGGTGTTGTCGGCCCTATAGACGAAGTCCTTGACTACCTCGAAGTTTTTGCTGTCTAGTGCTCTGTCTGAAACGTGGATATTGTGCGAATCATAAAGACCTACTATGGTGTAAATATTTCAGAAAGAGTAATTTTGTGCATCTTGTTGATTTTTTTTTAGAAGACTTTTGCTTTGAAAGTTTGCAAGATATCTAATACTTAAGAAAATGGTCAGTACTTGAAAACACACTTTATTTCATCTTACGGGGGTAGTAATATTAACTGACTTAAGGACAAGAAAAGTTAATTCTTCGACATTTTTCCAATTGGTCACGTTTGCTTGACGATTTTGAAATGTATTCTATCCAGAAAAACTATAAATGTAGAGCAATATTGAGTTAAACACAAAAATTTTTGTAAAACGCCTACAAAATTCAATACTTTTTCTCACCTATCAGATGAAAAAAACTATAGAATCGAATGCGCCATATCATTAACTCTTCTCATTGCAAGAATTTCAATTGCGTTTAATCAAATTTCAACCAAGTTGCAGGCGGCACCAAGTCTCCCATAACTGTATCTATGGCCGTGCCAAATATAAATGTCGTCGCGTTTTTTAAAGTTTTAAGTCCCTTCGTGCATATTGTTCGAATTGATTTTCTTTTCGTGTGAATTCTGGAACTGAAAGTATTTAACTTGCAAAGGCAAGGAACTAACGTCACTTGATTATAAGTCGGTACATATAACTTTCTTCAAAAAGTATTTTTTTTTCATTTTCAGGTCTATAGAAATAAACGAATATTTAGAATTTTCTAGGAAATTTGCATGAGGGAAATTCCTGCCAGAAAACCCAGTGATATCATCTGGAAATCCCTAAAAAGTTTTCCATGTGAACAAAATTATAACTCCTAATTACTGGATTCCGCTTTTGACTTTACCAATAAGCAAACGAGTCTCATTACGACCGGAACTGGTTACGATCCCCCCTTCCACGTAAGGCAAGAGTCCCTGGCATGCATTATTCATCATATGTTCCGGATGCAAATTACAAAAAAAAAAAAAAATAAAAGTGCAAAGAGGAAAATTTTTAACTGCAACATATCCCGTGAAAGTCAAAGCCAAAACAATGGAACGTACACCGCCCCATAACCGCGAGTGCAGGCCAAACGTCATCAAGAGCTTTCACGGTAAGGGCAAATGGCTTAAATTGAATTAAATTGTGTCAGTGGGTTACTTTACGAATCTAAGGACCGTCTCTTTGTAAATGAAGGGGCGTGTTTTGTTTTTTTTTCTCTCCCCCCAACATCACTGCGCTTAATGTGTCACACACACGCACTACAAACTGTAAGCAGACCATTGCAGCGGAGAGCGATGGAAAACCAGAGCAAAAAGGCAGAATGCGGCTGCAATGGCACTTCATTGTCGGCGACGTTGGCGAAGCCAGGTCAACGAAGTGAGAATGAGTAAAAGCTTTCGTAATGAATATCAACGTACTTGTAAGCGCGGCAGCCTTATCGCCAGCTTTACAACTAAAGGGCTTACTTAAAATTCTGTTGCCACATTAGGAGCCTTTGTGTAACGCATGTAGAGCAGTTTGTTGTTATTGTTTGTGTGTGCGGGGGCCGTGCATAAAGTAACACCACACGTGGACACTTCAAGTTAAGTACAATGGGAGTTTTTCACGGTGCATGTAATGCTGTCATTAGCGTCTCCTTAGACGATAAAGCCGGTAAAGTATTTATTCTTGGCCTCTGATTTGGGTTAATTAATTAGGATTGTTACTCATTTCGAGCGTAGGCGTTAAACGCTTATATTAATGAAGTCTAAGATATCGGGTTAGTTACATATTGGCATATTGAAAACGAACATGATGTACAGGGTGTGACAATAGTTGAGTAAAGACACGAAAAATAAATAAATAGGGAAATGGGAATGGGGAATGTTTCCCTGTTGACACACTGTAACTCGGTGCTTAATATCAAAATATAACTGCCTTCCTGGGCTTATTCTTTCCTGGAAAACTGTTTTTTAAATTTCAAGCTCAGATAAATGTGTGTATGGGTACTGTGAAGGTAAGGAAATTTGTTTTTGTTTAAGGATAAGTTCAATTGTTGGCAAACACACCGTATATTGATTTTTCTCCTAACTTAAAATAAATATATTTTATGGCGTCATATATGACTAGGGTCTAGCTTCTATAGTAACGTCTCCTGTTGTGCGTGCTATTTGTATCCCACAATTAGGGGGGACCTGTAATTTATTATCTGCGCTGAAAGGAGCAATTTGACAAGTACTACAGACAACAAATTAATAATTGGCGACAACCCAGTGTGGTGCAGTGAAAAGAAAATGTGAGAGGTCTAGTCTTGGAATAGAATCTGAGATCGTGTGGGTTGACCCTTGGCGGCCACTGAAACTTCGGCTAGAGTAGAAAAGTCCAGCTATAGAATCGTCTTTACGAAAGAGTCTCTATCTGTTTTTAAGGAGCGAAATTGTCGAACATGAAGGCACCATAGAAGCTTATACTCAACGTTGCCTTGAGCCGGAAGAACGAAGATTACCGTGAAAACGGGTTTTGTGATCACTGAAAATTTTAACTATATACTCTTGTTTCTGAATGAGCTTGTTTGCGAAGGACTTGTGCAACATTTCCAATGTTTTGAGCACCAGCATTTTGAAATTAGTTTTATAATGTAAAACCAATTTTTACTGCTTACATTAAAAACACTGATGGATATTTTGACATGTTAGCGACAGTAGTGCCGACTCACTGCCCTAGCACAGCGCTTTTCTCAAATGGAATTCATTACTCAAAATGAGTTTCGTTGTGTATGTATTTAGTCGAAAATGAAATCTTAGCCAGACTGTATGTCGTTGCTAGCTCTATCTTTCCCTTCGTTGGCCACCTGATAGTATGATTCACCTATGATTTTAGTAATTAGCCTAAAAATTCAAATACAACAGAGAATGTACAGTTCGGCCCTCTGAATAAAGTGGACCAACTGATCGTTGGCCTTTTATTTTTTGCATTCATCCGCTTATATTCTCAGTTTCAGATCCTTACATGTATAAAGGTATCTACGCCGTTGACTCATTGGAGAAAATACCTTCAACTTAAATGACCCGCATTTTGTTTTAATTTATTTTACAAATAATCTTTTTTTCTATTTACTTAATGATATTCTTATTTTAATGTTTGGTGTATATATCTGGCGCAGATTTAAAAGCAAATATTTTTACTAACAAAAATATAATCGACTATAGCAAAATGTTTGATAGTGTTAACAAGCCATAGGGATTTATTATGATTTTATTGGAAACCCTCTTTGCCTTAACACAGCTCCTCAACGGTTTTGCAGTCAATCAGACCACGGCATCTCTCCACTGGAATCGCAAACCACGCTTCTTCCTTTCAAACAAAATATTCAATTTTGACATGCTCTCTGTACTGACGACGTTTCTGGCATCTGTTCAATCATGTTCAATAAGTGACTTCCATGCAAGCGAAAAATTGTATGAGGGTCTACCAACGAAGAATGCCGGACCGGCCAAACTTATAAGAGGAGAAGAATAAGCGGCATCCACAGCAACGCGGCAAGCTACAGAAGATGGAACGCCTTCACAAAAGGTAGGTGGACGCATATGGTCATTCCCGTCATCGAGACTTCGATATTAAGACCAGCAGGGGACTGTAACTACACTCACAGATCCTGTCTGGACAAGGAGGTTACCGAAAATATCTGCGTAGGCTTGGGCATGACGATGTCCACAATGTCCAAACGCCATGGAGGACGCAGAGCACGCAGTTTTTTACTGCAGTCGCTTTGCTCAGTAGAGACATCCATATGTACAGTCAGCGTCAAAAGTAAGTGCACAGCCATCGGGAGAAAGTTCATCCTCAAAAATAAAATATATCAGCCGGAGCTTCGGTGGACATGGGCACATCAAATTAAATGGTAAATTTACCAAGCGCCAATAATATGTTTCCCTACGTGATAAGATTCCTAGAGAAAAGGAAACGTGCATTGTGAAACCCAATTAAAACAAAAACGGGTTTTCCCCAGAACAGAACGTACCGCTAATCAACCTTGCGAAATAATACCTAACGGCAGTTTGGCGGAATGAGTAATTTAAGTGTGCAGGGTGTGGATTAGTACGTAGACCCCGTTATCGAGTATTTCGGGTTGAGGAAATCGCGAAGATTACCACATGCTTTGGCGCATCCCCACTAAAAACACCCTGTTTTGTAAAAATTACAATCGGATTTTAGCTACTCGTAGTGGAAGACGCCGGCAATTTAAGATTGATACCGTGAATGATCTTCCATTGCCAGTTAGGGCGTGTAGCATTTTTCAGGTTCTCGGCCATGGAAATTATAATATTATAGTGAACATAGTTCACATCAACACTTACAATAGGATCGACAAAGTCTTTATTTGATGTCGAAATTCGACGTAACGACATTCGTAAATCCTTCGAGCTCATTTCTATCACTCAATTTCTGACGTAATCGAAATGTCAAACACATTTTGTTATTTGAATGTTGGTACTTCCTGTCAATCAGTACCGATTTTTTGATCGGTTGTGTAGTTTTTTTTTGGGCGTCTGTTGAAAAATGGAAAATCAAAACGAAATTTTTGTCATATTTTGCTTTTTCATTTCCGGAAAGGAAAAAACGCATCGCAAGCTTATAAAAAGGTATGTGCTGCTTATATAATTCGTTTTCCAAATTTCGTTCTGGAGATTTATGACTCAAAGATAGTCGTCCAGTTAAAGTTGATGACGACCAAAGCAAAGCATTGATCGATTCGGATAGGCATAGTACAACGCGGGAGATTGCAGAAAAGATTCTTGCATCACACACGTGTTTTGAAAATCGCTTAAAACACCATTGCTATGTATGAAAACTCAATATATGGGTTCCTCATGAACTGTAAGGAAATCATTTAAGACAACGCATTAACACCTGCGGACGGGACACCTCGCACCTCCCGGACGGGACAACACGCACTTTTTCACGGCACCACCTCTTTTGAATCTCGCCTCGTCAAATCTCGCCGTTCGGAGTCGGCAAAAAACTGTAGGTCCCTTCTACTCGTGAGAGAACAGTAGCACGCACAACACGAGTAGTTGTTGTAGAAGCTAGGACCTGTTCCCTTGTGGGCCCAAGTGCAACTCAATTATTATTATTTATTAACATCTGTGATATTTTAAAGAAACGCAATGAAAATGATTCATTTGAGGAAAATTGGTTATTTACAACAATATCAATCGGAAAAGATCGTTTAGAAAGCCAGGTGATCCAACTCAAACAACATCAAAAGCTGATACTCAACAAAACAAAGTTATGTTATCAGTTTGGTGAGATTACAAAGAAATTGTCTACTTTAAACTTTTACCACCCAACCGAACGATCAATTCGAATGTCTACATTGAAAAACTAACAAACTTGAAGCGGCCCGAATTGACAAATCCAATAAGTGTTGTATTCCATCATGACCATGCAAGGCAAAAATGATAGAATCTTGGTTGGGATGTTTCCTGACTGTGCACCATCTGATGACTTTTCGTTTGGATCTTTGCAAAACTCTTTGAATGATAAAAATTTCAATAACAATGATGTCAAATCGTACCTGGTGCAGTTTTTAGCTGATAAAAACTAGAAGAATTATGATGTTGCCTGAAAGATGGCAAAAGGTTCCATACAAAAATTATCTTTTATTTTCTAAAAACTCCACTCACCTGTCTTGTATCCTTATAAAATAAGAAAATAAAAAAGAACGCATGCTTAAGTTTATGTTACTTCACTTTATTTTAAATCTTATTACACTTGACTTGTCTGACTATTTACAAAGTTGTCTTCCTAGCTCTGAATTTACAGCTCCAAAATCGCTAAATCCTTTACAGCCGGCAATAAATTAAAACAATACAATTGGTGGACAAAAAAAAACAAAATCGTAAATTAAAACAAAAAGACAAATAAAAAAAATAAAGTAAAAATGAATTCAGACTTGGCGCAAATGCCGTTGAGGAAATGTCCTGTTGAAAGTATATTTTCTCATCCTCAGCTTAAAAATTCCGAAACGGTTTCCTGAAATGTTGCTTTGATTCGTTCTTTGCTAGAGCTGTCCTGTGGTTAATATGTTTTGTGAGGGCATTCAGTCTTAAATGTCTAATGTCGTCGTCACGTCATCGTATCCCATTTGTGCGATGGCAGTCCTCGCTTTCAATATCCCAATTTTTTCAGGGCCTTAAGGTCTACATCGCCGTAGTAATCCTCACTGTAAGTTTGAATAGTTTTGTTTAAAAATGAAAAGAGAAATAAGCATTAAAATTTTATTTGTGCATACATCGATTTGAAGATATGAAATATAAGATACACGGTTTGAAGAGGTTCGGGACGTAGTAGAGGGTAAATAGAAAAAAAAAGTGATTTAAGAATACAACCACAGTGCTTCAGTGGCTGAAGGAAAAAGCTCGCTTTCTCTAAAAAAACACAGAAGACAGCAGCTATCATAATTAATGAAATGAGAGTTGACATTGGCTGTATGTCATGCAATCTTTCTTTTATGTTACGTTCACAATAATCCTGCAGGGGGATTTGGCTCACAGATCGTTGTAAGCAACTTGTGGCGGTTTAGGTGAGCACATCGGGGATTCCTTCTGATTTTTAATTAGACAAAGCTGAACAAGTTGAAAGGGTGTATGGCATAATGGATGGTAGGGGGAATAATCGCCTGGAAGAGTGTAAAAGCACACTGACAAGGGGAAAAGTGTTGGTTGCTTTTTCTTGTTGATGACGTTGTAAGGTTCTCTCAAAAAGCAGCACCAAAGACAGGAACAACAACGCGAAAAAGATGATGAAACCAGAATCGCATCAACATCTGAAATTCAATTAAAGTAGCTTGACCAATTTTTCCAGAGTTGTGTTGTTTTTCGCTGTGATTCCCGGCAAAGGATTACACAGCTTAGCTCTTTGTGAGTTTTCGCAGTCTCTCCGTTTTTGTGCTAATAATTGCGACTTCACGTCGGGGCGGGGTGGTGAAGGCAGAATGAGCTATCTATTTTGAAGTTAATTAGAAACAAAATGGATTAGATTCATGTGACGTGGGGTTTACAGAGCAGCGACAACAGAATAATGGCGTGGGTGATGTAAGATTTGTGGCCGTTGATCCCCTTAGTTCTGGTAAAGACTGAATTGTCAACATAACACATCCCCTTGAATCCTTCGGGCTTAAGGAGAGTCTGCCCCTACGACGTACAGTACGGGAAAGTGCAGTTAACAAGGGGATTCTGATGATGTGGTGCATACAACAAACACATGTGTCTGCTTGATCGTGTGTGCGCTGTAAGCGAAAGTGCTGTGTCAACAAAAGGAGGTTTAATTGGACTTTTCTCGTTTGTTCATTTCCACGTTGTTAAGTAATATTTATGTACAAATGGTTTAAGCACATGACAGTGTGTCAACTTGAAAGCAATCGGTTGGACAGGGATAAGTGAATTGAATCGTTCGTCTTAGAAATATCCTTTTCTGGTGTGGGGGAATTGCTGGGAATTGGTCCGAATTCAATTTATACCAAAGAATCCAAAATGTTATGGGTGGACAGGTTTAATTTGTATATTCAGAGTTTATATGACGCTGGGAAACTTTTGCCTTTTTTGCTTTTAAATGACATTCCGAGTTTGGCACATTAGCAAATCTTTTAATTCATTGTTTTTTTTCATAGATTGATAAAACCATGATACAATGCGACAATGTATCTGATCGTGGGAAAGCAATGAGCTGTGATGTCGGCTGGCTAAGTAGCAGTACCTTAAACCTTTTTTTATGATTTTTGCCATAGATAAAATACGTTGTGGTTCATCAGTAAATAATGAATAATGACATAAGCTGTGGACCGTGATGTCATGAAAATGAGAAATGTAAAAATCTTATTCAATGAATAATCCTGATCATAGTTCACTTGCGAAAAGTCATTACCAATCGTCAATCGAATTCAAAGATTAGAAAACACAACAGATTGTTTCATCAACTTGGCCATCCTTCGTGGGGTGTCACATCGTAGTTTTCGTTGGATGTTGATGTGGCACCTGGATGCTTATGAAACAATCTCTTGTATTTTGAAATCTATGAATAAGTAAAAAAATTGAGTGTCAGACATTTAAGAGTCGCAACACAAGTACACGACTGGAAGAGATATATGAGTATCTGAATGGAATAGTTGTAAGATAAGATAAGACAAAAAAAAATGTGTGGTCCTTAAGCCCACAAGGGAGCAAGGCCTAACCTCTTCTGCAACTACTCGTTTTGTTCGATTTATAGGTGATTGACTCTAATTTTAGTTTTGTTTTTCAACAAATTTTAATTGTGCGCTACATTGTGGTGATTTGTGGACTGTAGCGTTTAGTTTTAAGCAATCGAATATCCACAGGAAAATGCTTATTAGCTCACGAGTTCCACATGAGTGGAATGCGACCAAATGAACTTTTGGGATGCGCTGATAACCTGCAAGGATCACGTATGAGAAGTGAAATTCTTGTCGTGGACAAGTTGGAATTATTTTGTTTAATGTATTTTTTTAATTCAATAATTAATGTCGCATGCGCAATAGAAGTAAAGGAATTATGAATAATTCAGTTGATATGACAGTGAATTGATGAATAAAAAATATCAACAAGAGGCTAACTTCTTTAGAAACTCATCGTCCTGTGCATACGTTAATCAAAAAAAAGTCGGATTGAGTTTCACATAAAAGAAAAATAACGTTTGACAATATGATAACGCTCGATTACTCCCATTCGTGTGGATCCGCCTCAAATTTCGACAGATTCACTCTGTACTCGATTTACGCCATTATTTGCTAAACTCTCTTTAAAGCATTTTTTAACAAAATTCGTTGATTGAGTTCATCGACGGCATCATGGCTGAATTTTAAAATAAAGTTAAATACATTTTACGGTTGTCGTTTACTGACATGTCACTTAGTAAGTGTAAGAAATCCTAAATTCCAGAAGTCGCTTATGAGTATTTATCATTTTACGGAACGTATTCTTTTATCGACATTTGTAATCTTTTGGACTTTTGGAAGTGACAAAAACAGTTGACCACATTTTTGACAAAAGCTTGTTAATTATAATCAATTAAAAATTGTCGTTTTAATTGTAGTTACCACAACATTATTTATAAAGGGAACTGTTCTTTAAGTAACAAACATGCTTTTTTGGGCAAGCGAAAGCATTTTTCTGAAGAAATCAAACTTTATGAACAACTTTTTAAAAAATTCTTGAGATACTGGAATGCACACACCTAATCTGCACTAATTGGCCGATATGGGGATAAATATTTTATTTTATGCCGATATAAAAAAAACTAAATGATCACTGTGTGTTGCAGAATGCATTTCATCAGTGACGAGATGGATATCTTATAAAGTCGGAGAAGGACGAAAGCGTCGGCGATTATCCCTCGAACTGCTAAATAATTTCTAAACAAAGGAAATGTATCAAGTAAAGCAAAACGGAGTGAGACTCGGCCTCACTTGAATCGGTGTTAACATTTTTAGATCTTTTAAGAAATTAAGAAAATGCTCGCATATTAAGGCATGACAGTTGAAGTTCGATACTTGGAGAGTGCCCTGTGAGAGCGTGTGCATACATAAAAATCGCCCATGCTCGTTCAATTCTGCATTGATTGCCTGATACTGTGGCTAGAAAAATGGCCGGTTTTTTCTCATCAATCTTGCCATGTTCGCGTTATTCTTAAGCAGGCCAAAGGGAGAATGAAGTTGTAAAATTTCCTTTTAAATAATAATAATACTTGAATGACACCATAGCTCACAAGGGACCAGGGCCTAGTTTCTTCAGTAACTACTTGTGTTATGCGTGCTATTATTCTCTCACGAGTATATAGAATTAGGTTTTTACCTACTCCGTAAGGTCAGACTTGAGAATCTTTTCAAAGACAACTAGCACTCTTTATGTGTTGTCAGCAACTCGAAAGAGGTGATGCCATGAAAAATTAGAGGTGTTCAGTCCAGGAATCGAACACTACGCCTCGGCGTTCGCAATTTCCATTATACCCATTCCTAAAATGACATCGGTTTCAGAATGAGACAAGTCTCTTTATATCCACCAGCAACATTTGGCATTTAAAGAATAAGTTACAAGAAGCCTTATTACTTCTACAGAAACTGAAAAATGTTAAACATTCACTTCGTCACTGATCAGTTTTTGTATTAACCAGCAATTTCTAGGACGCGTACCCACCATGTAGAGAGTAGGAACCAGAATTTTTGAGTCCAAGGAACGTCCGGGCGCATAATCGTGAAGAGAAAGACTTCAACGAAACTAGTGTGCGAAATTGGAGGCGGTTGGCGAGAGAACGTGCCAGTTGGACATGTGATCCACCCCAGGACCTTGTTGTGACGAAATTACAAAATCTAAGGAACTCCTTTACTTAATATTATTACATGAACTCGCAATTGAGTATAAAGACAAAACTATTCCGTTTAATTCATTTGATTACCATTTTTAACAACTAATGGAGGCCACTTATGTATTTGATCTTATTTTGAAACAATCGCATTTGCCATCTCATTGAACAGTTGTGTGATGTTAAACATACTGTGCTGCTTTAAATTTATATTTCTAACAGTGCTAAATGAATAAACGAGCAAAATCCTCAGAGTTAGGCCATAAGTTTGAATGTCTATAGAGAACATTATCTCTTAGTTGACAGGGTTGTCCAAAAATGCGCATGTCGCGAAACTGCACATAAATTCTAAAATTCTAAACTTCCAAAATAAAGGAGGTAACTACCCGTTTTCTACAAATCGGGAAAACTCTAAATACATTGAGGTACACACGAGACTGAATAATAAAATTGATAACGTGCGAAAGAGTGATTAAAAGAGTGACAAAATGTAGAAAGGATTATCAGAGCTTTCGAAAGTGAAGAGAAAAGTACGACAGGAAGAAGAAAGGGGCGTGTAAGTGGAGAAATGGATCACAAAACCGTCAAAAATTCCTCTAAAAACGAATTTATAGATTCTTATGCGAAACTGCTCTTAAGCATCTATTTCAAGGACACGGTGATTTGAGTTGAGTTATTCACACTACACGAATGCACAATAGCTAGATAAAGTAAAATCGTCATGTATAATTGACACAAACAAATTAGTAACTCTAAAAAAAAACAAATTATGGAAACAAACATAGAAAACGTTAGTTCACAAATAAAATAGTAAGTGTAAGTCATTCCTATGTTTAAGAGTCTTGAAAGTTAGGAGTTAAAGTAGATTGTCAGAGGTCAGTAATGTTATGTAAAAGAAGACAAAAAAATGAATAAATAAGGACTTATTTTTCTTTTCTTTCTTTAATTCAGAAAAATTCGATTTACAGTTTTCTTTTCTTGTTTTTTTCTGTTTTTCGTTTTTATATCATTTTTGTTTTGTTTTTTTACAAAAAAATATTTTCTTACATTTTTATCGGTACATAATGTTGTTGTTCATGTGTAATATTTTTTTTTATAAATTTTATTTGATTTCACAGCGCAATGGAACCCGATAACATTCACACAACGCATCAACTTTGAGTTGAAAGAGAAAAAATTTTACAAATCAAATCAGCGAGCTGACTTAATTTTTTTATTTAACGTTTCTCATGTTGGTTGTTTTGTTTTTGTGTAGTTCTTCACCGTGTTTCTAATAGCAGTCTCTCATATGATAAGATATTTATATAAAATTAAAAAAAAATATTATTATTTAAGAAACAAACAAAAAATTAGTTTTCTCTTAAGTTTACTGATGTGGTTCGATAAGAAAATGCTGTCGATTGTTGTGTGTGTGTTTTTTTTATGGTTTTTGTTCTCATTCTATCAATCTATTCTAACTTGTGATTGTATAAAAAAAAAAAAGGAATTTTGATTTTCATTTCGGTATAAACTTAAAAATAAATGTTTCTAATTTGACGTGTGCTTGTGTTTCTTTTTTTTTGCTTAATTTACGACAGAAATAGTTAAACAAAAGTAAAATACATATTTAAAGTAAAGAAATAGGGAAAAAAATAAAATGAAAATTAAAAAAAAAAAAGTAAGAAAAAAGACTCAAACATAGGAAAAAAAAAAGGATTCTCAAGGATTCATGGGAGTTCTCTTTTCTCTTCTCTGTTGGTTGGTTTTGCGTTTAATAAATAAAATTACGCCTCCTTGGCGGGAGTGCCCTTGACTTTGTTTTTGCTACGTGAATCCGACTGATGTAGTCCAGCTAAAAGTTCACTTTTGCGAATGCTCTTCAGATCCAAGTCGCCATAGTAGTCTTCGCTGTAATTGTTAGAATGGGATTTTATGTTTGGAATTGGTTTTGTTCTGTTTCGTTTTGTTTCTAGAATTTTGTTTTATTTCATATTTCACTGATTTTTGTTGTTATTTGTAAAAAAACTCTATTTCAGACAATTTGGTCTTAAATTTTGTATGTGCATCGATTTTTGGCAGGCGTTTTGTATTTTTTTTTTAACGAATCAATTAAGCATTCGACAACGCAGATAGGTAGCATTCATGAGAGTGAGTGTATGTGTGTGTGTATGTGTCATTGGAAAAAATATAGAGAAAGACAGAAGAAAAAGCTCACGAGGCAAGAAGGCAGGCAGAAGAAAATAGTAAGACATAGCATTGGTAAGTACGTAGTTAAAGAGGTAGTTGTATGTTGGTTATAGAGTGCAAGACAGTTATTACTTCACCACAAAGGGTTAGGTCAAGCATTTCTTAAACTAATGCGTGCAGAATTGACATCAGAGTACAGTCCAATAGAGGCAAAGATTGGTTAGAGAACTGATTAAGGTGCAACTTACCATCCGGGAACATCTTCTGGATCTTCGCAGTTGCCGGTACCCTCACCATCACCAATTTTGAATACTGTTCCGATTGGGCAGCCATATTCACGGGCAACACCCTCCAAGCAGATGTAGTATTTGCGGCAGTCCTCTGGATGAGCGTGGCGGGAGAATGATCCTGCGTTTGAGAGTTCACCAGCAGCTGGGCAGCTGAAGCCATTGGCAACTTCTATAGGGTCAAAGAAAAATGCACACATGAACCATGTTAAGGTGACGGTGGACTGGTGGTCAGACTTACCTTCGTTCTTGCATTCGGGAACTTGATCAGCCCACATGCACACACGAGAGTCACGATCGTAGGCAAGACCGGGTGAGCACTGGTATCTTGATGGCTCTCCGTTCCAGCAGTTCCAGAAAACATCACACTTCTGCTCATCAGGGAAGATACCATACAGACGGGAGCAGTGTGGTGTGGAAATTGGAGGTTCTATAGGCGAGAGAGACCGTTGTCAAACATGACGGATCATCAACTGCAAAGACGCTTCAACTTACCCAATTGTGTGCGGTCACCACAGTCAACGTTGTGCAAGTAGTCACAGTTTTCGGCCAAGAATTTCTCATCAGTTGCATCAAAGGCCAAGCCGTTACCGCAAGTCTTTAGCTCGGCAACGCTGTTATCGCACTTCCAGTACTTGTCGCAAGACACTTCATGTGGATAGAAACCGAAGTCGTCGGGGCATTTGAACGATTCCTGGGCCATAGCTACATGTAAAGATAAAACACAAAGAGTTCAAAACGTTTGCCGATGATTTGCTGACTTAATTTCAAAATATTTTGAATGCCATCATCGACTGCATCGCTAGTGATGCAATTTTTCATCTGCAACCCTCCCAATCACTTCGACTAATGCACGTCCACGAGTGCCGATGCATTTGCATGCACGCGTTCCATAGATTTTCCACATTGTCAGAGGGATGGTGCAAGTCAACTCGGATGGTATTGAAAATGCGCTGAGCTGATATAATCGTGCCACGCCATTATACACACATAAGCGTGAATAACTCCACAATGAGCTATTAAAATATTTGCCAGCAGTCCGACTTGGGTTGACCAGGTCCTGTCTATACCCGATGAGATGCCATGTATAGCTCTGCATTGTTGGCTAGTGAACGTCGAATTTGTTTGATGTGCAGTGGAAAACATGTGAAGCTTTGAATCGTTCTAAATATGTGCATAGAGTTGAATTTGATTATTCTGACTATGAAAGGCGAAACCAGTGGCGGAGAGGGCGAAATAGATAAAATGATAGATCTGCCATTTTCCACTCTAAATATTTGTTTTTGAAGGGGCAATCCTAGTGAAATTCACACAGAAGTAGTGCGTTTAATTGAAATATGCGTTGTGTTCACACATAATGCGATTGTATCGAAAAGCAGTAAAAAACTGTCAGAGCCACTGGGTAATGGGATGGCGAATGATTGTTCATTTATTTTCGATGTGATTGTCTGGATGGAGTTTTGTGATTGCTTTTGATTGCGAAGAATGTTTATTGATATGGAAGCTTAGCCCCAGTGCTGTCTAGAAACAAATTGGTTTTGATAGACGGATGGTAGGATGGATTAAGCATTGAGTTTGCTGGCTTCGGGTTCGTATTGTGTTTTCGTTGTTCTATCATGCGAAGAGGGGAACTTTTTATATCCATTCCCAAGTCTCATGATATATAAGAGATGTGAGGCTGACTTCAATCTTTTATGCCAGGGAAGTAAAGAAGGTCTTAGAAAGATTCAACGGAACAAAGACTATTAAATTCTTGCAAAATTCTCAATCGAAGTACTTGATCACAACATTTCCCTGCTTCGATCATTCCTTTCAAAATTGCGATTTGAACAAGTATGGGCCACCCTCCGGTCACGCCCCTGCTTGGTCACAGAAAGCACTTGCATTGGTTGCGAGGTTGTGTGAAAAATATTTTTCAGCATCGATTTCGGAATGGGAATAAAGAAAGAGTTTTCAAAAACGTCCCTTCTTGCGGCTGTTCTCTGAATAAAATTCAATAACTTCATGTTCTTCAAGTTAAGTGTTTGCTTTATTTTTCCCTTTTAGTCAAGGGCTTAAACACAAAAACCAAAATGCATAGTAAGCGTGATTATGCCCACAGGAGTTGGTGCTAGATTGGCACCGTGACCTAGTGACAAGTAAACACAAATATCTTCATTCAGACGTTAACGACCGAGAATAGCATCCTTCCCACCCAACCACATTTTCGTTTTCCAATTTAGAACGTGTGACATTCAGTGAAATGAGGTAGGCACATATGCCATATCCACGCTACCAACTTAATTGATTGCACAAGTCAATTTCGTGTGTCTGTCGTGCACAATCCCTCCGTTCAAACCTTAATTGCATAAAGGAAACAACAGCTTTGATTTATATCCCCGCTCCTAGTTTCGATTGTAGTGACCACTTTCAGTGGTGACCCAGTTTCGATCATAACTTTCAATCTCTCTCTCTGTCTGTGCATGTGCACATTCTTGAAAATCACTCAAGTGCAACAGCATTTCCCGCATCTTGTTTGGTCCGGTGCCCACAAAACAATATTTCAAGATTTCGTATGGCATTTTGAGCTCTTGAAAATCACAGCTATTTATTAAAATTTGTTACAAACATCCCCTTGCCCGTAGTCAGCGAGTAGTGGGCGGCTTGGCAACAAACATTCACATTCTCATTCGAGGGACCACAAAATGTTGCCACAATGTGCTCTCTGGAAAATGTTTAATTAAAATACAAAATGTACGCCTGGACCTGATGCCTGATGTCTGATGCATGATGTGTGCCAACACGGCACCACCGGCGGCGCCGCCGCGAACTGAGCATGTTATATAACATTTGAACTAAATCAAAAAATTCTCTAAATATCTCTGCACTGCCACTGGCCATTTGGAGTACACACAAAACGGGCGGGGAAAGAAAAAAACAAAAACAGGAGTTCGCCACCACAACTCCATCAATCAGTGTGGTTATGCAATTAGATTCTACAAACGTGTACCAAATAGATTCGAAGTGCCCCTTTTTTGAAGTTGTTTTTGCTAGTTCACAGTTTTGGCAGATGAACGAGTCAGTCGAGCGCGAGCGGATACTCGCCGCACTTGATAGTCATCAGAATGGGGCGGTTTTTGCTGGCTGATGTCCTGCCCGTGGCAGGAGGGCTGCACTTAAATTTATTTATTTTCTTTTGCCATAAATTAATTGCATGTGGCTGCTGATTTTAAGCAACTGGTTTTGAGGTCATCTGTGAGTGAACGTGCCATGGAGGCGACAAGAGAGAAGAAAAAAAAAAAAACTCAAATCTGTCCCTCTGCTCCTCTGAATGAAACTGGTTGTTGAATAAGAGAGCTGTTTGCATAAATTGCGTGCGCATAAGACATCGTAGTCTGAAAGGTGACACAAGCGTCAAGGACGCATAAGCAAGTAATTCAACTCTCACCATCGAATGAATGGAGCAAAGGATACAATGACGTGACACACTAAAATTCAGCAATTCCCCCTCGCTCGGTCTGTGAATGAATGAGAGCTGCAGTCGGGGTCCCTTCTCTTGCGCCCGGTATCGTTCATTTTTGCGTGTCCACCTTGAGATACTTTTTGAATCTGAGTTTCAGTGCATCATTAAAAGAAAAACTGCTGCACATTCAGCAGCTGTTCAATTTGTTTTGCTTTTTAGCCGGGAATGTGGTTGTTAAACTCATTTCAACCATGTCCTTCCTCTGCATCAGTGCTGTAGGGTATTTTCTGCGAAATTATCTCCAAGGTGAAATGTGATACTTTTAATGCAGATAATGTTTTCTTCATATCTGTGCCATGTAATTGGAGATAGCGATCTGCAGTGCAACACCTAGCGAGGGGTAGGGTCAAACATGAATTATTTATGCGAAGGTGAACTTGAAGGGCAGGGATTGACTTGTTCTTTCGCCTCGCTGTGCACACACATCCACATCATTGCCAGAGCCAACAACGTATCTCACGTTCGTTGGGAAATTTCTTAAATTACACACTTTCAGTGGAGTGTATGACATGCAAATTATGGTTCTGGCAAAGTGTACCTGTACGTGGGCAGGTTGATTGCCTTAAGAATTCAGATCGCTGCCTCAAGACGAATTATTGCATCAGAGAAATCGAGGACACCGTAGACTGGCTGGAGGGTGCAGTTCGTAGCTCTTAGCTTTTGGCCATAGTGGAGGCATTCATTAACATAACCGACTTAAATTGAACTGACACTGCAGTTATCAATCCTTCACAGCGGAAAAAATTGATTTCAAATAACGGCTATGTAAGTCCGAAACGAATAATAAACTTAGAGGCTGTCTGACTTGCGTATCTAAGTCCGCGCAAAGGTTACCTTGCGCACAAACTTGTTAATAGCCATAATCCGTCCGTAACTGGCAATGAAATCCATCATTGGCGGAGAAAATGCGCTAAAATTCACACAAAAAAGAAAACTGCCCGCGTCTCATATCTAATCCCCGTTCAAGCTCTGTGATAAATGAGAAAATGAAAGTTTCAAACGTACACCGTTCAGTCTTTTGTCGGCTCCATTAGTTGAGTGTAAAATTGCAAACAAGGTGAAAAACGAAGGATTTGAAGAATTACTTTCATGTCAATTTCAAAGCTAGCCACAAAGGTTAGATAATTTTGATGCAGATGGCTGCACATACAATTCAAGCGGAGGGGGCAATAACACCAGCAGCAACCTCCAAACAAGGTGTGGTCGCGACCATTTCCGTCCTGCCTATCCGCAGAGCAGAGTAAACAACAACTGCTGCTGCTGCACCACACCTAAGCGTGCAGTCTACTTTCGCATTCGATTGTATAATTTATTTTATTTAATTGAAAACGCAAAGAAAAGGCACCCAAAGTCGTGTATGCTTTAGTTTGAACCTTTTTTGAAAGTGAAACGCTCAAAAGAAATGTGCCGCCACACCGCACCACGCCGTCAGCAAGCTATGCTGCTGCGGCCGTACCGGTTTTTGCTTGAATTTTTTATCGTGTTGTTTTGGTAGGTTACATAATCGAGCGGTTATTTTTTTTGTAAATCAATTTAAAATCGACAAAACAAAAAAAGACAAACAACAATCGTTTTAGAGAGGCGCCGAAGGGGCTTTCGGTAGTGGTGCCGCTGGTAGGCACTTCTACTTGGCACTGATTGCGTAGACCGAAGATGGTGCTTCCAAAATTGAAAAAAATAACCGGTCAGATTGCCTTACTAACCCAGAAACATGGTTGCTTCTTTTTCCCCCTTCATGTGACGCAACACCCTCCTCGGGGGGATAGGGAGAGGAAAATTTGCATTTTGATTAGCGAATATGCGAGAATTGATTGCGGCTACGATGAAGATAGCACCGGTCCGGCGATGGTAATAACAGCAGAATCCGGTTGCGTACGTTCATTGCAAAAGAGAGGGGTAAGAGAAAGAGTGTGGGCTAGAGACACTTTGACCTTTCTCGATGGAACTGCAACAACATGATGATTTGTCAACTGATGTACCGGTATAGAAAGTAAAAGCTGTAGTTGTTCACCTTTAAAATGATGCCAAATAGACATTATTTATGGGCGCACTGACGGGCAAGGAATTGTCGGGAGAATGTCACAACTTCGGGAAATGTGTGAAAAGACATTTTTTGAGATTTTGAGAACTGGAATTGGGACAGTGCGCGCCGAATGTATGCAGGAAGAAAAAGAGAGGCGATACCGATGCACATTGGCCCTAAACGTCTGTGGGGGGGAAACATAATTTCAAATGGTGCTTCATGTGAATACTCGTTTGGGAGATGACTTCAGACATGTGTTTCTTTTCTCTCTGCTATCTGTGCTATTTGGCATTCATTTCTATAAACGGCTATGCTGGAAAGGTTAGTAGTATGCCAACATTTTGCAAACGTAACCATTGCTGTGACGAAGGTGGGTCCGATGGGAAATTGCACTGCTTGGTGATGCAACTCGTACTGCTAAATGTTGAAGATGGCGTGCATTTGATGATTTTTCTGTTTCGCAAAGGCTCACAAATTGTGTGGACAAATGATGGAAGTTTTAGACATTTAGCTTCGTCTTTGCATACTATTCCCTTGACAGCTGTAAATTTAAAGCAGTTAATGGAATAGATTAACATTTTCTTGGACACGGTACACGCATGACAATCAAAGCCCGATTGGACCTACAAACCAGTATTTGTTCAAAAGAACTACAGAAGATCTATTTGTGAACAAGAGAACTGACCATCAGCACGAGAAAGACATAAAAATAGTCCAGTGCGTCATATCCGGTAATCTGGTTTGAGTGGAATATTAAATCAGGTTCTGTTCTCATCTCGCTTATTGGTGTTAACATTCAAATCAATGAGATTCACTCATGCACATTGTTAGCTATTACTTTGATTGGTAATCCAGATCAGACTCAAGATTGCCGGAGTCATCAAAGGATTTGGGAAAGAAAAATCCTGAAATCCCCTTTGATCCCTTTTTTGTCCTCCCACCGGCCTCCACCCATCCGACGTCCTCTTCGTATAACATTTAAATAGCGTAAATTAAATATATTTTTGCATCTGTCAAGCAATTTTCCACTTTTTCTCGGTACAAGAAAAAAAATGCGAACCAGAAAAGCCAATCCCCTCGTATTCCATCTCCTGTGGAGAAACTCCCACCTTCTCTGTCTTTGGTGGATTCCTCTTCAGCGCACATAAGCTGCC
Source organism: Eristalinus sepulchralis (assembly GCA_944738645.1). NCBI lineage: Eukaryota > Metazoa > Arthropoda > Insecta > Diptera > Syrphidae > Eristalinus > Eristalinus sepulchralis. The sequence goes on along the minus strand of OX122882.1, from coordinate 37,342,460 downwards.
GAACATATGCACAGACACACACAGATATCCTCTTCCCTTCATTCCCTTTTCAATCTACAAATAGAAAGCGGTAGCAAAAGAAAAGATGTGACAAAAAAGGCGGGTGGTGACAGAACAGGACAAAAAAGACAAAAATATTCGCTGGGAAGGAAAGACTCAATATCTTGGCCCTACCCTGGCAATGTTTGCAACATTCGAAAGGCATTGATGAGTGGGAAACGAAATCCAAATTGAATTCCATCATCAACATCATCATCATCCTCGCCGTAGCCTCTGTTGACTAGTACCATCGTTCGTTTGCGTTGTAACTGTTTGTCTCTGTGTGGTCTGTAGCATTGGCTTAGACATTTGTCTGACTCAGGAGGCGCTATACTGCCCAAGAAATGTGCGGAACATCTGTTTGACGATAGGATGTTATGCTCTCCTTTCTTTTCTTTTTTTTTCCCTTTTTGTCTAACAGTTTGCTTTATTTGAAAAAAAAAAAAAACATGAATGTGTGTGCACCCGATAGGAGCAGCTTCATAGAACAGGATGGGCCTAAGCAATCAATTTGGAAGCAGCCATGACTACGAATTGCTATCATGATAGAGACCCGACTTAATGGGAAACTTTGAAATGACGTTTTAATTGAAGGGCTTGCCAACAAAGAGGTACTTCAGATGAATACTCCTTCGATTGATACCAATAACTGCTTGTGTGTCTCGCCCAAATTCGATATGATTGCAGTCCAACTGCAGTTCTTTGGAAATTCTCTTTTGAATGACGCCCAACAAGCAGCTCACCCATATCGCTGTAATTTCCATGGAATTCACTCAGTATTGACGAATGCAAATTGAAAAAGATACAAGTAGGAAATTTCTGCAGTTCAAACCGGCTTATAAATGTTGCACAATAATGACCTCAAATATTAAAGTTCACGACATATCTTCCATCTGAGTGGAATTCAAGCGGTTCTCTCGCTACACCCTAGACCACAGAACTGCATTCTATAGACTCAACATTCCGGAAGTCGGTCAAACTGTGAAACCGGTTTCGATGGGATGCGGTTTACTTAACCAGCGATCAGGCACAATACCGCAGTGTTCGTGTAAAGGAATACGGTAAAGCTTATGAAATCGCTGTCTTGAGAACAGCGGCTACTCAGGTTACTTTTGCTGTTCGCATCTGAATGACCTTGAGCGGAACAAGTTAACTGTATCTGCACAAGTAAATGAAATATTTTTGCATCAGTTATGAGAACGAGAAGGTCGTTGAAGCTCTGCTGTGGTAGTGGTTGCTTTGGTGGAATTTATCTAACCCCTCTCTGTCTCTTGATGAGGTGACAGGGTGTGGCTAAGAATGAAAGACCGCCATTTTGGTACGATTTCTCGCATTCACCGCTAAGATCATTCGAACAAATTGCACTCAAGGTAAATTCAACTCACTGAGCGTAATGGATATGTGTCGTTGGGTGTGTTTAAAACAATTTCGATTGGCGCCCTACATGATATCTCACAGAATCGCATGCAATTAAAACTGCGAACCGAAGAACAAAATATGAAGTGCGTGTCAGTTAACGTTCAGCTGAATAAATTCAGTTCATAAATATCATAAATTTGATATTATTGACTTTTTCGAAACGTTAATTCCACTTTTTTACACCTCGCAGTGATGTTGAGCAGCGTTTAATGCTTGGTCTGCAATAATTCTACATTAAATGCAGAAAAAGAATGCACAGATTTATGTTTTTTCTCTTTTTGTTTGGCCACCGTGGCGTTCATTGCATTTCAATTAAAAGTGAAAGTAATTACTGTTCACGCTGTTTCAAGCCGAACTCACTGCTACAAACCGCATGCAGCTGAGCACATTAAACATGCGTTGGTATCTCATGTAGTAGTCGAGGATTTCATTATGCCTTTGTGTTACAATTTCGCTCTTTCTCCTCTCACTTGCAATTACTATTCATGAAGTAGTGAGATGAGAATGCATTTACATGTTGGTCTCTTTTTTTTTGTGTCCAACACCATCTGTCTACTAGAATTCATGCATTTTTTTTTTGTTTTATTTCAAATGACATAAGAACGCTGTTAATGTAGCAGTTGTTTGCTTGTGTGAATTTTTGTTCTCTTGTCGTTAACGCCTCGTACACTCGTCATGAATGCGCAACCATACAGTAGCGTGCATTCAGAGCGAAGTCAAGTTCATTAGTTTTGTAATACTCGTACTGCTGCTTTTTCTGTTGCTCTTCGGTGTCTTGAATTATCATAACTGTAATGGGCAATTAGTAACCACACGATGGACGCGTGTTATTCAGAGCTTTGAGTACATCTCGACGGATTTGTGTTATTTGTAGCGCAACAGAAATCATTGAACTTGCGTTTGCATGGTACACAGCGCGCCGCCGCGCACCGTGCGTCGAGTGTAACGAACTGTGAGGTAAGATGATTTAGATCATGACAATGTGAATATGTGTTTCGTTTTTTATCTGTTCAAATTTTTCGCACTACGACTGAAGGTAAAGCAGAATCGAGAGTAATTCATGGAGGGGGGAAAAGTAAAAGTGATCCTCTCAAGCTAATGATCTCGCAGCTGAAGATAAACACATAGATACGTGTGCGATGTGATGGGATCTTGCGATCGTGTGCACGATGCATGGTGCGCTTTCTTCTTCGCTTGGTTTTGCTTATTTGTTGGAGATGTTGCCGCTGGTGAGTATAACGATAAATCACGAATTGCCCAAGAAGATGCCAAGAAAACGGCACTCTTGGCGGGAATTTGTTACGAAACTCAAAATAAGATGAAGATTCGTGCTTATGTCACGATATTCTGGTTGATTGGCAGTTTATTGGGATTGCGGGTGACAGATGTAAACGTTCACTTTCACTTTATAGTTTGAAGGAGATGTTTCTCCACGAAGAACTTAACTCAATTTTGACACACGATGACGAACATCGAATGAAGTGCAATTTTGAGTTTGTCAAGAAAGAACGGTCTTTCTTCGGACCGATGGAGGACTCGAGCCTGAGTGGTGGCAACATTCCATTGGTTATGGTCCTGCAACCGTGAATAATTGGTATCTTTAGCGTCTTCTTCTCTTCTTCAAGTCAGCAGTCACAGCTGAATCATAGCTGAACCAGTGTCGTCGACGTAATTTTGTTTTTTAGATCATGTCCACATCTGAGTACAGCGCATAGAGCTTGCTACTAGAACTAAGTTTCAAATCTTGTTCCTTAAACATTTGGAACTTTTTATAAAGTCCGTGTGAATGTGATGTGTCATTTTAACTTCCATCAATAATGGGACGGAATAAATCCAGAGATTGGAAAAACCCGATCAGAGAATTATCCCAAAATTTCAAAATATTTGAAATCAAAGCCTTCAACATGTAAAACATTAAGTTTAGAAAATTCCCAACCATCGAATTCAGAAGCAAAGCTCCGAGGAAGTAGAATTAAATAAATTCGATAGCACTACAGACTCTAAGGAAACAAGGCGTGGATTCTTCAACAACCACTCATGTTGTAGGTTATAATGTAATCTCACAAGTGGAAGGGATCTGCAGTTCAATGCCGAGTCCGAAAATCGAATGTTGGGAAGCCTTTCGTTGCATAATTTGTATTCTCTAAGTGTTCTTATCCAGGAAGCTTGAAAGTCCAGTTCAAAAATCAAACCAAGAGTCAACGAACAACCTACTATGCTTAGGTTAGGATTAAGCGAGGCTTACAAAATATTCTGAAAGCGTAGCAGAAGGTTTGGCAAAAACACGATTTGCAGACCAAGCATAGCACATGCAACTGGACTCTTGTGCGACACAGAAAACAATTGGCTTTAAGTGATAATTCGGACTTCATTTCCTTAGGAATCAAATTTTCAAAACCTCTCCATTAGGGACAACTAGGACAACTGTTGCTTCATCGCACTACCCCGCAGTTCAAGTCACATTTAACATTTGAAATCTATCAGATACACGTTGCTTACGTTTGTCTTCGTTTAACAACATCGTGAATCGTTCATTAACCTATCGGAAAATTCAATCAGATTTCACAATCACTTTCCACGTCACAAACACTCACATAAAGATACAAATTTGCATATTTTACGCATGAAATACTCGTATCTAGCGCGCACAATAGACAGAATCCATTTCAAATGGAAAATTTGTATTGAATCTATATCGAAAATACAGCACGTCATCATGATATGATGATGGACGCATGAGGAATAGTCGGGAGCGGCAGCAAAACAGCAATAGATACAAAATTTATTATGACTATTGATGTTGAGATGTGTATGTATGCATGTGGCGCATAATTCAATCCTGGATGGTATGTGGGAGGTTGGGTAACTTTCTTGTCGTTCCTTCATTTTGCCTGCGTTCGCATTCAAAATCAAAATCATATTCAAATCACGTGCACTTGAAAATGGAGTTCAATTTTTCATGTCGATAACCTTCTTAAAGTGATTGAATGGATTTCCCCTCGTTTGTTGTTTGTATTTGTTGCTAACGAGATCACAACTGCGGAAGCATACCATAATCCCTGACAACAGGATAAACACTTTAGAGACTGATAGATACGTGATTTGATTATAATTGAATTTTATCGAATTAATTCGAATTGCGTCTCGAAAAGAGAACGATCACAACTAAATCAGTGAACTATCAACAGAAGCTGAAGGCGCAAATGGAATGCTCTGAGGATTTTGTTCAATTGATGCGCGGGATTATGCGACGTACGAGTATGCAGTATGTTCAGTTGATGGAACGTAAAAGCTTCCAGATGCTTCTCCTGCATTTGCAACACAACGCCTTAAGGCGGCAACAAACTAACAAATAACTGAGAACACACTCGGGGCAGGCATGCAGGCGTATCTACATATGCACAGTAATCCACTCGGAAGGATGAGATCCTTTTGCTTTTATTTTTATGGTACGCTCATTCAAAACTCCCCACCGCCCCCGCCCATGGAACAGTTCAAGGAAATTCACTAAGGGCGTCTCACTTGGACACAATTGCGTTTGTTTTTTTTTATGTTTTCGGTTCATTTTCGTATGCACTTAAATTCAGTTTTAATCCGCGGTTTATAATCCCAAAGGAAAGTTTGAGTATTCCTATCGATGAGGATGATGGCACTTTGATAGAAGTTTTTTCTTTTCTTTTTTATTCAGATACATACCGGCTCCAAAGAGGGCGACAAAAACAATCAAAAACTTCTTCATTTTCTGTTCGTGTGTTTTTTTCTTTCCGTGGGTATTTAAAATGAACAAATTTTTTGGAAAAAAAAATTCAAATGTGAATTCAACTTTTTGAAAGGCTCTTTCGACTACAAAACACTAAGACCGACTGTGTGTGATTGGGGGTCTTACATTCGCTTTTTATACCAGGCCAAGAGGTGTAAAACTGTGTTGTGTGTCTCAAAAATTTTGCCGTTTTATTTTCAGTCTTTTCTTGTTGTTGTTTTTTTTTTTTCTTTCCACTTCTTCGTAGGCTTGTGGCGGGGGTAGACGACTACTACAGCGACATAAACGACAACTGTTCATATACATACCTACGTACAGACATATTTTCTTATTTTTTGTATTTCTTCTCCCATCCACGAGTAGGTATGCATCTTATGAATTTTTTTCCCTCCACTTCATGGCGCGAGGTGTGTGTGGGTACCTTGTCTTTCTCCTTGTGTGTCGTGCATTTCATATTCCTAATTATTCCTTGATTATGGTGGCTTATGTGCCCATCTACTAAGCACTTGCTGCAGATACTTAGAAGTCCATTAGGTCGATCGGTTCTAGCCTCCTCGCATTCAGTCACAGATACCTGACTTTTTTAATTGTTTCGGTTTGCTTGAAGGGAAAGAGAACACACACAAGGAAAAAAAACGCATTCGGCCAAAATTCAAGAAGCACGCGACGCGGACACACTCTCCAATCCAGTTAGGTCGGTTTTTATTGACGTTCCCAATAGAAATTCATTGGAAAGACCGCCATCGCCGCCGCCGAGAAGAAGTAATTGCATGCGGGGAACGGATAGGCATGGCTTAGTAGACGGTAATTGATTGCGGCAGCTACACTGGATCAAAACAGCCACGGACCAGCAGAATGAGATGTTTGAAATCGCTTACAAATGAATTTCAGTCTTTGCCTGGGTAGGTTGGATGTGCTCGTACTCGTTGGTATCTTGTGGGTGCAACCGCACAATACCATGTGAGGAGTGAACGAGGTGTGCTTGTGTGCAAACGAAACGATGATGTTTATTTGTTGGCTTCTTGTTTTTTGCATTTAACGGTGTTGCCCGTGCCAAAAAAAGGTTTATGCAATTTTTGGTGGAAGCTTAGCGGGCTGTTTGCCGCTGTAAGTTGGTTTTTCTGAGGATAATATGCTTGGTAGATTCATATTCTTTTAATCGCGATGTGAAGCTGTGGTGCAGTTTAAGTTATGTGTGGTAATATTTGGTCGGTTGATGTTATTTTTGAATAACAGTAGCGTATCTACTGCGCGGCCAAAGTTGTGCAATAGTGCATTGGGTTGTGGTGGGCGCACAGGGGAATTTATTTGCGGGATGCTGCCGCTTTTCGAACCAATGTGAAATTTGTGGAATTTTTAAGCAAACTTGATCTTCTCGAACGCTAGACGTGAGATTTCAGTGTGTCTTTAAAGTGGCTGAATAGAATGAAATAAAGTAGATGCTCATTTACATAGGTGCTCCCGCCAATGTCTGATAGTTTCAAGACAAATAATTTGTGACATTCTTCGGAGGCTTTGGCAACTCTATGCACACCCATCCTGTTTGTGGGAGAAAAAAGTCAACGCTTTTTCGGAGAAGATCCTTACAGCTTTGTTGCTTAATATTTTGTTGCTAATTATCTTGTAGTTTGATTACGAATATTTTCATCTACGCAATAGAGTGCGCTCTTCGATTTGCATAGACCCGAAAATGACAATTGCTCCATTTTCTTAAAATTGACATTAAATTGTTCATATTAAATACAGACCGCTAAGGGATATCTAAGGATAGAGAGGAAGGGAGTATGGAGGGTTGTCTGATGTATTTTGCAAAAATCGTCATTTTAAGAATTTAGGCTTGATCTGGACGTTGAAAGGAATGAACAGTAAGGGGAAAATAGTTTAGGCGCCATGCCATTTTTGGTAAACACAGTAGAACACAGTCTGGGAACAAATTTGAAAACAGGAAAGATTTCCAGATTTGAGGTATGTATATTTTGAAAAAAGAGTTTATTATTCATGAATGAACGACCACCATGAGGTTTGCTACCAATTGACATATCACCATTTCTGCAAAGAATAACTCGGTTATGGATTTTAGTTTCCATAACATTTTTAACATTCCAACAGTTCATATGTCAGTTTTGTCAGTTAGTCAGTTTGTCAGTGGCGCCGTGACGTAGTGGGTAAGTGCGTCGACCAACACGTCCAAATTGTAGGTGCTATTCCCGGATGGAAAACCTCGTTTTTTTTTTACAGCACCACCTCTCTCGAGTTGCTAAAAACACTAAAAGAGTACCAGGAGTCTACGAAGAGCTTCTCACATCTCGCCGTTCCGAGTCCGCAAAAAACTGTAGGTCACTTCTACTCGTGAGAGAACAGTCGCACGCACAACACGAGAAGTTGTTATAGAAGCTAGGCCCTGATCCCTTGTGGGCTGTAGTGCTACTCAATTATTTTTATTAGCAATAGCTTACGTCACAAAAATTGGCCTATCTCACTCAATTATGGTTTGATAAGCTATTAGCACATAAAAAAACTGGGCCCTACAGAACATCATTTCAGTTTCTTTAGAGTACCTGTATATATCCTGTTGTTGTGTTTTGGGTATCTTGTGATTCAACGTGAGGTTTGACTTTCAACAGGCATTTTGTGACATAACACGCGTGCCTCCTATCAAACTGATTTGATGTTTTTGTTCAATATCGTTTGTCAAGTCTTCAGGGAAGAACTCACACTATGACCGCGTCTCCAAATTGTTCAGATGTACTGCGAAAATCAGTGTTCTCTGAGAAATGTTTCCATTCTATTTGAGGAGCACGTAGTGAAGAACAAGACTATAGCGACTGCCACTGAGAATCTAAGCGAAGGTCATAACGAACCCATTTGTTCTTCTCAGCAGTTTGGCCATGTTAACGGAACATGCGCTTCCTGAAATTGAAGCACATTGTCACGGGGAGCTTTGGTTTCAATAACATGCTAACATGTTTCAGCCATAATGCTTGTGAACAAATAGACTTGTTGAGGAATTATTTTTATGACAGGGTTTCAGGTTTTTGTACGATATCACACCGTTGGAATAATTTTTCTGGTGATATGGAAAGTCTCAGGTCTTCAGGAATAAGCCAGCTATAACCGACTTTAACACAACATCACTCGTGTTATTCGCTAGAAAACAGTCGCTGTGCTCGGTTGCTTGCACTAATTGGATTCCATAAGATAATAATACTAATAATTGAGTGGAATTACAGCCCACAAGGGACCAGAGCCTAGCTTATACAACAACTTCTCGTGTTGTGCGTGCTTTGTTCTCTCACGAGGCACCTACAGTTTTTTGCTGATTCCGAATGGTGAGATTTGAGAAGCTCTTCATAGACAATTGATACTCCTTGAGTGTTGTTAGCAATTCGAAAGATGTGGTGCTGTGAAAAAATGCGACGTGCGAACCTTGACTTCCGGCGTGTGGGTCGACGCACTTACTCACTATGCACGGCGACCACCGTAAGATGCTACATCGAAAAGACATGATATATCACAATCTCTTGACGAAATGACAATAAAAACTAGGCTTGGTTGGCTATCATACATACCACCACGATCATGCGCGAGGTACTGAAAATATAAAATTCATTTCACAAGAGGTCTAACTGCTCTAACGTCCACTCGTGTGATGCGTGCTATTCCCTCACAACTGGCAGAGACTTACAGTTCAATGCTCACTAGTGCCGAAGACTTACTGTTTAATGCCGACTCAAAGGAATTCGAAAAGTTGTCGTGAACACCATGCACACTGTAAGTACCTTAAAGAAGTGAACTACAAATATTAATTCCACACGGAACTTGAACTGTGACACCTCACAGATAAAGCCAAAATCCACTGAAAAAAACAAATCACTTACCTAACTTAATTACCAAAAACACCATCCATTGCAAAAAGTGACAAATTTTTCGGTAAATTCAAGTTCATTTCAACTTTTGAATTCAAACAAAATATGCACTTACGTCATCCGATCCAGCTTTCTAATTATCACACCACGAATTGTACCTACATGACCGCTACGACTTCACAAATTACTGCACTTTGTAGATATAAGTATGTAAAACGAGTTATTACCAGTTGATGTGATACTTTCTAAACTTCTTAAGTGATTGGGTAGACGACAGATAAGCTGCCAAGCTGTTTCACCTGTCGCTCAGTTTTCATAAGCTCGTTCTAAGGCTTTTAAAATGCTCGGCACACAGTTCGTTGTTCTTTAATGTTTTTTTTGTTGTTTTTCTCTTTTCAAATTATTGACGGCGTGCAGGGAAATGAAGTTGAATTGATTTATGAGTTCTTTCACAAATGATGAGGGTTTATCTTTCGGTCTTAAGACGATTTAACACCGTGCTCTTCGCTCAACAGCCTATCGTAAGTATGCGGCCATCGAAATGCACTACAAGGGCGTTGTTTTTCAATAATCATTCAACAGCACTTCATGGAAGTGCAAAATCGTGTCAGTTAATGAATGCCTCTCCAGACCAAAGGAGTGAGTGCAAATTTTTCCTTTTCCTTTTACAATTCTCATTCACTAAGCTAAGATCATTTGCAACCACTAAACGTGGTGCTCAGAGGTCATCTGAGCATGGCCATGTCGGAGGAGCATCCAAGGTTCTCGCTGACTAATCGAATGTCATTTGCTGTTGGCATCTTCGTAGTTAAGGAACATCTTGGGAGAAATATGCTGCGCTGCATCTGGTGGAGGTCACGTTCGTATCAATCCAATCGTGTGATCGATGGAAGTAATGTCAGACACTGAAATAAAAACGTGCGACAATTTCCGATGTTGTTCCTTGACTCTTGAAATAAATCTCGTAGGTGTGTGAAATGAAGGAGTTAAACGATGGCAATCCTCTCCGCGTTCGACAAAGAACTTGAAAGCGAATTCGAACAGTGAAGAGGACAGAGATGATGTGTGACAGGATTTGACATCTATCAGGACGGTGCTGGATTTCTTGGTTACAATGCAAGACGACCACCTATCACTCAGTTTCGAGACTCTCAACTTTCGTAACTAGTACTTTCCCGATTGATGGTTTCCCTTTTCCATGAGAAAATTCTTGTAACTTGATGGACACACAAGTTCGTACGCTCTGTGCGGCTGTGCCGAATGGTATAGACGTCTTTTTGGGTTCATGTGTCAGTCTGAAAACGAACATGGCGCCCGACAAAAGTCCTCGTATTTTCCAATTTAGCTTATCAAATTCAACTCCACACTTCGATTTCTTTATAGGCACTCCCCAAGCTAGTTTTTTTTAAACCAGTTAAGGTGTCCTAACTTCCAATCAGTCCCCTCTCTAATCAAGACCCTCCCTTATCATCGACTCCCGCCAACAAGATTTACGTCATATCATGCTGATCAAGGAAGCACTAAATTGCAATCATGTTTACCCAAAATCAGATCACTTCAAGTTTCATGTAACATGTTGTATGCGCCAACAATTCCGCGCCAAACAGCACCAAATGCAGCTGCAGCAGCGGCAATCGGTTGCAAAAACAAAGGCCCACCACTGCATCCATATTGTTCCCAAAAACTGGTCCTTCGTGTGTCCCCCATAGTCGCACAGCTAACTCAACAGACACACAGTCATTTAGCAAAACAATGTACGTTCTCGTATTTCTACTTTGCTTAGCCGCCCTCACCTCTGCTCCCGGAGTTCTGTGGAATTCCCCCTACAGACGCCAGGCACTCATACAGCCGCCACTGTCTCCGTTTCTTTATTTTGAAATGCAGTCAAGCAAACTGGAGCAAGCTCTTGAGTACCCCTGTGCGGTGACTTGCAGTGCGTAGTGTGTGCGCTCAACTGGTACTAGCAGACTGGCTAGCACGTCGTCGGTCACCTACATTCCTTTGCACACAACACGTTGCACGCTTTCAAGCTGACAAGGTAGGTGGGTTGTCTTGCTCATTTTCCAGTACCACTCCTGCCCCCCGTTCCTGGCTAGCTTTCCCGCTTTTGCATTCATGTACGTTGAATACTTTTGATGCTGTATGTAGAGGTGCCCGTGCACAATGTTCTTCCTGCATACCGAAACCTTGAATCACTGAAATGCACTCGGAACGCCCCGCGGGGCCCAACCTCGTCCGGCTTCGGATAGCTAAGTGATCACTGAGCTCAGGGCGAACGCATTTTGGTTTCGATTTCGTTGCCGCCACCACCACCATCGCCACCAGCTAGTCATAAATTAAAGCCCCATCAGCGGCGCAGCGAAACAATCGGTCTCCAGGCCGGGCCGGTTGACCATGTCGTCGTGTAGTGCAAGTCTGAAGTCAAACTGCACGCTCGTGCGTCTAGCGCATTTATTTGCAGGGCAATCTGAACGAGACGAAAGAACGCGGGACTTTCTCCCCACAAAGTCCGGCTGATGGCCGATAGACGATGGATCAACCGGCTAAGTGAGATGCTCACCCCATGCATCCGCACAGTGTGAGGAATGCCAGCGGTGGCGTTGTGTCATTGTTCGATCTGTCGGCCCCAGTTTCGCATGACCCCCCCTCCCCCCCAATCACAGGAGGAAACTCGACAGTAACGTGTTTTCAAGGTGCCACGGCAGTCAGAACGGGTCTGCAAGACTCCGCCGAGGAGCACTGGCGGCGGGGTTCTGGTTTTTGCACGTTTCACGGAGACCTCTGTAGTAAGTGATTGCAGCGGAGGAGGTGGTGCTGGCGGTGAACGTAAATCACATGGGGGACAAGTTTTTTCTCGTTTCAAATCTATACCTTCACCATCGCTACCGATGCCTATATGTTTGTGTACACACAGCCTCCGACCTATGAGTAAGCGGTCACAATCAGGTTTTTCAGAGTCACAAAGGAGCTGCTGCTCCAACTCAGCAAACAGTTTTTGCTGCCGCTTTGGTAGCGGCGGGGGGCAATTGCCGGGCAGTTCTGCGAAAAGTGGAATGTTCGTTGGCTTATTTCATCATCGGCATTTGTTACAGATTGTGCTCGAGGACTGCGGCCGTGTCTGCAGTTCCAAGGAGTGGTCCACCGGGCTTTGTGTCTGCATTACATTTTGGCGACCATTCATGCCGCGGCTATTCGACGATTGGACTTTGAGAGCGGTACAATGATCTGGGTCATATGGGATGCAGCGACTTGAAGAGGCAATTGCGTTCGCTAAAAGGCGGCTTGAACGAGTGAAACTAATAAGATCTGTTCGTGTTTTGACAGACTAAGGGCACTGTTGCCTGCTGGCCGATGGTTAGGAGAGTGCCCGCAGTGAAAGTCGTGATTAGCAGAGACAGGTCGCTTGGAGGTATGGAGTTATGGTATTTTATTGCTCGATGGCATGATTGAAGGGGCTTAATGTGTTGTGAATGGAAACACTTAATACTCGTCAATGGCCTGCTTGGGATGCGGTAATCTCTTTGTGGTGAGATGCGGTCGAACGATTTGTTTCTTCTTCAATTTTGTCACTTCACAAAGGATTCACACATTGCAGAGTGTGGCACTTGAGTATCAAAACGCGACAATTGTGGTTGTCTTTGAGATGGTTTATTGATTCTTGTTGGCCTGATTTGAACCTGATTTGATTTGATTTGTTGGTTCCGGTGAAATGTTCCGGAAATCTTTGACATCGCCGAATTATGCATCGACATGAAATTTTTCTGAATTCTCTTCAAGAGTGTGTCTGAATTTTCAAATTCGCATATTTAAGCGTTTTGCCGGTGTTTGAAGAATAACCTTTAAACTATTGGCGGAACAACAGGTGTTGTTAATATCTTGTAAGTTTTTAAATTTCTAGATAATGACATATAAACTGGAGGGAGTTAGGAATACACTTTCTGAACAGAGTCACGCCATTTGGAGACTTAAATCTATACCGTTTAGAAAAATATTTGTATATAAGGAGTGGTCCAACGAAAACGCATGATGATAATCTTCAATAAATGATCTTAATATTTCCTCTCGTGACAAAAGGATCTATGACAATTATGAGTAGAACGAAATATGCCTGCCACGGCTTCAGTGGTATACCTTTATCCGATGGTTCATATTTTCAGTGACTCTGAGACATAATTGAGGATCACTGTAGTTAATGTGGCAAATTATCTCATTCATTAGCTTTTGAATTGATCTTGGCATATTGACGAACACTTTTTGTTTTAAATATCTTTAAAATAAGAAGTCTAACGGAATGAAATCACATGAACATTGCCATGAACTCTGTGCCAAGTGGACCATCCTGTTGGAAGCAGGTTCATATCCCCAATTTCTGGTCACAAGAAATCGATTATTATCTCGTTATGGCTCACACCGTTCACGGTAATCGCTTGGTCGACCTCTTTTTCGAAGATATACGGCCCGAGAACGCCGCCAGCTTATAAGCACCGCCTGCACATAAGCGCCACCAGCCCAAAAACATTTCCTGAAATTTGCGCACAATTCTACCGACTGTGGACATATTTGGTCGATTATGCTTACCAATTGCATTTGAATGGCATGTCAAGCACTAAAACAAAGAAATGTCAAATGAAGTCGAGCAGAAAACGATCGACGTGCATCATCTCAGACCTGGTCGTCCTCTGTTGTGTTGTGCTTTCGGCTCTTTTTTCAAAATCTTTTCCGGTCGAAACAGTGTTACCCATAAGCTCTAAATATACAAGCTTTATCGTTGTATAGGTAGAAGTTTAAGTAGGCGCCGTATAGCCTGTAGGGTTTGTCTTTAAATCTTCTTCTCTAGATGCCATCAACGCAGATCTCCTAATAAACGATTACATTTGTAGCACATATCACTATGAGAGGCCAACATTCAAAGGCTCCAAAAAATTTACTTTCAAAAGCACAAGCAGTCCAATTAATTCACAAACAGTTTTTAGAATGAGTTTTAAAAGAATTGCATTCAATTCTGACGAGTCACACGCAGTTACGTTTTCTTAGTTTTAAAAAAATAAATAATAGTTTTTATTAATTTAAAAAAATAACTAGCATTGACGCCGAAAGGCAAAAACAAATATATTAATAGTTTAGCTTAGAGCGCCCGCATAGAGCCAGTAAGTAGTTATAAGATTTCGATTCTGTCGTGCCTAGGTTAAGCGTTTTATACCTAGTTTTAAGATACTATTAGATAAACAATAAAAAAATGCCTTTTAAACTAAAAAAAGTAACACGCAGTCCTCTGATTTGATTTCTAAGTTGAATAACTCTTTACTTACTTCTCAGGCCCGAGTCTTCCATCCTAGGCACGCTGTTTCCACTCAAGACTGGAGGTTTTTCTCCATTTTTACATACCAGGAGGTTTGGATTCGCAGACCCTTTTTTCTGGAACATTGGTGTTTATTAGCTTGAAGTGGATGAGCCAATGCAGTTGAAGGATTTTGTTTTTAGACTGCATCTACATCCAAGCACAGCTCGTAGAGTTCGTGGTTATGTCTTCTCCTCTATTCCTTCCTCGCAGACAGGACCATATAACACACGTAGATTTTTCTTTCAAAGACAGAAGGTATCAGCTCTGCAATTTTTTTTCCACAAAGCAGAACTGGCTGAATGAATTGTTTTTGGAGCATAATTTTGGTCCTTCATGTCAGGTATTTAAAGCGTAGTTGTTTCGACAGGAAACATTGTTTATCAAACACGATTCTTCGTCGAACCTCCGCCAAGATGTTAAGCGTTGAGTTCACGTAGATGAACTCATTTTCTACCTCAAAATTGTAGCTATCGATAGTGATGTTTTCAACCGACATCGTACCCCCATTAACCGTTAGACTAGATCATTTCCTTTGTTGTTCAACCGCCCTGAAAGCTTCTAGAACGTTGGGAACTCGTGGAACTATAATTTCTGCGTATCCCAACAGTTGGGCAGGTTTATAGAAGACAATGCCTTCCTCTCGATACAGCAGCTCGCCGCGCTATCTTTCCAGAACCACAGTTTCAGAGATAAATAGAGGAGGTGATAATTGTCACAGTTAAATCTCGCAACTATTGAACTTGTATCTTTTGAACAACCAGTACACATAATATCATACACACAAGAAATATTTTCTAAAACTGCATGTAAGTATCTAAAAACAGATTGTGAATTTTTCCTAGTCACGTCCTGGAAATATGCCTTTAAATCTGGTTATCACTGCAACGTATTTCAATCAAAAATGCTGGCGATTCACAGGGCACTACCTTGGCTGTATCTCACTACAAAGTAAAGACATCAACTGCCACGTATTTTAGCATGCAATTAGAAAATATGAGTTTCACGTTATGATTGTCCTTTTAAAAGGAAAGTGAATAGAAACGTTGAAGTGACGACGTCATACTTCTAAGTATCAGATTCAGGAAAATTTTAGGATCTCACAACTTATGTGAACTAGCATGTCAAATATTTTCAACATCTTCATCATAATCATCACTAGTCGCTGAATGTTTCATTACGGGCGTCGAGAAAGAAACGTACGCACGCGATGTCTCCAGTCTGCTCTATCCTTCGCCCAAGCACAACTAGACGGATGTATTGGCTCCAACTCCTAGAAGACTGTAGCTTCCGAGGCGATTGAATCGCATTCAAGCCATGCACCGAAAGTCATGATGATTGGCTTCTCTGTCCCCTGGCCTCCTCGTGATAGGAAAGTTTGTTTCGTAAGGGCAGACCTGGATTAGGGAGCACAGCCCCTTGTGAACGACAGAAAAAATACGAGACTTGGGAACAACCAACAAATGCTGGTGTGCAAGGATTCCTAATTAGTGCCTGCATGTGAGTGTCTGATTGCTGGCCCGTCCTGGCATGACAGTTAAATTATGAGCTATGACGACATTGAGGGGTCACATCATGCACTGATTAGGGCGTCTTGGGATCCAGATTCAACGTCAGCTTCTTTACAGTTTCTAAATGAAACGATCAACTTGTTCTTCTGCATACCCTTGGATTGCAGCAAAATGGATGTAACAGAAACCCATACAAGTATCGATACAGATAGAGATGTTTACCTAAACTTAGACTTTCTCAGCTCCTACCTGCAGGACTGGGTCATTTAATGTCAGGACCGTTTCTCAGTGAGTTATTAAACTTAGCTGAGCAACAACCATTTCATCCAAAAGACTTTGAGGGCAGGTGTCAGATGAATCAATTCGCCGCTAAAAACAACGCGTTACCACTTGATCTGGACTTTGATGTCGTTCCATGATCGTTCTTCGCCGAAATCTGATGAACTCGATATCAGTGACGTGGTTCCAAGAGACACAGACTATTAATCGAAGTGAAAGTTCGATAGAAAATCTCGAGATGGACGGGTGACAGTTTTCCGAATGTTTAATTGCCTCTGGTGACAGTGTGGACAACTCTCTCCAAGGAATTTCATGGTTTTCTGCCTGCGGGGACATGCAACATGAATTGCGAATTGAGGGCAGTACACAGCCTTGAACTTTGCAACCTGCCGAATCACCTGCGGCTGATGTAATCTGAAAGCAAACACACAAGTTCAAAACACTCTTTCTGCGCTCATTCATTCATCTGCTGGATAAAAGCGAAATTCAGATCCGAACTTAAAGCCACTTATGATCGCTGGGAATATCGCCGATGTCCACAGAAGTTGCCGGACCCACATACACATACAATTGAAAGCGAGCAATCATCAAACGAATCCGACAAACGAAATGTTTCTCCAGCTTCATCATAAATCACTCTCGGCACAGTTGCTGTTGACACCCCTAAGCCGGAAGACGTGTTTTTATGGCTCAAATGTGTCGGCGATATACCGCCTGCTGGAAGATTGCCGCACGCAATTGTGCGTCACCACGCCCAAAAACGGCCGCCCCGTTGACAGATGTGTTGACTTATCAAAGTTATCCAATCTGATTAGTCCGGTAATCTTTTGGATTTCAACAGAAAATCTTGCATAAAATTAAATGAAGAAAAAAAAATCAACTCTAAAAGCATAATCACGATTGCCACACACACGCGGATTAATGAAGTTAGTCATATCGCGGCGACCTCCTCTCGCCGATGCCGCATGTGACATAACAGCAGTGCCCAGCGAACAGCTCTGCATAATTCAATCAACAGTCAACAATCGACAACGCAGCGGCCTAACGAGCAGAAGAAATTCACTCGCGTCTCGTTCGGCGGAACGGCAGCGCACCCAATTGGAATTCGATTTCAAATTCGAACAATGGTCCAAGTGAGGTGGCCGACGAACACGCCAGCGGCCACGCGGTATGAACATTCACAAGTGTCCTAATTCAATCACAGTCACCGACAATGCGACTACAGGTCCTCGTGCCAGTCGTGCAAGCTCCCAATCTGAAGCGATTATGACGAGCTGCAAATAATTACCCTTCCCACGACGCAACAAATCCGCACGCAGCCTTGAAAACAAGCCTCCTTCAGAGGCGCTCTCGAACATTCACATGCGCTCGCAGGTTTGAGGCTTCACTAGGCAAAGGCAAAGAGTTCATTGGTCCCGTGTGCGGTGGATCGACATAACCACAGCAGCGATTATGTCAGTCAGATCGCCGTTGGCCGTGGGCCACCTCTCGGTTTTGTTTATCGAATGTTATGACAGTTTATGTTAATTCCTCGCAGAGAGTGTTATTAAATAATATTCCCCGGCCAATTCGGCGATGCCCATGTCGGATCATACACTCTCCGGGGTTTTACGGATGCCCGCCTTCAGGGCGCGGTAGAGTGCCCCTGAATGTCGTTAACGTCGCCGGTTCGGGATGATTACCTAAGACAGTTATTTGGCTTAATGGGACACGGGCAGCCGCCTTCATTTTGAAAGTACATCTTGAAAGAAAGTGCCGAGGAAATGGGTCTCGGCGAGCGGGTAAATTTTAATTGCAAATTAATTGCCTCTTACATTGTCTGGCCAATATTGGCAGCTGTCGCGTTGCCAAATCGAACAGACAATGGGAATTAGGCTGCAGTGCAATTATTGTCTGCGGGTTTGGGCGACATGTCAAATTGATTGACAAATTGAGTTGCTGTGGGAATATGAGAATCTAATGGATGGCGGGATGGACCTACGCATTTCGCATTTGGAATGCATGATGTGTGTGTGTGTGTGCGTGACACGAACAGAGACGGGTCGATAAAATCGGATGAGTGTGGCAGAGCAGGCATACATCCAGGTAGACTTATCGATTCGAGACGACTAAGCTGGTTGTTTGGGTTTAAGTGAGATTTTGCGGATGGTGGCGGAGTGAATGACAACGGTTTTCGTTGAGGATAGGTCTAGTCGTGTGTCAAATGTGATTTACTTGACGGGGGTATTTCGAGAAGGCGGCCCAAAAACAAACATCCTTTCGATTTTGCAAATGAAAAAAAAAAAATTGGGAATTCTGAGTGATATCGATTGATGTTTCGACTTGTTTCTGAGTCCACGTCCACGTGGACAGTCAGCGTGAGCATTGCTTGCAGACACCCGTGAGCATTTCAAATACCTCAAACTTCAGACCAGATAGTTTCGATGTCAACTTTTCGAAAGAACTCAAGACTTTGTCACACGACAAATAAGACTTAACTGCGGTGACAGTGGGCGTGAGAATAATGGATTAGTGCAACTTGCAATGCAATGCTGATTTTGTCTGGAGTTCCCCGCCCGCTTGCCATCCGAATCTCATCAAAAACAATCCTACTTGGTGTTCCACTTCCAAACGACGGTGTATACAGGTTTCAACGAACGCATAGAGAATATTAAATAATTTTCCACTCATCGTTTGCTCTGACATCATGTTAAAGTCTTACGGAGTCGACGTGCTTGGACTTAAGAACCAAAACCGAAATCCTATTCCGGAGGACGACACGTTCCAATCACGGCAACTAAGTCTCTTTCATCTCTCAATAACTACGCATTCAGATGGCAGCCAGTCTCGCCCCTGCTGGCCGAAAGCCATCATTGACAAGGCTGTCACCGATAGATCGTGCCCATATTGTTATTCGCCAAGCATTTGCCGAATGCATTCCAAATGCCTTTCATTTGTCACTCGATTTGTCCCTAAACACAAAAGATTCCCCACACATTTGGCAATGAATGGCGTTCGCTGGCGTTACAGCAGCGCCCCGAGCCGTCCAAATGTTGCCACAGTGTGTTTTGACATTTCAAGAAATACACATGTTAACATGCGTTACGCAAGGGATTAAGAAAAACGTTTAAAAACAAAATTGATTATGTTGATGGCGGCGCTTTGGGTTGGTCCTAGTCAGTGTCTGTGACTCAATCGCATCTGCGTGTGCGTGGGTACTCCCCCTCCCCCCCCCCCCCTCAAACAAAAAACCATCATCAGCGTCAGCACCAGTCGAACCACCGACACTAGCAGTCAAGATGATTTCGACGGGACTGAAAAGATGGATGAGTGTCATCGGCAAAACGCACCAACGCAGACCTTTCTCGTGAAAGCAAATAATTTGCAGTCAAACGGGAGATGATTAAGATAGATTACAAGGCAGAACCTGTGCGGGAGTGGCGTCAGCGGACCATCGGCATCAGCATGAGCAAAATCAGCAGAGCCGGTCACGGGCTAGTGGTAACGGTGGCAAGGTTTGCTTTTCGCTGCCTGAATGTCACCCGTAAAAGGTCTACGCTGCGAACTCACGGTCGTTTCGATGGCATCAACGCATGGCGCGCCGTAGAAGGGCTCTCTGAAGATCGCATCAGTGGAAGCGAATGTACAGCGACTGTCAAAAGTATCAACGTCGCCACTCTCTTATGCAATCATTAGAGCACTGATGATTTCAATTGTGGAATCCCCAGTCGGCGCACATATTTGTTGCCAGCGAAGTGCTCTTAACCGATGGCTCTGCGAGGAAAATCCTACAATTGCAAACATACCGACGTGTACCCGTATGCACAGAGTCGTCAGCAAAATACGAGCGTTGCTTTCAGAATGCTTCAAGAGATGGATTGCACATGGGATAGAAGGACGACAGCAATGAGACTTGATGTCTTGTGCTCGTTCTCATAGTGGCTGTTCAGAGTTTATTGACTTGCCCGCTGATGTCATTCGGCAGTTACAGTGGACAAAAAACCTTTGTTTGCAGAAGCAAAACCAAACGAATTTTTGAATATTCCCAAAGGAATGTCAATCGAGCTCTTTGTAAAAAATATTTCAAAAAAGGATTGTGATAAAATAATTGTATTTGAAAATGCTCATAAGGGCTAAAGGGTGACTACCGTTATGGCTTTAATACTTCACTTTGGATACTCGATAGAGCCCAGTGCACCTTGATTTATCCGTGAACACCGTGATTTGTCTTTAGTCTGCAATGTGTTCAATGAATTTTTGAAAAATTTTGGGTGTTCGAAAGCGTTTAGTAACGAATTGACGGTTCTATAGGAAATAACCATTGGTAGTGCATATTGCATCTGCCAATACTGCTGCTTGTGTGAAGAGTGACGTTTTAAACTTCATTTTGTTAGAAAACATTATTAAAATCGAATTTTTTCCAAAAAAAATTATTTATCTAAAAATATTGAAAAAATTCGGAACGCAATCGTTACATTTCGCTATTTTATTACAGAAAAGATAAAAAACCATTAAATGACAGTTGGAATGATTTGTGAAGCTTACAGATACGATAGCTAACTGCAAAGAAGAGTGAAGTTGATTTAGCCCTGATAACTTTCATTTTAAATATGCACCCAGTTCTGAGTCTCAACAAATAGGGAACAAACATTCAGATCGGCCAGATTATCATGAGTAGCTGTTGAAAAACTAGCTTTAATCCGCCTGAAATAGAAGTGCAGCCGACATTTTGCAAGCACAATGATGGTGCGTATATTCATTTCTCGTTTTTGAAACTAAGATTTGATAAAATGAACACGGCGACACAATTTTGATTCAAATTTATTTCTTTATTAAGTTTGCTCTATGCCATTTATGTTGTGGACAACAATATAATTAAAATGTGGTTCTTTTTATGATTTTCTTTCTTTCACTTTTTCAAAGATTTTGGGCGGTACCTTGGTTATAATGTAAGTAACGTTGGTTTTCATTACTCAGTTCGGGGAACATTGTCTTTTGCATAGTCCCACAGACAAAAGTAAAGCGATGTCAAATTGCATTATCTTGACGTTTCTAACACATGAATAAACTCCTCGTATAATTAAGCCGTTTTTGTCATGTTGTTTGACTTGTAGCTCTGTCTGGTTGAAACCAAATATCGTTCATCGGCGGCCAAAAAAAAATATTTTATCATTTGACCACATCGCTTCATGTTTACTGTAACCATAAGTCCATTGGCACCTTTGTAAAAATATGGATCAATCTCGACTTGTGACCTCAGACCCCACACTAAGCAGTCCCTTTTTTTGGATGCAACAGTACCATTTAGATCGCTTGTTCGTTTTCTAGTTTAACTTCATATCTAGGGCGTTGCGAAGGGTCAGCTGGCTTCTATTGTTGCGTTTGTTGAATTTTATAAAAATGGAGAGAGAAATCCAAAGTTGTGAGATGCACCACACGTTAAATTGCTGCAAGCGCCTGTTAATTGATAAATTCGGATCAATGGCAAGATTCCAGTCTTTTAAAATTTTTTCATAATTTTACCAAATGCTCGCTTAGACGGTCTGTATGGCGATCGAAATTATCGTTCATTGCGCGAATGTGCCTAAATTTAAATCACAAATTTTCCAGTTTGAGAAAAACCCAATGTTAACATAAATCACAAAACACCTGACGAATGACTACTGGGTCAAGTGTCAAACGTGACATCTTCGTGCAGATGTTTGACGACAGGTTGATAACGACATTTTTTGAGTAACTCACTACCTGATTTTTAGTCTCTTTTATATAAATTTAAAAATGTTTAAAATATTTTACCCATGCTCACTTTTGCCCACTGTTTCCGCAGATGTTAATTAAGACGTCCATGAGATCTACTACCTTTGGTTTATTATGTTTTGAAGTCAAAAAGTCACCGAATAAAGATTCCCCATGGATGTTTCTACATGATTAGGCATCTTTTGAATCTCTTATGTAAGTGTAATGAGTCCAAGTAAAAATTCAGTTGAAAGTTTGTTTGGAAAATTTCGAAACTTAAATTGGGAACAGTCTGACCTTTTAATAAAAGTGGACAAAAATAACTCTCCAACTACATGATATTCAAATAAAATTTAAAAATTTTAGACCGCTATCGTCCACAGGGGACCAGGGACTAATTTCTTTAGCAACTGCTCGTGTTGTGGGTGCTTTTGTTATCCCACGTGTAGAAGGTATAATTACTTATACAGTCAATCCAGCGATGACTGGATGGTTTGAGCTTTGACTGTCGCGGATCATTTTTTTCTATTCGGTCCATGCAGTCCAGCCAGTTAAAGTCTCGCAAATGCACTCACATATACATACACTAGCAGTAGTAGCACTTTATAAAGATGTACAGTTGTGTCGTCTACTTTTTCTTCTTTCTAGGTTTTCGCTGAATCCGGTGTTGATATGCTTCTCAATCAGTATGCCTTTCAATCTAGCAAGATCTCTTACCAGCTGCCTCCAATTTGTTACCAATAGTTGGTAAAGTGCTACCGCAATGGTTAGGTTTTGAACAATCTTCGGACTAATTTTTGTATCGGATACATGCCGCGGTACGGAGTTAATTGAAAAACCAGAAATCACAGGCAGACTTTTCCCTAAAAAAAATCAGAACCTCATCCGCTTTAAGATCTTGTTTCATGCGTCATAGATCAGAACAAGTATTCAATAAGGCCAGCTTGGTCATTGAAAGGTTGCAGCCATTACTCAATCGCTCTGGTTAAGGATTCAGCATTTGATGTTGTTACTAGTACTATTGCTCCTATGTACGTCAAGGCACAACTTACTTATAAAAACAGCCATCGACTTTACTGTAATTTGCTACTTGGTGCTCAAGAAAGCTTGTTATCATCTTCATTCTTGTTTTCGAAGCATGCACATACATACATCCTTTTTCGTTCTAAAACTATTCACACTTATAAGCATGTGGAACCTCCGCAGAATATTTGTGTCAGTAGGCAGTTGTTCTCTTCAAGATTAAACGACTCAACTAGTGTGATCTTAGACGTTCTCTCCATGCTAGCAGATTCTCAACAAACTTTCAAAATCACGCGCAAATATACAATTTTAATTAAATGAGATCGTCTTAGTTTCAAAATTCTGTCATGTTTTCATTTCAACATTTCTGTGGATAAGTGACATTCCGCACAGAATGTAGTGTAACACGCTGTTGGGGTACAAGTTTAACTCGTGTCGACCGGTTCTGTTTTGAGGCGCATATAAATTCAAAACCCCATTCCAAACAGTCTTGTGCTCGAACTATAAATGAGTAATTGTCTAGACGATTGGACGGGTCTTACCAAATTCCCAGTTTCCGTTGAGACCAACAATTTGATAGGAATCAAACCAAAAATCAATTAAACCAATTTTAAGAGCAACTCCGCCTTCAGTAGTTGCCATCAAGGTTTGTATATAATGTACTTGTGTACAAGTTTCGTAACTCGATGGCATACAAATTCTACTCGAATTTGGTGTGACACCACTTGTTTCTTGTGAGTTTTGATGAAAAACAAAAGTGAACTCGTGAAAGCTTACACCACTTAATTTGTAAGCGCCGGGAATAGGAAAGGTCTTGCCTTAGTTCGAGGCTAGCAGGAAGTTCCATGGACCACAGAAATTCTACACATTGAGTAATTAAAACTAAGTACTGAGGCGAGCACATGTTTGCACTTGTCAGCAGGCATTCCAACATGTTTTGGCCGTTGCTAGACGATTGATTGCTCTGATATGACTCAAGCTTGTAAATTGCTTGCAATGTTTTTGCTGCTTTATTTAGTAATACAACGGAAAAACGCCCATTTGAGACTTTTTTTCAATGCTTTGGACAACGTACAGAACTGTGAATCTAAAATGGTCAGCTTTCGTAAAACTTGGCACGAGTGAGCACTTTTTGAGAAATAGAAACAGAGCGAAAGAGTCACAAAGTGATTGTGATTTCTTGATTAATCTAGGATGCAACGCTTTTAATGCAAAGGGTGAGTGAAACTAGAGGCATTTGAATGACTGAAATTCAAATACTCAACACGGTATTGGTCATCTATCTTTCACTGATTTCACACATTGATCTGGTCGAATTAATGGACATATTATATTGACTTCGGCATCTCGTTTTGCAGACAATCAAGAAAATGTCACCGATTCTAAAGGAACCCTGCCTTCACCTTTACATCACCTCCGGAAAAACATTTCTGTACTCAAGCCTTTCTCCAAAAGTTTCCATTGGGACGTAGTATCTTCAATCAAGAACCACAATTACATGTGGACAACGTTCTGTTGAGGATAATAATAATAATAATTGAGTGGCACTACAGCCCACAAGGGATCAGGGCCTAGCTTCTACAACAACTACTCGTGTTGTGCATACTACTTTTCTCTCACGAGTAGAAGGGACCTACAGTTTTTGCCGACTCCGAGCGGCGAGATTTGAGAAGCTTTTCATAGACAATTGGTACAACTTGAATGTTGTTAGCAACTCGAAAGAGGTGGTGCCGTGAAAAAATGCGAGGTGTCCCCGTCCGGGAATCGAACCTAGACTTTCTGCGCGGAGGTCGACGTACTTACCACTACGCCACGGCGGCCACTTTTAGTTGAGGATGCCGAAGAATAATTGCAAATGAAACTCAAAATAAAAAAATACATTTTTAAACTAAAAAAAAAAATTCCGAAGAATAAATTTGTTACTGTCTTCGCGTACACTCCTAGCTACAGCGGCTTAGGTCTCCACTAGGTGATGGATGTAATCTAACCCGTTGAGTATCATTCACCACTCTGGAGTCAAGTTAATGAATGGTACTAGCAATCGGCATCGCTTGAATCGTATATTCCTCACAGAATGCTGATCTTTGCAATACAAGTGTAGACTCTGTTGGGGTGCAAGTCTTTCCATGATGACTTGCCAAACGATACTGAACAAAAATGATAAAGAAGTTTGATAGAAATCGTGCGTGATCCGTCAAAAAAATTCAATTAAAAATAAAACCTCACGATGAATCGACCATAAAAGTCGCTCCTATACCGCTTTTAATACAGATCTAATGATCTTGCGTCTCAACAAAGAATATCGTTTTTGGAGGAACAGGTGAATATTACTTTGGACAGCCCCTTTAAAAATATGAGCTTAGCTACCATCTTTGACGGCGGTTGTTGATTGCCCCACATTCTGAGATGATATGGCTGTCACACGTCGTTTATTGTGTCACTTGAATACTCCGAGTATCGAAAAGACTGATGAATTAGTGAGTTCGCGACAAAGCTGCACTTACTACAAGAATTCGTACACACCTCTCTCCACATGAAAGGTGACATTTCGCATTGAAGCATTTGATTAACAGTTAACAGTTAATCAGGTAATCATATATCCTCAGCTTCTATCGCTCGAATGATCAGACATAAGTCAGGTTCTGGAAGCAACATGATCTGCAACCTGGTCGTATCTGATGTCAGTCCTCCTTTTGAGTGATTTTTGGAGAAGTTTCGATGGACAATGAGGAACCAGAATCCGTCCCATACCTTGTTTGCATCTGTTCGGCATTAGCACTCCTCAACGGTTTGCCTCCTATAATAATCGGGAATCAAATCTGGACCCTTGGGCGTTTGATTGCACGCACCAACTCACTACACCATGGTAGACACTTAACTTAACTTGACTCCCATAACGGCTCCAAGTGGTTTTTCATTTTGATCCTATCACCCTACCCACCTATCATCCTGCCTTCGGATGTAAATATTGTATGTCGGATTGCTATCCAGTCATTTGCTGCCACAATCAAGCACTTAGCGCCCTTATGTCATCAAGTTAGGCTCGTCATCGTGTTTCTCCACCTCCAGCCAACACGTTTAAAGGTCAACAACCCAACATTCCCAACAATCTACGAACAGCCAAAATGGCATTTTGGGCACATGTCACCCATGTCATCCCAGCTAGCGCGCACACTCAATCCAACGGAACCGTGTTATACAGTCGCTTGCACTCAACACTCACGTACTTGTTGATTCATCAGCAATTATTCAATCCGACGACGAAACCCCGTTCGCAAAACTACCGGCACCTCATTGACTATATTCTCACATCCTTGCCTTTCCAAAAGCACACACCAAAACCTTTCTCACCCGAAAAGCAACAGTCATGCATGCCTTTCGAGCCGCAGCCACGTCCGCGCCAAATGATTATCTCTCGACATCGAGACCGCACAATGCATCTCAATCGCACTCAACCTTTCGCCTGCCTGCAGCTTACTCCCCACCGCGGCGCTCCGTCGTGCTGTTGTCTTAGCGTCATTGTCATATAACCGTTTTTACGTTCCATAAACCCCCCCGATCATAAAACAAATCTCTACACAACATTCGACAAGTGACAACGTACGTATGTTGCAAGCACGAGTGCCACATTCGCACGTCTTCATGTACTACGGCGATCAGATTGGCTTACATCTCATCTGATTGCGGTTATCACCGTTGTTTTTTTTATTGCGAATCTCGAGGAGGCGATTAAGGCAGAGCTGTGGCTTCTACTTGAGGTTGCGTGCCATCGGATCAGGTCTCGTAGCACACCGCGTCGTCTTGGAAAACTCGAATCTCGAAAAGAAAGTCAAGGCTAATTGGTCTTCGTTGGCAACACATACCTCAAATGGTGGTACTATACATACAAGCGCTGGCTGCCGCCGGAATGTGTACACATCCGCCGGAGTGACTCACCCAAGCGAGGCGTACCATCAGACAAAAGCGCGAACACAATGACTCGCTAATTACCCTCTGCCCGCGCGATTGCAGCGGCAGGCGAAAGTAAAAACACCGCGGGGAGGAAGTCAAAGGAAAAGCGGAAAAAAAGCAATCACCGTTAGGAGAAAAATCCACGACAAGTGCCATTATGATTGTGAAACAGCGCGCGCCAGTCTCACGCATAAAGCACGCACATTCCAGCGGCTTAATTACTTGATGTGTCGCAGGTAACTGCAAGTGGGCCAGTTGCTTTAGCGTGTGTGCTGCGGCATCGACGTGGGTTGGCTGCGGTTGTGTCTGGGTTGGCTTTTGCAAGTAATTCGCCACGATTTAGATGACGGATGCACCGATGCGGCTTAGGTAGCCTTCACGAGTGGCGAGCTCCTAGCTGGCTGCAGTGAGTAACATTCGGATGTGCGCACGCGCGAATGTGCTTCACCTTTGAGTGAATCGGCGTGTCTTTGTCTGCCGACGAGATGCATATCTGCCGACACGATATAAGGCTGAACCGGTTTTCGAGGGGAGTTCTTTTAATGCACCCAGCTGAAGAGGCACTCGGCGCGAAGAAATATTGATCCAATTCGAGAGAGAGTGAAAGTTCTTTAATTAGTTGTGTGCTTTCGAAACTACTTCGCCGGCATGCTGTGCGCTCGTGAAAAAAGATCGAATTGATAGAGCGGGTGCCGCCCAACCTACAGAACGCGCTCATGGCTGGAGTCAGTAGAATGAATTACACGGACTTTGTGCTGCTGGATACATCTGGAACTTTTATGACTAACACTGGTAGACGTGACAAAGTACCTCGGGAATGTTGCGACTATGCGTCACCGTGTCACGACAAGATGTGGGTGAACAAGAGGCTTATGAGTGCGACACTACTGTGCCGTTCGAGGTAGTGGTCGCATTTTGATTCAGACAATAGGCGAAGCAGGAAAATGTACCCAATTTGAAGCAATGCACCGATTTTGAAGAAATTTCATCTTTTCATATTTAAAATGTGAAGTACACCGATTTAAGATGTACAGAAAGGACGTTCCCTTGGGAGAAGGAGTTTTATGTTCACTAGAGGCTTAGTTGCTGTTGACAAAGACATTGCTCTTAACTAATGACAGGGTGAAGTAATGACAGGTACGAGGGGTACAAGTATGAAATTCGTTTTTTTTTTTCCTTAACAAAAAGAAATATGTTCAGTTCTCAAAAATGGTAAAAATCCTATTTGAAGCAAATGCCTGGCATGACTCGGGAGAGTTTTCGGAGTTATGAGACCAAACTCTCAGATGATAGTCGGAATAAGTTTAAACAGGCCTGAAATAACTGAAATGCAAGCGATTTGCAAGCACATCAGTAGTGCAGCCTTGTCCTCTGCGGTTCGTATTCAATGACATTCCGGCAGTCAGGTGTTAAGACAATGCGGGCATAAACCAACTAAACCCAATTAGTTTGCACTTTGTCCTTGTTCGTCAATATTCCAACAAGACTGCAAAAATTACACCAGCGGCAAATCACACACGCACATATCTTACATTATATTGATTCTGTGTAGAGAACCAGTGAATTATACAAGACTGGTAAGAACTCATCCAGCACGTAGTGAATAGACCATAGGAGCTGCAGCAGAGCCTACTAATCAATTCATCGTCGTTCGTAGCTGTTAAGCCATATTAGCGCTTCCTAAAATACAAGCATGTGGTTTCGGTGAGATATGCTTTTAAAGAGACGGCGCTGTAAGTCAAACATCGCATGAAAAAATGGATTTGTTGAGAAATCATTTTGGTGGGCACTTGATTTCACGTTTTGCTGTGATAAGTTGGCCGTGTAGATCGTGCGATATCAAACCGTTGAACTATTATTTCTGGAGATACATAAAATCTGTGGTCGCCGTGACGTAGTGGGTAAGTGCGTCGAACCACATGCCTGGGCTCGAAACCTTTATGGAACACCTCGCATTTTTTCATGGCACCACCGCTTTCGAGTTGCTGACAATACTCAAAGAGTACTAACTGTCTACGAAAAGCTTCTCAAATCTCGTCGTTCGGAGTCGGCAAAAAACTGTAGGTCCCTTCTACTCGTGAGAGAACAGTTGTGGCAGAAGGTTGGCCCCTGCTGTAACGCCACTTAATAACTAAATAAGGTCTCACGTCTTTTTCTCGTATTATACGTAACACGTTGAAGCCGGCATTTCATACTTGTATTTCAAAATGCATTACTCTTTGACTGGAAGTCATTCATGCCTTTGAACACAACAGTTTGATATTTCGATCGCCAAGTACAACCAGATGTCAGAAGAGGGTGCCAGTGTGGACGATTTGGTATATTGTTATTGATTGTGTCAAACTTGTCTGAAAGCCGTCATGTCAGGGTACATTTTTTGTGAAGACAGCTGTGCAACTCGTTGCTCGTGTTTTAAGTTATACAGATTTGAATATGACTGAGATATCTAGAAATTATGCCGTGTGATGCTTGTTTACTATAAAAAATGAAAAAAAGTAAAAACATGCCGATCGTTTTGTTCAATTTAAGGGAGAATACTGTGAGTGAAAGCTGAACTCAACAGTGTTTGCCTCGTCTCCGTACCAAAAATTGCATTATAAGAGATGCATCTGGTCAGCCTGTCACAGAAAAGAATGATGACATTTTCCAAGACAGCAAGATGGCGGTCTGAAGATAGTGTAAGCATGCTTAGTTTGGACTCGTCTAAAATGAACAGACTAACCAAAGAATATTACTGATTTGTGGCAACTTGAATTAACTCAAAAAAAATTCACTGAGAAGCTACTTAAACGTAGCGAATGCAAGCAAGTTCTTCTTCTGTACTGGCGCTACAAACCGGGTTGGACCTATGTCTCAACTAACATGCCTCTTCAGCTAGCACGATCTCTCGCCAGCTGCCTTGAATTACGCACTCCAAGTCGGTTGAGGTCTTTCTCCACTTGTGTGCGCCATCTCAGTCTACATCGTCCTCTGTGTCGCTGTCTCAATAACTCGGAAAAGAAGATCTTTCGGGCCGGATCATCGCTATCCTTACGCTCTACATATCCTAGCCATCTTAAGCATTGCATCCGAAGATGCTTGACCAGGCCTATGCCACAATACAGCCTACAGAGTTTGTCGTTGAATCTTCTCTTCCAGATGCCATCAACACAAACAGTATTAAAAATCGCACGCAAAACTTTTCCCTCAAAAAGACTAAGGGTTTCCTTATCCGCTTTTAGCAGCTTCCAAATTTCCGCACCTGGAATGATCAAGCTGATGTACAAAGCCAGTCTATTATCTATTACTCAATTATGTCTTAAGCCCATAAAGCAGCGATTGGCAAGAGTGTTTCGGCGTCTGATTTTGGTACTGACGTTATTGTCCCTATTTACCGAGGAGTCGAGGTAGACGAAGTACTTGACATCCTCGAAGTTTCTGTTGCCTAGTGCACAGCATGCACTTAGTCTTGTTCCTTGTTTGTCGCCAAACCCAAAAACGAATCATTCCGGAATATTGAAAATTGACCAGCTACGAAAATATCGAATGTAAGCAATATAAGCAGAGTCCGTTGACGACCACAAGCGACTTCAAAGCCTTGGTTGATGGCAAACAAGGTTGTGTTGAGTGTCTTCGATTCGATTCAACTAGACAGTTTGAATAAAGTAATCAAAAAATAGCGACTAGAATTGGCCATAGAAAGGGAGTTGTCTTTTATCATGACCAATGTTTGGAAACACACATCTTTTAAGGCCCAAAATACATCGTGCATCAACCTTGTAGCCCGGGAGAGGCACCCTCTTACAATCTTTTGCTTGCGTGTCTACAAACCCTTTTTGATGGTAAAACCTCTTGGCCAAGTTTTTCTCTGATACATAGTTTACTGAAGTTCTACGCCTATGTAATTACGAAGGTACCCGGAAATTGGTAACATATCATAGATACTAATGGCTTGATTGAATCTGATTTTGAATAAAGATTTTTTTCAAAAATATTTGAAGGATAGGGGGAGGCAGTTAAAAATACACTTCCCTGCGCTGCGTGTCTGCTTGCGACTCTTTAATTGGCATTCAATGTCAGTCAAGCCAATCAAGATGCTTAATAATACAAATCGGAGGCTTTTTAACAGCTTTGCCAAAGTCTGCGCCTGATTGGAGGCAATTCAAGAAGGAGAAAATTGGCGGTGGGATAGTAATCGCAAGACCATCGAATTAAGAATGTGACCCAAAAATGCTGGGTTTCTGTTTTTTTTTTAAAAGAACTTCGTGGAAATGGCATGTGGTGATGTCGAAAGCAGCACCGTATTACATGTAAACATGTATATACCTTAAATAGACCACCCACTGGCATACAAGGGAAGTCTCATATCCCCGCAGAAACACTCGAATCCATTCGTCGAATTTTGAATTTTCTCATTAATCAGCAGAACCAGGCGCAGACATGTGAAATTCGAAGAATCATCTACCACACACAGCGCCGTTACAGACGCCCAACTCAGTCCCTTTCATGGTGGATATCTGCAAACGATTTCTAAACAAAAAAATTTCTTCAAATCCGATGACAAATCATCGTACATTGATTTCAAATTAGATTTTCTCCTCGATTTACTTCCTGCGTCGTACATGTGGGGTCCGCCCGTCGTCGTCGCTGCCACCGCCACGAATTAGTAAATTAAATGCAAAAAGTAAAAATTGAATTTTTCGTTTACAGGCAAGGGGAGAGAAAAGAAAAAAAAACATAAACACACGAATTCCAATCCGCACCCAATCGCGCACAAAACTGAAAGAAAAATATATCCATATCAACAGCATACATCCGCAGACAGATACATAACTACAGATACATTCAAATTCAAGTACGATGGCGCGCGATCAGTGGCGCATAAAACTCGCATATTAGAAAATGCCACTTGCATGACAAAACACTTTCATTTTCCAGCTCACTAACCAATCGCACTCAGGCAGATACCTGCCGTAGATGGATTATAATTCAGTCCAAACAGACCCGTTTTTTTTTTTCCTCAAGTGCCTTTATAACACGTCAGTAACTTGCAGATACCACAGCTGATGCCTCCGCCGCGCACCGCGATGGGTTCAATGAAATATTCAAATACTCTACAAATACCCATTTCCTGAGTCTTTCGGTCTCCCTTCGCTGCCGCTACAGATGCAAATATCTTCTTTTGGAGTTTAATATTCAAACATTCCTTTCGCATCCCTTTCACCGCGTGGCGGCTTGTTTCAGTGAACGAGTACACTGCTTGCCGGAGATCATCAATTATTGAATTGATCCGGATAGCCTCTCATAATGTCACGCTAATCAATATTCATGCGGCGCTCTCAACGCGGTAATGGCATTTCGCATGTGATTTAAATTAAATTTGCAATTGAATCAAGAACTAATTGCAGTTATTATTGTCGCCATCCATTCGTTTCGACTGACAGCGCATAGGGGGGCGGCAGTGTCAGGTTTACCTTGAATGGGGGATATTCGCGAACTCATGCATATTTTGCAAATGCAAATGGATTCAGAGATGTGTAAGGACAAAATCGTGTCTTTCTGTTTGCAGCTTCATGGAGAATTCAGTTAATTTGTGTAATTAGGTGAAAGAGAGAGGGAAGTGACGTTACGATTCCCCTAACTACTGCCATCTAGTGACAGACAAAATAGAGTGCAGACAGTTTGACTAAATATTGAAAACTATCATTTGAACTTATATGAAAAAAAAAAAACTAAACAAATCATGGACAAATTTTGTAAGTCGTTCTAGGCACCACTTCTTGAAACTTAATGGCTCAGAAATTGCTTGCAGAAGTCCGTATCAGCATCAGTATGGTCGTGCCAGCAAGAATGAACTGAATTCAGAGGTGACATGTTACATTGCCGAATATTATTGTCTGGCCAAAAATATTGGAATATGAAATTTTGGGTTCCCACGTTTTCGAGACAGAGATCAAAGTCGAATTTTGAATTCTTTAGGTTTTCGGGCCTAAGATACCAGTTTTTTTGTTTGTTTCCTTCTGTCGTGGAATTTGGGTAATGACTGAAAGAGTAAAGTTGCGTCACTCGCAGGGATAGTACAAGAAACGCGACATTGCGGTTAAAACTCAATGTTGAGCAGCTATTTCTTCGAACGGAAAGAGCCACGTGGTACGAATGTCCCCTTTATCATAACTTCTGAGGCCTGTCTTAGGTGCGATATCATCAGGTTGGCGACCACTTGGCAGACCCAAGACGTGGTGTTTGGATTAAGTGGGTAAACTCGCCTGGTTGCGCATGGGAATAGCCCCTTATGTGCTAGAGACGATGGTGGGGGATCAAGGGGCCTAAAGTTATTATTTCATGCCCACCTCATGAGTGGTCACCGTGGCGTAGTGGGTAAGTGCGTCGACCCACGAGCCAAAGGTCTAGGTTAGATTCCCGGTTGAAACACCTTGCATTTTTTCACAGCACCACCACTTTTGAGTTGCTGTCAACACTCAAGGTGTTCCAATCGTCTATGAAAAAATTCTCAAATCTCGCCGCTCAGAGTCGGCATAAACCTGTAGGTCCCTTCAACAGAACAGTAGCACGCAAAGCAAGAGTATTTGTTGCAGAAGCTAGGCCTTGGCGCCTTCTTGGCTGAAGTAGCGCTCCATTATTTTTATTTGAGACTCTAAAAATGCGCCGGCATCGAAAATTTTACAGTTGATACGAAGTCACACTCTGGGGGAAGGGGGGCCACTGTTTTAGGATTTTTGGGGAAGATTTATGCAAGAAGTTCAGTACGTCCCCGAAAAAGGAAACCAAGCATTGATAAGAACAGAGTTCGGGTTAAAAGAATTTAGTACCTAAGACAGACACAGACAGGTGTTGAGATTGGCAGGATGTTCCCATACAACTTGATATTTCATACAGACGCAGTTTGAAATTAAACAATTTAGTACTATATTTGAAATGCAAATAAAAGCTCAACATTTTTTATGTTACAAAATACTGAATTTTAGCCTTCTTGTTTTTCAAAATTAGTTGAATTTAAATTAAGGTCGGTTTTGGAAATGCTTCTATTCAGATTAGAATTAGGACTTATTGATGCAAACAAATTGAAGTCCGACATGTAAAGTAACAAAATAAAAACCCCGTGGACGGAAGCCTGCGTCGTTGACTTGGAAAATGCCTGCGACGCCTTGGGGTTGGAGGGTCTATTCCTTCAGTTAATAAGGACGGGCATGAGTAAGTCAACTGCACGACAAAGTGTTGGAAGCTTGTTGTTAAAAGTGTCAATGTCACTGGAGACGCTCTTTTTATAAATGAAATAACTGGGCTCCCGCTAGGTGGTTTAACTCACTAAACCAATTTACGAGTGGAGTAAATTAATGTCTTTCTGTAAAGTGACTTCGAAGAGGTTTAGCAATTTCTCGAAAACTCGAAGATGATAATCAACTTTCTGAAGAGTGAAACCATCTTGTTCCAGTCTTCCTTAAACACACTCTGAAGGGTTTCAAAGAAAAATTGGAGGAAGTTCAGCTCTTTGGAATCACAGAAGCAAGCTTAGCTCTGAAAAGTGTACTGCGATATCTCGGTATAATGTTGGACAAGTATCTGTATGGTTATATTCATGGATCCACAGCTTTGACAAAAGCTAAGAAAGCCTTCGTTGTGGTAGCCAAATTTTCGAAAGAGTGAAAGTAATCTCTTAGTAATCTCGCTGCTCATGGTGCAAGGTTGTCTCTGGTGGTTCAACGGACTTCTGTGGGAAGTAGGACTTCAGAGTTAAGTTAATTTGCCACACGGTCGTCACATGGTTTGACGAAAATCCTTCCCAGATGGAGAAGATGTGGCCAATCGAGACACAGTCACTTTTTGGCTATCTCAAGAATTATAAAACTCCCGAATTTGGGAACATCGAATTCAATCGCAACGAGGCACCGTATGACGAAGAGCTGATTCGAAGGAACGTTGCATCCGCCATGATCGCGACAACGATGAAAGTTCGCCAAAAATTGTTGTGTTACTTCAGAGTTTTACCTTACCTCGACCGTATTGGCCTTGTTCATACTACCGAAGGATGTCCCTTGATCTTTCACATGCTTCGCAGAATAATGGATAACCGACTGTTTTATGACATCAACGTCGCGGCTGTTCACTAAGACAGTGCCTGCCAAAGCCATTCACACATTTAAAAAAACACCCAAAAGTTTTAAAGAAGCTTTTGCCTAGCTCGATGGAATGACAACCGAAGACTGATCGTAGTCAGATTGGCACTTATGAGAAGACTTATAATAATGACAAATTAGGTAAAAGTAAACATTTCACTTAATCAATCTACTTGTAGGGCGGGACGGAAGCTCAACTATTTGGTCTTCTAGATTGCATCCTTCTAATTAACATGAAATACGCACATCAGATAATTATCCCCTCTATTAGTGATTGCCGGCTCTATGAAGCTGATAATTATTGCTTCTCATTATCCCTGTTAGTTCATCTGCCGCAGAGTTTCTGGGAATGTCTATGTGTTCAGAGTTAAATCATGTGTTGTCTTAGAATTTATTTGAACACTACGGAATGCATGAGATACTTAACTAAAAATAATTTTCAATCATCAGCAAACTGTGCACGCGTTAACTGCCTCTGTCTATCGTATGTGAAAGTTATTCTGGGAATAAACTTAAGGCAACATTCCTTTGAATTAACCGAATTGTAAACAAAGCACTGGGGTGCGCCCACCGACCTCTGATCCTTGGATGGACGTGCATTTCTCCTTCAGTAAATACAAAACAATATTTGCGGCTGCTTTTCGCCGCCAAAGAGAAACTGCATCATCTTCCCTCAACTGAAAGTGGCAGTGAAATAACTCGGTTTCATTTGCAACCTTTAACAATCTAAGCGATTCATCATTTGCCGGTCTTATTGGTGCGAGGCAGTGAATGCCGGGGCGCGGCGTCACCTTCTCACCTTGAAGTTGTTTTCAAATTTACTCTCCCTGCCGGCTTTATCTTCATTTTAGTGCATCTCACCTTTCCGGGCTGTTTAACACGTTCTGTTTCCAGTTTCCCTCTATGGCGCGGAAGAATGGACGTTATTAAAAACGCACGAGGACTTCCTTGATAATTTTTTTGCGTGCGATTTGTTGTTCTGTTTGCCATCTGGAAGAAGTAATTTACCGACGAACTGTATAGGCTGAACGGTGGCATCTTGTCAAGTGTCTAAAAATGCTAGGTTTAAGATAGCTAGCTCCAGCCCAAAGAGTCTTAGAATTCGTACCATTGGAGCAACACAGCAAAGGTAGTTTGCATCTTAGATGTAACACACAATTTCAGAGGGACCTTAATCGAAGTAGCTATCTGGAGCACCACACAAAAGGAAGAAATGTTGAAGGGCCAGGTCCAACTTTTGAGTGTAGCGCAAATAAAAAAAGGAGAAGAAGAAGAAGAAGAAGAAGAATTTTTGTCTGGATTTGGCCATTATATAAAAATCAATCAATGCCTACAGACACCATCAGGCATCATCCCAGGGACGACATAAACCTTGATTTTGCCAGATTTTCGAAACAATGACTCAGCCGTATGGAGTGTATAGGAAAAAATATTTCAGTGTGGGAATCTGCAGAAGTCAGCATCCTGCTTTGCAAAGGAGACGCCTAAGCCTCCAGTATATAAACATCTACATTTAGCGAAGTTCAGGTGTGAAATTGCTTTTTGACAGTTAGGTTTGATGATTTTGAATTGGCACGAAATTTACTCGATTCGGAAGACAAACTTCTGACATTATAATTTAAATATGATTTCGGGCATATGATTGCTACTGCTGCCGTGGACGTAGTCTAATTTGGACGTCCAATTTATTTTCGATGACATTTTCAATGATTAGTTGCCGTATATCGGTGAACGGTTTCCTTTAAGTGGTCAATCTTTTCGGGGTAATCGGCATAGACTAGCGACTTCATATATCCCTACCGTAACTAGCCAAGCGGCGTTAAGTTGCATGATTTTGTAGGCGTGATAACGTAAAACTAATAATAATAATAATTGAGTGGCACTACAGCCCACAAGGGACCAGGGTCGAGCTTCTAAAGGTTGACTTTTTAGCTATTATATTTTTGGCAACACTGGATTAAACAGCTGACGCACGTTTCGTGTTTTGTTTCACAGTCCAACATCTTCAGTTTGGTCTATAATTTAATCATGAATCGTCTTACAAACGAACGACGCTTGCAAATTATTGAATTTTTGTATCAATATATGCGTGCTCTGTTAAGAAAGATTATCGCCCGCTTCTTCCGTTTTATGGTCAGTTCATTTTTGGCGCAATGGGTACGTAAATAAGCAGAATTGTAGATTTTGGAGTAAATATCAGCCAGAAGCATTGCAAGACCTACCAATGCATTTAGAAAAAGTCACAGTTTTGTGCGGTTTATGGGCTGGTGGCATCATTGGACCGTAATTCTTCAGAGATGTTGCGATATGATATCCAACTTTTTTTTTTCCCAAAATGCAAGAGCTTGACTTGCATGACATGTGGTTTCAACAAGACGATGCCACATGCCACACAGCACGCGCAAAAATGGACACATTGAGAGGCGAGTTCTGTGAACATTTTATTTCACGTTCGGGACCGGTCAATTGGCCGTCTAGATCGTGCGATTTTACGCCTTTAGGCTATTTTTTGTGGGGCTATGTTAAAGCTCATGTCTATACAGACAAGCCCACTTTAATTGACGTATTGAAAGACACCATTGAAGCATTTATTCGTGAGATACCGGCCGAAATGTTGGAAAGAGTATGCCAAAATTGGAACAAGCGGATGGACCATATGAGACGCAGTCAAGGTCAACATTTGCATGAAATAATCTTCATACATTAAATGATATGGACCGTACTATCGATTCGAATAAGGATTTCATGCATTTTCTGAATTTTATGTGTTCTTTTTTTTGAAAAACTTTACTATAGCTTTTAAAAAATCCCCCTTTAAAACAACTACTCGTGTTGTGCGTGCTACTGTTCTTACGAGTAGAGAAGGGACCTACATTTTTTTACCGACTTCGAACGACGAGAATTTGAGGAGCTCTTCATAGACAATTGATAAGTGTTGTCAGTAACTCGAAAGAGGTGGTGCCGTGTCCGGGAATCGAACCTAGACTTTCTGCGTGGCGGTCGATGCACTTACCACTACGCCACGGCGACTGTAGTGCCGCTTAATTATTGTGACATGAGACTTTGCGGTTATACAACGATTTCCATATCAGTTGTGCCGCGAACCTTGTAACATGCTGCGCCTTCTTATTAAATCCACTTCCCCTACACATCATGGTTGTTCATTTTTAAAAAGTCAGTCTTCATGGTTCTGTTGCGGTCATCATGGGCTATAAGGTTCTGGCCACCATCGTTTTTAGGAAAGTACGGGAAATTATTCCACCAATCCATAAGGTCCTAAGATACCCGTGAGGACTGTCATCGTTCTATAGGAAAATACAAAAAAAAAATAAATTTCAAAAATAAAAATGAACTGAATGAGGGCTGTCTTGTGTTACGAATTAAAAGTTGTGATGTCGGAGTTCGGATCGAAGACAGAGACTTTTGCTCCCTCAAAAGATCTCTGGAGAAGTTGAAAACTTGACCTAATTTTCATTCAAAATACTGTCAAGGCCATTTCTGTCTAAAACTCTAATGAAATTTTCCATGTAGGGTTCCTGTACGTGGAAGCCCAAGCAACTTCGCCCCTCAAGGTCTATTTGCCGTGCCACCGGCTAAATTCGGCTGAACCCAGCTACATTTCAGATGTGACCCACTCAGAGTAGCCACGAGGAACATTTGAACTATGCTATATTTCAAACAGGGCCTTATAGAAATTAAGGAATTAGCACAAAGTTCGGGGTTGCTTAAGATCTATTCTGATTTATCGCAAGATGCGAACAAAGAGTTTTCGGCCCACTCCATAATAAAGCCCAGCTCAGAGAACTGACATCTAGACACCTGCAGATCAGATTTGAACAAAAAAAAAGAAATACCCCTAATGACTACCTTATTCTGAAGTGAAATTCCCCTTCCATTCTGGTGTAGCTCCATTTTCCATGCACTCAAGTGCC
The DNA here is from genome assembly GCA_944738645.1 of Eristalinus sepulchralis. Classification (NCBI taxonomy): domain Eukaryota; kingdom Metazoa; phylum Arthropoda; class Insecta; order Diptera; family Syrphidae; genus Eristalinus; species Eristalinus sepulchralis. Next base: position 37,303,513 of record OX122882.1, on the reverse strand, counting down.
CCCATCTTGAAGCGAAATGAGTCAGAAAATTGAATTGTAATCACCCCGTAACCGGGCATTGTTTAATTTTCCAGTGCACTAACGTCGATTACCTGAAGCAGTGCCCAGTCATTGGCGTGTAGTTACCGACGTCGTCGTCGAAGACCATCGTCATGTGGCTGGAGCAGCAGCAGCAGCAGCAGCAGCAGCATAGCATAGCGCAGCGCAGATCGTTGTGGGTCGCAAGGGGACCATCCCAATCGAATTTATTACTCTGCAGGCTTATGCCCGCATGGATATTTACAAGCGATTTAGGAGACGTAACATTCATGCTAGGGCTTTCGGCTTTTTTCCCATTCGCCTCTCGTTCTTTCTCTCTTTTTTTGCTGTTGCCGTTGCTGAGTTCCTTGTTGCATGCCCCAAGTCCTTCGCCATGGTAATGTGGTGCGTTAAACCAGCAGAATTCGGAAACTGAAATGTTTACAGTAGCGTTCGTATGCGGTGAATAGTGACCAATCCTCGGATGCTCACTGTGTTCAGCTGTGAGTATTCTCCGCTGTTTGCGTTTGGTTCAACCTTTTGCTCACAGGATTTGCTTGTATCCTGCATTCCACTCGGATGTGCTGCGAATTTATGCGGAATTTGTTTAGGTTTTTGTTTCTTCTGGCCAGTTTGAAAGGACACGGCCAAAAAAAAGGAACTCCCAGAACTCGAAAAGAACAGAAGAGAACAGAAAACGTGTGGGCGAGGTGGGGGGGGGGGGCGGCAGCAGGCAAGCACACGAGAAACAAGATAAATACGAGCTGAGCGCTCTGCATTTCCACGTACACGTCTGTGTTGTATGGGAGTTGTTGGGATGTTGGAGCGTTCCATTTGGCTTTTCTCCACCTCGAGTCGTATTTTATTTTCGAGCGTTCGGATTGAATCGGGGGTGGAGACAGTTGCCGGTGTTCGGAGAAAAGCGAAGCACAAGGCCGCGGGGGACAACAGAAAGCATTACGCTGCTTTCGCCATCGTCGCCACCAGGGTTGTCCGATGGTAAGTGCTCTTGCAATGCGAGTAATCTATTTTTGGCTTAACTTAGTTCTGTATCTTTATGCCCCGAGGCAGGAGTCTGGCAGACGGAAGTGTCCCTCGTCAAGGAGCAGACGAGACATGAGTATGAAATTCTGAACGCTGTCCGGCGCCGGGAGACTTGCTACCAAATGACATTAGCATGCACCGAGCTAAGCGATGGTTCTGTGATTAAATCAGCTGTGTGCTGGAACTTCAGTTCGAAAGGGTTTCACTGCGCTTGTATGCTTCTTCCCGGAATGGATTGTGTGGGAGAGGACAATGCGCCTGCAGGCGCAAAGCTTGAGATTTACATTTGAACGCTGATACTTTGGGCGGGTTTATTTGGCACTTGCAATAGAATTGGCGGGCATTGGCTTGCCTCCGGCTAAATCGAATGAATGTGACATTCAATGGATGTACAGCAACGTGTTTCTGCTGATGGGCTTGAAGACAATTGTGTTTTCTGGCTTAGTGACGGTGGATTTTCTGTCATTTGATGCGTCGATTGATAGCGTTGACAATTCATTTGGTTTTGCGGATCTAGTTGGGCGCCGGTAGTTCTTTAATTGTTGGCCCCGTTTATGGCAATCGAAAGAGAAGACCAAGTGTCGGTCAATAGAATGCACGAGCTCTGGGTCAAGTAAGTGAGACAAAGCAACGCTTTGAAAACTGTTTTCTTATCGGGAATATTTGCAAAACTTGAAGGAATGTTGAGTTTAGACTGCGTTCAATGGGTAAACCCGCCGCAGCTGAAGAGACATGAATCAGTTGGAACAGCTTGGGCCATATCATGCCTCCGGTCGTGCTTAATTGAACGCCCTAGGCTTTGGCAGCGATATGTTCTTCTTGTTAGTGAAGAAATCTTGACCGTAAATGGCCTCGACATGGACAATGTTGAAGGAAAGTGTGTGTCTTCCGCGGTTCACAACAGTACCAAGACATTCTATCTCCCGTGCTCGTGCACAGGTTACCGAAATCAAATTTTATGTAATCTGCAGTCTTCCCAGTGGATATCTCTTCTTGCAAGTCATCATTAGGCTTGAAAAATGGTTCAGGGTGACGAATGATCCCACCCACGTAACGACAAAAGAAAGATAAAAAGTGTCCAACTGGATCTGGCGGATTTCGCACAGCTTGGAAGTGGCTTCTTTTGCAAAGATTGGTGAAACATACTTAACATCACAGACAAAACCGAAGTATTCACCAGATTCCCCATTGGGTTTGGGAATGTTGAGTCTCTATGAACTTTTCCGTCAATTTAAGTGAGATGCTGGATAACAACTTTCGTCACCTCAGCCCTATTCAAAACATGGAGGGAGGTAGTTACGATAGACCTAGAGGATCCATAGTGCTCCTACTGAGTGGTAGTCAGAGCTTGTCTTAGATGATTCCTTCAGGAAATCGTCAAGGAATGTGACTTTCTCAGACTGGTTGATGGACAAAGGACAGAAACTTCCCCAAGTTTGACCAACATGCAAGCCTCTAAGGCTGCGAAGCGCTCTATGTTGACAGACAAAGTGACTTGCGATGGCTCCAAATACTTACACTATCCACAGGAAATTCCTTTTTTGCTTAAGTCCTTCCTTCACTGTGGCACTCAGCGAGCAACAAAGTGAACTGAGGAGTGCAACAACGTGGAGGTTCATCAACATCTGCTTCCTTACAGATTATAAAGCACAATCTTCAATTAAGCAAACAGTCTTAATAAATTCCAACCAAATCTTAAACTGTTTAAGACCATGTTTTCAAGTCTAGCCGACAGCCGGTAGTAGTATGCTTACTTACCTCCTTCGAGACATAAGCCAGAATAAGAAGGTTTCAGGGTGATGGACGTTTTTTTTTTCTCAACACCGTCCATCAACAACCACGTCCAGCATTAATAATTCCAGGGAGAGGAATGGATCCTCTCTCCCATGAATTTCGAGTTCTGTATCTTCACTAAAATTAAGCGGATTCCATTTGCTGCTGACCGGCATCTAGCGGTACACCCGGGATGAAACGTTCGACATTTCCCACGAAGTGTTCCACGTCGCTGTACACTGGTATGTGACTTCAATCCGAAGTTGATGGGCGGAAGTGGGACTGGGCGTTGGTTCATCGTCCTGCAGCACCAACATTGGCTGCGGTCTGGTCTCATCTCTGTTCGCATGTTTGCCTCAATGTGGTTACACAAACAGAATTTATTTATTTCGATTAACTTTCGATTTTTTGCCCTCCTTCTGATCCGGCCTTAGCTCTGTTGCTGGTGGCGGTCTCTGACTGTGTGCGAAGCAACCTCGTGCAGTAATTTTTTTTTCCTCATGGGGCAGAGGCGCAAGAAACAAGAAGCAGCTCTCCGCCACTTGGTTTTTGCCATTTCCAGACAGCGTTGTCGGTGTGACTTTCTTGAATTCGACATTCGGCAGTCGCAGTGGAAGCCATGTCGACACTTGGTGTCACTTGCTGGTGGTTGTTTTTTTTTCGGTGGAAATTAGTATTCAAGATTGGTTGTGCGGCAGTCGAAGTCGTGCTCGGCAGTGAGCATGAGGAGGACCATTTCTTTGGGTTGGTTGTTTGGTTTTTGTTTTGGTGGCATGTCACCCATGTGGGATTAAATTAAGATACGACGTGCTTCCCTCTGATGTTGGAGAAAATGTGATGATTAGGATTTTTTTTCCTTGTCGTTAGATGTTGTTTTGTGGGCGGTGTCGGTGGGGTGGGGGTGTTGGGATGGGTTGGGGTGCTGAAAGGGCGACGGCGGGCTGGGAGAGCAGACTGTTTCTGATATTGTCAACACGCGTTTGAAGTTTATTGGAGTGCGTGTAGGAGCTTAGCGTACTGCTTAGCAGTCAATGGCTGGTAAAACGCCTTGCTTGGCAAAATGAAAAGTTCAGTGAAGTGTCGGACCGTGCGGCTCATTGATATTTTGGGATGAATTTCGAGGGGCTGGGTTGTGGTGCCTTCGATAATGTGCAAATAATGTGGGTAATCGATATTTTTTTTTCGGAGGGATATTGTGGTGTGTGTGCGGAACAGTGGGGAATGATGGGGCGATCAAACAGGTTGATTGATGCGTATTTAGAGAACTGAGAGAAAGCGATGAGATGTCTTTGAATAGTGGAAATGAAAAGGAGGCAATTATTATGGCCCGACCTTGCAGGACAGAAAGACTTAATTCTGTATCTTTGCGATCGATATCTTACTTGAAGGGGTCTCAGAAAAACTGATTTAATTAAAGTCCTTCAACATTTTTTCAATTGCAAAGGGCGAGTTGTGTTGTGCATCTAAGTAGGATGGCAACCTCTGCCAGCCCTCACACCACTCAGAATTCCACAATGAACTAGTGACTCACATTGTCAGAGAGTGATGTCATACCTCCTTCGAGCACACCCCACTTGTGAGCAAACGAAAGTGTTACCAAACGGAAACCAATCATAACAGTCATTGAATTGTAGTGCCCCACTGGACTTGACATTACAGCCCGAGGCGATTCACGTGTGCCGCTTCTGTAGCAGCACAAAAAGCCGACAAACATATGTACACGTCACAGAACACCTCCTGGGATACCGAATTAACGATCCATCTGCGCGTTAATAACCGACCGATTGACTCAATTAAGCTGCCAATCTTTGATACGTTTCATTCCTCGTGCGCCGGCGGTCAAGGAAATTTCTTGACAACCGATTGGCAAGAAACGAACGACAGACCGAAGAAATTGACTCTCTTACGCAATCGCGCTCAACGCCGACAGTGTCATTGTAACTTTCAGTGTTCAAGTGAAACTGGATAATAAATTTCGAACAGATCGTCATCGCGCTCAGGCGAGTTGCGTAATTTGAAATTAGATCAGATATGTGTTCAAGAGACACACGTCGCCATCGCACGCAGAGAGTTCAGCAGGAACAAGTATTTGACTGGTATGAATGGTATTTTGTATGTTAAGGTTGAATTCGTAAGCTGGCTGCATCCGCGAAACTGAAGCACTCGTAAATCTTTTGCTTTCACGTGTCGGTGATTGATGGCCGGTCGAAGTGGCTTACGGATTTATTTGCGGAACGCAATCAGTTGGATGACAACATTGCAGAAGGTACACATTCAGAACTGTGTTCTGCAGTAAAATTCGTGTAATGGATGAGATTATGTCTGACTCTGTAAGGATCGTTAAATGTTTGGCGAACATATGCTTTTGTCGTATCAGGTGGAATTTCGAAAAAAATAAATTCAAACTCTTTATGTGTCAGGGACATGAATAGTCGTCGCAAGCCATTGAGTTCATCGATCGGAGATCTCTACCAACTTCGTGTTTGAGGAGAAGATGATTGAGCCATATGATGGGACAAACTGTTACGTATTTAAAATTTAAGCCAAACTGACAAGTAACGATGTACGAGTATTTGTTGGTTTTAGTTTGGCCGACGCGTGGTTTGCCGTTTTAGTGCTTTATTTTTTGACAGCTCACTCATAATTTGTGGCGTGTGTCAACCTTATGGCTGAAATGATTGTGCTTTGGATTTATAAAATTTTTAAAAATAAAATAAAAAAATGAAAACATTTTAAGTTTAGTGTCAATGAAGCGATCTATACGAAATGCAGAAATAGAACGTCTTCTAATTTGTTTTTGTAAGGAATTTTTGAAAGATCTTGATCTTGAAAGCTAGAACCTACTCCATTGGAGAGGTGTGAAATTTGTCAGCAATAATAAGTATGCATCAGCTTCTATTTTACAAAAAAACATTGTTTATTTCCGCTTTCCGACAATGTCTGGATTTCACTTAAATAAACAACATTTGCGGGAAGTTTTTCCTTTTAGTTTCCTTTTTTAAACAGAAGAGAAGTGCAGCCGAATGCTTGTAGAAATTGATTGTGAATTTGCTTCGACAAAAGAAATCATGCTAAGAGTGCTTTCGAAGCTCCCAAATTGGTGATAATTTAGCGTCGAAGACAGAGAGCATTTCGGCCCGCCCAAAAAAATTCGTAGAAGATGAATTTGAGGCTTTACTGCATCAAGATCCGAGCCAAACGCAAAGTGAACTCTCAGGATCGTTGGAAGTGACTCAGCATATTACGTTCGTTCGGTTAAAGAAATTTGTATTTATTCGAAAGCAATAGAGAACAAGTGATTTTGAATGACGATTTTTCACTTCGGGACTGCTTCTTGAAAGACATCAAAGAAAGTGATTTTTGCACCGGATCGTGAGTGGAGATTAAAAGTGAATAAACGACGATAACCCCAAGAAGAAAAAAAAAATATGCAAAGGATGATAAGCCAGTTTCATCGCCTAAATGGACGCCGGCTCAAAAGTTATGCTCTGCATATGTTTACACCAGACGGGTGTGGTTCAGTATGAGCTTGTAAAAGTCAGTTGAAACCATTGATGGGAAAATTTATCGACTACAACTAATGCGTGTGAGCCGTATATTGCGTGAAAAACGGCCAGAAACAACCGAAGTGCATAACAAGGTGATTTTGCAACATGATAGCACTCCGCCCCACGTGTCTGTAGCATTCAAAAACTACATGAAAGCATTGAAAGAGGTGGACTTGCCCCTACCATCGTATTCTCCAGAGCACTTTCCGACTACTGGCTTTTTCTTCGGATGCAAACGATGGAGGTTACGGGTTCGGGTATTTTGAAGAAAACGAAAGAAGGATGCCAGAGAGGACTCATTTTTGAGAGATGGTATTAGAATATTACCGGAGAGATAGGAAAAAGTAGTCTGACAATACTGATAATATTTTGAGTAATGTATTTTAAAAACAAAATAAAAAAAATAACGAAACCTTGTATGGGTGAGTGTCACTCGCACTTGCCTAATTTACTTGAAGTTAATAATTCTGAAGGAAGGTTGTTATTTAAGGTTCTCTTAGTGGCCTTTCTGCCTTATTCTTTGCAAGAAATGTGCAGTTGCGATGTGGTAGATTATGGTTTTAGCATTTTCTTTTAAATCTTTGAAGACAGCCTTTTTCTTCTTCCCTTAGACATTGTATAGTTATGAAAACGACGTTTGATTGAATATAGTGATTTTTTTCTGCCATCGACAAAGTCATCTTTATGTCGTTCCCCTCCATCTTTGATCAAGAGCTTATGAGGCAATCTTTCAAAAGCGTCCACTTCTTTGCGCCATAAAGTAGGACTTAGGTGGTTGCATCTTTTAAGAAAGCGCTTCACACTCAATTGCCGAAAAAAATGTGATTGGAAACAATGACTCTATGCTTGCTCCTTTTACTTATTTATTGTCCTATTTTACTTTGGAGCCGAGGATGAAGTTTTAGACTACATCAAAGCCTTAGTTGCACATTTCAATCGCTCTCTGAGACTTCTTTATCTTGCGTCCTTTATTGATGACAGCATAAACTATGCTTTCTCGTCGATTACCATCAGAGTCACATATGAATTTACAGTTTTAACGCTAGCCAACACCTCCTTGGCGGCTCGCTCTACACTACTCTTTGCGTCGTTTTCAGTTTCGCACGATATCCTTAGGAATTATGTACATTAGGTTATTTAGAGCTCAGTAGAATGCAGTAACGAAGTAAGAAGTAATAAGTTCTCGAATGAATGCCTTAACCTTAGATTAACCTATTTTTGTATTTTGGAAATTGAAGTGGTGCTTGTGCTTGGCGTTGTGGAGTTGTGGTAAGGGAATCATTTCTTCTTTTTAAAAATACTTTTAGCAATTTAATTTCGAACATTCTTGATTAATGATGTATTCGAGGATGTGGCGATAAGCGAAAGCTTGCCGCGGCGTACGAAATGTTAGTTGTTAGTGTCGAATGCAGGCTCAATGAAATTAGTGCCTGAGATTGACTACAGTGTGGGACTATTCCCCATGACAATAAGTCGAAACATTTTCCTTATAGGGAAACTGATGGTTTTATTTGACAATTGAATAGGTTCTTTACGCGCTACATTCTGGACTGTGGGCAAGACGCCAACTATTTGTGTTCTGTGTACACTACTTCTTTCACGAGTAGAAGTGTCCTACAGTACGTTGTACACTCTTTGAGTATTGTCATGAAGTTGGAAGAAATGGCGCCGTGAATAAAATGAGATATGTTCAGTCCAGGAGTCGTATTGGGAATCATCGCCGTGGGATGAGACGCACTTATTCATTACGCCATAACGGCCACGTGGTTTAATCCAGGCATTTTGCCCTTCTGAGCTCTTCTGAGATTCCTAACCTCATCTAGCTCATCCGTGGAGTAGGTTGTGAGGAGCATTTTCCTCCTACTTTTCAACTCTACACCCGCTCTTTGTCCTGTTTTCAAATTGTTCACGAACTAACATCAAAAGCGTCTATTTATCTAGCACGTATGAAATTAAGGATGAAATCATGAAAATTCAGCAGGAAAAAAAATTGTGGCCTCAAATGTGCTTTAATTCGATTGCATTCGGAAACATCTCTCCACACACTGACGGTTTTTAATCCCTAGGGACTTTACAAAATTTCTCTTGATGTTCCATATACTTGTAATTGGACAATTCCATTGGGGGCAGGCGGTGCACTCTCAAAAACTCATGTCACTTGTGAATTTTTCATAAAGTTCCCCAATTACACAAAACAATTGATTTTGGGAGAGAAGCACATTAATTTCGAAATTAAATAAATACCGGTAATTGCCGATTTTCTGGGTTTACGGGAAACATTTCGTAACCAAGGTGCGCCCACGTACGCAACCATAATTGAGTTTTTCAAATCGACCCCCTTCCCGGCTCCCCAATCGAGAATTGTAATTAAAACTTGATAAAATTTATGTAAACCGCATTCGATTCAATAAATGATTCAGCGAATGGTCACAGCGTGATTAGTACCAATTAATCTCTAATTTTATTAAAAATTAAATCCCCGGACCCATATCCTGACCATCAGCAGGCTATGATGCACAGAGACATGACAATGTTGAGAGGACGAAACGTGCCTCGGCTGGCGATACGTACAACAGAATTTTAATGGAACTGTGTTATTAATTTTTTAGCTCTCTATTCCGCTGACCATTTGACTAGCGCGGTGGGGTGGCGGCGGGCGTGGACGGCCACATTTTCCAATTGTCACAACTTCAAATTTGATTTGGCCACAATTGGTTGGTTCGTGGCGGAGCAGAGTTAAGCGCTTCCTGCCTGTAAAATGGCGTGCGGACGATTGTCTGCGACTGGAGTTCGAATAATTAAAAATCTCTACATCCGGTGGTCGGTAGGGGTGTTGAGGCGGTTGGTGACTTTATTTAGTTTCATTTAAATTTGTATCCTCTCGGCGGGAGTTTTAGAAAAGGGGGCAAATTAGCAGCTAATTGAAGAAAAACCGCATCGTCCACTCGTCAGAGGATGCTTTGAAGCACACGTGGACATAGCAGTCATGCTGATGACACTGATAGTGATGGCAGGGGTTCTTATTTGAAATATTTGGAGGTGCGACTACGCGAAACTTAATTCCTTTTGTTCTTTGCATGTGTGGTCAAATTAGGAGGTTTTGTTTATCCAGCCCGATCAGCACCGGTCAAAGAAATACACCACTCGTTCCCTTCAGTTTCTGTGGTCTTTTCCAGGCTGAATCGTTTTCTTCACCTTTCTTTCCGAAGTGTCCCAGTCCCTCGAGTTAACCCCTCTCTCAAAGAACCCAACCAATACATCACCTTTCAACGAACGAAATCCCCCGTCACACCGCCACCTAGCAGCCATCAGTTTTGAAGTCATCGGGTTGCCGCTGCCAGCGAGTTGTCTGTTACGTTGTCTTATTTCCATATCACCTCCGCACCCAGCAGTGTCGCCGCTAAAACCGATGCTCGTTGCGGCTGTATAAAACTTTGATTGCAAACTGTGACGCTGACACTCGCCAGAACTGTCCTCGTCTGGCAAGTCTCCAGGTGCATGGCCCACACCTCGGCACAAACGTCGTCGTCGTTGTGAAAATAACTGCACTCCCTAACGTTGTATCACCGTTAGAATGATTTCCTGCACTTGATCGAATTCAATTCCACCGAACTAACCGTCAAAAGCGAATGAAAACAAAAAAAAAGTAGAGACACACACACACCTGTCTACGACACCACCATCCATTGGCCCTTTTTTTTGTAGGCACTAGACAGTAGGCAATTGGAGGAGGCGGCGCGGCGTTGGCATAAGCGTCTAGAATTCATAATGTATCCTCTCCAGAATAGCGTGCACTACGTGATGCGTTTGGCAATTTACGCGAAGGCGCTTCGAAACGATGTCGCGTCGTTCTTTGACTGACTTGCGGTGCTCTATGCGAATGAATTTTCAGGGCCAGGTGGTGGAGTTGGGGAGAGCTCGTTAATGGATAGCGGTAAAAATTGATTCCACGTAAATGAGAAAGAAGCTGCACGTAATTACGATGGAGATGACATGCAGCATAAATTCAATTGAGTCATGGGATTGCGCAACAGGGTTGTTGGCCTATACCTACACACAGAGGTGTGTGCATCTGTCATTCTGGCGACAGCCACCGACTGAGTGACTCTAAATCAATGCCGTTTACCTTGTGCTCTGCTCTCGGCCCCATGGAATTCTCTGATTCTATTGGAATTCAAGTCCAAGTGCTATTTTCAATTTGTTGATGTTATGTTAATTTACTGTTACACTTAAACCAGTTGACATTTAAAGGTGGACTGCGTGAGTTGAATTCCTATGCCGGGCCAGTATGGTGGGTATGGGTCTGAGAGTTATTTTGAAAAAGGAAAGACAGAGAGAAAACACAAAGCGGAGCCCGAGACGATTTTCCCATGAAAAACATCGTGGGAGTATAAACGAAGAACATCTCATTTGAGAACTAACCGTTAGCCAGTTTAATACTGATTTTTTTCGCTTGCAACTTTGACATTTAAGAGGAATGTCAGAAGTGTGAGACTCCCACTTGTACGCATAACATTTTAAATTTCAGCAAAATACTGAACGACTCACTACTGTGAATGAATTTAATGACAAAAAAAAATCTGGAGTTAAATAATTGACATCTGTGCAGGATGCATAACCACGTCAGCGATTTGCTATCAGTCAGACACTAATGAACCGGATGCAGATGAATCAGTAATTGTCGTAAACCGCAAACATTTTGTACAAGTCAAATGAAGCGCAGAGGAATTAGTGCAGTAATTTGCTGCGGTCGGGATAATTAATTGGCAAGCACTCGCGGGAATCGAAAAAATGACTTCGAGTTGTCAATAACACCTAGCATGACAAGCTGAGGGTGTGATGGCATGTTCAAAAGGTTGAATTTATTAAGGACAAAGTCGCATTGGTCTGCAATCCACAAGGAACTCGTTCAACTCGTCCAAGTGTGTGCATCGGTCATTCAAAGTCATATTGTTCTACTGCAGCGAAATGCTGTTTTATTCAGATGGTGGGAATGGCTTAAAATTCGGCCGAACACTGTCTTGTTCCTTTTGCGCAGGAGCCTACCGTAATACGTCTAGCTTTGCACTTGATGAATGCCGGCCCTACTTGATATTCTCAACATGGGATGCACTCTCTGTGCAAGGTTTCATCTGAAAAGTGTCAATGCCATTCTTCATCTCAAAAGTCTTTGCTACAGGCCTCTCTGGAGCTTTCAGTACTTTGCACACTGCATTTCAATTGATGCCAGTCTTGTGGATATGCCGCCTGACACACATGATCTAGAACCTCAGTTGCGGTCCAAGCCGTCGTTTATGGACTTAGCGCTGGCGCCTTCGAAAACCTTAAATTCCACACCTCATGAGGCAAGTATGCGACCTTGGTTCTAAGAACGATTTCATGCAGAACAAGAGGAAGCGACGCAAGTATTTGTGTCAGTAGCGACTGCCGAGCTGTACCTAAGGCTTTGTTTAATCCTTTCCCCACTTGTAGGGTATTTTTAACGGCCGCCTTGATGAAACAAAAGTGCAGTAAGATTCTGATCCAACAGTTTAGGAACTGGATGCATTTATTAGTTTGCTGTATGTTGCTCGTCCCAATAATTCAAGTCGCCGTGGCGAAGTGGTTGAGTGCGTCAACCCACACACCGCAGATCCCAGGCTCGATTGCGAGTCGCTGACAACACTCAAAGAGTGCTTTTTGGCAATGAAGAGCTTCTCAAATTTCGCCCTTCGGAATCGTAGGTCCCTTCTGCTAGCGAGAGGTTAGCAAAACAGGAGGAGTTGGTAAAGAAACTTTGTTTTGTGTAGACTGCATCGCCATACAGTTGGTTTCATTTAAGAAAGTCAAAGACTAGGACTCTTCTGGGGCCTGGTCGACCAAGGAATCAGAGTGAAAATGAAAATGAGATCGGTGATGGGCTTCCTAGGGTCACATTTGATGTTTTCAGGAACAGAATTTGCGCCAGGAACCAACGTCCTTGTTAAGGGCTCTAATCGACGGCTGAACATCTCGAAAACGCAATCGGAGGTGTCACGGTTGTTCAAAGGCGAGACTGACCAAGAGAATGCTCTGTAAGAAATCCGCAGCGTTCCTGTTGTCCCCCGGCTGAAAGACAACTTGACTTCATAATATAGCGTCAGTACTAATCGTCGAATACCTTTATAAGTGTGCTTGACCCTAGTATCAAGACTCTCTAATGCTGGAGACTCGGGCACTGCAAAGCACTTCCTGTGTTTCTGGTCAGCCTTTGCTTGGATTAAGTGATAAGTTTCCGATGCCGATACGATGAGCACTGGTGATGTAGACACCCCATCACAGGAGCGACTACAGGGCATGTAGGTTGTCAAGCAGAACAATGGATCAGTTCTTAAATCTGAGAGTGCGGTAGATCACTCAAAAACCTCCGGCTTCTTGCCTCTTCCAACGATAGTTGCAGATCGTTTTTTAAAACATTTTTGACACTCCCTACATTTTAATTTTTAATTGACTTGTGTACTAGCTCGTATCAGTGCCGAAGATCTCCACAGAGTTCATGGAGTAGAAATGACGAAAAGCAGATTTTTTATTCGTTTCAGGTTCGAGGAAAGGAAAAGACCAAGCGACTTGTTTTGTACTTACTAACCTATATTTTCAAATGACGAAGGCCGTTTCGTATATATTTTGTTCCACACCACGGGGAACTTGTTTCGCCGCCCTCTTGAACAGGCTAAATGAAAACAAGTTCCGAAGTTATTTTGGCAACTTTATCGGCGTCAAACTTAACGAACGATATCGCGATCTTGTATCATACTTATATACTTCAAATTGTTGCTCTTTTATATTTTTGACCGAAATACCTTCACGGAAGAGGCTCGCAGAGCAGGCCACAATGTGATAAAATGCTAGTTTGAAGGTGAGTCAGTACAACTATCAGCGACAGTGATTTGTGTCTGTTGCAAATGAGTACTGTACCGAATTCAAATGTTTTTTTGAATAGTTTTAGTAGGAGAGCGTTAAATGCGGTATTTGATTTAGAGGGAGAATGCTATAGGGGACGTCATCAACTGAGATTTGTCTTACGGTCGAAGGAGTTCGGTGTTTTGAGGCTCAGATCTATCTTGTATTGTAGCATGATGAAGAAATGATGACGAAGGTAGCAGCTTCGATGCAGGAGATTAAGATTGCAGTAAGTCTGTTCAACTTTGTCTATTTTGCCAATCACTCGCACATAACGCAGTTCGAATAAGAAAACTGTATTCAGCCATGAAGTCATCGTCATGCTCGCAAGCGAGTAAATAAGTTCACGGGGATGCGAATGAATTCTGAAAAATAGAAGAAGATGTCACATGCAAATTTGGTTTCCATTCTATTGAGACCGGTTTCATAGAAATTTCAAATACAACGCACAGTGGGGCCAAATAGCTGAAAAGCGAAAATAAATATCTCGGGAACAGGAAATCATATCGAGTTGGATAAATGGTAGAGAAACGACACGAAATTAGAAAAAAATAAATTAATATTTTTGAAAAAAGGGATTCTTAGTGAGATTTGAACTTCAAATTTGTTCAGTTGCAGTTTAAAGGACACTTCAATAAAGTTTCACTGTTCTGTTTGAAAAAAAGGAAAAAGAAATATACATTCCATGTTTAAAAACGGGTCAGTTTTACACGTTCTAACGTCCACAACCTTTCAATTATCGAACCTAACTCTTTTTAGATGCAGTTTGGTTCTGTCATAGGCGCCGAGGTGAAAAAATATTTTTCTATGATGGCGAAACTAGGCAGCTCTGCAGTGTATTACAATTAATAATAATAATGATTGAGAGACCAGGGCATAGCTTCTACAACCACAACTCGTGTTGTGCGTGCAACTGTTCTCTCACGAGCCTACAGTTTTTTACCGACTCCGAACGGCGAAAATTGAGAATCATTTCATAGACAGCAACTCGAAAGAGGTGGTGCCGTGAAAAAATGTGAGGTGTTCCGTTCGGGAATCGAACCTAGGCCTTCCGCACTTACCCACTACGCCACGGCGACCACGTATTACAACTACTGTAACTTATTAAAATACAAATCCAAAAATTGTTGGCTCAATAACTAGCCCCACCTCCCAATTGTGTCGCAATTAAGGAAAGAATTTACCCACTATCGTTAAGAACATTCTCGTAGACGACTACTGCCTATTGTCGGAAAGACTACGAATCCAATTTCAAAGAGTTTTGTTTTGTCCGTCTGTGAAAGGGAGCATGTCCACGGATTTTAAGAAAATGGAGAAGAGAGTAATCTATTCGTGGGTGACTCGATTCTTGTTGTTGGTAGGGAAATCGCTCAGTGAAGTCAAAGGGCGTGTGGATGCCGAGTACGGTGACTATTATCGTCTTATGTCGACCTTCAGAAATCGGTTTTACGTGTTTTAACGGAGTCGCACACTTTGATGAGCTACGTCTTGGTGTTCTAAAAATAATTACCACCGACGATAAAGTGACAACATCTCGTCTCAACCTGGCACGGTAAGCATCTCCCAAAGTCCGCGCAGGTTATATCCTGCATGAAATATTTGGCATGAAAAATCTGATTGCGCGATGTGTGCTTTACTGTGGACAAAATAAAACAACTTCTTAATGTAACACTTACACTTCAGAGCAGAGTCTGACGCTATTTAAGAGGAATCGGGAGAAGGTTCTGGGTCGTCGCAATCGTCGACGTAAAATGGATACATACCAGAAATCAAAGAACAGTCGAAGCCGCGATCATCACACATCGAATATTCTTCGAAACTCTATCGGCTGAAACTATGATAGCCGCCACTTTGTGGGATACACAAGTGATTTACATCCACTACCAGGACAAGGGCAAAACTGCCCCAGAACTTGCCCAATTATTGCGCAGATTAGCGTTGAATTGCAGAAGAAACGGATTCAGAGCTTTTTTATAACGAAAATGACATCTATGTCCTTTTCTTCTTTTTCTTTTACAGTCCGGGGTGCACATTGGCTCCAAGCAACATGCCTCTCTAGCTAGCACGATCTCTCGGCAGCTACCTTCAATTGCGGTTTAGAGAGAGCTTAAAAGGTCTGTCAGATCTATCATTTTGTTTCATCGTCGCCATTATTTGTTGAAATACGGTGTCGTGACAACACACTAACTGAAATTCCTCATTGCCCCAGTTATAAAAGCAGTCTTATAAGAGGAAAACATAATTTCACTGTGCGAGTGTAAACTTCTTCTTCTTCCCACACCAAGCAACTTCTTAATTTGAATGACATTGCAGTTCGATGTGGACCTGGGCCTCAACAAACTTGACTATCCTTCCAAGATAGTACAGGAATGCAAGTCTTCCCTTAATCTGTTCGGGAGGTCGCTAAAACTTGTCTGGGTCCCGGTACAACAAACGATATTGTCGATTAACTTGCTAGGCAAGGATCAACAGAGTAGGTAGAGTAGGATCCTAACGCACCTTTGGACTACCCGCGTCTTTGGATAGGGCTTCCGTCGACGGTTGAATCTCCAAAGAGCACAACCAGAGATGGCTTGACTCTCCAGAATGCAGGCTGAACAAGTGAATGGTCCCAAACATAAGGAAGAAATACTTTTTCCCTAGAAAGAAAAGACTGCAATCGAGACCCTTCACCTTCGCTAGGCACTTAAGTACGCTTAGGCTTAGCGAAGACACCCTCTGTTACGCCTGTGGCGAAGGTGAAGACACTTCAGAGCACTTTCTCTGTCAATGTCCCGCATTTGCTCGTATCAGGTGGTGGCTGTTTGGCACCGATGTGGTGGGAGCTGAAAACTTAAGCTCATTATCACAGAAGCGCCTGCTGGTCTTTCTTCGGAAAACCAGAAAACTACATTAAACGAAGATTACTGCCTGGTAGTACAATGGACCAGTTTTCGAGTCAGAGCGCTCCAGTGGAGTGTTTTTCAACCTCCAACAAAACAAAAAAAAAAACGTGAATCTCCAGCTAGACGCATTCTATTGTTGTATTGTCCCATTGACTCAGAATTAAGGACTTTTCAGGCAGGAGCAGTGTTATTCATCCGTTTTACATGGTCTACCCATTATAAGCGCTGTTAATTCCAAGTAACTTAGATAGCGCAAATGAGAAGTCGACTACTTCTTTCGATCCATTTAAATGTGCTGCCAATAGCAAGGCTTGTCAACAATAAATCGACATCTTATAAAAAAAATCAATCTCTTGTCATTGCCAACCCAAAGACGTACCGTTTCTTCACAACTTCTTGCACTGAAACCCATTTCCTTAAACTGTTCAAAATCACAAAAGCAACCAGTACGAGAACGAAAAGGAAACACTTCGTAAACAACCCTCACAAATGGCAGTGACCATCACCGAACACATCCCTCTGTTTTGCGTTAACTTCCGCTCATCCTTTACCCATTTCGAGTTTTTATAAGAAAAGAAAATGAAACCGGACATGGGACAAGCTTGTGATGGACATTACGACGTTAAAAAAAGAAACACAAAACAAACAACAGACGCGCGCAAGAAAAAAAAAAACGCATAAAGACGGAATGAAGAAGCAAGATAATGAAATTTCTAATAACGGTCCTTCTCGTCGCGAAGACGAAGGATAAATTATCCCGCACTACACTGCCGTGCACCATCCACCTCGAAGTCGACAACGGTCACAATGACGAAAGGATGAACAAAACTTATTAACAAATAGAAAAGACAAGGACAACTTTGAACTTTAGCCCGAACTACGTCCCATCAAGCCTCGACAACAACCTGGAAAGATTTAAACAAGAAGCAGATAACGGCTACAGAAAACAAACTTAAAAACCGGCATAAGCACGTAAAATGCTTTTGAAAACGCTCTCCTCTTGCCTGACCTAAAGAGAGCACGACGACGAAAAAAAAAACGTGAATAGAACCTCCACCCAAATGGTTCATTGTCCTGAAACGCCTTGCGCTTGCCCCCTGCAATAGCTGTTGTTGTTGCTGCCATTCAATTTAACCTTCTTTGTAGGTAAGCGTTATTTTATAGTTTGTCAACGGACGTGAAGTTTTGGTTGTTTGTTCGCTTGTTTGTGTGAAATTTAATTCAAAATTATTACCAACGTTGCCGGGACATGGGTTGCAGTGACACGGACTGACGGGGATAAATAATGTGTGAAAGGTTTTTCATGGGGATGAATCTACTCATTATAAGTTGCTGGAGCAGAAAAACTGTGTAAAGGTGTAGAGGTTTTTGTTTTTGTGTTTCAAAACTCCTTTGGTTTAAATCGCTATCAGCGATATCATATTGAAAGACGTCTGCTTCAAGATATTCCAACCATGTCCTTAGCCAGACTTTGAGGAACCATGTTGGCCACTATTAGAGAAGAAAAACAGAAAACTACTATTAAAGGAACACTGCCAACACGTCTTCAATTCTAATGACTTCTCGTCGAAACTTACGTGACCTAATTAGAGCACCGATATGTGTGAGAATGTATGTCTGTTAGCCTCCTGTGGATAACGATTATGGGGGCGATGGAAAGTATGATTTGTATTCATTCTGTTTTAAAGCTCCAGTGCGTTTCATATATTTAAAAATTAAGTTAGTTCTGAAACATTTTAAGACTTGATTCTACACCGATAGCGATAACGGTAAAGCACACTGAGGACATAGAGGCTTCTACGAATACTGGGTTCTCAGATGTAAAAGAGTTGCTCGAAAAAGCCGGACTGGAACTTGCGGCCGCCCGTAGCGGACGGTATTTCACGTCCTCATGGCGGGGTATTGGTTAAAGGTTTTAACTAGCAGTAGTTGCACCTTGGCAGGACCTCATTGTTTACGATATCGTCACTTGCGTCTGCAAAACGAAGGTCGTACTAATCACCAGCCGCAAGAAGGTGGAAAATGCCAAATTAATAGTTGACCTCCAACAATTAGGTCCAAGGATTACATGAAGTACCTAGGGGCTAAGTTGGACTACAGGCTCTCCCTTAAGAAATACGTAAGATGTACCAGTAAGAAAGCATCACTTATACCAGAAGTACCCTCTCGAATACCACCCAACCGGTGGACCCGGTTATGCACACAGAATCCTGCTCCCACGAGAAGTCAGTTCAAGCTCTGATTTGGGCTTGAACACTAACTTTAGGAATACTACCCGCAGACCATGAATGTGTTACTACTAATTCACACAATTCATGTTTAGACACTGCGGCTACCGACAAATCGCCGCTGTTTCCACAATATTTAAACGTCAGAGAGGACGAATGCCGCTTTACGCAGGAGAGACATGGTTAACCTACCAGGCGTCAACAATATGGTCCACTACGTGATGCGATCTGTAGAGAACTGGAATGAGGTATGTATGTTCATTCAATGTAAAAGTTCATTCGACATTAAGACAGACCGAACTTTCTGCTTCAGCCTTCCCTCCAGAGAAGAGCGTATGTCGCTTGCCAACCCCGCGAAGTAATATGTTACCTAAGAACAGTTCCACACGGTGAGTGTTTACAGTGTGCAGGATGTGGATTAGTAAGTAGAGGTTTTCCCGTAATCGACTATCTCGGAATACGAACCGTGCATGCTGGTAACTCAGTTTGCTAGTATTTTAGAAAGGTTACCACATCCTTGGGTGAAGTCCAAAAAAAGCTTCTCATTGGGGAAAAAGAAGGCAACTCGGTATCAAATCGTTTTGATTTTTCGAGTCCTGTGACAATTTAATAATAGTTAATACAGGTAGTTAATTTAGACTACACTTTGTGAATCCTAAAAAATGGTGGCTATTGCCAAAACCCTTCGCTTTTGTAAGGGAACATTCGAACATTCGGATGAAGTTCACTGTTTCGACTGTTTCTTGGCCTCCCAGTGTAAATCCTTCAGTTTTCGCTTAAAAACCGTCAAACACTGCTCTCAAGTGGTCTCATGGAAGTGAGCAAACGCGGCAGAAACAGATTTCTCATTCTCAATAGTTCATGTCGGATTTGACCTTCAAGGCCTTTTGAGAGGCCTACTGCCTCGGCTATGTAGCACATCGTATGAGATCGTGGATTTTTGTCATTCTGCGAACCAAATTTATACATGGCGTTGCCATGCATGGAAGATGCCATGCACCTCCAATCTATGACATTGCAACCGCCGCGCTTCACGCTAGGTATCAAGTTTTTATGCTTCAAAGCAATGTTTGACTATCATGCAACCGATGATGTTGATCCCCAAAAAAAATGTCCTTTTCTACGTGTGAAGTTTAGCTTTTTTATTAGCCTTTCGAAAGAATTTTTTTTGTTCTGTCTCATTCGACCATGGTAACCACTTCTGGGTTAAAGGTTTCTAATGCTTTGGAGTAAATCATCAATCCCGTCGCTTGTTTTCAATTTGCCTGCGAGAGCTGGGGCACTTTCCTTGGGATCCTTTGCTGTACTCTTCATATTTTTTTCTCCAACCAATCTTCGTACATTGGTCTGTTTTGGAACGACACATCTCGGTCTGTCGGAAATGTGGCTTAAAAAAAATCACACATGCATCTATCTGGAAACTCGTTGAATAAATGCTTGACGGTCACCACGAAGGAGAGGAGTCACAGCAATTTTCTGTAGAATTTGCCTTCCAAAAGTAAAAATCAGAACACCTACAAAAGGCTAAATTCCGTATATACTTCAGGCCTGTATGCGTTGTCAAAACAAGTCCTATTTGACTAAAATTGTAACATTTCCCCTCTGCAAACTGTTCGTGTGATGTTGGCGCCCGATGAATACTTCTCAGACCCATATTGTATTGACTGGGTGTCGAGTGCTGTGATGATACTGGCAAGACCAAGACTTCCTGTCGGCGGCTTCCATCTTTTTTGAAGATTGTCTGTCTTCATCGTTTTCTTGAATGTGGTGGGGTAATCTCGAAGGCACCTTTAGCTGCAGCTCTTCAGACAGTTTCGAAGAACTCAGACTGCATGTTACAACCTCCTTCAAACTGATTTTATTTTTCAGAATCTCATGCTCACTCTACTTTCTTCCGTTAGCCAATTGCTACACCTTTGTATAGATTTGTCATTCGTTTCAGAATAGGTTCGGCTTCAGAAAGAACTTCCCTGCGCCACATCATACTTTTTAGAGATGTGAGATGGGGTGGGTGAGACAAGCAAATTTTTTTTTTTGGTGAATCCTTCCTTTCGCAAATATATCGCTACTCACTGTTCAATAAAAACAAAAGTCGATGGAAGATGAAAGAGCAAAAATAAAATCTAGTGCCCGCATAATTTCTACGACCTAACTAACTGAAGCGCACCAACCCGAATGTATTTGGACATGTTCCCGCCCCCCCATTTCCATTTCGACAAATATTCGTCAACTGCGGTTGACTCGCCGCACGGAAGCCATCCGCAATCAGGTTTGACCTGATGGCCTTTATTCAAACGTAATCTTAGCCATATTCCGAAAATAGGCACACAGTTCAGTTACACCCGCACGCAATGGTCGGCATATTTGTCAGTCTGAAACGTTCATCATCGAATGTGGCGAGACACCACCGCTCCTCGTTCCCACTCTGCGGCCGAGGGTGGCGGTTGCAGTCATCACCATCGTCATCATTTCGGCTTATGAAATTCTGATTTCGTTGAATTAATATTCTGGAGAGAGTTACACGTTCGCCCAAAAACAGCACGGAACGGGGTTTAATAAAAATAGATGGTGCCTCTAGAACGCAACTGTCCCCAAAGTGTGCCGCGAGAGCCGAGCGACAGACAGCGTCCGCTGGGATTTGACAATGCATATGTGAAATTAATTTTAGATGTCAGTTGGATGTAGGTTGGTTACTTTTTGTGGAAGGTTCTATAATGAAATTATAATTAGGAAAATTGATTTTGGTTTGAAATGAAAGTTTTCGGTTTTTTTTTTTGCTGTGCCATTTGAGGGTTTCCGAGAACGCAATCGCATTTCAAATGGAATTTGAGTTCTTTGACAATGGTGTGTGTGTGTCATTTTTTTAATCGACTTCGATGTGTTTCGATGCAATCGGTGGGTGAATCTTTTTGTCATAATGGGGGACGGGGAAATTTAATTGAGGGATCTGATGATTAACTCGGGTGTACATTAGAAGTGGGTCAGCGTGAGAAAATTCCACTAATCGACCCAGAAACCGACTGAGTTGTTTTGGAAATTCCCCCATTCGAAAATGTATTCCTGAATAGGTCAGATATATATTAGAGTGCTCGCATGGAGCCAGTAAGATAGTTTTAATTAAAATAAAAGTTATTATAGCTAGTTTAAGTATTTTATATCTAGATTTAATGCAATTGAAACTCAAAATAAAAAAATACATTTTAAACTTAAACTTAAAGGTCAGATATATTTTAGCGAGTGCATTTTACGTGTCCTTACATTTGACGCATATTATCGGGGCAGCACAGCATTCGGGCTCGACGCACTTACCAGTACGCCACGGCGACCACAAAAAATTCACTCCTTCTTCTTCTTCTTCTTGTGCCGCTACAGTCCGGGGTGTACCAACATGTCTCTCCAGCCAGCACGATCTTTCGCCAACTGCCGCCAAATTGGGTGAGGTCCTTATCCATTTGTGTGCACCACCTTAGCCTAGGCCGTCCTTTGTTGCGTTGTCCCGAGGGCTTAGACTCGAAGACCTTTCGGCCGGAGCAGTGGTGTCCATACGCTCTACATAGCCTAGCCATCTTAGGAGTTGTAGCCCATAGAGTTCGTCATTAAATCTGCTCCTCCGGATGCCATCAACGCAAACAGGACCAAAAATCGCACACAGAACTTTTCTTTCGAAAAGACTAAGAACTTCCTCATCCGCTTTTAGTAGTGTCCAAGTTTCCGCGCCATAAAGTAGGACTGGTCATGCTGAAGGTGTTATATAAAGCAAGCTTAGTCTTTCGAGAGAGGGCTTTATTACTCAATTGCCTCTTGAGCCCAAAGAAACAGCGATTGGCAAGAGTGATTCTGCGTATGATTTCGGTAGTGGTTTTGGTGTCCCTATTTACCGCCGAGCAGAGGTAGATGAAGTCCTTGACTACCTCGAAGTTTCTGCTGCCTAGTGTAACGCTCTGTCCGAGACGTCGATGTTGTGTGTCCTTGCTTGATGACAACATGTACTTCTTTTTGACCTCAGTAACCACCAGACCCATTTCTGCTTCAGTGCCAGCAAATGCCTCATTGACGGCTCGCTGTGTTCGTCCAATCA
This sequence comes from Eristalinus sepulchralis, assembly GCA_944738645.1. Taxonomy (NCBI): domain Eukaryota; kingdom Metazoa; phylum Arthropoda; class Insecta; order Diptera; family Syrphidae; genus Eristalinus; species Eristalinus sepulchralis. The sequence continues at coordinate 37,281,021 of OX122882.1, read as the reverse complement.
CGTCAATGTCGTCGGCGTAAGCTAGCAATTGAACAGACTTTTGGAAGATCGACAGTGCGTCGCTTTGTCTTAGATTCACTACCACAATATAAATATACACAAGTTGACACCTTGGGATAAACATATGTCTGTACACAGTGAATCCAGAATTTGTAGATTTGTTGATTGAAAGGAAATGTCTGCGGTGACTTAATCCCAATGTGTTGCCCTTAGGGTATGAATTTTCACGTTTTTTGCCCTAATCCCAAAATGCGTACAAAATGTGTAACTCACCACGATATCGCGTCACTGCTTATTGTCAAAATTTCCAACGATGTCAGTGTCAATATAACACTCGTTGAAAACAAACTAAGAATGATTCAATTCAATTCAATTGATTCACTTCACAATAATTAATTATCTGCAGCGAAATGGAAGGTTTTATTTAGTATATGTAGAGTGACCCGACTTAAGTCGAATATTCGCCTTTTTGTGCGATAACTGCCTGCCATTTTTAAGGTTCTTTATACTTCTCTCATTGAAACGCTGATCAAGAAAACTTTAGCAAGCGATTTTCGCAAGCCCCTGTTCAAAGGAATTTTTTACCACCAATATCCTCCGCCGGTAATCACTTTGTGCTCAGTCCGGGCTTTATGGTGGATGCATAAGAACTTGCCAACCGACTTCCCGGAGCTTCTTAATTATCGACTTATGTGGTCTGGCGTTATTCTGGTGAAGGACAACTCCTCTTCTCCTGGCAAAAGCCCTCCTTTTCTGAGCGATTGTTCTTCAGCCGGTCTAACTGTTGACATTACATTATCGAGTTAAAAGTTTGGTCATACGGAAGTACTAGTAGGCACTACTAGGTGGCAATGAGTACGTGGTGGTGGTGGTGAGGTACGGCCGGCTTTGTGCCAGCTCATTGCCACCACCGTTTTCGCTGAATTTTATGTAATTGCGAATTTCACTCAAAGATGCCTTTAGTTGAAATTTTGACGTAATCGAAATGTCAAACACATTTGTTATTCATAGTTGGTACTTCAGCTGTCAATCAGTAAAACAAATTTTTTGATCGGTTTTGTAGTCTTTGCTTGGCGTTTGTAGAAAAATGCAAAATCAAAGCGAACATTTTCGTCGAATTTTGCTTTCCTATTTCCGGAAAGAAAAAAACGCATCGTAAGCTCACAAAAATTGTTGTTTCTGTTTATGATGGCAAACTTTAAAAGAACGTTAATGTCAAAATTGTTATGCGAAGTTTCGTTGCGTGGTGATTTTTTACTCAAACATGAAAAACGCTCCGGTCGCCCAGTTGAAGTTGGTGAAGACCAAATCAGAGGAAGTGATTCGGATCGGCACAGTATAACACTGAAGCTTCATGTATCACACACGTGCATTGAAAATTGTTTAAAACGAATATATTTTGTATATAAGATGAACTGAAAGAAAATCACTTAACACAATGCATTAACATCTGCGGACGGGACACCACAAATTTTTTCACGGCACCACCTCTTTCGAGTTGCTAACAACACTCAAACACTACCAATTTTCTATGAAACGCTTCTCAAATCTCGCCGTTCGGTTGTTTACAACAATGTCAACCGGAAAAGGTCATGGAGCAAGTCATGTGAACCAGCTCGAACAACATCAAGAGCGGATACTCACAAAAGAAAGTTATGTTGTCAGTTTGGTGGGATTACAAAGGAATTGTCTACTTTGAATTTTTATCACCCAACCGAACGATCAATCCAGATGCCTAAATTGAATAACTAACAAAATTGAACAATGCAGTTAAAGAAAGGCGGCCTCGGTGTTGTATTCCATTATGACAATGCAAGGAAAAACACACCTCGGTCATTCGGCAAAAATTATAAGTGCTTGGTTGGGATGTTTTGCCACATCCACTATATAGTCCTGACCTTGCACCATTTGATGACTTTTTGTTTGGATCTTCGCAAAACTCCTTGAATGGTAAAAACTTCAATAATGATGATGATGTCAAATCGTACCTGGTTCAGTTTTTTGTTGTTAAAAACCAGAAGTCTTATGAACGTGGAATTATGATGCTGCGTGAAAGATGGCTAAAGATCATTACTTACAAGGGACAATACATTACAGAATGAAGTTATTTTGTTCCATGAAAAAATTTACTTTGGTTTTCTACAAGAAAAATCGGCAAATACTGCCAACCCTGTATGTCATCATTCGCTTAAAAAATGGATCGATTTTATTGTTATCTATCTATCAGCAATTGACAGCTAGATAGTTCCATGAAATTTTTCTGTATTAATGTGACACCCACGCATCGTGCTATTGTGGTATCCAGTCTTATTCCATTTGTACACAAATTTTTTTTATTGTTATCTTCAGCTCCTGTGCAAAAAAAACCGTGCGTGGAAAGTCAACAACATTTTCGGTAATTGGCTTTCCGAACCGCTGTTTAGTTTTGGACTCAAAATTACCGAAACGAATTCGAAGAAACAAAAATTACTCATGAATGACTGTTAAGGTTCTAGCTGAAACGTTTTTGAATACGTTTCGAAAATGAGTGATCAACATACACAATATTTCGGATAATTTGAGGGGTGGAATCTTGTATTCTCGAGGTGTGTGAATTGATCATCATTTGAGTAGTAATTCAAATACACCCATCTTTATCAAGGCTATTAACAAAAGCACCCAATACCAAAAAATGTGTCATAAACTGTATATAATAAAAAATAAATAAATTACTCGAAAATCAAACTCGTTGTTGAAAAGGTGACCCAGATTCTCTACAGATATGCAAAAGGTGTGAATACACGCTTCGCATTGAAAAGGGATAATTAACAATATTCCACGCATAAGTGAGAAGTGAGGGATGTGTCCATATCCTGGTCAGTGTACTCAGTTGAATATCAATGGACATATTCAACTGGGTACAGGATATGGATTGTAAATAAAAATAAAATATTTTAGTAGTTCGTTGGTTGGTAACAAAAATACTAGCGCGTTACATCACTGGTCATTGTCCCTTTGGGGTTCACATTCATTACTCAGGCACTGATGGGCTAGCTTAATATGTACACATGTGTTCAGCAGCAAAAATGTAAAAGTACGGAGTTCTTTTCCCAACATAAACCTGTAGACAATTGTCCGCAACTTTAGTCTCGAATAATTCTTCCCGCCATCTGGTTTCAGTCTGTATTCTTTTTGCTCCGTCCTCAATTAAGGACTACAATCACACTTCACTTTCAAAACTACAAAACCTCGAACTCAATGCAGTCCATCAAACATAATTCAAATAACTCAACTCTCCCCTCTCATCCCTCAACAGCGATTGTAAATATTTTTAGTAATTTTTCCAAGTTAGTAAACTGCATTTAAGTCGCGTAAGTGAATAACACCCTAAATGGCCGCGACTTCACATGCTAAATTAAATCTGCTCTTCACTTTTTGCGCACTTAACCGCATAAAAGTGCAACTAAGCGGCCGTAAAGCCGATCTTCCATAGATTTGGCCCAGCTCTGTATGGCTTCCATTTCAGCTTGGAGCACAGTTAGCAGTTTTTGTAACGTCCAGCGAGACATTTTCACCCACGACCGGCAAAAAAAATGTGAAAAGTTAGCTTGTAAAAATTGAATCATTTTCACTAAGTCTGGAGGGCTCGTATTTATGAAAAAAAAAAGTTTCTTTTTTTTTTAATTGAAATATACTTACATACATACGGATGTGTATTTATTTATGCATGGTGTGTTTCGGTTTTTGTTCGGCGCTCAGACCTGCGGATGTATCATCCTTGGATGGCCTGCTCTTATTGCCGGCCGACCAATTATGGAGTTGAAAATAAACGATGCCCTGCACAGCCGATGCTGCAGGAATAAAGGTAACACGTGAGCATTTGCAGATGGACAGTGTGTCCCGAAAGATAGACGTGCGATGTTTTTTATTTCAATTCTAGTGAGTTCTAGACGAGTTCACGTCACATCATAGTTTTCAATTTGTGTAGGGGAACTGACGCTGCTCCATTGAGATCGGGGACGAAATTATTGAAATCTAGTATGTTAAGGAAATTTTAGATGGGGAATCTGCAATACTCACAGGTCGGCCTAAGAGTTAATTCACAGCTAAAAATTTGCAGCATCGCTTTCTGTATCATAAATTACAAACCTTCTTCTCCTTTTGTCGACGTTACAGTCCAGAGAGGTCCTGAGTCTCAAGGAACAAGCCTCTCCAGCTTGACAAGATTTTGAGATAGTAGCCTCCAATTTTGCACTTCAAGTTGGTTGAGGTCCTTGTGCACTCGTGTGCGCCATTTCTTTCGTGGGAGTCCTCTATTGCACCATCTTGTCCCATTGGTTCATATTTGAAGGCTCCTAAGGGTGGAGTTGTGTTTTCCTCTCTGCATGAAATAACCATCTTAACCGTTTTACCCATAGACGCTTGACTGTGCTCATGCCGTTACGCTATATGGCTAATAAAACTGGCAGTTGAGTCTTTGATGTGCCATCAACGCAAACAAGACCACAAATAGTACCCAAAACTTATCGCTCGAAAAGACTAAGCACACGACATGTAAAATTGGTCCTTGGAGAGAGCCCCCTACTCCATTGCCAAGGGTTTGCAAAAGTTATTCTGTGCTTATTTTCGATAATAACGTCATTCGTACTTTTAACTTGGAAGCCAAGGCAGAGAAAGTCCTTCATTACATGGCTATGGTGATGTTTTAGCCGAATCGTCGATGTTCTTTCTCGATGAGAGCATACATTGTTTACCTTCAGACTTACTGTAGTTGCTTCCATTTTAGGCTAGCAAATGCTGTACGGCCAATCACAGAAACTCCGTCCTCGTATGCTAGCAACTGTACGGACTGTTTTAAAATCGGATATCTTGTGTATGGTTTTTTTCTTGATGTTGCGCGTCGTCTTTTCTAAAGTATTTTTAACCTAAGTGAGATCTTAACCGACATTCACGGAGGAGCAGGAGTTCCCCCTCGTCATTTCACACAATTTGGCAAGCCTGGTACGAAACGAGTTTGCGTTCTTACCAAAATGGCAGTAGCACTAATGTAGTATTCGAAACAGAGACACTTTAAACTCGTCCTTTACCTTCGAAACGGTATTTTATGTACATGTGGTTGCTTCGCTTGCCATCAATCCTATTCTAAGCTCTGCTATCCATTCAAAGTTAATTAGAAAAAGGAACATGCGTTGAAGAATGAAATGACAACTTTCACGTGAACATTAAGGTGATTTTTAAACACACCCAACATTCAAAAAGTGTTGCAAAACTTGCGCGCTACAATAAAAGTACGAAAGCCATCAAGGCACAACAAAAAAAAATTGTTACGTATGTCTGCGCCTACCTACCTGCAACTATACCAATGACCGCATCTGACTGGCCAATTTCAAGTGGTAAATTGCATGCAAGCCACTGTCAGTCTCCGCCAAACATGCATTGCCGGCACCAAGGGTATTGAAATAATTTCACAACACAGAACACAAAATACAAAACCGACGACAATCGCCAGCACAAAAATCACACACGAAAGTGCAACGTAAATTTTTCAATAAAATATTTGAAAAAAATAAATTCTCCGAAACAGACACAATGTTTCGCAAAATGGACGAAGCTCAGTATATAGCTAACGGTGAGGCTGGTAGTCAGTCTAGTGATGCCCACAGGCACTAAGGAAAAACTCAATTTATGTTTTAATATGCGACATCAGTTGGACGGTAGCGGCCCTCAGGTCACTGTACGTAAAACTAAAAATTCCCCCAGCGGTGAGCAGCTTCCGCTCGTGCCGTCAGGGCTGTGACACAAAGTGGCGCAATACTGAAAATCGAGTGATTTATTTACGAGCCGTAAATGGTGTCTCCATATAGACTTTACCCAGCACATTATATGCAAATTGACAGTTTACGTTGGGTCACCGAATTTCAAATGCTGGCAGTGACAAGTTACTTGTCAGGAGGCATAGAAAAACGGATGAGGGTCCCTTTTTGCCAGTTGAGGGGTTATGAAGTGTTTATTAAGACGATAAAAAAGCGTAGAGTTGTTGCAGTGGTAGGGAAGGCTTTTGATTGAGATGTCGCCAGAACTGCAATCACCTTCTGGAATTGAATAATTACTAAGATGGCGCCGTCGCCACCCAAGGGTGTTTTGTATCACTTGACATTCAGTTTGCTTACAAGGGCGTCATTTTGTCAGTCCACGCCACTCATGTACACAAGGTTAAGTTCAGTATGTTTTAAAAGGCCTTATGCCCAGCAACCAATTACATCCAGTGGCGCTTAGTCCCCACCGTATACGCGGTATAAGCTTGCTTGCTACCCTGCAGTTATCCCTGAATGGCATCACACTGTTATCAAAACCACCCTAATCTAAATATAACTTTCTTGATGTCTGGGATCTTAGTTTTCATTAGGTTGCTGATCTCCTGATGGAAACTTTCTTTCAAATAAATAAGCCGTCGGTCTTGGAAACCTAATCAGTGACAAAGGAGGGGTTCCATTCTTTCAGTTTCGTCGTCCTCCGCAATCGTTTGCCATTTCGCTGTTGTTGCCGCGACCAGAACATCAGCGCCTACTTTTCCTATCTCTTGTTATGAGAAATTTCGTAATCTAAGGGCCACCGAGACTTAAGAATTCGGATATGCGCCAGCTCGAGTAGCGCTGCCACTGTTCACTTGCTAATGACACATATATTTGTTCAAAATTAAGGTAAAGCGCAGATCCAAACGTATTGTTAGCCGCCTATTCATTTCTATTCATTCCGTAATGTTCAGGGAACGCTTCAATTTCATTGAACGCTTCAATTCCATTGAACGCTTCAATTTCATTGAACACTTCAATTCCACTGAGAACTTCACTTTCATTGAACACTTCTATTTCTCGAACGCTTCTATTAATAGCCTGACTTTAAGCATATGTCTCAAACCCTTTGAGGCAATATAGAATATCCGTAAAGTCTATTCTAAAGCGTTCAACGATCCCAACAAACTTTAGCGTACACCTACTCCCTCTCTATTACCCGCCCTGTTGATTAAGATTCAGTTTTCATGCGATTTCTTATTCCTTAATTGAAAGGACAACGAGTTCAGAAGGCGCCTCGCACCTCCGTACATTTTCCATCAATGCTGGACCATTTGAGTATATCTTTGCTACTGTCAGCTGTTTGATGCGATAATATTTTAAATCCACGACAATGAAAGTGAAACATCCTTGGCTGCGAGATATGTTTGAATGTCCAAACGTGTAACAATGGATTCGATTGTAAACGTTGCCGACAAGAGACATGACAAGATTACATACGAATGAACTAGTGTCTACCAATAGAGAAGCCGTTAACTTATCCAATCTACTCCGGTTAGCAATAATCCAAAAGCCGCAGCCCTCCCGGCAAACACCCCCATCTATTCTGATGCCACTCAAGGATAAACGAAACGGAAGGAAGCAAAGAAATAAAACTGAAAACTCGTACCAAAGAGAAACGGAAATAGATCCATTCGGGGAGATGCCAGGGCGTCAATTACAGAAAAAGAAAAAAATATAGCTCATAAGCCTCCTTCGACATCACCACATCGGAGTGTGTTTGTTTCGTCCTTGTTCATCCACCAAGAAGCTAATAGTGAGCGCGTTACAGGAGGAACACTATTACAATGCCATCTACACACGTTTGCCTGATGTACTCGCAGTCGGGGCTAGATTAAATTTTCTTCAAGAGGCGAGGAGACGCAAATCGAAGAACAAACAGAAGTTGGATGAGATGTTGAAACAGGAGCACAAAACACAAAAAAAAAAAAAACACTGAAAAGGAGCACACACAGAAGATAAACAGCGAGGAATGAAACGAAAGGCAAACAGAGTTGTGCAGTACAAGAGATTAAGGACGACAGATAAAATGATTTCCCCCGAGCTTTAAGAACCTTATTTCCAAGCAATTTCGTGCGGCAAGAAGGATGCTCCTATCCCTTATTTATTCACTGTCAGTGGAAGGGACAAAAGTGCACAAGTGAGTGAGTGAAGCGCTCGACTCGAATGTGTGTTAGGCGTTAAATAATAGCAATAGATAGCTGCGAGATAGCGAATGAATTACGCTGCCGCTTAGATGAATTAAAGGACGCGGCGCCGGTTTGGGGTGGGGGGGTTAAGAGCATCGGGACCCTACCTCTGCGGCGGATGAGCACATATAATTCGGATATGAATTCCGTGCGGAGCCTCCGCCTGCGTCCGCCTAACAGCCTTAGATTAGGATTCCAATTCGTGGGTTGCTGGAATTGTAGCTGGTTGTAGGTGGCCCTGCGGCTTAGTGGCGCACATATTCCGCGGTGTGTGCCGCTTCATTGGTGTGAAAATGGAATTTATACTTCCTCAAGGGGCCCATGTATATCGTTTTACTGGATATTACCAAGTGCCTGTGCCAGTGCCTGCGCATGCAGTAGGCTGCTCATTTGATGGCACATCATGGGTGAGGGAACATATCGTTTGCCAAAGAGTATCACAGAGAAATCGCAGATGCCTCCGGCACTTCTACAACACTGTGCACAGAGGTGTTTTCAAACTCCCGGAGGTGCCAATAAATTTAAACATTTCCCTTTCTTCTCATCCAGCGTGAAGTGACTTGACGGCGAGTATCCTTGAATTTCATTGTTGTGCATATGAAGGATAAATGTGTTACAACGTGAGTGGGACTGAAATGATGCCACGGGGTGGTATCTACAAGTGCATCTTCGAGTGGTGTTCTTGAATGCTCGAACGAGTCTAGTATCCTCCGGAGAGACTGAGTATTTTTCTGATGAAAGCTTTCGGGGTGGGAGTGTTGAGCAATTTGCACAAGTGAAAAAAAACAATGCAGGCATTAAGCTCTGCTGCATATGGGAGTGTGTGTGATTGATTTTTGCCTATGGGAAGTGACTGCATGTATGTATGTGTGTGTTTGAAGATACATAGCGTGGCAATCTAATTAGGAATGCGCTTTAATAAGTGCAGAAGAATTGATTCGAAAGGCCATGTAGATCCTATGGATACCAAGACCCAGTGAACAGGCGCCTGCCTGATCGACATGGAGAAGGCATTCGACACCGTATGGTTAGAAGGTCTCTTCCTCAAGTTCGTCAGGCTCGGCATCAATAAAACATTGCTATATATGATCTATGACATGTTTACAGGTAGGAAGTTCGTTGTGAAAAATGTCAATGTAACCTCAACCACAGTATTTCACATAAAAAATGGGTTGCAACATGGAGCGGTGGGCTCGCCGATCCTGTTCGCAATATTCACTAGCGACCTTATAGGTTCCATACCGTATTTAATAGCGTACGCCGATGATCTGCTAGCGTACAGATCAGATCCGAAAGTCGAAGTAATCAACATCTTGTTGCAGCGTGACTTCGACAAAATTCACCGATTTTGCGACGACTGGAAATTGAAAATTAATTTCCGGAAGTGCGAAACTATTCTCTTTAGAACCCCGCTGTCCAGGGCCTCAAGGGACACGAAAAGAAACTGGTGCAAGTTCGGTATAGTTGACCCACAGGGTCAGCCGTTAGCTGTGAAAAATGTAGTTAGATATCTTGGCATTTGGTTGGACCAGTATCTGTACTGCGGTCAACATGCAACTACAGCTCTGACAAAAGCTAAGAAAGCCTTTGCTGCGGCAAGTCGGTTGTTTTACAGCAGCCAACTTGATTCCAGGGTGAATGTGATCTGCTACATGGCCCTCATTCGGCCAATTATGGCGTACGGTTGTCCGGTGTGGTTCAACTTGAGTTCTCCTGTGGTTCAACTTGAGTACTTCCCTCCCAGTCCTTCGGGCCTGCCTCCGGTTGTATTGTACACCTGAATCCAATTACAAGAAATTCTATCCCAACGAGGTCTTGTACAACGAGGCGAACCTAATCAGGATAGATAATTTAATTATTAAGCTGATCCGAGGTTCAACAGTCTGATCTTTGGGGCGTACTACCCTAACTTCATGTACCACGAGAAGGTGCGGCAAAACGGCTTCATCCCGCCCGAAGCATTTCTCTATCTAGACTCCAAAGGGCTGATACAGAACACGGAAGGATGTCCTATCATCTTCCATGTCGTACGCAGAACAGTGGATAGGCGGCTCTAATTGGAAGCGGACGTCGCTCGTAGCCACGAAGAACTCCTCCGGTTCAGTAGGGCGATCGCCACCCGAGATAGAACTCAGTCTGCCAAAGAACGTCACTTTTACTGGTGGCTCTACCAAAACCAGCCCCCGTCACCGTTCGTAACTAACCCTGAAAGCTGACCTTGTGGCCAGTTTACATATTTTCTAAGGTAGTAAGTTTTAATATAAATATGAAAAAAAAGGTGTAGCATAGCATATAAAATATATACATGTATAAATACATATGTCATATACATACATACATATGTCACGCATATAAATGCCGTATACGCTATGGTGCACATATCCGTATTCGTACGGATATAGTTAAGTAGTTTTAATAGTAACTCTTAGTTTAGTTTAGGTTAGTCTTACTTTAAGCTAGGTTAAGTTCATCTCAGATTGCCAAGTTTTTTTTCTATCTTTTCTTGGGCATTGCAATATATGAATATATGTTAAAAAAATTAAATAATTTAACGCCCATTATGTCCAAAGGTACTTGCAATTAGAATAGATATAGATTAGCTTAGAGCACCTGTGTAGGGTCAGTAAGTTAGGGTCAGTAAGTTAGATTTTAAACTATTGTTGAGATTCAATAAGCTAGTTTTAATTATTTTCCTAGGATTAAGTAATTATACTTCAAACATTTATTAATTAAAATGCACAAATAAAAAGAAAAAAAAAAGATACCACTGCTCCGGCCCGAAAATTCGTCGAATCTGAGCCATTGGGACAACGTAACAGAGAACGGCCTAGTCTGAGATGACGCGCTTAGGTGGAGAAGGACCACAACCAACGTGCTGGCTGTTGGTTGAGGCCCAGGTCCACCCCGGACAGTTGCGCCACAGAAAGAAGAAGAAGAGGAATTGATTCGAAAGACAAATCTGAGAAACTTGAACTCATATTAAACAAGTTACATGTTAGGAATTGCGGTCGGGAAAAATTAATTCTCAAGCAATAAAGCATAGGATTGGAAATACACAGGAAATGTTAGACAAAGCGGTGGATATGGAAACATTTCCAACGGCGTAGATGTCTTCAGAAGAAATGCAGCTTGACGTGTCGCCTTTGAGACACGTGTACGTTCGACCCCAACAGATTACTGCTCAGATATAGAGACATCAACGCCATCTCGTGACAAAAACAACGGACACCTAATACTCTGCTGAGAATCCAATGAGACTAAAGTTAAGTTTTGCAAATCTGAGTCAAATAAAAAAACTCAGACCACTAAGTGACATCTCGTTATGCAGTAGCACAACTTAAACTACCAGTTTCTGTCCATTAAACTATTTCCACACGAGTGTTGATTTCATTCATTCCATCAGCTCAGCATTCACCTTATAATTACCGTCTCCGAGTGAATGTATTTCCAAAACGAAGTGACTACGCCACCAGCTTAACGGTCATCAACCGAAAAAAGTAAACCATACTTCCGAATGCAATTCACCCATCAACCAACTGAGCATAACGAGAAAAGTTAACCTAAACTTAGATTCCTAACCATAAAATTTATACGCGACCTCCCATTATAACACTCGTAAAATCAATCTGTCCTGATGTCGGGCGCCACCGTGTCTGTGACCGAGAGCCAGCAGGCAGCCGAAGTAATCCGGTGACGAAAGCAGAAAATCACAGGAAGGAAGTGCATGCAGGGGAGGAAGAAGAAATGAAAGAAAAAAAAACATCGCACACGCAGGAAGTTCGAAAATCCCCCACGGGAAGCAGCAGACCTGATGAAGCAAACGTTCGCGTGTAAAATGTTTATGGTCCCCACTTGGACTTATCTACACAACGGTCGAGGCGGGTCGTTAGGGTGCAGAGAAGCGATTCCTAGCTGTACTCATTTCATTTAAAAGTTAAACAATAAAATTTCGAAGTTTTATGTCACTATAGCGTGTTTTTGGTTTGGCTACGGGACGGCTGGATAGCGGTTGAATGCACACGGTGGGAGAATACGTCGCGAGGTGAAGATGCCCAGCCGCTAAGGAGTCAGCTGCCCTTGGGTCAATAGTTTGTAGTTAACCAGTCTTTTACCAAGGGCCTGAGTAATTCGGTCATTTAGAGGATCATGAAAATGAATTGGTTAAGAGGGTGCATGCAGAGGGAGTAAAAGCAGACGTTATGGTGAAACTTTGTTCCTTTCTCCTGATAAATATCTCATGGGCAATTTGTCCTGGAACCGCTCACAGTTTAAAAAGAAAACAAAATTTTTCGTTGGGATGACAATCTGTTCTCTGTGCTTGACAGCGGCCCCGTAACACGTTCCTTCATCATTGACCTTGGTGACTTTGGCCCTTAAACCTTCATCAGGCTATTTGTGACGGGCTCAAGTGCTGCAGCTCCTAAAAAAAATTCCGAAGTTCCATCGTTGCTCACAACCAACACATCGATCGTAGGCAGGTTTCTCTGGAAACGCCTCCCATGAGAAGGGGAAGCAGATGATTTTTCTTGGAAAGTTAGTAGATGTATCCTTGGAACTCTAGTCAGGCGTCGATTATCTTCGGCATCGCCCCGCTGGGAGGCGACGTATCAGGTTGCCGATAAGATGCATCTTTACTCAAAAATTTGAAAGCAATTAAAATTCACTCGCAGGGACTTGCGCCCATAACTCGACCGAAAATGCTCCCAACGAAACCGACATGACGGCGGCGGTGAACCAAAACGTCAAGGTAAGTGGGTCGAATGCTGAATGCTGAATGATGGCAAGGAAATATTCTATTTGCACACCCAGTGACTGCCATTGGTCTACGACTGTGGTCACCGCACCGGCTTCGTCTGTGGATACGCTCCCACATTCCAAGTGGTCAGCGTCTGAATGGTTAGATGTTGGTCGGCCTTTGTGCATGTGGGCGTATGCACCCGTACGCACATGTGTATGCGGTCTGAGCAGCGTTTGTATGCGACTATGACGGAATATACCCTCACAATCTTGACCTGGAAAAGAAGACTTCAGTGCTCCTACTCGGATGCATTATTGCGGTTAGCGCCGTTAGAGAGGCTCAGGTTCAATTTGCCTGGAACTGACAATGGTCGTCGGCAATTGCCAGGGGCATTGTAGGCATACGATTGGGTAATTGATAGGCATATGTCTGTGGTTTCAGAGTCCGACGTGGGAGTGCGGAGGCTGGTTGCTGGTGCAGGCTAATGCAATGATGGAATCGTATGACATTTATATTAGACTTGTCGAGTTGGGAGCTGAAATGACACAAAGATAGATGGGGGAGTGATTGAAAATTGATTTGCATAGTTGTGGGATTCGGCGACTGAGAGCGCTGGGGCTTCAGATGCTGGTGTGGTGAGGCATTTATTGGAATTGATGATGGACTTGTTCTAAGCGGGTACGATGAGTTACCTCTGCCGATAGATCTGTGGTATTCGTGGGTGTGTTCGTTGAGTGGAATGAGGAAATGGTCGCTTTGAATGCACTCTGAAGGTGCTATACTTTCCTTCTTCAAATTGATGCAGCTGTAGGCCTCTTTTCTTGCATTGAACTGTACTATTGTAATTGAATTCAGTATTAGGCCCTGGTTTGATAAAAAGTTAATTTAGGTATTCATAAATGGAATAAATTTTTGGTGTAACGTTTTTTGCTCTTTAAGGCCACATACTCGTAAAATTATTTAAAAAAAGTGATTTCAAATTTAAAATTCAAAATACGGGCTTTTGTTGGAAACAACCTTTCACACTTGTCTGGCAAAAGATAAGTTCTGGGTAGAAACAAAAATCAATCGGTTTATGGACTACCCACGAAAGAATAAAATACCTGACTTTATCGTTATTGCCGAAGTACTGTTCAGCCATCTGAACAAATGCTAAATACGGTAAGTGAGGTTTTGATTTCTTATTTCAGCGGGTTTGAGGTTTGATTTCTTATTTCAATATTTATCGCATGGCAAGATAACTTGCGCCTTCCGGCTGTCAATTCTTCGTTCAAACGAATCACTTTGCTTGTGATAGCTTTAGTCCACTGCCGCATATCATAAAAGAGCTCACCAGGCTGGTCCCATCAATTATACAAATCTTAACTGAAGGGTGATTTTTTAAAAGCTGTAGGAAAGTTCTTCAAAAAAAAAATGCATGAAATCTTTATTTGAATCAATAATGTAATGTTTGAAGATTTTTTTTATGAAAATGTTGACCTTGACTGCGACTCAATTGGTCCATCCGCTTACTCCAATATTGGCATACTCTTTCCAACATTTCGGCCGGTATCTCACGACTATATGTCTGTCTTCCAATGCGTCAATTGAAGCGAGCTTGTCTCTATAGACATGAGCTTTAACATAGCCCCACAAACAGTAGTTTAAAGGCGTTAAATCGCACGATCTAGGCGGCCAATTGACCGGTCCCGAACGTGAAATAAAATGTTCACCGAACTCGCCTCTCAAATTGTCCATTGTTGCGCGTGCTGTGTGGCATGTGACACCGTCTTGTTGAAACCACATGTCATGCAAATCAAGCTCTTGCATTTTGGGCAATCACGGTAGCGCTCACCATTCACAATTACGTTACGATTCACATCATCTCTGAAGTATTACGGTCCAATTATGCCACCAGCCCATAAACCGCAACAAACTGTAACTTTTTCTGGATGCATTGGTAGCTCTTGCAATGCTTCTGGCTGATATTCACTCCAAAATCGACAATTCTGCTTATTTACGTACCCATTGAGCCAAAAATAGGAACTTTCTTAAGAGAGCACGCATTTTGATAATTAAATTCAATAATTTGCAAGCGTTGTTCGTTTGTAAGACGATTTATGGTTAAATTATAATCCAAACTGAAGATGTTTGACAGTGAAACAAAACGCGAAATGTGCATCAGCCATTTAAACCAGTGCTGCCAAAAAGATAATAGATAAAAAATCACCCTTTATTTGGCCGTCAAAAATCGACTGAGCGCTGAAATGCTAGACATTTTGGATGATGGTAGCGGACCCACGACGACATGCATAAACGATTTTTTCAAGTTGCGTTCCAGAAAAGCGAAACCGCTCTTAACATCAATTTACACGGTCGAATTATTTCTATAGTTTTTAAACAATCGGAAATGCTTTGTGGAATCTTCATCAAGCAATGTATCAAAATTTACACCGTCAAACTCTTTTGGCTTTCCGACAGCAGGAGCGTGGTCACCATAAGCTTCAATCAAAAGGCAATCGGCTGTTTTTTCTGTGTATTGAAATATTCATCCTCGCAACAGAATTAGTGTGAATCTCAACATACACAGTAAATAAGAAAGGTATTGATGTTTACACTTTGACTAACTGACACAAATTCTGAAAGTACATGACAGTAGTTTTCCAACAAGCTACGCCATCTGTTGTACAAGGGCACGAATTAGCGATATGGCTAAGATAACGAGGAAGATGTCAATAGCTTAAGCAGAGAGAACCCGTCATACAATGAATATACTTCAGTATTTTGACATTTTAGTCAAATTAAAAATACATCTGCCAAAATCTGAATTGAAGAAAAATGTTCTGTTTCAATTATACTTCCAAAACTTTATGAGGATCAGATATTCAAAGTTCGAGGAGCACACAAATTCACAGTCACAAAAAATCCACACAAAGTGAACGGGCGAAGACTCGCGGTTTTCAGGCTGGTAACTGTTATTCCTCAATATGCCCCAAGCGGCCGACGGCAGGCCTACAAAAACTCGGACCACCTTAACATTAGTTTGGTTTATTACGGTTATCCCTTCTTAATACAATGATCCGACCCTAGGTTTTGCTTGCGTTCTAAGTGCCTGGAAGAGATGACTGAAAGACGAAATCTGTAGGTTGTATGACGGTATATACACATGAACCTGGTGAAACGTTTGCAACTACAACAAATGGATAACACAATTCTTGCCCAAGTAATCTTTGAAACCCAATCATTGTGCTAATGCATCTGAGAACAACTTCGTCTGAAAAGGCCCACGTAAGTAAAGCAAAAGACTAAATTTGTGCACGAATTCGAAAGGAAACTGTAAAGGTCCTCGATGTAAGTTAGAGAAACAGCAAGTCACAATCGTATGGAGTGTCGTCTTCTTCTGCTTCTTGTCATTCTGCTTTATCGTCTTCTGCTTTTTCTTCTTCTTCTTTTCGTCGTTTTTCTTCTTATTTTTCCGTTTTTTCTTTTGCTCTTCTTCTTCCCTCTATCTTTATCTTTTTTCTCTGCTGACTTCTTCTCATCTTTGTTTGCTTCTTTTTCTTTATTGATCTCCTTCTCTTCCTTTTCTTACTTTTCCTTCTACATCTTCATCATCTTCTTTCTCTTTTTCTTCTTCTCCTTCATTATATTCTCATTTTCATCATAGTCGAGTTCTTCTGTTTCTTCTTCTTTTCTTTGAGGTTAACCTTCTCTTCAATTAACATTCTATTCAATTGTCTGAGGTCCTCCTCCACCTTTTGTGCCTAGTCTTAGACGAGGACATCCTTCGTTGTACTCTACGTTCGATGAAACTAAAAATTCGAGAAAGATCTGTTTTCTTAAACTCTAAAACTCGCTGCGGTAGTTTATATATCCTACTAAGGGCTGTGACAAGCCGAATCAAAGAATTATAGTGAAAGGACTTTACTGTACTCCTACTTGTAGGCATCACATTGGCACCATGTGAGATGTATTCGAGCCTTTTCTACCCACAAAACTACTAACAACCATTTTGCCCACCACACCATTTCATTTTTGATTGTGAACTCAGACTTTTTAACACGTTTCTCTTGCTTCAAATCCTACCTTTTGCGTTCTCCGCTTTAAACATTTGACAATCTTTATTAACCTTCGAACTTTTAAGAGACTTGCACTAACCCTGACTCTTGGCATTATGTTCCTTAGAGAGTCTCAAGAATTTTAAGAACATCTCAAAATTATTGTCGATTCGACTCTGATGTTGCCTGTATTGCTTCCTTCAAATTGTTTATCCTTTCTTCCTTTCAAGATTTAAGTTATTTTGTTACAATTCCTCACTCGAAAGTAGGTGAGGGTAGCCAGATCAAAATTTTTAGCTCACATCACGCTCTAGAGTATAGTAACAGAATAGCAGATCTACTTCACTTGGACAGAAGGGCTCTCATATTAAACTGGTTAACCCGGCAATCTCAGGGACTTTCGCAGAGAGGTAGATCTAGATTTTAGCAGAGAATCGGTGGTGCTTGTAATTCAGCTTAGGCACTATCTGACCATAATCATCTAGCTAAACAAAAGGTTACTCTTGAAGTTACTCGGAATCCAACCTTGTCATAAAATGAAAACACATGCATCTGTTAGGGCTGTGGCAACAAGGAGCTTAAGGACATTTCAGGTTAAACTAACACATTTCCTGTACCTTTTACTGGGAACGTACTCGTCGCTACAAGTGCACACAGTCTGCGCAGTCGAGAAATTTCTGAAACTCGACACGATCCACTAATTGGTGGTCGGCGAGCCGAAGAATATGAGATGAGGCTTACCGCTAATCACACCTCCGCACCACCCACTTACACATTCACCTGCAGTCGACCTAATGCCCACAGATCAAATTAAATCGTCTCCATTAGGCTCCAGAAATGAACTAAAATCAAACTTCCCATGGTTACCCAATAAAATTGAATCGTTTACAGTTTATTGCGTAATCAGCGGATCGCCAAGTAATTCGGTATTCCACGAGTGCGCCGCTGCTGCGTTTGTAATGAATGTGCCCAGTGGATGGGGAGAATTGCTCATTCCACTGCGATGACAGTTAAACTGCACTTGGTATTCCGTGGCACTGCCATAAAACGGACAATTAAACCGAATGAATGATGTGTCAATACGTGTCGCTGCTGTGTGTGCATCCCGCGAAGATGAGTTGTCTGAGCGACGGCAGACACTTTTATTCCGCGACTGCAGTGGCCCTACGGAATTTTTTTATGGCCTAAGTTCCGTGCAGTTCGAAGGAACTTGAATACTTGACGAGAATCTGGATTCACTGTATGAGTTCATTGATGATTGATGAATCTTATCACGAGCTCTCGGGAGGAGCTACATGTGTGTGCATTAAATTCCAAATGCAATTTATAGCGTACAGAGAAATGTATGGCGCAGGGTGGTCTTTAGGGGAATGCACACGCCCTTACTTCAGTTAATTCAAATTCTACGTCGACAAAGTGTGCCAGTGTGCCAGCAGGCATTTCTAGAAAAATGGTTTGTGATCAGTGATCAGTGGGGAAGCAAAATTCAAATATTTGTCGGAAAGTAAGGCACACATTCAATGCAGCAGGTCCTGGCCACTGTCATAAATGAGTGCGGGAACAATTTCTTCAGTTCGAAGTCCTGCTCTTGTTTGTTGTAAATCTCAAAGACTCATCGGAGAAGTAGTAAGGCGTGTGATTGATAGAATATTGTCTTTTGTTGGAGGTTGGAATACCTCCGACTTAAATCAGGTCCCTTGTACTACCAGGCATTAACAGAAGAAAAACCAGCAGGCGCTTCTGTGTTTTCAACTCCCACCACATCAGCGCCAAACAGCCGCCACCTGATACGAGCAACGGCGGAACATTCACAGAGAAAGTGCTCTGAAGTGCCCCACCTTCTCCATAGGCATCGCAAAGGGCGTCATCACAAAGCCCAAGTTTACAACCCGCGGGAATCCATTTTCCCAGGGAGACGACTTCTTTGAACTTAGTGTATCACGAGAAAATGATCTTGGGCCACTCTCTATCTATTATATACTCTCGATATACCGAAAGTAAACCACAATATTCTAGAGACATTTTCGGATGAAAATTGCATATAGCTGTCAATGAAGTCAGCGAATGGACGAGAGACTGGCGCATCGCTTCCAATGAATTGCTCACTTCCAAGTCTTATTTAAACTTTGCTGAAACCTCTTACGAACGAGACCAGACCAGGAGTTAATGGAGTCTACACATACACAACAAGCGCTTATGTCTTGCAAGTTTTTCAGACCAAGTTGCTTGGGGACTTCATACATGCATCATGGTACATTCGAAACGACGACATTCATCAGGATTCTCACAATCAAAGTAGTCGCACACGAAAGCATTGAGGCCTTATGGGATATATAAAAGCTCTGGAAATTTTGGATGAGAGCAATTGATTACGATGGCTACAGATAAGTAAACCTTTAGACCTGACGGTAGGAAACCGCTTTCAAATCTCAGATATGCAGAATTTTTCTCTGGAAAGTAAGCTACCGAATGCGTTTAAGTATGATTTAAAAACTGCTCGTTAAGGTTGAGCTTCGCCAAGAGTGCATCTTGTCACCTCTCCTCTTCATTATGTACATGCATATTTAGACTGGATGTTGCAGCAGCCGAGGCGAGAAATCTGGGTTTCATTCAATGGATGTGAACATCAGGCGAGTTGAGAGTAAATCATAGTCTTTTTGTAGATGACTTAGTAATCCTAACATCTGCCCAAAGAGAACCACGGTGCGCCCTGGACAGGTTTGTGCTGATGCTGGATTGAAGGTAAACGAGGAAAACTTTAAAGTTATGGTCATTTCTAAGCCGCCTGTCTAATGCACTCTACATGTTAGTGGAGTTCCATTGAACGAGGTGGAGAAGTTTATGTACTTTGGGGTTTTTTTCAGGAGTGAAATGAGATTTGTGTAATGACCGAAAGAGTAGGATCACGAATATAAGCTACCGAGATGAGATTATTCTTTGCTGTTGCGGGAGTTACTCGTAGGGATAGGGTTAAAAACGCTACAATGCGAGGCTACTTCTTCGAAAAGAACGCTATACTTCAATTGTACAGCACGACTTTCGAGAAGTGCCGTAGATGCGATTCCATCAAATACGCGACCGCTCTGCAGACCCAGGTTGAGGTGGCTGAATCAAGTGCTCGCCTGTTTGCGCTTAAAGATAGCCCCTGATGAGTTAGGCTTGATTCCAGAGGATTGAGCTGCCTGGAGACCTCTTGTTCGTTCATTGCCCGGTGATCTCTTAATGGCACAGGTGGGTCAACGAAAATTATGTTCATGATAAAGAATATATAGACACCTTGAGAGCAGTGTACTCAGTAAAAATCTCTCACCACTATAAGCACAGACTTTCAATCCTCAATGGAAGAAGATCTTCTCACCAATCAAACCTGTGCTTCGCACCTGATATGAGTTAACTCACTCACCAAGTGGATTGCCCAGGGTATTTGGGACCCGTTATTCAACAAGCGCTTCCATAGCTAGCACGTCGTTCATTTCGAGTAAAAAAACGGTTCCCCTTGGGCAGTAATTGTCACTCGTTTTGCAGCTGATGAAAAAGTCCGTCATCAAACGCACGCCGGGGCGGTTGGTTCTTACCTTTCTTGGTCCTTGTCTTCAGTTCCCCCTTTGTGCCGTGCAGTCCTCAGGGCGCTTTTATTCGCCCGACCCAGTATACGCTTCCTGTTTCGATTGTCCACAGTCAGAGCTGCGTTACCAATTTATTGCGTTCGATCCTGTCGCCTTTGTGTGAACCCGGTCTTTGTTTCCGCTTCTTCGCCTTTTCACTCCTCGCATTTCAGTTTTTGCTGTGTGAGCCCTTGCATTTACAAAACTCATTCATTCTACAGCCGAATACCCTTTGATATTTATCCGAACCCCTATTACTGACAGACGAGGGAGCTCCTAGGAAACACATGTTCGTCTCTGCCCCAGGAGTTGGGTGTTGTAGGGTGAAATGGCGAAAACACAGTATGCAGCATTTTGCAGACAGGAAGTTCTTCAATTGGTGGTTGTTTCCGTTGTGTGCTGTAATGATAGGAAATGCCATCTACCGCCAGGTTTTTGCGGACCCAATTTCCCACTCCGACATTTGCCATGGTGTGGCAGTGCTGCTACGATGGTATTTCCGTTCGGACGGTTGTTCGCTTCTTACTTCCCTAGCTCCGTCAGCGCACACCGGTATGTGTGTCAACTGGGTCATCATGTTTGCACACCCCCATCATTACAGCGAGGACCTTTCCGTGACCGCTTTCTAACACCTCTTTCAATTTAACTGAGCAACTGATGCCGCCACCATTGCATAACAAATAATCCACAGACACACATAGCAGGTGCGCTATGTTGGTTCCGGGTGGTGGCTTAAGGGATATACCAGCACGCATCATGAACTCCTCCTTCGACGGACGTCCCGGCCGTACTCAACCGTGTGGTGGACGTCATTTATTCCTAGCCTTTGGCCGATCTGTTTGCTGGCACTCCGGCCAGAGGTTCCTTAACTTTTCACACACGCCGTGTCGTGTCACTAATAGTTGCCCAGTGACAGGGACTATAACAAGGATATTATCGAACCACTGGCCAGAACACTGTGGGGGCGTGCGGGGCGACACAGGGCAAACCGCTTACCTTCTTCGGTGATATCATTCGCCATCGTTAGCCTTATCATCATAGTCACTATCGGCAGGAGCACTGCACCGACAGGGCACTGCCGATGTCCAGCGGCAGGTACAGGTTCGTCGGTGAAATAAGATGGGTGGCAGTGGCAGCGGCAGCTCCACATTCTCAAGTGGAAAATACTTTTATTCCGCCTGATGTTTGTTTGCTGTCCTTCCTCGGTTGTTCTGTTTTTCCCCTCTTTGTTTTGCGTCTCATTCGATATGTCCGTTGGCTGCTCTTCATCTGAAAGCCGGTCTACATAACCTGCGAGTGTCTTAGTCTCTGCCGCCGGCCAGTGGACTGGATTGACTTTGTGAGTTGAAAAGAGACGACAACGGTGGATAAGCTCTGCATTGGTCTTTCACACTTGATCCTTTTGTTGGATTGCATTTTTTTTCCACTTCACTGTCGCCGTTGCTTGAGTATCCCCATTTCCTTGGCTCATTTCACATTGTACACTGTTGTCGGGCCATATGGCTTACTAAAGTGTTCCGTCGAACTCCTTCTGCGTCCAGGTACACACGAGTGTGTGCAGGATGTTTACTTGCACATGGGCCCTTGCAAGGGGGATAACTGGTTGGAAAGAACAATGTACCCCTAAGCAGGAGCTGGAGATTGTAGTGACAAAAGATGGCTTTGTTTTCTTTGGCATTGTTTCGCTGAGGAGGTGTGCTACTCTGCTACTCATTCGACACTAATGGCGTTTGCGGGAAGGGCTCTATTCGAACTGTTATGGAGCGATAACGATGCAAGAGGTGTCGATGGAAGGAAGTGATTGTCAATTGAGTTGAAGGGCTTTTTCTGATAGTTTTCAGTCAGATATACCAAAATGAGAACACATTTGTTTTTTTTTGATAGAGCCGTTCAAATATGTTTCGGAGGGCAACAAAATTCTGGAATTCCTGTATCCACTGTTTGGGTCTGATGTGGGTTGATGTTGCCAAGCCTTGTCTCTCTTTCACTCTCGGACTGCGCAAATTTTAATCGACGAAAGTTCAAGTGGAACAATCAATAACATGGACATACCTTCATAGAAACCACTTGAATATTGTATGCACACTGCATTATGTAAAGAATTCTTGGGGGGAGGGGTAACCAGAGAGATAACTAGACTCAATTTCGCATAATGATTGTGTTTCATTTCAAGAGAACGCCAATGGCAGCAACCACCACCAACAATTTCTGCGAAATCTACCCAGATCTGAGGTTCTCCCTCCCAAGTATGGCAGTGTTTTCAATTAAAGTGTGTTTGCTTGTATGTATGCAAAATCAAGGGATATCGCTTCAATATTAGAACTGACAGGAGAGTTTATTTAGTTTGCAGGAGTTCAAGGAATGACACTGGCTGTGGAGGTCAATATCGAGAGAGAAATGGCGATGAGTGGGTAAGATGGGATGGGGTTTGAGTGTCTGTGCTTACTGATGCATGGAACATATTATGCTAGAAAAGTGGGTAAGCTGGGTTGAGATTGAATTTTTTAAAGGGGTAGTTCATCACGAAGTTTAATTTTTTGCTACTTTAGGAAATTAGGGGTTCCGTCAGAAATGTTTTTTCGTACGAATCGAGAAACTAACGCTGTATACAAGAGACCACGTGAAACCTCTATTTTCAATATCATTCGCAACTTTGAGTCCCACTCTACATTACTGGATGATTCTCGGTCGGTTAAACCACATCAGGCATATAACACATCACTGAATACGAACAATCAGAAATACATGTGGAAATAAAACGAAAAAAAACACATCACTGAATAAGTCCCGGGGCTAACCAAAAAAACGCATTTTCTAGGCAAAATACGACTTTATTCATTAACATTGTTTCCCTCAAGAGTGATACAATCTGGCCAACGGAGCTCTAACTTTTCGATGCCTTATCTTATAGAACGATCTATCTTTGGCCTTAAAATAGGCTTCAGTGTCGGTCATCACCTCCCTTATTCGAGCCATATTTTTCTCCGGCGAGCATCTTTCTGAAAAGAGGTAGAAGTTACTGGGGGCCAGATCTGGAGAATACGGTGGATGCGGAAAAACTTTAAAACCCAATTCGTGCAGTTTGGTAGCCGCTGGCGAACGACTTGTTTCACAGAACATGGTCTTGGTGGAAGAGAATTTTTTTTTCTTCATATGAGACCGTTTTCTTCCTTCACATGCACCAATAATGCCATGTAGTATTCGCAGTTGATCCCTCTGCCTTTCTTAAGACATTCGATGAATAAAATTCTGTGCACATACCAAACTTCGGGTTATTGCCAGCCGACCTTTGCATTTTGGACGCTTAGAGAGTGGTTCACCGGCTGCTGTCCACTCCGCTGATAGCCGGTTTGACACCGAAGGGTAGTGGTGTATCCATGTTTCGTCCATTGTGATAAGCCGATGCCAAAGGTTCTGTTTATTCTGGCGAAACAGCTCCAAGCAGCTCTCAGAATCAGCAATACGTTGATGTTTTTGGTCCATTGTGAGCAAACCCGGCACCCATTTCGAAAACAACATTCGCATGGACAAAAGTTCATTCAAAATAGTGTACACATTGCCTTTTGATATCTTTGAGGTGTTAGTCATTTGACGCAATTTCACTTTGCGGTTTTCCAAAATGATTTTTTTGACTTTTTCAGGTGTAACCACCTCAATTGGCCTTCCAGAGCGTTCAGCATAGTTGGGGTGTGTACGACCACGTTTTTAGTCAGCATGCTACTGACAAAGAGTTGGTGTTGATGAAGCAGAGTCCCTGTAACACTTCCAAAGCCGTTCTGAGCTTGCACGGTAGATTTTTCCCATCTAAAAGCAGTATACACACGAAATTCTTTTTTTTCTAGTGTTTTAAAAATCGCAAAAGTAGCGTCACTTTTAGCACTGTAACTTGTAACCTGATAATCAGACTGTTATGAAAATTTAACAGGTATCATTTGAATGTTTGTACATCCTAAAAATAATATGAATTTTTTATTAGTGGCGCCTCCTATATGTCAGTCCCGGGACTTATTGAGTGATGTGTTAGTGAAGAGTATACGCGAAGACTGTGACGAATCGATTCGTTGTTGTTCTTAGTAGCTTGGCTCTCCTTTGTGGTGTCCAAATCGGTTAAATTACTTTATGTAGCCATGATCCGACAGGAACTGAGTTCGATACTAGGACCAGTTCCCTTGAATCCAGCTTATTCGTATTTTAATTTGTGGAATCAAGTAATACGCCCTTCTCCTCTTTGTGGTGTTACTCTACCGAGATTGCCCCAGAGGTATTCAATGAGCCCGCCTTTCCTTCTTTATATTGCATATTTCCTTAGCCTCAGCTGACATTGAGGGCATACTGCAGTAGGTTCTGTTTATGTCGTCCGCTGCTCTGTACGACATCGTCCTGTAGCCGCTTATTGACCATGTTGTAGTGACGAGGTCTTAATGTGCCTTACATGATCTGCTGTTTCAAGCAGAGACATGGGCGTCTAGCGAGAATGAAAAGCTGGTGATATTGCCGTTAACTGGATTAAGGACACCATGAAAGAGATAATTTTTTGTGAAAATGAAAAAGAGCGCCGGAGTTGGTCTAGAAATCAGTTTCAGTCAAAGCCTGATCCTCCAGTTTCTTCTGCTACATTTTCGGATTTTTTTCTGATTTCTATATGGCTGGTTGTGGTCGCCGTGGCGTAGTTGTACATGAGTCGACCACCACGCAGAAAGTCTAGGTTCGATTCGCGGCCGGGACACCTCGCATTTTTTCACGGCTCCACCTCTTTCGAGTTGCTGCCAACACTCAAAGAGTATCAATTGTCTATGAACAGCTTCTTAAATTTCGCCGTTCGGAGTCGGCAAACAAAACTGTAGGTCCCTTCCACTCGTGAGAGTACAGTTGCAGTGATAATTTCCTTACGCTCAATTAGTTAGCTTAGTCTAGTTTGGGGCTTACTCCATGCCTTTAATTCGAAATTTCTTTCATTGCTCTTTGCTCCCCTTGTATTGCAAATTAATTTATCTGTCATTCACTTGTCGCCAAGGGCTTAGTCAAGAGCTTGCACTTCGAAGGTCTTTCAGTCAACAATCGACAGCAGCAATCTCATCAATGTACGTCCAGACCACCCCTTTGCGAGCCCAGCACGGTGCAAGGCTTCGCTTTTCATTAAGTAATTCCACATTATCCAGTGAATTGAATAATCCAATTCAGTTCGCCTGAGTGAAATAGTAATGGAATGCACAAATTAACTGCAGATACACCGCGAAATCCGCTTGCGGCTGACCCCACCACCCCCACAAGAGATGCGCACGACTTTTGTCAGCACATCTCCGAGGCCACGTGCATGTGTGGCCTGTGACACTGCGCTTGAAGTGGGCAATTAATTAGTTCCAAAATCAACTGATAAATGCCAGTGCTTACGTAATACCGCCTAGTAAGCCGTAATACTGATCATCAGCATCGTAAACATTTTCTGGGGAATCTGCCGAAAATCCTACCCACTTGCCATATAGTTTCGTTGCCTGTGTCCTTTGACGTTCCCCTACCGCGCATCATCATCAAGACTTACGTTAAAGGTCAGCTATGTGCATTGGTAGTTAAATTCTCAATTATGTACTTCAGGAATTTGCACTGGCTGGGATTAAATATACTTTCAGTTGATGTGGGCGGGCGGGTACCTGTGTAAGTGTGGTATGGTTGCTATCACCGGCCATTGAGGGGGCTATGTCCAATTATTCGCGTAACAGTAACATTCAATGCAAACTTGTGAATTGAGTTATGGGTTCTTTGAAGATTCCCTTCAGACACAAGACTCATAAATGGCTGCTGCTAAGAAAAATGAAACTTTATTTAATAAGCTCAATGCAATGTTGTGAGCTCTGAAAACTCTTTGTCTTTCTCTGCTAGCTCTTACCTTCGGGAGAAATGTACGTTAAGAATAAATGTGTAATCTGTGAGGAAAAGTTAAGCTACTGAGTTAATACTCCAACATTGATTTCTTACCTTCCTTTGGAATTACTTAATGTTATATACTTTGTCTGGCTATGTGGGCAGTTGTTCTAGATAGTTGTAACCAAAGGCTGTTCAAATGGATACGTTTTCGGCACACTTATGAGTCTAAATTGACTCCTCAAAACCATAAAAAAATAAATTAGATTGTTTTACAGTCCATAGGCAAGTAAGCACCTGTCTTCGTTAGTGACTTTTTGTGCTGTATGCTTTTTTCTCTCACAAGAATGGGGTCCTAAAGCTTATTGCACATTTCGAACAGCTTTACAAGAACTCGTTCAACATCTACTTCTACGTCATTGGTATTCTAAGCTACTGTTACACTGTGTTTCTTCAAGGAAGTATAGCGAAGCAAAGCATATTGTTGAAACTGTTCAACACACTGTGACTCGTTCTGTGTGGAATTCAGTCTCATGGAGTCTCTCATCATATTCGAGAATTTTGCTTGTTTATGTTGCCATTTAGATGAAAAAGTGCCTCATAAGACATAAAGCTTATGTCTTCGTCGGCAAATTCAATCAGAGACCAGTTCAGAAGGCAGAACTTCCTTTCCCTTGGCAGGTTTGGTTTATAATGTAAAATAAAATAAATACATAAATTTGAAAGTGTAAATTTTTACATTTGTTTTAAGGACCAATTCATGGCATTTGCTAATCTCAAATGAGATCATGTAAATGTTGGCCACGATTTGGTCTGAGGTAGTCCATTCGGAAGGTCCAATTTTGTGTGACTCGTTCGAGCATAGCGACTGGTATCTTGCCGATATTGCGAGTGATGTGGCCTTCCACAACGTCAATCGTAGTTGGCTTATTCCCAAGTACCTAAGCTTTACATATCCGCAGTTTAATGGTCACGATTGAAGCGTCTAATTTAACGGGGCAAGACTTGAATGTAAGTGCTCCCAAAAATGACTATTCAATAGGTCCATTGTTTCATGAACGGTATGCCTCGTAGAGTGCCGTTCTGTTGAAACCGAATCTCATCATGGACATGCATTTCAGGAAGCACATAGTCAGTGAACATGATCAATCTGCTGGGAACGACCAAGAATCGATTCATCAGGCCTTCTTACCTACAGCAGTAGTCTATGTACTACATGCTGAATGTGGTCCAACTGGTCGATTTCCGTCCAATAATGTGAACTTAGACTCAAATGGCATGGAATGGTATTGACAATATAATGGATAATTTCACACAGAAGGCTGCTTTTCGTAAAGCATCTGAACAATTTTGAAAAGCTGTTGTGTTTTGATTCCATAATGACTTGCCTAACAACAGTGTACAAAAATGACAAAGCAGTCATGTCAAAAAAGGCAATTGAAAAAAATGTTTTACCCTTAAAGAGTTTGTAACAGATCTCTCAATAAGTCCCAGGACATATAAGGGACACCACTAACAAAAATTATTCTTTTAATATTCATTTTTTTGTAAGTGGTGCCCCCTATACGTGATGTGTTACGTCCTCCATTGTAATGACCATCTAGTAGCTCTGCTGTATCACGGCGACAGCGCCGAAAATACATCTTTTAGGCAGAGTAATTTATTAAACATAGGTGATGACGCTTAACCCAACTTAAGTGCGGTTACGGCTGCAATCACTAACCTAAAATTCCCATTGCCCATGCACTCTCTACCGAACTTCTCAAAGCAGCTGGCGACGGTTTGGTCGGATGAAACTATACCCGATGAATCTAATCTTAACATCATTTTCCCGACGCTGAAAAAAAGGAAAGGAAAAAATAAGTATCCGGAATATGTTTTCATCAGTGCGGTTTCAGGCCTGTCAAATATACCACAGACTAGTTAATCATTGCGGCAGATCTTAGAAAGACGCAGGAGTTTCAAGTTCGTACTCACTTTCGGCTTATTGACTCAAAGGCCGTGTATGACAGTATTTACGGTGGTCGCCATGGCGTAGTGGGTAAGTGCGTCGACTCATACGCAGAAGGTCCCAGGTTCCGACTCCTAAACTGAACACTTCACATTTTTCACGGCACCATCCCTTTGAGTTGACAACATTCAAAGGCTACTAAATGTCTATTAAAAGCGTCGCCAATCTTAACATTTAGAGTTGGGAAGAAACTGTAGGTCCTTTCTTTTTGTGATAGAACAACACGAGTAGTTGTTGAAGAAGACATTTCGTCATCCCTTGTGGATTGTAGAGCAAATGAAATACTATTATTGTGCACTATACGAGTACATATGAACGAACTCGAAAAAAAGAGATTGCTTGTTGCTCCTTCAAGTTTCTTTTCGAGCTGTTTGATGTCAACATGGCGCTGCACTGTCATACAACTTTTTTAATTTTAAGTCTCGAGAAGATCGTGCGTAACTTAAGTATCAGCACTAGAGACATGCACGTCCTCAAATCTAAGCAACTGCTCACTTCAAATCATTGGAAGAACGCAGCGGGCTGTCAGTGAGGTTTCTTTGAGCATCGCGAAGGAAGGGTCTAGGGTAAATGTGTCTACAAGATAGCTCCACCCATACCAACCTCTTTGACGGGTAAGCGCATACAGTTTTGACCGACTTAAGGGCTTAATATCGCCGTGGAGATAGGACGAGGAATAAACCATTAAAATCTCTGACTATTTGGGCTTGGACGGCATTTGAAAAACAAAAATCTTGAAGAACAAAATCTTGCCGTTGAAAAGGTATAGTAGTAATTGAACGGCACTACAGCCCACAAGGGACCAAGGCCTAGCTTCTACAACAACTTCTCGTATTGTGTGAGCGTTCTCTCACGAGTAGAAAGGACCTACAGTATCTTGCCGACTCCGAACTTCAAGATTTGAGAAACTTTTCATAGACAATTAGTCCCCTTTGAGTGTTGTCAGCAGTTCGAAAAGTGCCGTGAAAAAAATCGAGGTGTACAGTCTGGAAATCGAACATAGACCTGTAGCGTGTGGGTCGACGCACTTACCCACTATGCCACGGCGACCATACTTTAGCATACTTTACATAAAATTTGGCTCCGTTTGCAAAGAAGGTGTTTGAAGGAGATGATTGAACGACATTGGCCTAGTCAACTCCTTTCGAGTTACTACGACTCTGGTATAAATTTTTTAAATGTCTATGTTCGGGGTCAGCAATAAATTCTAGGTCTCCTCAGCTCTTGAAAGATCAACGGCGAGCATATAACGAGTGGGTGGTAATGGAGTTAGATTCTTGTCGCTTGTGGGCAACATTACACTCAATCATTTTAGTTTTGAATGCGCTTAATGCATAGTACACACGTTGGAAAGAATAAAAAACCATCTCTCTCTAACTTTCTCCCATCATCTAAAGTTTTTTTTTTGTGAGTACTTTTCACAATAAGTTCTCTAAGCCATCACCGATTGCACAACAGTCCAACCAATTAAATAAAGTTACAAGCACGAAATATCCACATATATGAACCTCAAAAAGTATAGTTGAACATGCTTTATCCAATTTTAACAATTCTAATACACACTCCAGCATTGTGCATTTGTATGACAATTAACGGTTCAAAACTCTTTTCCGTATACAATTGTTTCAGTTTTGAGGGAACAAACACAACTTTTAATTCAAAACAAACAGAACGCAAAACCAAACAGCCCAACTATCCGAATTAGCACTGAAATCCAAATGGATAGAGACCAAAGGTAAACATCAACTCAGCCAGGAGCCGTAACCAAATAACGGTGTAATCACAAAAATTAAATATGTTCCTCGTACATTGTAACAGGGTGTTTAACTTGCCGTCGCACACACAAACGCTGAAACAGAAGCAGAAAAACTATGTGTTTGGAAAACAAAATCACAATTTCCATGAGGGACTCCCTCCATCCCTCTTTCGGTCCGCATCTATGTTACTGTCTGTGAACAAAGTTAGTTCGAAATGCACTATGAAAACAAACAGAACTACAGTCCTGTGCCTGAGTGGTGGACCAGTGAAGACAGTAGCATTGTGGACTGCGATTGTGGTTAAAGTTGCGTTGCTCTTTTTTAACATGGATTTTCATAATAATTTGAAACAAATTCAGTCACATTTGCTTATGACTTGGCCGGTTGGTGTTAAAATTGAGGGACAAAATAGTGAGAAGTGATAAAAGGAAAATGAAATCGTATATCCATGTGTGGGAGCACAGCGGGAGTTAATACAGGAATTGGCAAAAATACAAAAATACTTTGGTCTGCATTTGGTCGTCATTCAATTTTGTTAAAATTCAAAGCAAACCGTCGAGCTCCTGCAGCCAAGCAGGATATCTACTACACATGAGAAAGAATGAAAAAAATCGCATTCTCAGAAAAAAACGGGAAGGACATGAGGAGCGTGTCGTCGAGGCGAAGCAAAGGTGTTGGAGCAGCAGTGAAGTTCTAAACTATCCGGTGGATGAAAATGTCGAGCTAAAGTCTGCCGTGACTACAAGGAAAACTTGAAACAGATTCGCAGTTGAAACTGAGAAATATTTTTGTAGCTTGTCTATATTTTGAAGGATATCGACAGTCCTTGAACAAATCATCCCCATATTACGTAAATTATGTCCCAGTACCCGGTCACCATGTTTCTACAATTTTAATGAATCAAATTTATTAATTTTATGGTTTCGTTTTCACACACGAAACAAACGTGATGGGTGTTGTATGCACAGTGTAACCAAGCGAGGGGTTTTTTTTTAAATCAAAGCATATTTTGCCACTACACCTGTTATTGGCTAAATATTTGACAGAACGAAAGTATCATACTTCCGCGAAACGAAATGAATCGCTTAAAGAAGTGAGATTTTTTTTATAATTAGACCGCGTTAAAGGGATTGTTTCGTATCAGAACTATGTGTCAGCACGGGTTCATGGCATAGGGGAGGAGAGGTAAAGACGTACTGACGCAGATTGGTTTTAAATGCCTGTGGATTGTAATTTGGGGGGAAAAGTTAGACTGGGAAGAGCATTCCATATTCGTATGATGAGGCTGAAGAACGAGTCTTTAAACTTAACTGCACGTCCGAAGGTGGGCTTAATCACTTCACTGCGCTGCAAATTTTTTTTTTGTTTTTTGATTATTTTTTATTTTTATTTAATCAAAATGTTGCACTCGCGACGAGGTGGAAGGCACGAGCCGGATTAATTGTGCATGCTTCAAAAAATTGAAGTGTGACCATACACTTTTGAGAAAAGGTCTTGGTTACAAAATTCAACTTGTGCAAGCGTTTAAGCCACAGGATAACCTAGCAAAGCGTAGACTTGGTGAAGACAAGATTGCCATGATCCCAATTTTAAAAAAATTTTTTTTAGGATGGTTACGCAAAACTTCCGTATTTGGAGGTATAGTAATTCGCAAGTGTATGCCGAGGCACCGCTATATCCATAAAAATGACTGTTTGGTGTGCTCTTTGGGTTGATGATCCATTCTTCTTTAAAATAGATGCTGAACGTTACAGTCAGCTGTTGGCCCTTTAGCGTCACTATTATTGACTCAAATGAACAGCCATGATGTGCAGAAGTTCTTAAAGAAGGCAGAAACCTACAATACACACGTTATCAGTATCTGAAGGTACACGTACAATCTTTAAAATTATTCCCTGCTACAGAGATCGTGCACAAGACCGGACTGTAATGCCACTCAAAGACGAACACCACACGCCGAACATTATTTTGCGTTTTTCCTTTCAAAACGTGACATTCAGAGACTACAGTACTCAGGTTAATTTCATCTTATAAAAGTGTAGGACTGTAAATAGAGGACCAGGGCTAAGCAACTACGCGAATAGTGAGTTATGAGAAGTGTTTCATAGGCAAATAGTGCTCTCTGAGCATTGTCAGCAACTCAAAAGAGGTGGTTCTGTAAGAAAGTGCTAGACGTCCAGTTCAGGAAGCAAAGGTTCCACTCTCGACGGGTAAGTCGGTACACACTACGCCACGACGGCCCTGTAGGACCATATCCAAAATTCCACGAGACAAATGCTTCAACCAGCGCTCTCTCTTGACGTTAATTGAGAATAAAAGTTGCAATGAAAAAAGGAAACATATTGTTTAAAGATTTCCTTTCGAGTGCAATGCTCGGCACTGAATTCAATTTCGTTTTCTTTATCTCAACGGTTGAGGAATCAATTCACTTATTTAATCGATTTAATGTTGAATTTTCAATACGTGGTCCCCCCGTTGAGTATGTCAGTCTGACATTGATCAAAGCCCGCGCGAGTTCTATTCCATACGTCGGGTAGACAAGCTGTGGCTTTAAATTGAATTTGAATTCAATTTACACACGCCATTCAGTGTTTAAATTGAAAGCAGACAGGACCTTCAGTGCTCCCAAATTGACTTGTCTGCCGGCGTAATATGATATGAGCAGGACAACGGACACCTTGTGATTTAATACCCAACAGAGGGGACTGCTTCATAATTTAATATTGAGGTGATATCGGACTGCAGTTGCATTTGATTGGCAAGCCGGCTAACCTGGACTAAAAGACACGTATCGACTATATCAGATTCAGACACAGTTCCTGGGGAATTTTCGATTTTGTGGGCAATCCGATGCTTTAATGTAGTAAAAGGGGAGAAGGGGAACTTGTTTGCTTTTTAAATAAAATATTGCTGCTGCACATATCTCGCGATAAAATCGCTATGTAGTCACAGTCGTAGATTTAATTAAATTTACTGTGGGCACATAAAGGCATGAAGTGGTAAGCAATGCATATATCTGAGACAGGAATCGATCACAAAGCAAAAACGATGTTATTTTGAACAGGCGATGATATGAATGTAGTTGCGGGAAGGAAGAGTATTTTACATTGCGCAGGCGCTGAGAAGTAAAGGATCTCAGTACTGGTCAGAATTTAAAATTGCAATAACGAGCCTAAAGTAAGGTATAGCGGATGGAGCTCACGGAACGGCTCGTAATGCCCTAATGTCAAAAGATTCTTATGTTTCAAATTTTCACATTTTCTTTCAATTATTAGATGCAACGATTGACAACAGGGACACCAAGCCGGAGATCAGTCTTCCAACGAAACCTAAGTTCTGGACTATGAGCCGCACACAGACGTTTCACTTCAGTGCTATACAGCAAATATTGGGATAATAGTTGTGTTACAGCTCAAGCTACTCGTAGGTGAAGCGTTCTGTGATATACTTCTACATCCCAGAAGGCCAAAATTAAGTATTTTACATGAGTTCTGGGGTAAAAGGTCTGTGTCCCTATCTGACTATTAAACGGCGACAACAACCGAAATACCGCTGAAAAAGACTTTCGTTCACAAGACTAAGTCCAGGTTAAGATAGTTATATCGAAACTGAAGTCGAACAAAGCAGCTGGAGTTGACGGACTATCTGTTGAACTATTTAAGGCAGCTAGAAAGTACCTGGCTGGGCGCAATCACCAGCTCCTTTGTGTGATATGGTTTAGGAAAGTATGTCCGACGAGTGGGATATCATTGCCCTTTAAGACTGGATCTATGATCATATGATCATAGTATCACATCAGTAGCAAAATCACCCCGGAAACACTGATGAACCCAAAGACGATTTGATGCGATGGGCGCTTTCAAACCTAGCTTTTGAGGGAACCTGAGATGTCCCCCCAGTTTACTGGTTTGCCGCTGGAACTTCGGTTCTAGCCTGAGTTTGAAGTGTCGTGGTTTAAAAGCCCAAAATCGCGAGCAAAGCCGAGGAGAGTGTACTTCGCTGACTGTTGTTCAAATTGTTGACTCTACTGACTCAATCCAGGCGGTTAGAGAACTTTACCGGCGTCCCCTAATCGCGTGTGGCGTTGGATTCTCAACCGGGTGCTACGACCCAAAAAGCGGCAGTGGTGTTGTAAAGGCCTCGCTTCCTACAAAGGTGGAGCGATTTTAACTTAAATGTGAACCGTATGGCACTTGGGCATCTAAGGCGTTAAGTCTTGTGTTCTCTTCATCTCTTAGAAAATTGAACCTCTTGGTGTATGGCAGTATGATACCACGACTGTTCTGCCTGATTTATTAGGAGGAAGACTTCTCTAATTATACCATTTATCTTAGGATCCGTCTCCCTAACATCGCCTACAAGATTCTCTTAGTTGCGTGAATGCTTGAAACTATACGTCTACTATCTATGACCTTGGTTTCAAGCCTGGAAACCCCCACGATACATAAAAATTCTCACATTGCGGCTGATCCTGGGGAATATCAAAGAAGTTTTAGACTTTGAGGTCAAATAAAGGACTTCAGTTTAAGAATTAAGCGTAGAATCACTCTTGCCAACCGCTGTTTATCTTTTGCCAATAGGCAATTGAGTAACAAGGCTCTCTCTTGGACAACAAAGCTAGCTTTGTATCACACCTTCATTATCCCTGTCTTGCTCCGCAATCCCGAAAACTTCTTATTCTTCGTTTTGTGACGCTACAGTCCGGGGTGGACCAGGCCCTCAACCAACATGCCTCTCCAGACATCACAATCTTTCTCCAGCTGCCGCCAGCTGCGCACTCCGTTTGCTCACATTCTTAGCAACATCTACAGTAGTCTCGTCACTGCGTGCTGAATGTATTCTAATCGCTGAAGTTTCATCCGAAACTGTGAACTGGGACTCAAACTTGCGAATTGAATTGACAATGATGGTTTCAGGAGGTCAACTATGCGCACGGTAAGCTTTTGAGCCTTAATGTTGATCGATTCCGGCACTGAACATATCGCGTTTTTTAACTACACCCCCTTTTTTGAGTTACTGAAAAAAGACTACCAATTATACCTAGAAATCCGTTCATTTCATGAAAATTCAGAGCAAAAGTAAGGAAAATTAAATTTCCAATTTCATAAATCGTTGCCCTCTAGCCGTCCCCCCCAAGAGAACCGACTTTCGCTGAAACAAAATCAATACATCAGCAATAGTGCTGCCCTAGGAAAATTACTACGTCCCTCAGGCACCATCAATCAGCCCACATGCAGTACCTCCAAGGCGTCGCAAACTGCTCAAATCGCTCCAAGAAAATTTATGCATAACTCGGATAGTTTTAATTCGTCATTCGGCGCAAAATTATCACTCCGTCTGCAAATGTCAGTGGTGTTGATAAATTCTAACACCGCGGCTTGCACTTAACCCTTGCATGCGCCGACTATAGTCCATGCAGGTCTCTGAGGACCGCTCGTAGTGACCCGCATTCGAATGGAAATTGTAGTGCGCCACGAAGCGAAGACGAAGCCTTGAGAACGTAACGAAGAAGGTAAAATCACGTATTTCGGCACAGAACTCCAGCAACCTGCTTATACGAGTACATGCATGTGATGTGAAGAAGCAACTACCCCTCAGTCAGTCATTGCACAACTGCATAGACCCGCTTGAGTTTAATGGTCTCAGGGAGACAGCGGGAGCCGTGGCTTTCAGCA
Source organism: Eristalinus sepulchralis (assembly GCA_944738645.1). NCBI lineage: Eukaryota > Metazoa > Arthropoda > Insecta > Diptera > Syrphidae > Eristalinus > Eristalinus sepulchralis. Next base: position 37,245,319 of record OX122882.1, on the reverse strand, counting down.
TTAGCGCGGCGAATGTGAGGTACAAAGTCTTCACAGTACTCAAAGCCACTGCGAAAAGGCCAACAGCAGAACACATACAGGGTATGCACGGACTGCCAGTGGCACTGCTAACAACCCCTGGGACCAAGCCACACCCCCCTCCACACACACACACCTGTGCAAAACTCCAGCTCGGAGGGGATTGAAAGCAACCCGAAAACTATTTGTTATGCGGCAAATGGATAAAAATCCCTAGACCGGCATTTATTTAAATTTATTCCGGCTACCGTCTCATTTCGGTGCTATTTGCTCGTGGCCCAGTTCGTCGTCGCCTTCGTTATTCAGCTGCTGTTCATTTGGTGGGCGGTGGTCGGTGGGCGAGGTATTTTTTTACGGCACGGGGCCAGCTTGGCAGAAATTTTTCGAAAGTCTACAACAGTGTTCGGGTACGATGTTCATTGTTATACACAACTTCCGGATGGCTGTGTATCTGGGCGTCCGTTCTAGTCCTGCCGCGTGGCCCAAGGTGAGAGAGCACACTTTACATGCGAAAAATCCACAAACCCTGCCGAGCGTCGAAGGTGTTCTGTGCAAGCAAAAAAAAAAGGCACACAAACTCTCAAAGGCGAACCAGAGGGGATATGCAAAAGGATATGTAATTGTAATCTGATAAATATCATTATATGATAAAAGGCAAACCGCTGAATTACACCGGATTGAGGGCGGCATTGCATTACACAGTGGTTGGCGGTGGTGTTTCTATTGTTCATTGGAGAGCGCCTGCCAGCCGGGCTACCTTGTGCGCTTTCCAGGGGCATTCCTGTCCCGTTCCCGGTAGTCCAGGGTAACATTTCGAATGTAAATCTCATTTAATCCGGAATTTTAATGGAATCATTTCGCGAACATTGTCAGTGGGTTTCATGTGCTTTATTTTCGGGCAAGTTCGGGTTGTCGCTTTATTTGCAGTTTTTACCTCTCTTCCAGTGAGATCTGGGAAAATTAAATATCTGGAATGGTGAGTGCCTTTTGGAGTCGTTGTTATTTCGGCAAAGATTATATGCAACAAACTAGTTTGTTTCATAAGTCAAAGGACATCTCCTTAAATGATGTGTGATCGCCCAAGTGTGCATTTGTTTCCAACAGATTTCAATGAAATAAGATCCTTCCCCACCTATGTACACCATCCCAGACAAGCACACTCTGTTGCGGTGTCCTAATATCTCTGATTAGAAGATTCATAAGGCTGGAGAAGTTTGGCTCAAATACTGAAAGTGGGGAGAAGAAAGGTAGACTGCCCTTTCAAGAACCAAAAGTCAGTACAGAAGCTAGCCCCTCGGAAAAAATGTTAGAAGCATCAGCGCTGGGCATTTGTCTGAACTCTTGTGTAGATTAAATACTTACACGCAGGTTTACTCTGTGATGTAGCCACACTCGTCATCGGACAATATCTGTCGGCTGTATGCGCAAGTGGACATGCGGCTCTAGACATGATCGATTCTTTCTTTCTCTTTGCTTTCAGTCAGCCCCCTTAAAATTAAGGTTGTTCTCTTCACGAGAAGAAGAAATCGACTGTTCTGACTCAACTAGTACTTACAATTGTCATCATTCCCTTTTCCGACGAAACCAAATACAGTCTACACGGCCTCGCCATCTTAATCGTTGCCTCTGTAAATATTTGACTGGGCGTATGTCGCTGAAAAGTCTATATAGTTAGTCGTTGAACCTTCTCCTCCACATGCTAACCAATGATAACAGGATCAAAATTTGCACGCAGAAATGTTCCCTCAAAAAACCCAAGGTCCAGTTTTAGGGACCCAAGAAGTGCAAATCGACACTCACCACCTATTCGTCGATTTCAAGGCCGCATATGACAGTGTGCATGGCGACAAGTTATACAGTGCCATGTCTAGTTTTGGCATTCCTACCAAACTCGTCAGATTGTGTAGGATGACGAGGGAGAACTCTCGCTGCTCCCTCAAGGTCAGGAACGAACTCACCGAGACCTTCAATGTCAAAAAACCTTTTAGACAAGGCGACGCACTTGTGACTTCTTTAACATCATCCTTGAAAAGATCGTGCGTAACTCACAAGTCAACACCAGAGGCACGATCTTCCAAAGTCAGTTCAATTGCTAGCTTACGCCGACGACATTAGCGTGATTGGACGAACAGCCGTCAATGAGCGGTTTGCTGGCATTGAAGCAGAAGCGGCTAAAATGGGTCTAGTGGTTAATGAGGCAAAACGAAGAACGTCTCGGACAGAGCGTCACACTAGGCAGCAGAAACTTCAAGGTACTCAATGACTTCGTCTATCTCGGCTCCGCCGTAAACAGGGACAATAACACCAGTACCGAAATCAAACGCAGACTCACTCTTGCCAATCGCTGTTTCTTTGGGCTTAAGAGGCAGTTGAGTAATTAGGCCATCTCTCGAAGATCTAAGCTTGCTAGCTCCAGTCTCTTTTCGGAAAATATGGCTTCAGTACTGACTGCTTTTTTAGGAGCCCAAAACAGGTCATTTTCTAGATTCACCGATGTCTTGAACCACTAGCGACCCTGAGCCAGATTGTTGGTAGCTCGGTTATGAAATTGTTTATAAACACATGCACTATTAAGCTTGGTATGAAACACTTTTTGAAATCTAATGCAAAAATAAACTGCAGCTCCAACTTCGAATGCCAGCAAATCGATACATTCGAAAGAACACTTGCACTTACAGGATCAATATTTTTTCATGCCTTCCGCTCCCACGGTGCTATCCTGTGCCCTAATTTTCGTCAAAAAATAGTTTCACTTCTGTGCCCAAATCATCTTACTCTCGTGAAAGAAAAAATTCTTGTCAGCATGACTGAAGTGAGGACAAGACAAAAACTACGAATGCGCTGTTCAATTTAAAACAAAAATGTGTATCCAATGAAATAAAAGATTGGACAAGTGTTTGAGTTTTGTTTGTCCTCTCAGGAGAGGAGGGGACCTACAGTTTATTGCCGACGACGATTTGCGAAATTCGACAAGTTTTTCCTCGACCCTTGGGGTGTGGCTCAGCGCTCTTAAATGCAAAGAATTCAGTTTTTGCCAGGAAACCGTCCTAAGCGCTCGCAGACAGCAAACAGGCGCCACATCAAACCACAGACATCAGCAAACAGCTTTCCCAACCACCAGCCGGGATAAGAGTAAGTCGGCAATCAAGGAACACTGCCGCACACATAATTTAATTTTACCCAGCGATGAGCTTGTGCCATTGTTCCATTTTAATTAGTTCATAATAAGGATACGATTCAAATGAAATGTCCCTGCAGAGGGGCTTCTCTCACTGCCCCTCCCCCCCGTTCGTCTTACAGTCATTCTCTTCGGGCACAATGGGCGCACTGGGGCATTAGCAGTTTGAACCTAAACTTATTCTTCTAGCTCGCGCTCTGTCTATCGTTGCCGGCGACAATCTCATCAGGTCGTGCCAATTCGTCGGTGGCCGGAGGAATCCTGCTAAATGAATAAGTGGACAAATTGAATTAAAATGACAAATGAAAGGGATCACTGCAAGGAACTTCCTCCACCGAATCCGTATACAGACAGACCTGCATATCGCCGTTAGGCAACATAGTCTGTCTCATGCGGCTACGTCGGATGCGGGATGCCGGTTGCGGGGTGCTGTCTGTCACCGAACGACTTCGCCTTCGTCGCCTTTATTATACGCTCCATCGGAATTATTTATTCGGCTTTATTGAATCGAGGAGTCCAACCAAGTGGGGGAGGCGTAACACTGCAGTGTTTCATTATGGCCATGATAGTGCTCTTTTGTGACCGGCAGCAGCTGGGTGGAAAGAAATCGTTCCACTTTCACCGACGCCCCTTTTGTGCTCGCCATCGACTCCCGGTATAATGGCTGAATATGAATGAAGTCCAAAATGACCGGGATCACAGTTCGGGAGGAAAGGGAAGGCAGAACGATGATTCAGCTTCACAAATTATTGGCTGCTCGCCGCTGACCGCAAATCCACAATGCACATCGCATGAAATTCAATTAAATGTCTTTATTAAAATCACGATTTTCGAACGGTAGAGGACTTTTTTTTATTTTATTTCGTCGTGTTTCACTTCCGCGATTTCAGATGATTCTATTGTTGTCGGATGGTTGGGGGGGAGGGTTGTTTGAAATTTCAATACTGACCACAAATTCATCGAATGCCACCACCAGTCACATTCTGAACAGTCGCGAGTGATTGTTGCCGAACGCCACTTTTGACAAATTTTACAATCCTTGTGTCCTTGTGTCATTTCTGCGTGTTTTTTGTGGTTTAAGGTTGACTCCTGAAACTCTTCGGTTTCCATTGTACGACAAATTTTAAGAGCAGCTTACAGGTGTACATTTTGCATTTAAAATTAAATTCAAGCAGATGAGAAGTTTATACTCAGTTCATGCGTCTACAGATGCCGATATTAGAAGGGTCCTCAACAGCCGGAAAATGCCGAAGCATCAAAGTAGCGCTACCCAACGGAATAGGATTTGCAAAAATGGACAAGACGATTTATCTTGGAGTGAACTTTGTTGAGAGATTGAAGTTCAATCTTCACTCCAGAATAACTCTTCAAACGGCCAGTTTCGCTTTCCATAACATCTGCACTCTACACAGGCTGCTCATACAGACCATAATAGCTTATGGGTTCCCTGTGTTTTACAGCATCTCCAAGACCTGCATGGAGAAACTATCAATCTTCCAAAAGCAAGATAATACGCATTTGTACCGGTCTCACAATCGACAAGGACCTGTCTACAAAAAAGCACGCATCATTGCCTTGCAACAGTGCTTAGTGCAACTGTACAAAAAGCAGCTAGACGAAACTGGAAACCATCCAAACCCAATCATAACGAACTTGAGGGGCTCAGTTCTCTGACATCTCAACGCATACAACGTGCTGAACGAGCTGTTCCAACGAATGGAGGCCGTCTTCATTTCTTGTTCGCTCTGCGAAGTTCATCGTACGTGCCCGGAAAAATATCACGATGCTGTGTGCGCCGTGTCGAAATTGGTGTCGGAAAGACAGTGAAACAACTCTAAAACCCAGGAGACCGTGACATGCCTCGTTGACTTGGAGGCTTGAAGGCTTTCGATACCAGGGGTCTACGAGAATGGGTACAAGCAAAGAACTACTTTACACGATCTGCAATATGATGGCTCTTGTTAAGAAATGTTTACGTTTTAAAAACCTGCTTGAGCAGGGTGCAGTGACTTCCTTTAATCTTTTGACCAGCGAACTGATAACCTGCAAGCAGCATCTGATGGTGTTAGTAACAGAGCCAGGAATATAGATCATAACGATTTTCGTGCAACGTGGTATCGGAAAGATTCTGCGATTTCGCTACGACTGGAAGATGAAAATCAACCATCTGCAGTATGAAACCATAATTTGCCGCACTCTGTTATGTAAAGCCTCTAGCGACACGAAGAAAAAAAACTGACTTAGGTTAGAACTTACAGGGATGCCCTATAAAGAGTGTAAAGTAAAAATGTCGCCAATATACTGAACCAGTGTCTGTATGTTAATGTGCAGTTAGCTACAGCTCCGACGAAAGACAAAGAAGGCTTTCGTTTGTTTTACAACGGCCACCTTGTTTCCAAAATTAAGGATTAGTCTGGACAGTCCTTAGTCTTTAGTCCGTACAGTCCTAACCATGAAAGCATGGCTGTCCGGTGTAATTCAACTTGAGTGAGAGATGGAAAAGATAAGGATGTTTAAGAGGCAATTTAATTGTGATTGTTCCAGAAATTCAATCGTAATAAAGTTTTGTTAAAGGCGATTCATTGTGAGGTTCGATTTTGGAGAGGCTTTTTCAACAGAGCGCGTATGATTCCTATTCAACTACTTTCCCATTTTTGTTCAGTGTCATTTGGCAAGGCTTCATGGGGAGACTCACACGACAGTAAAGTTTCTAAATTGTTCAGCTGCATTACGAAAATCAGTGTTCTGTTTGAAACAATATTCGGTCGATTTAAGGAACTTAGCATGCCTATATCGAACTTCTGAAATTTTTGTCAAAACAATTCCCAAATTTAAGTTTCAATTCACATTATTAGATAAATCTCGACCAGTTAGACCAAATTAAGCACGTAGTGAATGGACTACAACAGCAGTAGTTGAGAGTGCTTGCACAGACCTTGCGAGTCGATCTCAGCAGCTTTCTGAAATTCAAGCACATGATCCCGGTGATTTCGAATTTCAAAAAGGTGGTGCTGCGACCTATGCTTGAAGCATCAGACATGTTGAGAAATTATTTTGGTGAGTTAAGTACTCTTATGCTTTGCTATGGCAAATTGGCCGACTAGATTGTTCACACCTTTGGACTATTTTATCTGGGGATATGTAAAGTCTCAGGTCTGCGAATGACGCTTTTGAACCCAACCTTACTCGTCTCATCCGCGAGATACCAGTCGCTTTCCAATTTTTGAATGGACTACCTCAGACGCTCTATTGTCCAACAATTGCTTGATATTATTTTCAAAAACAAAATGCATTGATTTATTCTTTTCACTGATAGTAAACATTTTAAGTTCACTTTCAAATGTATGTGTTTTATCTCACATTGTAAATCAAACCTCATGGTGATTCACCGTACCTCTTTCAACACAATTTAATTTGATACCTCTCTGTGTGAAAATTTTCGAATGTTTCAAAATTCGTCCTCATTGCACAGTATATTCCATAGTGTTCGGAGGCGTGGTTACTTGTGATGCAGAAATTCGTGTCCTGTCGTCACACTTTTAAGTTCCACTGTAACGCAGAACGTGGACGTGTGCACACATTGCGTGATTTCAATTTTTCCCCTTCATTCGTTCGCTTAATTTATTTAATTTTACATTGATTGTTTTAGCCTGACGAGAGTATATTGTGTCCGTGTCCAACGAAATGCGGTAATTGTCATTCACTGCATGTGCACAAAAATACACATAATTAGGACTGCTGTGATGTACGCCGCTGTTTTCGTTAAATCTGAATGAGCTCAATGATGTAACCGTTTCTGGCACCACACTGATGGGTGTGGGATGATTTTGAGGTTTAAAAACTGCCACTTGCAGTGCACGTGTCCCTCTAGTACGAAGTCATGTATCCGATGTGCGCACACAAATTTGTAGGAGGGTTCAAGTACGCTCCTGCGTATATCAATAATTTTCCTCAAACTCAATGATGGTTGGTTAAGTCAAATCTGCACACCGACACGGCTGCATGTATACGAGAATTTTGTAAATGTATTTTGTGCAGTCCTTACTGACATTGCAGCGTTTAACTTGTGCGCCTTCTGCGGAAAGTAGACTGCCGCGTGTGCATCTGAGTAAGTGCAGTTTGAGCACTTAGGCAGTAAAGTATTATCCTTGCTTACGTTTCACAAACAAACAAAAACAAACAGAGCAAATCGCAAAGTAGATGCCTAGTCGAGCGCCGAAAAGGTGTCGCAACTTAGTGAACGGGCGAAAGTTCACGTTTTTAATGCAGTTCGTTGGTTTTGTCCTTGGGCCTTGCTGTGTTGCATCAGGCTCGTAATTTCAGCTCCCTTCAGATGTATATATCCTATGTGTACATGCCCTCTATGTGTCCTCCCGTGAAGTTTGTTTATAGACGCACACGATAGTTTTCACGGGAGGTTGGGAAGGGGTTGATGGAGAGGATAACTGAGGAAGAGGACCAGCGCGTTATCGTCGCATTAAACTCGACCGGAAAAGTTTGCAAAAGTTTCGAGTGCAAAAATCCTTTATTTTTCCTGCAAAATTCATTTCTGTAAGTTGTGATGATAAATACGCTCTGCAGGACGCTACGGTTACTCGCTCACCCAATGAATATCCATCCGCATCCCATTCGAGAGGACTCCCGCTTTTTTGACAGCGCAACCGAAGATCATAAACTAAGACAGAGAACGCAGGAGGGTGGCCGGGTGCAAGGACATAAAAGGCTAACACTTCCGCTCATCTTGCTGCGAGAGTGAGCCAGAAGTGGATGCTGAAGAGATTTAATTTTATTTTTAAGTTCTTCACATTTTGATTTGGCCGGGGCACGCGGAATGGTCCTGAAGCTGGCAACTGGAAAAAGGACGGCACTGGCGGCGGCGGCGGCGCAACGGGAAGTGAATTTCGTTTGAAATTCGTTGGAGACTCCATAGAGCTGGAAACTTTATGAAAGCTTATTTAGTTGAATACCTCTTCAACGGGAACAGCATCCATCTGGATACAAATTGTGAATGTTTAAGGGTGGGTGAGGGTGGGTGTGTGTGTGTGTGCGTATGGAGGGCTGTTTATCTTCGGAAGGACTCTTGCTTTGAACCCTTTTTTTGCTTGCTGTCAGCCTTGGCGTCCTTTCATTGCTGCTGTCAGAGGAAAAACTTCAAAATTTCATATTTTAAAATGTCTGCAAGTGGGGGGGGGGGGGGGATGCTTCTCAGATGGCATTCTCTTGAATAGTTGTGTGCAATCTTTGGAGAGGTAGAATTCATAAATTCGACAGCTAAGAAAGACATCGAAATATTTCCGGGATGCAGAGAGAAAGATGCATTTCCATCTTCGATCTGTTTTCAACTGACATTGGAACATCTCTTAATTGGATGAGTATAAGGGTCGGAAGCTACGAAACTTTACAAACAATTTTACCTTTGACTGAGTTGAATAAGTCATCTCGATAAGGTGAAGAATAGTAAACATTTTTGTTCGGAGGACTTTGTCTTGTGACATTCGTTGAGCAATGAGAAAACCCGATTTTTCGTGGCTGTTAAAAAGAAAATGCTACATTGAGAAATAAATTGAAAAGACGTAACCTACGAAGAAGTGAATGCGGTCGAAGGTTAATTATTTTATCTTACCTCCATATCGACACTAAATTTCTGACAACAACCGGGGTGATATTAATAAATGGACTTGTACCCAGATCTTCACGCATAGATTCTTACATGAAATTGTTTTGACGAAAGTAGGACAAATACTCGTATGTGTGTTTACACGATTAAGTTACTAATAATTTGTAATAAGCAATTTATATGTTGCTGGAATGTGCGAAAGTTGCCACGCTACAAATGAATCCTTGAACCCAACATGGAGATCCATATTTATATCACAAAATGCAATCATGTGGCGATGCACGTGGATTTCAAGGTTCAATATGCATACATGCTGGTACATAGACATGCCCTATAAATTCATATTTGTAGTCATCACATTATTCCTTTCCATGACAACGTATGTAGAACCCCTCAAGAGCGATCCATTCGAAGAAAAGACTGTGCTTGAGTTCAGGCGTTGAAATCGATGCGTGAGACTCCACACACATTTTACATGATTTGTTGACCTTGACTCAAGTTTTATACGCAGATAGGCTACACACATAGTTATAATAATAATAAGAATTGAGTGGCACTACAGCCCACAAGGGACCAAGGCCTGCAACTAGTCGTATTGTGCGTGCTATGGTTCTCTCAGGAGTAGAAGGAACCTACAGCCGTTTTGAAGAGACTCCGAACGGCGAGGTTTGAGAAACTTTCCATAGACAGTTAGTACTCTTTGAGTGGTGTCAACAAGTCGAAAGGGGTGGTGTCACGTCCTTTTGCGACGCACTAACTACTAAGCCATGGCGACCACAATACATACATAATTATGCTTTATCTGAAATTCTGATAGTTTCTTTAAACGATTTTTTGAGTAGTTTTTTAAATTTTAAATTTAGATACGTGGGTGTAGAAGTTAAAATATATATATCCTTATATTTTTTTAACTTGATTATCTTTAACGGTCATTTTAAACTAAATGCTGAAAGAGAATGCTAAAATTCTTTTCAAAGGATAAAATTGATTTTTCTAACCGCAATTAAGGCATGCCGGAGCAATTTTCAAATGCTTCTCAACCTTAATATTTTGTATTCAAATATCGCTTTCTTTTTGGCATTCATCTAGTTCCATAGTTGCATTAAAATTGCTTTCTTTGTATGTAGGACTTGTAGAGGGATAAGCTCGATAAAAATTTGGACTAAAACTAATTCTAAAAAAATTAATTGCTATTGCCGGAATCCTCGCTAGTTTAGGGAAATAAGAAAAATGACCAAAAAAGAAAGTTAATCCCAAAAGCCTAAAAATAGCAGGCGGCTTTTTTTTTTGCAAATTTAAAATGTTACAAAAATTAAAATCATTAAAATTTTAAAGAGAGCATTGCAAATGAGACACAATAAATTAAATGGGGTTTAGCTTATAACATATTCTTGATATCGCTCTCGAAACTGAAAAAATCAAAACAATCGTATAATTTGGTCTAGAAATAGCAAAAATGGAAAACACTAGATGTGCATCCTTCCATATTTATACACATCTTTCATATTTCAAAATTATTAATTAAGAGCAAGAAATTCTAAAATAACGAACGCATTTCCTTCTTTTTCCTCCAATTGCACTACGGTCCGGGGTGGTCCTGGGCCTCAACTAACTTGTCCGATCTCTCGCCGGCTGCCTCCAATTGCGCACTCCAGGTTGGTTAGGGTCCTTCTTCACTTGTGTGCGCTATCTCAACTTAGGCTGTTCTTTTTTGACTACGATTCGCAGACTTTTCGTAATAGAGCAGTGGTGTCCATACTTTCAATGTGGTCTAGCCATCCTTAGCGTTGTATCCAAGTACGCTTAACATACAAAGTTCGTCGTTGAATCTTATCCTCCAGATGCCATCAACGCAAATAGGACCAAAAATCATACGCAAACCTTTCCTCTCAAAAAGACTAAGCGCTTCCTCATCCGCTTTTAGTAACGTCCAGGTTTCCGCGCCATAGAGTAGGACGGGGATGATCAAGGTGTTATATAAAACAAGCTTAGCCCATCGAGAGAGGGCTTTATTACTCAATTGCCTCTTGAGCCCAAAGTAACAGCGATTGGCAAGATTGTTTCTGCGTTTGATTTCGGTAAAGACATTTTTGTCCATTTTTACCCCAAAACCAAGCTAGGCGAAGTCCTTAACTACCTCGAAGTTTCTGCTGCCTAGTGTGACGCTCTGTCCGAGACGCCGATATTGTGTGTCCTTCCTTGATGACAGCATGTACTTCGTTTTGCCCTCATTTACCACAAAACTTTCTTCTAAAAAACTACTTTCTTGTGGACTGGACAAACGACGCTAAGATTCCACTCATCGGGCATGCTTTCCTCCGACCATATCTTACCTATGAGCTGGTGCATGTGCCCAATCAGGTTATCTCCAGCTGCTTTAAACAATTCTACGGACAGTCCATCCGCTCCAGAAGCTTTGTTTGACTTCAGTCGTGATTTTGCTATCTTGACCTCGTCTAAGTCGGGGGAACGGAATTCTTGTCTATCATCGTCCAAATTGAGTGGAACATTCTGCCAAACAGCTGAGTTTGGGCTGTCATCGCCGTTTAAAGGTCTGCAGAAATGATCTTTCCAGATTCTCAGCATCGATTGCTATTATACTCTCCATTTTGGTCCCGGCATGGGACTACCCACCGGATAGCTGTTTCACATTTTGGTAAAACTTTCGGACTTCAATCCTGACATAGCACCTCTCTCTCTTATGCTCTCTTGTAAAGTTTTAATCCTAGAAAGCTTAAAATTCTGAGATTGTGAGAAAAGTTGACAAACAAAAAATGTGGGGGTGGGAGATAAAAAATGATTTTGCAGATATGTTTATCAGTCAATACAGAACGAGGGATTGAAAAAGGAACATTTGCCATGACTGGATTGGGATTCTCCCCAATTCGCGAAATTTCTAATGTTGGATGATTTTGGTCGCTTGCACTTTCAAGTCCATCGTGCATCACGAATAAAGAAAAATGAGTAAGAAAGAAAATGTTGCGCGCCATGCATACACAAAGGAGGGGGAATCAAATTTAATTCGTTTACTCTATTTCTGGGAATCTTGCAATCGAACTATCGATTCATACATTGTCCAGCAAATTCATTCTACTACGCTGCCATAAGTATCTCTTGCCAATAACATTTGCAATTCCCTCGCTCAGATCCATCTATTTGCTTGAATGCATGTGCGCACACCGGTCGTACAATTGGCGCCCCATCCTCTCGACGTAATGGCATTTAATGCGAAGCTACTCCGTCCACTCTACGTCAGTGAGTTGCTTGACTTCACTCAAATGCAGAAAGACTTAGTGGATGAGTGGAGAAATTATATCGCTCCTCTTTAACCACGTCGCATATTTGGAATTTCCTCTTGGGTGCGGGTTGTTCGTTTCGAGAAATGCTAATGCACTCAGCGCTCTGAGAGTAAAAAAAATGTCGACTGAAAGGGCATTAGCATGCATTATTCCTCTATCGACTGCGGATGTGTGTGTACGCCTTAGAAGTTGATTGTATCTGCATTGACTTTGACAGTCGACTGTCGAGCACATTGCAATAAAGTTATGAACCGTAGTGTCTTCCGCGGTTTCAGATGACTGTCACTTTAATTGACCGAGACAAAGTTGCACTTAAGAGTGTCTTGGATCGAATGAGGGTTAAAATGATGTCTGAAAGCATTCATTGATACAGTAAGTGTTAGAAGTTTAAATTGGACACGACTGTAGCTGGAAGGTCACAACAATTGGAGTTTTCTTTTATGTCACTGCGTCATGTCTTTTTTATCTTTCAGAGAGAGTTAGATAATACACTACACACTAAGTTGAAAGCTCGTAATTGCGACACGACCACAACCATATGTCACTTGCGCAAAAGCCAAAGGAGTTGCCCACCCTCGGAGAACTTTCTGATCTACCAGAAACTTCTGCAAACTTCCCTCCCCTCTCACAGGCCAACATTATTTTGGCCAACGCTAAAATTCAGTCGCATTCCGCTGGCATTGGGCATCAGCCTAGAAGAGTGCAAAACATTTCATCTGCATTATGTTGCACTGAAAGCACAGCAGGGACCTGTACGGGCGGAGATATGTTCCCCCAGGCCAGCATCGCTTACGACATCATAAAGCACAACAGGTTCCTGCAAAAACCCGACCACACTGTGGAGCATCAACATCCGAAAATGTCTTTCAGAAGAAAACATTGTCAGTGCCTCCGCCCGTATGTTCTTGTACTCAGTGGCCAAGTCTGAGCACTCCCGCTGAGCTCAATCGAAGCAATGCATAAAATATTGACAATAAGTTCAATTAACAGCAGGCAACATGTCCCGGGGAAGAATGATGGGCATTTCTCGACCGTCGGCCGACCCCCCTCAATGTGTGCTTGCTACAAAGATGGTCTAAGGGCGTTCCTCGATATCTGGCAAATTGTGTCCCGTAGACGTTGGTATGTCCTTTGTTTATGCCATCATTACAAGGAGATACGAGTGCTCCGGCATACGGATTGCATCGACCCACAGAAACCGGGATGCAGGGCTCCCCCAGGGTGTGTAGGCGATATCATAAGCCAATATGCCATTCGAACAAAACCGACCGGAAAGAGTTCTGTAACAAATGGGGTGTTGGCGCACCACAAGTTAAAACCATTTAAAGTGGGAGGACCGACCACAGTATGTTATTAGAATGTTGTTTGTGCCCTTCCACACTCGATGCTGCGCCAAAATGGGCAGCCCACCTGCTATCGGTTGCCTGTCCCCAGCCCAGAGCCCGTGCACGAGTGGTATTGACTCATTCGTCCTCATGAACACCTCGTTTAGCTTTATCAAGTTGTCGCGCTCCGATGTTGCGGTATTGTGAAATGGTTGTGTACAGAATCAGTGCGGGCATGTGAGGGGTTGATTTTCCTGCAGCGCACTCACGTGCACATGAGGGAAACCCGTGCAACGGTAACATTCGGTATCCACAACTCCTCAGAGACAGTCTTGGCAGCAGGGGACTGTCCCCAAAGCCGCCAGATTCGTCATAAGAATCTGCATGCATGTTGAAAGGTACGACAATCAAGTCCAGAAAAGTGGTGGCTATTAGATCAGGACCACACTTGGTGATTATAATTCGGTGATACCCACTGAAATGAAAACATCTAGTCTCACACAGAGTTCACGGATCCCCCCAAACGCCACCACTCAGAACTTACCGTTACATCGAATCCTCAACCGTCTACCGACTTGTGGGACAGACTCTGTCAAAGTCTGTTCAATGTTCAATGACAAAGGGAGCGTGTTATTTTGTGTAAGTTGTGGAGATAATTATGCTTCTACCAGGGGCATCTCCCGCTCAAACCCGCCGACCTGCGGTTGCCTGGAGTGAAACTAACTGCCGCACAAAACACAAGCAAGACTCCGTACATATGGGCAGACACGGCAGCCAACCATGCGGCATCCCATTTGGCTTGCGTTCGATGTTCAGTTATTGATTTCAATTAACAGCTTGCGTGTTGGGGTTAAAACTATAATTGTAATCTCTAGTCCTCTATTTTCATCAATTTGTTTTGCATGACAGGAGCGACGTCGCTCTTTTGTTGAAAAATTTTCTTCAATGTGTGTGCGAGAGAGGGAGAGGGCGGCAAGCGATTACTCGACACAACAGCAGGTATTACAGCGATTTCACACAAGTTTAACAATTCACTGGGCAGAGAGATAAAGATGCAATGGCTGATCATTTGGATGCGCTCGATGCTGTCGGTGGTGTGAGGTTACCTGTGTGCTTGGTATTGGTGTTTAAAATTCGAAGAATTGCGTGCTGGAGAGCTGAATGATGAGCTGCCGCTTATGACTTACTGTCTTGAATTTCACTTTTGCGTGGCATACTTTTAGGGTGCCTAAAACTGAATGCGAGATTGGGAAACAATACGCTAAGCTTCGAGTCTCGATTCGTACTTTCACTTGTCTAATTCAACTTGTTTCAATGAATGATTTTATTTTAAAAGTAAGAAGAAACCAATAACAGTGAGCGTCAAAAGTGAATGAACATTTCATTCATTTTTCTGTAAAAAAAAATATTAAGCACCAAATTGTCACCGTAAATTTATTCAGTGAACTCAACATTTTCATCATGGTAATAAACACGAATGAACAACGTCTGCAATTTATAGAAATTTTCTACTGAAGACAGCGACCTCAACTTTAAGGGGATTTACTGAAATTTCGGTCGTATTTCTCGGCCTTGTAGACAGTAACAAGTCACGTGCAAAAATTTAAGTTTCAATAACTGTTGTGTGATTTTGCCCTAAGTGAGACAACGGGTTGATCGTAGTGTCGATAATATCGCTGCCGTTCAGGCGTCCGTTAATTCTACGGCGTTGTCAAGAACTGGGCATCTCTCACACCACATTATGGCGCATTTTGCGAGAGGATCTGGACTTACACCCATATGAGATCAAGCTGACTGAAACCGTACGTACGTACATACATACGTTTATCGATTGGGTTCTGAATAAGATGCGTCAAGATGATGAATTTCATCGCAAAAATTGTCAAAGATCACCACATGTTCTTCACGAGTCAACCCTTCATCCACAAACAAAAAAATGTTTGCAGCGGTTTGCATGCAGGCAGCGTCTTCTTATTTTTCATGGTGACGCCACAGTCGGGGGTGGACCTGGGCCTCAACGAACAAGATTCTCCAGCCAGGTCGATCTTTAACTGGCTGCCTCCAGTTTCGCACGCATAGTTGGTTGATGTCCCTTTCCACTTGCGTGCGCAACCTAAGTCGCAGTCTTCCCCTACTGCGCCGTCCCTCGGGGGCGGACTTCGAAGACCAAACACAAACAGCACGTAAATTATGGCCTGAAATCATCAACACTTTAGAAATTTAGGTGACAGAATGTAAAACGAGACGCAGACTCTCAGACCATCAAATCAAACGGCAGTCGCAGCCCACAACTTCCTAAAACTTTTTTTTTCCACTTTTCATACCAAACATCTACATACACGAAGTTCCAAAGAACGATGCTGAGTCTTTTCCAGACAGGCAGCATCAATTGGCAGAGAGTGAGGGGAGATGAAAGATCTTAAAGGTAACATCCTCCTCCTCCCCAAGTACACCATAAGTGCAGTCTGATCTCAGTTTTTGGTTTAAATGCTCAAAAGGATGCCAATTTAATGTGCCGCCTTAAAGAGCTCCTTATCGAGTCAGTTTTTCGTTAAATTAACTTCGTCGCAAAGTACTTCTGTCGAGTGAGTTGCAAAACACACTCCCACGTGTAGGATTCTGCCGAGTTGATGCTACAAGGACTTACCAAGGTAATAAGCTTGATTGAAGCAAACATACATGTGTATGCAGGAACATGCATAAGGACATGCTGCTGGCGTATACGGTAGATTTGTGAGAGTGTCGTCTGTACTTGTATTGTTTGCATACCAAAGAGCAAAGCACGCACACATCACACTCAGCACCGGGGACACAACATGATATGCTGCTGATATAAGCATCATCACAAGGAAAGGACTAATTAGTGTGGACCCCGAACACCCTGTGTACAGGCACACAGGCATGTGAATGGCTAGACAATTCTGGATCAATGAAGTCGAACAGAAGAATTGCAATTTCTGTCCACAGGTTGGTTGCTTGGTTGGCCGGTTGATTTCCCCCAGGATATGACCATAAAACACTCAGCCATAATGGCTGTCTTCCTTCACACATAGCAAAGGCATTGTGTGCCAGAAGGAATGAAATGCAGAAAATAATTAAGTCAAAGGACTTCTTCAGTTGTGCTCTGGTGAAATTAGTAGTCAAACAAAAGGGAAAACCGAACCACCACCACCCATTCCAGGAACCGAACCGATGTCCAGGGAACGGGTAAGTGTGCGGACGGTCGTCTCGGTGCAACCCATCATCGACCCACATTCCATTTCGAAATTGATTTCTAATTAAAGCAGCTTGTGAATGAGCATCGATGTGGAGTCCTCCATTGAAATGCGACCAAGCAGCCATATCGCAGTTAATTGTGCTCTTAACGCGAATCCGATTAAGCGTACTCCGAACTCGTTCTATTGGCGGCGTTCGAGTCCCAATTACAACGCTTCTAAAGTGTGCAAGTTTACCACGACACTTGGACGAGATTATCACATTTCAGGGGACCCCGCTAAGCGCTGACCGTCAACCGAAATCTAAAACGAACCTCAATGACACTGCCATCGTCATCAGCACGACTGCCATCGCCACCGGCCCAATGATCATCACGGCCATCATAATCGTGGTGGTGAACAATGAAGTTCCCGCCTCTCATTTGGTGGCAGGATACGTAATTGCATTCCTATCGGTGAATTTATTGCCAGAAAATAATTCGTACCAATATCTCTTCTTCATGGCTTCTCGATTCTGGTCCTGCCATGGCCGGTGCTTATGGCACATGGCCATATAAAACATCGACGCGGCAGTTTGAACCGCACCACCACCATCAGAGCGAACAAGCTCCATGCGAGTGTAGTGTAGTGAGAATAGAAGTTCGGGGGACAAAAAGGGGCAAATTCTCGCACACACACACACTCTTGCCCAGGAATCGATGTCTCCGGAACGTTATCCGGGCAGGAGTCAATATTTGCCATTTATTGGTCTGCATAGAGGACAATTGATCCCGTTTGTTCCACTGTGCCACAGTCGCCATCACCACAATGACCACGTGGGGACATCGTGGAATCCTGTTTGGTTTTTCTTGTTTCGTTTACTTTGTCGTTTTTTTTCGTGCCTCTATTCGTTCTGCCGCTCGGTGTCCTTGTGCTTCGATTTCATTTAGTATATGGTAACAATTCTCATTTGGGACGACCGAACGGCTAACAGGTCCAATTGTTCTCCTTTCCATGCGAATGAAAATGAATTCATACTCAAGGACTTGTCGGAGGGGGGGCTGCAGCGGGAAAAGGCAGTGGAAAAAAACGCAAAAGAATTGCGTTCTCAGCGCATTGTTTGGGTGCTTACTCCTCGGAGGTGGCGGTGGAGAGGAAATACAGAGATATATGCATGTGTGGAGGAATCGAATTGCTCGATGCTTATCACTCTCTATTGTGCTGCGAAAACAAAGGCTTCACGGTACATGGATTGGCTCACAATCGAATACTTTGTTCCTGCAGTCCAAAAGAGGGCTCTTTCAGTTGTTTGTTTTTCTTTTTTCTTGTAGTACTCGTTTTTTGCCTCCCCTAAGTTAAAGTCCTATGCTGCACAGAAGATAGAGTTGTGCTCTGCGTGAAAGCTGCTTTGGGGATCACGCGTATATTTACGTTCAAATGCTTGGAAATTAGCCCAACTAACATTTGACTATTGAGACAAACAAACTGAACAGTGTCGCTCTATCGAAGAGAGTCACTTTCTTTTGACATGTTGGCAGGTAATGCAGGTGATCGCTTCAAAATCAATTTTTGGAATTTTGCGAAGCAAACAGAATGTGAAACTGACTGGGTATGCAAACACCCAACAACGCATCCATGTAACACCATCCACTATCAAGTAAGCGGCCCCTAAACTTCAACTGTAATCTGACGTGTAGACCGTGGTCCACCCATAATAATAGTTGAATGGCACTACAGCCCACAAGGGAGCAGGGCCTAGCTTCTACAACAACTACTCGTGTTGTGCGTACTATGGTTCCACTGTTCTCTCACGAGTAGAAGGGACCTACAGTTTTTTGCCGACTCCGAACGGCGAGAAGCTTTTCATAGACGATTGGTACTCTTTGAGTGCAACTTAAAATAGGTGGTGCCGTGAAAAAATGTGAAGTGTCTCGTCTGGGAATCGAACCTAGACCTTCTGCATGGGGGTCGACACACTTACCCACTAGGCCACGGCGACCACGGTCCACCCATAATGCACGATGTTAATTTTGAGTGCTACATTAACGTCAAGATTTTGCTTACCAAACTCATTTTGATATTTCATTGGTTCAGTGTTTGACCAATTCAACCATGGAGCAATTGAGCAGCGCGTTAAGATTGTTGAAGGCCTTTCCAAAAAATCTAAAACGCATTTCGTGGTCAGCATAATCGGCCAAATGTGTCCACAATCTGTAGAATTGTGCACAAATTTAAGCAAACGGGGCCAGTAGAAAATGCAAAAACAACCGTGCACTCTCGCTCAGTTTGCTCTGCCGTTTATGATCTTTCGGCGTCATCCGGCAGGCCTTCTTCAAAAATGAGGTTGGCTAAGCAGTTACAGTGAATGGCGTTCGACATCGCGGGATGATAACTGACTTCTTGTTGCCAGAAATTGGCGGTATGGACTTAAATGATATTTGCTTCCAAAAGTCAAGTAACCAACGAAACAAGGTCGCGAGAAATTCAATGGTTGCGTTATTTCACGTCATGGCGATGTTAATTGGCTGGCACGAGGATGTGATTTGACATCATTGGACTTGGGAGAGAATTACAAATGTACATCAAGCCAAGAACAATTTAAGTGCTTAAGTATAAACCCTCACTTATGCCTCGTAGTTCTTGAAAAAAGGATTATCAGAGAGAGCCACCGATTCGGCGGAGAGCATTTGGCCAATTTGGAGTCACGCTTAATTGCCATAGATAAAATAAAACAATATTTAGATAGTTCTCAGAAAACTTTTTGTTTCATTTACAATTATCGCCATGCCTCTTCGTTGGACTATCCGTTATTATTACCCACGAAATCACTCAATACAGTTCGCTCCCCCTTAAGATACCAAAAGTGAACGAAATTAGTAAAGTAAATCTGAATGATAATTTCTTCTCTTCTCAGAATGAATAAAGCCTCCGAAGAGAAAGCAAATTGATGTTGCGGCTACGTGATATATTTCAGTACAACGTTCTACTTCTAGTGATGTAAAGAGCCATCATACTCGCGTTGGTAATCTAAGGGTGGGAGCGATAGAAGCATCTATTCGGTTTGTGTGAATTTTGTTTTTGCCAGTTTTTTTCTGTGTACATACTTATCAGGCTGGCAACCTATGCAGGATCAAAACCTGAGTTAACTTTCATCCTTGACGGTCCCGGGCGCTTTGTTTCTAGGCATACAACTTCTCTAATCTCAGCGGTCACTTGATCTTTATACCGAAGGTTCGGTCTTCCTCTTCTCCTCGAACCTGGCGGCTGGGATGCGAAGACCCTCTTGACTACGGCGATGTGGTCCATACGATCGATGTGATAGAGTCAGTGTAGTGTGATTGATTCTTGTTAATGAAGCGCGTGTTAATACAAAAACACTTTCTTTGTTTTTTTCTTATCTATTCCTCTTAGTCCGACTATGACAAAATTTCGAATGTAGTTGCATTTTCCAGCTCCAAGACGACGGAAGGATCCGGGGTCGGTGTTTTCGTGGAAGACTGTAACTTTAGACTTCACACCTCTTTAGGTAATTTCACATCTGTCTTCTAAAGAGAAACTTTTACTATATTGTGAAGAATAGGTGAAAGCGGTGAAGTATCTCCGTCTGCGACAGTCAAGCTGTGCTTAAGGCCTTTAACCACTTCCAAGATAGTTCAGGAATGCAAGTCCTCCCTTAATTTGATCAGCAGACTAAATTCGCTAAGAATTGACTGAGTCCCGGGACATCACGGGATCACGGGACACGAGATTGCTGATGAACTAGCTAGGCAAGGTTCTAAAGAAGCATTCGCAGAGCCCGAACCCAACGTGGGACTAACCGCTTTCTTGGTAAGGGCTTCCTTCGACAGTTGGGTCTCCCAACAGCACAACCAGTGATGGCATGGCTCTCCAGGATGCAGGCTGACCAAGTGCATGCTCCCGAACGTCAACAAGAAATCCGAGGCTTTTCGGTTATATCTAGATAGAAAAGAATGCAGAAAACTCGTCAGCGTACAAACGGGCAACTTCACCTTCGCTTAGCAGCTAATCAATAAGCTTGATCGTGATGGTACGCTTTGCGATACCTGTGGAGAAGGTGAAGACAGTCAGAACAATTTCTCTGCCAATGTCCCGCATTTGCTCATATCAGGTGGCGACTCTTTGGTGCTGATGTGGTGGGAGCTGAAAACTCAAGGTATTTATCACCGAAGCTCCAGCTGGTCTTTCTTTGGAAAAACAAGAGACTACAGTAAATGACGGTTACTGCCTAGTAGTTTGGACCAGTTTTTGAGTTTGAGCGCTCCAATGCAGTGCAGTGAAAGGTCACTGTTCGGTTCATGCACAATACTTAACTCGCGGCAATTGCTCGAAACTATCGGCACTGATACCCTTAAAATGTTAGAAGCGATCTATTTCAAAAACAATTTTTTTGGGGGACTCAGAAATGGTAAAATATCAAATGACTCGTTTGTCCATGGCCAGAGCCGATGCATATTGTTTGACAATTGAAGAAACTAATGTTCGGCAAATTTGGGCTCGATTCACAAACTCCAACTTTGACACATTGGTTATTTAATTACTGCGAGTGACCACTGATTGAATAATAAAAATCAATAGCGGTATATCCAGCCTGTCTGAATCGAACTGCAACCAACTTCAGGCTGCTATAATTTTCAAATCGTTCATGACATTGACCCCAAATTTTGACACATGACAGATTTTTTGTTTACAAGACGATTTACGTCTCAATTGTGTTGAAAAATATGTTTCTGCGAACATGATAGTGTGAGTGCTTTATATTTGGCTGGAAAACGACAAGCTAGCTAGCTGTAGTTAGAGCACTTCAGCACCTCAACGCGAATAATTCAATTGTGTTTCAAACCAAAGCTCGTTACCGTGATACTGGCAGACGGTAACATCGGCAGATACAGTTCGGAAAGTGAAGACACAAATTGAGCGAAATGCGCGTTGAGGTGAAAGAAAAATGGCTCTAGAGCTCAACATCTCATTGGAACGGACTCAACAAGTAATGGAAATTGAGTTTGAGCTATTGAAGTTCCAAAAAGCACACAATCTTACACCGCAACAGAAGAAAGTCGGAAGAGCGATGGAGTCGGCGGGGCGAAGGGGCTACCCTTGCATGAAAGTGGTGTTTTTTTCCGATGAGTGGCCATTTGTTATCGATCCATATTTCAACAAACAAAGTGACTTAGTTTTTTTGCATAGGGATCTGTCGAAATTTTAATTCACCCGAAGACACGCAGCACCGAATATGATGGTTTGGGCCACCATAACCGGCACTGATTGCTTTGCGCTCATATTTTTGGAGCGTGGCTTCAAAATTAATTCGGCCATATACCGTGAGTATGTCTTATAGGCCGTGGACATTTCATCAAGACCCGGCAGCATGAAGCGCGCGTCAACCTTGATTGGGTTAAGTACAATGTTCCACACGTTGACACAAGAGATCGACCATGCGACGATGTCACTTCGAAGTGAATTTTTCATTGTCCGTCTATCGCCATCTCTGAAGATATACGGACTTATGACAGCTTTTTACTGTAGAGGACACTAAACTGTCACGCTCCTCTTATTGGAACAATATTCATAATCATTGAAAAAGATCCGAAACTAGTTGGCCTCAAAGTAAATGACCAAGTCAACAAAGGAGAACTGGCCCACCGCCTAGAACAGAACGTCAATGTTGGCAGTTTCAGGAACAAGGATTTTTCTTTTTCGTCAATTCCACGTCTGACAACCTACTTCCATATGCAAGGCGGGCGATTGGAGGAGGAGACACAACCACCAAACTCAGGAGCTCTAATAGAAAGCGGATGCAATTCATTAACCCAAAACAGAACGAGTGCACTGGCTCCTCCCAAAGCGGGGATGCAAGATTCCTAAGTCTGGATGGTTCTAAGCGGCGACTTTTATCATCAGCATCATTAAGTGGGTCCAATTCCCTTCAATTAAATTGCTTGCTTTATTTAAGAAGACTGCAGAATGTTTAAAATTCAATAAATTGAATCATCTTTCAATGTAATTGGTGTCAGATACTCCATCTGCAACTATGAAATTGCACTCAAAACATTTTGGTATCGCGCCAATCGCTTTCCATTCGGATTCTCGTCAATCAGACAAGCGAGGCCAACTCTTTCCACAAGAACACTGATTTACTTGTCTTGTGAATTTACAACCCAACTCAACGCCTTTACGCCCCCATCAGCACGTGCTCACAATATTAAAAGTATTAGCAGCAATTGATTCAATTTATACATCGTTCTGACACTATCCAATTACATGATGGGTACTCAGCGCACCCCCATGCATCTCGAATCTACTCGCTTCCGTCGTTACGCAGATACGGCATTACCGCCACTCCGCCGTCGCCACTCCGCCCACCGCCCCGTAACGAATCGAAGCCAAGGAAATAATAAACAAAATAAAACTCGGAAACGGGAAAACAAAGAAATCATCCTTTATTCCGGAGAAAACGAAAAAAAAAGTAGAGAATTGAAGACAAGACACACAGGGGTGAGGAGGATGTGGATTACTGGGAGGATGAAGCTCGCAAGTGGCCCAAAACAGAACCCAAAGCAGGAAGCGCAGAGCTGGCGGCAGTACGGGGCGGCGACGGTGGCGGCAGCAGCGGTGGTGGTGGTGGCTGCAGCAATCGAAACCGAAAATTCCAGGATACCCTTAGCGGGGATTATATGTCGATAAGCGACTTTTTAGATACCTACTCGCTGCGTTATACGATGTGCGAGAGTTGATTTGGTATTTGCTGGATGATGTTACTACGATTTGCCGTTGATCTCTCGCGGCGACACGGTGGTGGGTTGGGGAGCTGCCCCCGGCAACGACTAGTTGGGGGAGGTTGCCGCTGGGGCTGGGAAGGAGCAAACACAAACAAAAACTCCGTTCACAACCGCCGCTTTGCCGTGCATGTCGAGGAAAAGGATATTGAATCGGATTCAATTGTATTTGCTTGACTTGAGCAAAGGTTTCCTTTTACCTTTCTCGATCGTCCCTCCCTCTGTCGTCGCACGAAACGGAGCTCTTCGTCTTCGTTAAATCAATGCGGCTGCCGCCTGCTTGAAAGGGTTTCAAGTTGTTGTGTGGGGAGGGGGGGGGAAACAATGTCTGTCGTGCACAGGCTTGTGCTTGTTCAGTAAAAAGGATATATTCTATTATTTACAAATAATTTCGCAAATCCGCTTCATATCGGATTATTATTTATGTTTGAAAATTCTTTCTATTTCCGGTCTTCAGGCAAGTCCGTAGCGTCACTTGATGTCCTTCCCGAACGGACTGGTGCTGGTTGACAATTTTGTGTCGCTAAGCCCGAAGCTTTTGTATTAAATATGAATTCGATGCCGGCAACCTGATTTCCTTCTCCTCCTCAATTCAAAGGATGGCCGCATCCCAAAATTGGCCCCATCCTACAAAGGCCGCTGTAAGGGGGAGAAAAGCAAGAAACGCTCACTTCTCTTTGCACATAAAAGCGAAGAAAATCGGTGACCTATACGAAAGCTTTACGGATCATAGAGTATTAGGTACCCGGATTCCGATAATGGATTTCTTTTTGTTTCCGTTTCTGTTGCTCGAATTCGGGATGGGGACCGATTTTGGAATGACAGAGACGGGGGACAGCAGCTTCCGCACGCACTTCACACAGTCACTGATGTAGTTGACTGGAAGAAATGGCTTAAGCAAAGCTGTACGTCGTTTGCACTGTGTTTGATGAAAAGGCATCGGCTTAGGGCACGACAGCGGCGTATGTTTGCTTTTGGCGTTTGAAGGCTTATTTGCATCACGTTCAGGTTGTCGGTCGGATGCTTGACAGGCATTAAGGAGAGTAACCATATTTCAAATGAGAAAATTGACCGATTGGATTATGTCTTGTGCGCAGAGTGAGTGTTGATAATGTATGACTGCTGAGATGGTGTACAGGATCAGGTGGCGATACCCAAAATGTTCGGGCTTGGGCGTGCTTCGTTCAGTGTTTGGCTTTGAGTTCTAAATAACTCAGCTTAGTAAATCCCTCAGGGGTTGCTGGTGCCTCTCCATAACTACATAAACAGAAGCAAGAACTCATTGTTGGCGTTGTTTACCGAGCGACTGACGTATTTTTGGCCAATCGGTAGATGTGGTGTTCAAGCCAGACTTTTGGCAAATCACACTTTTTTTTGCAGATCTCTGCGATAGCAAATGAATGAAGGAAAATTAAATCTTTTTCTACGTCTGGCGCTACAATCCGGGATAAACCTAGGCCTCAACCAACATGCCTATTCAGCTAGCAAAATCCCTCGCCAGCTTCCTCCAATTATACACTCCAAGTTGGTTAAGGTCCTTTTCCATTAGTGTGTGCCATCTCAGATGAAGTGGAGGTTCTCCATTGCGTTGTCCCAATGAGTCGGATTCGATGGCTTTCCAAGACTGAGCATCTTATGTAAGTGTATTTTAATTTCTTATATTTCCTAAAAAGGAAAGTATTTGAATTGCGTTAAAGTTCGAGATGCCATCCGAGCTAGCACGGTTGCCTTGTCTTTTCATGACAATCTGATTGTTAGGCTACAAGTTACAGTGCTTCAGAGATGTTTCGCCAAAATAAACCTGACTTTTTGCGTCGGTTTGTCAGAATGGATGAAACATGAATACTCCACTACACTCCGGAGTCAAATCGGCAGTCGGTGGAGTGGACAGCAGCCGGTGAACCGGTGAAAAAAAACACAAAGGGCGGTTAACAAGGTTATGGCATCCGAATTTTGAGACATTGTTGGTGCAAAAGAACTGTCTCACATGAAGGAGAAAAAAATTCTTCCGCTTTGGACTGATTGTATCACTCTTGAGGGAAACTATGTTGATGAATAATGTTGAATTTTGCCTAGAAAGTGTGCTTTTATTGGGAAGTCTAAGGGGCTTGTTGAGTGATGTGTAATTTTCTAATTTTCCGATTTCTCAATAAAGTTGAAAAAATGTTCAAATTGTAAATTCTTCTTCTTCTTCTTGTGGCGCTAAATGCCGGGGTGGACCTGGGCCTCAACCAACATGTCTCTCCAGCCAGCGATCTTTCGCCAGCTGCCGCCAGTTGCGCACTCCAAGTTGGTTGAGGTCCTTCTCCACTTGTGTGCGCCACCTTATCCTGAGCCGTTGCGTTGTCCCAATGGCTCAGATTCGAAGACTTTTCGGGCCGGAGCAGTGGTGTCCATCTGCTCTACATGGCCTAGCCACCTTAAGCGTTATATCCGTAGAGGCATGACTACGCTCATGCCGCTGTACAGCCCATACAGTTCGTGGTTGAATCTTCTCCTCCAGATGCCATCAACGCAAACAGGACCAAAAATCGCACGCAGAACTTTTCTCTCGAAGAGACAAGGGCTTCCTCATCCGCTTTTAGTAGCGTCCAGGTTTCTGCGCCATAAATTAGAACTGGGATGATAAAAGTGTTATATAAAGCAAGCTTAGATCTTCGAGAGAGGGCTTAAGGGAGGGAGGAAGAGGGCCTCTTGAGCCCAAAGAAAGAGTGATTGGCAAGAGTGATTCTGCGTTTGATTTCGGTACTGGTGTTATTGTCCCTAATTACTGCGGAGCCGAGGTAGACGAAGTCCTTGACTACCTCGAAGTTTCTGCTGCCTAGTGTGATGACAGCAAGTACTTCGTTTTCCCTCATTTACCACCAGACCCATTTTAGCCGCTTC
This sequence comes from Eristalinus sepulchralis, assembly GCA_944738645.1. Lineage (NCBI taxonomy): Eukaryota > Metazoa > Arthropoda > Insecta > Diptera > Syrphidae > Eristalinus > Eristalinus sepulchralis. Next base: position 37,219,008 of record OX122882.1, on the reverse strand, counting down.
CTCTTCAATGCCAGCAAACGCGTCATTGACGGCTCGCTGTGTTCGTCCAATCACGTCAATGTCGTCGGCGTAAGCTAGAAACTGAGCTGACTTTTGGAAGATCGTGCCTCTGGTGTTGACCTGTGAGTTACGCGCGATCTTCTCAAGGATGATGTTAAAAAAGTCACATGACAGTGCGTCGCCTTGTCTAAAACCTTTTTTGATTAGCGTCACTCGTTTCAATGAATTGAAATAAAGTTCAATTCTACCATCATCCGAAAATTCGGATTAAGCTTCCTACTAAAAAACGTCACAAAGAAAATATTCACATAATAATCTCACAAGTTGTTTTATTTGATTATTGATAGAGATTGCACGCCTTAGGTAGGCAATCTGCGGCAGCAGAACGTGAAATGAATTTCTTGTTGAGATTTGATTGTTGAGACTATGTGCTTGAATTTTAGGAAAGACCTTAATACGGCCAAGCTGCTGAGAACGACGACAAATCGACTCGTCACGATTTTCGCATACACTCTTTTCTATACACTCATGTGGTCTAGCCGGTGGAGATTCATGCACTAATGTAAACTGGGAATCAAATGGTATTGACTGGTATTGACAATATTGCGTGGTCGCCGAGGTGTAGTGGGTAAGTGCATCGACGAAACACCTCACATATTTTCACAGCACCATCTCTTTCGAGTTGCTAGTAACACTCAGATAGTAATAATTGTCTGTGAAACGCTTTTCAAATCTCGCCGCTCGATGTCGGCAAAAAAAACTCTATAGGTCCTTTCTACTAGTGCAAGAAGTACAATACGAGTAGTTGTTGTAGAAGCTAGGCCTTTGGTACCTTGTGGGCCGTAGTGGCACTCAATTTTGTGAATCGTAAGGTCCTTCTATCGCATAAAACGCTGATTTGTGTAATACGAGTACACCTGAAAAGTTTAAGGAGTCTTTCCATTTGGACTTGCCAAACGATTCTGAAAAAGACTACTTGACTTCACTTTGGTATGAATCACTTCACAAGTGATGTTAGAAGAAGCCTTTTGAAAATTAAGCCACACTATGAATTCCCCGATATTATAAATTTCGTTTCTATCTAGAAGAGGTGCGCATGCACATGTATATATTAAATTGACATATTTGGAGTTATTTAAATTTTTAATTTCATTTATTCGACGTATTTCTGGTCATTTATGAGCACATTCTAAACTATTAATATATCACTAATTAGACTGTCCAATTTAGGTTTCAAAATGCACCTCAAGCAAATTTTCGAGCTAATCAAACTCCAGAGCAACACAGAAAATGAAATGAAATTGAACTGTTGCAAGTATTAAGTGAAGAGAAGTGTGTGGCCTCAACGCTCATTACAACTTGAAAATTGGTGGGTCTCATTAAAATTGGATCGATGAACCTTAAGTGTCAACGTTGTGTAGAGCTTCAGTCTTAAAAATATAAAAATTGTTTTGTTAATTGAACATTATGTTGTAAAGTATTACCGCCCCACGACTTCATAATGGTACTCACCTTGCTGTGAAGAAAACTAACAAACCGCGTCATCCGAAGGGAAAAACGGAAAAGATATCTGAACCCTACGCACACCGACGACTCGTGAGAACACCGAAGTAATGTCGCGTCTCAGACACTGTTCTGTCGCCATTTCAACAAGAAATGCTCAAATGAATTATCCACCAGCATTCCTCCCCTTCAAGAATTTACCCACAATACACGCCTCGCTAGGAATGCTCATCAGTTCACCCTTAAGCCCACCTTCGGACGTACAGTAAACTTTAGAAACTCGTTCTTTAGCCGCACCACACGAATATGGAATGCTCTTCCCAGCTCAATACAATCCACGGACATTTAAAACCAATTTGCACCGGTACCTCCTCTCCCTCTCTTCCTCTATACCTTCGTCCCGTGCTGCGACTTTAATTCGGTCACTCAAGGGTAGTCGCAAGCCCTTTAGCGCGCGCCAACTATAAAAAAAAACAAGTCGCAAGGGAAGTGGTTAAATTCTTGCGGCAGTTATCTGAAAAATTCATTCTGTTCATATGGCCCGGATATAAATCCACAAGTCATACGTCGACCCTGACCCACTTGGGTGGAACATATTTCCATAAGTCGATTGTGGACTCATAACCCGCTCAAGTAAGCCACAAATTCTTGGAGTCACAAGATCCCAATTTTCAACATCAAGTGGATTGTAGACTGATGTCTTTTCGACTTACGTCCCTACACAAGTCAATTATACGTCACTTGTCCATGTGTTCGAAAATCGTTAAGCTTAACGTTACCTTTTTGCTTGATTTTTTACGATTTTTTCCTATTTTTTTATACCTTATCAAATTGGACATTCTTGGCTAAGGCAAAACAATGTCTGCAGGATCTATTTGTGAACTTGCAGTAGTTAGGAAAAATAGCCATACGCACGAAAATGAATGTTTCTAGGCAACAGTAGCATGAAGATTTTTAAGCTCGTCCTTGTTGGGGGATTAACAAACTGCTTGCCTTGAAGGATTCACTGATATTATTGCGATTTGTGCAAGGCACGTGTAGAACGAAGATTCAGTAAGAATTAAATGCGTCTAAGGCAAACTTTGAAATCCCGTTCTTTGGTCCTGAGGTCACAGACGTTCTTGGTTCCGCGAGAATTAATTAAGGTAAACCATCCGCTGATACTCATCCAACAATTCAGCCACTTTAACGCTTTTCATGCATAAAAGTGTCTGTTCCAAGAAATTTCGTCGCGTATCGGAATGAGAAGCATTGCCACGAAAATTTTGCCTGAACTCAGATCACTCAAGCGACCACCGAGTTTCACTGAGCAGAAGTGCGTAACGTTCCTTCGTTTCATTTGAAGTATTTAATTTCGCTGTAACACCAGGTGTAAGACATCTAAATCTTAGAGCAGTGTCCCGGTAACCATCATCCGAAGTCAGTGTACACATCAAAGATACTCTGTGTCACAAAGCGTTACTCAAGTAGCCTGGCCCTAGCAACAGATTGATGGGAAAAATATCAGAATTTCTAGGTAATCACCAGCGTCTGTTGAGGTGGTTACCGCTGTCAGAAAGGAAGCAAGCCGGAGGCACACTCTCATTCAGATGAATGCTCTCGTCTTCAAGGACACATGACGGGCAAAGTCAGTCAAGACAGTGCGTTGGATTGACCTTTCCCCTTCTAGGGGTTTCAACATGACCGCAACTGTTCTGTGCGACTGAAAATTGAAATGCCCTAATTGCCTGCATCTCCGCCGAACGTCGTCCTACCACAACAAAAACTGCAAAGAGCGCCGCATTACTGTGCGATGTGAATGAAGAGTGAAGGATTTACTTGCTCTGAGTCTCGTCTACGCTCTTATACTGGATGGAAATGGGGGAAAGGAGAGCTGGAATTCTGCTGAATGGAAATTTCACAGAGAAACCTTCCAGAAGGACTCTCTTAGGGCACTCTTATACTTGTTAGGGCGCCAGCGCGCTCACTCCGAACTGAGAGATGTCAGGACTCGGGATGTGTGTAGCCGGTTGAAAATTCCACGTTTTCATAATCAAGTGGCGATTCCGCTTGATAGTTATTTTTATGAGAGAATGCAAACGATTACAATTGCTATTGTCTTTCCTACCCACTTCCTATCTGGCTCTTGGCACACGCCGAGTGTTCGGGAATCAGAAAAAGGCTGCCAGACCCATTTCCCAATTCGAACAACAAACCATCTTCACGCAATCGAATATGCAGCCATGTGAGTACTGTATGTGTGCGGAATAGACCTTGGTTATGGGTGTAGATATAAGAAAGCGTCCTTAAAACGATTTTCTTACGAATCGCGTTGAAAAGGTGGGTGGAGGAGTGGATGGTGGGAGAGGGAAGGGGAAGGGGTGTTCTCTTCAGAAGAGCGCTTAAGTGGGTTGTGGTAATTTTGGAAAGCTGTTCAATTGAGTTATTAACAATTTGTGCGGAATTTGAAAAGCCTGACAGGTGGGTACCCGTGTCTGAATGTGCGCCAGCATGTGCACGAAGTTGTTTGCGCTCGCTGATGGAATGGAAACTCCTCCTGTGTGGTTCAGGCGAACTACGTCGGCGAGGGATACAATGAGATTTATGGCAATTCCGATGCTTTGAATATATAATTTTGAAAAGTTGAGAGATATCTCCGCGAAACGTACGCGCTGGCTTGAGAGTCTCATAATGACATAATTAAACAAAGGAATTGTTCGCAAACTTTGCGAACTTTGCCGAACGGCATGAGGTGCTGCAAGATGAAAGGCAAATTGTACTTGCATGCGATTTGAATGAATGAAGTCCCGCAGTGATTGGGGATCGGAATGTGATGTGGGTGTGGCGTCATGGAGTGTAGGAACAAGAAGGTGGCTCATTTGCCCTCAAAACTTCGGTCAATCGATCTGAGGTAAGGACGAATCTGTCTGGATGGCGCAGTTATTGAATTTGTGAATCTCAAGTGAAGGGATTATCTGTTTTGGTGAAAACTGGTAATGAAGTGCGCAGTGAGCATGAAATTTGAGATTTTGAGCATTGAAGGCCTTGATGTTTCTTGTTTTTTGTTTGAGTGTATCCTTGGAAATGAATCCTTAACGACGCGTGGCTTTATTGTAAGGGATTGGTGAGCGGTGACCAGGAGTTATTGAATTTATGCGTTGTGGGGAATTCTATGCTTTAAAGGCCAACGCAGGCGACAACCTATGAAAAAAGAGAAGTATGAAGCCAAGTTTTGGAGAGAAGGACTTTAAGTCTAACGAGACAATTACAGCCAGTGGACGTAAAGGCTACTTTATGAAATCTGTGATAAACTTGGGGGTTCATATGATAAAGTAGTAAAGAAGGAGAACGACAACATAGACGTTATTTAATTTTGACGTAAAAGTACATGACAGACGGCAGAGTCCGATCAACTGCTGGCTTACATGGATGAAATTGACGTATTTGGGCGAACACAGTGAACCGTCAAAGAAGGCTGGCCACAGTGGGCCTGTCTATGGGGCATATTCAAGTAAATGTTGTTATCACGACAGATCACACTATTTTGAGTTGTTGGGTAAAACGTCACACTTTGAGGTAGTTAAGGATATTGACAGCTTTAGCTCCGCAGTAGGGAGCATCATCATCAGTACAGAAGAGAATCGTAGAATCACTCTTGCCAACGGCCCTTTCTTTGGGCTCAAGAAGAACCTAAGAAACAAAGCCATTTCTCGAAGAAAAAATCTGGCTTTGCAAAAACCCTTAATCATTCCTGTCGTGCTCTGAAACTTGCTCGTTAAAAAAAAACGTATGAGGAAGCCATTTTCTTTAAGGAAAGGAATGGAAAGTTTCGAGTAGAGTTTTTGATCCTGGTTGCTTTGCAGCCATTTGTTAGAGGTGATTCAACACTGTTTGGTGGCAGGTGAATACTGAATCGCCTAAGCGGGCTAGATCAAGTGGGCACTTATATTTTTTGAATACGGAACAAATTTAAATTGTTCTGTGTATTACGGTTATGAAACGAAAATTACCAAAAATTACGAAACTAACTTAACTGAACTTAATTAAGTGCGGTGTCTTAACATGTACTATTCCATTGGAATAAGGGTTAGAAGGCTACTGTCATTGTTCGTCTTTTCAGTATATATCATTCATTTGAAGCGTAAACAACAGAAAGTTTTTTTCAGTCAAATATATCAAACTTTGTGCCTAAAAAAGTGTTTTTTCCGGGAGTTCTTCTGAAGAAAACTGCTGCCGAAAATCATCGTATTTTGGTGGAAGTTTATGGTGAACAAGCGCTAGCTGAGCGAATATGCCAAAGTGTGGTTTGCACGATTTAAAATCGGTGATTTTGGCTTAGAAGACGATGAACGTCCTGGGCAGTCAAAAAAGTTTGAAGGTGAAGAACTGGAAGCATTACTCTATTCTATGAGGATTGTTGCTTAAACACAAGAAGAGCTCGCAGAATCTTTGGGTGTTACTAAAGCAGCCATTTCAAAACCTTTAAAAGCATCTGGTATAATATAAAGTGAGCCATCTCTTAGCAAATCGCACAAATTAATTTATAGGCTCAATACAATGTCAACTATGACAGATACCCATCTGACTTCGTAGTATCTGTCACCTCAGGCAAAGAAAATCCTGGAGATTGCTCCGCGCTGTAGATGACGGATTACTTGAATTATATTGGTCTTAAGTGCTAGAAACGTTTTCGGAATGTTGGCAGAAAAGCGTTCTGTAACGGTTGCACAAAAACAAACGAATCTTAAGGGAGCATTCACTTTGAAATTGGCGTTCAATATTTCCCAAAGTTAGGTAAACGACTAAAAGAGAAGCCCTTGGAAGTTCCTCCTCGAAATTTTTTCCTTTAGTTGCTTCTGCCGTTTTTTTGCAGCAGTCACCTGATTTTACTTCAAATTCAGGTTATGAGCACAGTCTGTCCATAGTTATTATGTCTTATTTTTGAAATATTAAAAGGGCCCACGTTCTAAAAGTATATGAAGCAAATATCCAGCATTTTCTTTGTTTAACCGTCTACCCAAAACAAAAATAAAAGAGTATTAAAGTTTAAAGTATTACAGTAAAAGTATTAAATGAGGATACATTTCATTTTGGAAAGATTGTCCAAGTCTCATTTCATTCTCCCCCACTATGTCATCAATGTCATCAAACTAAAAAAAAATGTTTCTTGAAACGATATGCCTTTTTTATTTAATTGGGGTCCTCAAACATATTATGTCGGCGGGTGACTCTATAGGAACATTCCCACCTTCGAGTACTGTGGACAGTTGTCAGAAATATGCTTCAGCTCCTTCAACCTCTTTCGTCTATACGTTATGTACATCGTGGTCATACAGCTGGTCTGCTATCGTGACCGAGCGGGTTACTCTGCATTGCTTGACTTGAGTCGTTACCTTTTCGAATAGCATGTTCAATTCACTACCATTTCCGATTTGTTCACCTTAATTTGACATTTTTTTTGTTTCAGTGTTTGACATATTCAATCATAGAAAAATACGCAATTGGGCAGCGCGTTAAGTTTTTTGAAGTCTTTCACAAAAAAGGGCTTACAAATAAAATGCTTTATGCACTCCGTGATTTTTTCCGGTCAGCATAATTTGCATTTGGACAAATGAGAATCCACGAGAAATTATTGAAAAGCAGATGCGTCCACAAAGAGCGACTCTTCCGCTACCGTCCATGGTGTTCGCTATCGTGCGATGATAAGGGACTTCTTGTGACCAAAAATCGAGGATATAAACCTGAACGATGTACTTCAAACAAAAAAAGTGTCACTTGCCACTCACACTCAGCCAACGAAACAATGACTCTTTTGCGCAAGAAATTCGATGGTCGTTGTCCAAACAAAATCGACAAATGTTATCGAAAAATTTTTGTGCTAGTGTTTGTAGGAGGTCCCTACAACGACTGGTGAGCCTACCACTGTTGTGAAATAAGAAATTAATTTCTTTCTTGTCTAAGCGCTCGTGTGGTCGCCGTGGCGTAGTGGTAAGTGCATCGACCGCGGCGCAGAAAAGTCTGGGTTCGATTCCCGGCGGGACACCTAGCATTTTTTCACGGCATCACCTCTTTCGAGTTGCTGACAACACTCAAAGAGTATTAATTGTCTATGGAAAGCTTCTCAGCTCGCCGTTCGGAATCGGCAAAAAACTGTAGGTCCCTTCTACTCGTGAAGAACAGTAGCACGCACAACACGAGTAGTTGTTGTAGAAGCTAGGCCCTGGCCCGTTGTGGGCTGTAGTGCCACTCAATTATTATTATTATTATTGTCTAAGCGCTCAACGAGGTAACACCATCAGTCTAATTTTTCCCAAACCAGCAGCAACTATCGGCACATATACGGCCGTTGCATCTCACGACGTGGGAATGTTAATTGACAGCTACTATCATTTAATTTCATACCGTTAAATTTCAGGAATATTGAAGATGATAGCGAACTTATTGTGACCAGAAATCGACGTCAATAAGCAAAGAACATTTGACGATATTGAACCTCAATCATATCTCAAAGCTGTGGAGAGCACGCTTATGTCACGTCCTTTTATTATCGCTTACGTCACGTTCTTCACAGGTGACTTCAAGATAATTCACCGAAAATTGTTTGCTTTATTTGCACTCAATCTGTGTTTTCGCTGAGCCACAATCAACCACGCTTCCATCTTCCGAGAAGTCTAAATGTTTCAGATTAGGTGTCAGAGTCCATCGAAATTTTCCATTTTCAGCGCAGGAACTGCGAAGTATATGGCCTACTACCCATAAAACCACTATGCAGCCCTCTTGCACACCACTTTGACTTTTGCAAGACAATTATAATTGCAAGGAGTATCCGAACCACGCGTCCTTCGCAATGTTAGCCAAATAAATTACTTAGAGAGCTCGAAGACGACAAATGAAATGGTGATAGATATTCAACGCACTGTTTGTATATTAACCCTAGAGTGTGGAAATAAACGGTACAGGTGGATCCAGGCCAGAAAAATGCCCGTTAGGCATCCAGTGTGCTTGTCAGTTACTCTTTCGGAGCAATTGTCTCGCAAATCGCTTTTAAGTTTTTGTATTTCATCAGGTGAAACGCAAATTCCGACAAAATCGCAATGAAATGTCCCCATTTGTGTTCCATTCTGGTACGTTCTTGAAAAAAGAAATTGTATCCTTGTAAATATTTCCGCCGAACAACCACTTTAATGAAAAATAAAATACGTAAATACGCTCTAGGGATTTCCCTGTTTCAATTTTCGAGCTTTCTGTCCAAGCCCTTCTTGCATTAACGTGGCCTTTTCAAGGAACGCATATTTATCCGACGGTGGCGTTCAACGCCAACACTATAAGTGCGGCACTCCTCTCTCACCACCCATCTGCGCATTGTTGCGGAGGAACAGCCAACCAAAGGTGTATCACACTGGGTGGAGTAATTTTTACTGAATTTTCATTTAGCTGGCGAGACCCGCGCAGCCGATTGCACCCATTCAATGCAGGTGCGGGACGCTCTCGAGATGCGATACAAAAGCACAATGAAAAAGAAACACGGAAAGCCGACCGTAACTCCTACACCGGATGTTTTCCATCCCCTCATCCTGTTGTTATGCGCTTTTCTATCCGCAGACAGGGCCATTGTTGTATCATCGTCTTCCGGTGGCCCGACCCTGCAAGGCTTTTCCTTATTGCTTCGTTTCAATTTCGCAAATGTTTTCTTTATATGGATAACGAAAAAGATGGCGGCATTATAATAACGTGCATTGAAATAGCGTTATTTTGTTCCAGGACCGTCGACGTTCTTTTGCCGCCCGTTAAGCGATCAAGTGCGAGTGCAGCCGGGCGAATCGAATCATGGGGGCACACACGTGGGGTAGAGGGCAAGCCAGGTGGTTGATGGCAAGAGGACCGAGATCCACCAAGGAAGACGGTTCGCTTTTATGTGAGTCATTGAGCACGAGATCCGGGTATTGATGCACTAATGGAATTCACCGTGCTTCCGTGTTTCCGTGCACACCGTACCAGCGCCTGATGCAACTCTGTAACGTGCTGGAAAATAAAATAAAAAAAAACACACGAAACACATCACGGGAGAGCAGAAGAGGATGGTAAAATGAAAACGACGGATTTGCGCCACACTCACACACGGTGCTGGTAGTGTGGGAAAATGTTTTGATATCCTCGAGTGGTTGCGCCCTCCTCTGGAGTATGGGCTTGAAGGTTGAAATATGTCCAAAGGAGAAGCAATTAATATCTCTCCAGATGATGGGGTTTTTCAATATTGCAGTGCTTTCCCAAATAAGATTAACTTCCGAGCAAGGCAAATGCATTAACGTCGAGAGGTTTTTGAAGATTGAAGTTTCAATGAATCTTTGAATGAAATCCCAACGGAAAGTGTTTGGATTCAATCGTATTCATCGCCAATTTTACATCTCGTCTTTTGTATTTGAATGTGGTCTAAGGACCTTAGGTGTTGGTCGATACCAGTAAATTATCAAATCTTTACATTCTTCAGGCGATTGTTCAAATTAGGGGTCTTGCAACTCAGGTAATCGGGAAATGTCTGCAGTAGGTGGTACATGGTTGCGGCATTCTTGGGGTACATAACACGCTTTGTTTTTCAGTCATGAGACTCTTTGATCAGTTTTTCGATGATGGGTTGTTGTTATTTTGCAGACTTTATCTTATGGAAGGGGTGGCATATTGCATTAGAGCTAAAAATATGTAACGTCGTGAGTGTATGATGAAGCTGAAATCACATTTGGCGGTAGCCTACACAGCATCAAAGCGATCCTTCAATCATTAGTTATTCTCTGACATTTCCACAAGCGGCCATATGGGCCTATACTCGTAAAGTAGGTGCATCTATCCGCTCTACCTTCATCGTTCCCATTTCTGTTAAATACACCCCTTCCGGACTCCCAAGTACGAGCTATTAGTTAACTGTGATATGGTTACCAGCTACCGAAAATGGGCATACACTGTGCGTAAAAATTGTATATTTAAGCAGCTATTGCGTTGGACCAGAAAATGTTGCCCAGAGGTAATGCCGAAAATATCGGAACTTGTACTATTCACTTAATTAAATTTTGCCCCAAAAACAGTATACAGCATGACATTGAAAGGTAGAGACCTTTCCTCGGTCAAATATAAGATTGCAAATTGAACTGGAAATTTCACATTCCAGAATTACAGTACTTATACATTACTGTATTACTGAAAAAAATGCGTCGTGCAGCCCTGTATGATACAGTGGCTTTATACTACAATGACTCGTCCGACACTATTGTGCTGCATTGCAATCTAGTGGTCAGTCCTAGACTATATAACATACTGCAAGCTACTCATCCGAGTGCAAAGGCCTGCCGGCGTCTATAAATCCTGAGCCCTGAGAGTCATCCGCTGCATTATACATGCGCCTTTTCCATTCTGTGCTAGATTTCCTAGGCGGCAAACAGCTTAAAGTCCATTGAGTTATGGTTCGAATTGAGATACCGTCAATCCAGTATCCTAGGAAGGTTTAACTCCTGCCTTCAAACGCTGATCTCTCACTCTCCTCCAACTCATTTTTGAGAAAGAGTCCTCAAACAGCATACTATCGAACTAGGACTTTATTGTTACGTCACCTACCATTTATAATTGCGGATGCGTCAAAGATGATCGAAGGGCTAGGGTTTACTCCAGAAACTTAAAACTCCGTCTCTCCTTAAACCTTCCCACACTGACGCGTTTTTTAGGCAGAACTTATTACGATTAAAGAGGCGCTTGTGAGTAGCAGTCTTTCACTAATTATCAAACTGTCACTTATTCACTGAACTGGACATTTTATCATGGTAAAATACACTAAGGACTAACGTTTGAAATTTATACAACAATTTTCTACCGAAATTTGTAGCCAGTGACCGGTCGCAATTCTCGCCCCAGTAGACAGGCTTGTTACTGTCTAGTGGAAAAAGTTGAGTATAAATATTCGTTGTGTGATGCTGCTGTGTTAGTGAGACAACAAGTTGGCGCTGTTTAGGCGCCCGTAGAATACGCTAGAAATCAGTAAATTCCACGACATTCTAAGGATTGGACATCGTTCAGACCATGGACCGTGGCGGATCTTGCGTAAGGATCTTGGCTTACAACCATACAATACCAAGTTCACTGACATCGATAGACCATTTGAAGCGACGCACATTCACCCATTTGATTCTGGAGAACATGTGCCAAGATGATGAATTTCATCTCAAAATAATCTTCAGTGACGGACCTTATTTTTGGCTCAATGGGTTTATCGATAGACAATTTATGTGTTTGGTCGGGTGCAAATCCACATGTTCTTCATGAAACACCACAAAAAATAAACGTTTGGTGTGGTTTGCATGCAGGCGGCGTCTTCTTGTTTTCTTAAGGTGGCGCTACAGTCATGGACCTCAACCAACAAGCGTCTCCAACCAGGTCGATCTTAAGCTAGCTGTCTTCAGTTTGGCCCGCATAGTTGGTTGAGGTCCCTTTCCATTTGCGTGCGCCACCAGAGTCTTAGTCTTCCTCTACTGCGCTGTCTCTCTGGGGTGGAATCGAAGACTTCTCGGATCGGAGCATTGATTTCCATCCATTCTACATGACCTAGTCATGCAGGCGTCGTCATTGGGCCATATTTTTTCGTCGACGATAACGACCGTCACGTCACCTCTTATTTTGGCCTGATGGAAGATATGGACTTGGACGGCATGTGGTTTCAACAGGATCGTGCCACAAGTGAAAGAGTAAGTATGGTGGGCTTGTCATCTCAAGAAGTGCGCACGTCGATTGACGGCCAAGTTCGTGCGATTTTATGCCGCTTGACTATTTTCTGTGAGACTACGTTAAGGCATTAGTTTACGACAAAAAGCTGACGAGGATAGAAGAGCACTGAGCCAATATTGAACGCGAAATACCGGCCGTTTCGGCCGATATGTGTGGTTGCGTCGTTGAAAATTGGGTCCAAGAAATCGATTGTGCAAATTTGCCTGCGGTGGTCATATGAACGAATAAATGTTTTTAAGCCGATGGAAAAGTTTTTTTTTTTAAATATCTCAAATGGTTTGCATTTCAATGAAAAAAAAATTGTTAAGTTCTTATTGGAAAACCGTTTTCAAAATCATCTGTTCTGACAGTCAGGCTACTAAATCTCTTGAAGGTCCCAACTTCTACTGAATCACCTCTCTCAAGTACTGCGAATTTCTCAACGAGACGGCCAAGTACACGTACTTCAGTAATCGGATATGGGTGCCGGGACACTGGACATCCAAAGAAACTACCAAGCCGATGAACTTGCCAGGTGAGGCACTCTCTAAAGAATTGAGCTACAATCAAAAATTGAGCTAACAAAACAAAATGTGATCAGTGCCCGCCACTTGTCTTACAACCAAAGCTCGTCAACCTTAAACGCCTTCTTTGCATTGACTGGCTACATTTGGCCTCATAACGCGCCTCCAAACACACGCCAAGAATTGCTCTTTCAACTTAAAATAAAAATGTTAAGTTCTCTTTCAAATTTATGTGTTTTATTTGACAATATAAATCAAACCTCACAGTGAATCGCCCTGTTTTAGAAAAAAAAATTGATTCTCGGCAACAGGAAATCAAATTGTGTTTTTTTTTTTTCTCACGTTCAAATAATCGATCCAGCTATGACGAACAATTCGAACAGATTTTTTTATTCCAAAACTGACTGATGTTTGAAGGACGTAAATTTGACACATTTTCGCTTACATACCGCCGTACAGTCTTCCCAAAGTGGCAGAGCAAAGGCCCGGAGTGAATTCTGCAACCACACATTTGAACTGAGATCATATTGGTACGGCACTGGCTTCACTCATACACACACGTACGAGTACTCGTATATGCATTGTAATTTTGCCACAGTGAAAGTTTGCATCTGGTTCACACGGACGTGCAGTACGAATGACAGCTGTGAACGGTAACTTTGCACGGCAATGCAACGGATGGAAACAAACAATTAGCATTAATTATTAAATGTATAAATACCCTGGTATAATTGCACCTACAACATCAATTCAACGTGCAATAACTCTCTTGGCACCGGGAAAATTTCGGATGTGTCCGAAGAGAATGCCCCACAGCACATGCCACCAACGGGGTGTGCGTCGGTGGACTGCCCATCTGTCCATTCGGTTGCCATTCTCCTTTTACTGTTCAATAAACTGCAACAAAATAAATCACAGCCGTAATGGTCATGACTCCATTAATGCGTACACATTACACTCCCGCCTGGATAATTAATGACTTAATGGAAAAAATTAAAGCGATCACCAGTGCGTCGCGCACAAATGCGAGCCCAAAACCATCCAAAAGCATCCATTCCTGCACCCACCCCTTGGATCTTATTTGGTAAAAGCCAAGCGGGATTGCGAAAACCAAATAAAAAAAAAAAAAAACATAACAACAACCAAAAGATATTATGGAGCTTATGCGAACGACGAAGGAAAGAACAAATTGAAACGACGTTAAATTATGAATTCCTGCTGGTAATTATGGAGTCTCGGCACTCGCTTTTCGGTCCACAGTTCTGACAAGATTGAAGACAAGAAGTGAACTGAAAAAAAAAAAACAGGGGTAGCAATGCAACGGCAATCATATGTGTGTTCTCCCCACAGGACGTGGATGCGATTATTTATTTATACCAAGCAAAACACAGGGCATCAGCTCGGAAAATAATGGATGGCTGGATGAATGGGAAGTTACTTTGCTCCTTTCGACGGAGTAATAATCACCGAACAATGGATCATCCTCATATTCCAGCAGAGTGTGTGCACATTTGTGCCATCGCTGCCATGCTGGTGGCTGGTAAATGTGGAGCGGGGCCGGGGAATGAGATGAAAAATGAATAAATGCCAAGACGGGCATGGGGACGACCTAACAAAGCATCGTTATTATGGCTGACATCTCCGACTTGGGCTGGGATGCTTTGCTTGCATACAAATACATACATATTCATGTATGTATGTGCATGCGGAGGTATTTCGTTGTCATACGCGGTGGCAGGTGAGGGTACTTAGTGTGGTAATGATCTCTGCAGGGCTGCGCTTTGACTGCAACGAGAATGAAACCTCAAGTCTATCCCTGGATTTACAATGCGCATTTAACGTGGCTTCTAATTGAATTTTTATTGGTTGGGCCCACTTGTAATTTGACTACAAGAAGGTGGACACGGCCAGTAAGGAAGTGTCTTACTTGCAATTCACGAACTCATAACTGATACAAGTAAGTGAAAACTTGCTCATTTCAAAACACTGACTGAGTGCTTGGAGAGTTTAAAGCTGTCTAGAAAAGGCATCTTACTAAACGGGCCCGCCCGAGGCTTGCTCTTTGAATGGCAATAGTGGTTTCAGAAGGTAAATCTGTGCACTGTAAGTTGCTCCCTCTTGGTGTAGGATGAGTTAAAGTGCTATAGTTTGTATTGCCGACAAAATCTTCTTCTTCTTCTTGTGGCGCTACAGTCAGGGGTAGACGTGGGCCTCAACCAACATGTCTCTCCAGCCAGCACGATCTTTTGCCAGCTGCCGCCAATTGCGCACTCCAAGTTGGTTGAGGTCATTCTTCACTTGTGTGCGCCACCTTAGTCTGGGCCGTCCTCTGTTGCGTTGTCCCAATGGCTCAGATTCGAAGACTTTTCGAGCCGGAGCAGTGGTGCTCATACGCTCTACATGGCCTGGCCATCTTTAGCGTTGTATCCGGAGACGCTTGACTAGGCGCATGTCGCTGTACAGCCAATAGAGTTCGTCGTTGAATCTTCCTCTCCAGATGCCACCAACCCAAACACGACCAAAAATCGCACGCAAAACTTTACTCTCGAAAGAACTAAGGGCTTCCTCTTTTAATAGCGTCCGGGTTTCTGCGCCATAGAGTATGACTGGGATAATCAAGGTGTTATATAAAGCAACCTTAGTCCTTCGAGAGAGGGTTTTATTAAACAATTGCCTCTTGAGCCCAAAGAAACAGCGATTGGCAAGAGTGATTCTGCGCTTGATTTCGGTACTGGTGCTGCTGTCCCTGTGTACTGCGGAGCCGAGGTAGACGAAGTCCTTGACTACCTCGAAGTTTTTGCTGTCTAGTGTGACGCTCTGTCCGAGACGCTGATGTTGTGTGTCCTTCCTTGATGACAGCATGTACTTCGTTTTGCCCTCCTTCACCACCAGGCCGATTTTAGCCGCTTCCGCTTCAATGCCAGCAAACGCGTCATTGACGGTTCGCTGTGTTCGTCCAATCACGTCAATGTCGTCGGCGTAAGCGAGTAATTGAACTGACTTTTGAAAAGTCGTCCCCCTGGTGTTGACTTGTAAGTTACGCACGATCTTCTCAAGGATGATGTTAAAGAAGTCACACGACAGTGCGTCGCCTTGTCTAAAACCTTCTTCGACATTGAAGGTGTCGGTGAGTTCGTTGGCGACTTTGACTGAGCAACGAGAGTTCTTCATCGTCATCCTAAACAATCTGACGAGTTTGGTAGGCATGCCAAAACTAGACATGGCACTGTATAACTTGTCGCCATGCACACTGTCATATGCGGCCTAAAAATCGACGAATAAGATGTGAGTGTCGATTTGCACTTGGGTCTTTTCCAAGATATGCCGTAGTGTGAGGATTTGGACGATGATGGACTTCGCTGGCCTGAAATCACACTGATAAGGACCTTTCAGGCGAACTGTTTCAGGCGTTCACACAATACGGCAGAGAGGTCTTGTACGCGATGTTAAGGAGACTAATCTCTCGATAGTTGGCGCAGTCGAAGGGGTCTCCTTTCTTGTGGATAAGCGACGCTAAGATTCCACCCGTCGGGCATGCTTTCCTCCGTCCATATCTTACAGAGGAGCTGGTGCATGTGCCCCACCCGGTCATCTCCAGCTGCTTTAAATAGTTCTGCGGACTGCAGCAGCTTTGTTCGACTTCAGTCCCGATATTGCTGTCTTGACCTCGTCTAGGTCGGGGGAATGGAATTCTTGCCTATCATCGTCCAAATTGAGAGGAACATTCTACCTAACAGCGGGAGCGCGCTACATCTACGAGCTTTTAATCACCGTAACAGAATAGAGATGGGTGTGCCTCTCTGTTCTGAGAAGATTGGATGAAGTAAACCTCTTTATGGGACCAGTGAGTTAAACAGAAGCCAAAGTGCTTCACACTCATCCTTTTTTTAACCACTCGGAGATGTGTGGTCTCCTGCTCCAGGTGATGAGTTCGATTTTCGCTTTGTCCTGTGATTCATGTCACGGTATCGTCATGGGTGTGTTCAACACTGTGCATCTCAAAATGTGTTTCAAAAAAAGAATACGCTTCTGCGTCTGACGATTGTACGCTTTAAGAAATATTTCATTCACTCGAACTGTATTCCTTTTGGCTCTGGGTCGTTGTCATCCCTCAGAAATGTTGGATATTATCCCGCTTTTATCCCTCTCTCACCTAACGCAGAACTCATGGCACTACTTCTAATGCTAAAGCTGCGCCTGAAACTATACCCGGAAATATATCATTTGACCCATATGCGCAAAAGTGTACATCAAAGCTGATGTACTTTGGGTCGGTAATGCCGGGGGCAAATGGGATTCTGCCCCATGCCCACCACAGATACCTTAAAGCACATTTTTTTCAAGCTAATTTCGGACAGAAATTATCTCTTGGAGTCGCAACACATCACTTACACACACAGACACTGTACCTTAAACAAAACTACACTATGTTCTGTGGACTGACAAATTTTCGAGGATGTTACTTATACTCACTCTCAATCGTTATCGAAACGAACATTTTAATTCCATTTGAAGGTGTTCTTGACGTTTCTCCTTTGGCTTTGTTAGTGCGTGACCCGTTGTGATGTTTTCATGCGATGATGGTGTTTGTCAACCTTTCATCCATTTCTACTTCCTCGAAGTGGCCAAGAATTGCGAATGCCACAAATGCTTCGTGTGCCAGGAATGGGGTCAGAGGCGAGAGATTCCTTTTAAGGTTTGTATTTATCTAAACGGGGACATTTGACTTGTTTGTTAAGAACACAAAAGACGTTTAAAAAACTCCCAAAAGTAAGTAGGCTAATAAATGTTGTTTCTGTGTCTGCTAATGGATTAGGATTTATCTCCTTTACGATGTCGGCACTTTGTTGCAGACAACAAAAGCGAGAAACTCTTCAGATATCCATCAAATCCTTAGGCACACTCCAAGGTAGGTGTATCAATTTCCGATTTCCTTAATTCCTATCTTCGGTGTGGGTGAAGACCGGTGAGTGATATCCGGTTCTTCAATCGCTTAGCTAAAAATGACCGGTAAGAGCCCCATCACGCCCTTTCCCAACTGCCCCACATTTCATGTCAATTCCCTTTGTGGCTTTATGAACAAGACGAGGTCGGCGATGAATTCAAACGAACCAAGTAATTTATGCCGCAACTCCTTTAATCCTCATCCGAGATACTGGCGCACCATCAAATACATCGCGCTTACCTCAGCCAATTTCGTCTAATTTACGGTGGTCTGCATTCATCAGCAAAATTCGCACCGCAGATGGAGAATACGCGAAACCAATTCGCAGGATGTGCCTCCCCCCCCCCCACCCCACCACGGCAGCAGCAGTTCTCAGGTGGCAGTTAATTAAAATTTTCTGCCAAAATGCGTTTTCCTCTGAATCTCTGACACTCACTGAGCTTTGTAAAGTTGTCATAGATTCCTCCGCGCAACGATGCGCCAGTGCCAAATTTAACCTCTCCCCTTATGTTTCCCGCCGACAAATGGAAAATCGCTGCTCTTTGCCTAGATTTTCTTATTTTTCCCCATAAAATAAATTTTAATTACCCATCGTTTTTATTGTCCTTTTGCAGGACCCTGACGTAGTCGCCACCGCCGCCTACACTGCCACCGCTTGACAGTATACCCACAGCAGCAGTAACAACAGCAACAACAACAAAAAATTGGCATTTACCTCTGGAGCATAGGTCCATGCAGCCATACATACGTACATATATCTGAAGATGATTTATGGATCGCATTCTCATGGCACTCCGTGTCGCATTTGTCTCCTGGTTCGCACACAACCTCGCCCCACTCCCCGCCCCCCTGGTTGAAAGGATATGCAACTTTCGGTATCGCCCTTCGCGCCGTTTCGAAGCAATTAAAATTTTAAAACGAAAAAAAAATAAAATTTAATGTCATTTACAAAAATGAAGTAGGGACAAGCGCAAAAACCAAGGGAAAACGTTAAAAGGATTTTCGTGAGCCAGTAAAAGTGCAAAGCGGCATAATTCCCTGCGCTATGCCTCCTGAACACGGCCCATCACTTTACGGTAAATGTAATTTTTCTCGGATACGATTTTAATTGCTTTTGTGTAAGATGGGGTCGTCGGGGTTAGTGAATTAATTTTTAAAAAAAATTCTTTTCCCTTTTTTCATATTGTGTCTCTCTTTTTTTGTTGGTGTGGGTATACACACCAGCCTGCAGTAGATTGCAACCTGTTGACAAGAAAGTGACCTCCTGCTGGTGTGATGTGCTGTTCACGTAAGTTGTCATTTTTGACATGCCCCCCGTGTCTGCGTGGCAATAACTTTAAATCGTATTAAAGGATGTCTAAAAATCCAATAAAAGGTCGGCTGAAGTGAATTAAATTTTTTTCTTAAATTAACAATTTTCTTAAAAAAACACTGGAAACAGTTCCCCTTCCACCTACTCGTTTTCTTGGTGGAATTTGAATTGTAGTGGGTGGTGATTTAAAATATCCGTCGTCTCTTTGACCTCGCGCCCACTTTACAGCGACCAGTAACGAATATAATTCCGATGATTTCATAAACGATTTCTATGCAGAGCAGCTTAAACATTTTAGGGCAATTTGTGCCAGATTCCTTTTGTCTTTAAGCTTTCATAAGAATTCACGAAGTTGTCTGCTTCAAATGGCTTTCATTTACTAAGTGCGTGCTGCTAGGTAACGACTCATTCTCATCTCTGCTGCACAGCCCCATGAGCAGCATCATCCTCGCTAAGACAAGAGAAGACTGAAAAGCTCATGGTTCGGACGGTGCTCCAATTGGGACATTGAAGGGGACATCAAAAGGGGGTAGGAATGTTCATTTCGAAATGAAATACCTACAATTTGTATTGCTAGAGGGTCATTCATATCGAGGTTTCAAGTTGGTAGCGCTGGCATTTGACACTTCCAAAACTCAGTTGCCATTTGAAGAGTCACAATATTAGCTTAGTGTTTGCCTTTTAACAAAATGGATTCTTTAAACTTACGACAAAACTGGTGATTTAAAAGAAATATATCCCACGATGCAGATGGTTGTCATAGTCAACCGACAAAGCAACAAATTGTAAAATAAAGCTGCTTTCAGTGCATGTATTGCACAAGTGATCGAAGAGGGACTTGTGTAGACTATGTGGCTGTTGAAAGTGCTCTATGCTCGAAACAGATGTGGGATTTGGTTTTACGTGATCAGCTGCCTTGCGGCTTGTATCACGGGTTCTATTTTTCCAGGAGTCCTATATAACGTTAGACTAGACGCCTTCACTTTTGCACACCAACTTGATTGAGGTTTCTCTTCAAATGTGTGTTTGTATCTTAAGAGTGGACACCTCTGTTGCATTGCCCTAATGGCTCAGGTTCGAATTGTCTTCAGGATTGAGTTGTGTTTTCCATAAGCTTAACACAACCTTTGCCAACAAAAAAGCAGTATCCGTAGACATATGGGTAGACGCATGCGTAACATTCAAATGCCATCAACGGAAACATGCTCGAAAAAGACTGAAAGCTTCTTCATCCCTTTTTAATAACGTCCAGGTTTTTATGGAGTAGGACAGGGGTTATCAAATAAGATTTGTAGTTCGACAGAAGCCTTTGTTACTCAATTGTCTCTTGAACCCAAAGAAACAGCGATTTACATTGAAGTACAAACGTTCAAATGATACCTGTCAAACTTTCCATCACTGACGCTACTTTTGCGATTTTTAAGACAGTGGAAATAACCGAAATGATGTGCTGATTAAAGACTGCTTTTTGGTGGGACAAAGGCTTAGCAAGGCCTTGTTACAGGGACTCTGCGGTATGCTGACTTCAAACGTGACCATACCAACCCCAACGATGCTGAACGCTCTGGAAGGCTAATTAAGGTGGTCACACCTCAAATCGTCAAAAAAATTCACAAAATCGTTTTGGTTTTCCAAAGGGAAATTGAGAGTGAAAGCTGAGACCTTAAGGATATCAGAAGGCAGAGTGTGCTCTGTTTTGCATGAACATTTGTCCATGAGACCGCGGTTTTCGAAATGGGTGCCGCGTTCCAATGCCCCAAAAACAACAACGTATCGATGATTCTGAGAGTTGTTTGGAGCTGTTTCGCCAGAATAAACAAAATTTTTTGTGTGGGTATGTTCACTGTATGAAACGTGGATCCACCATAAAACTCCGGATTCAAATCGAGAGTCGGTGAAGTGGACAGCAGCCGGTGAACTGCCCTCAAAGCGTCCAAGAGCACAAAGGTCGTCTGACAAGGTAGTGACATCTGAGGTTTGGGATGCCCACGGAATTTTATTCATCGACTATCTTGAGAAAAGCAAAAGGATCAACAGCGAATACTGCATGGCATTATAGGTGCATATGAAAAAAACTGCAAGAAAAACGGATCCATATGAAGAAGAAAAAAATTATCTTCCACCAAGACAATGCACCGTGTCACCAGTCGTTGGCTACCGTCTACCAAATTTCACGAAATGGGCTTTGAATTGCTTCCGTACCCACCGTATTCTCCAGATCTGGCCCCAGCGACTCCTACCTCGTCTCGAATGAGAAGGTGATCGCTGAAACTGGAGCCTATTTTGAGCCCATAGGTAAATCGTTCTTTAAAAAAGGCATTGAAATGTTAGAGCGGCGTTGGACTGACGGAAACCATGTTAATGGATAAACTCAAATTTTGCCTAGAAAAACTGTTTTTATTGGTTCGGGACTTAGTAAGTTCGGAGCCAAGTAAGTCATTTTCCTAAAATACCTTAAGGCCTTTCGAGTCCGAGACGTTCTGTTTTGTTTTTCCCTCCTTCATTGAAATGTCCCTTTTCCGTTCCGAGTCCAACAACGGACTAATTGAGTGATTGCTGTATGCGTCAAGCAGCAGCCAAACGCACTTTTCAAAGTTGGTGCCTCCCGTATTCACTCGAGAGTATCGCACGACCTTCTCAAGAAGAAAAGTCAAACGACAGTGCATTCCCTTATCTAAGCCCTATTTTGGACATTTAAGGTATCACTAAATTTTTTATTAGTTTTGGCGGAGCAGCTATAATTCTCAATCGTTATTCTAAAAAAAACATTTAGATGAGTATGGAAGCAATACCAAAGGAAGACATGACACAGTATAGGTCATCTCAACGACGCACGCTGTGAAATCGGCCAACTGATGGTGGGTGTCCATTTGCACTTCTTGGGTCTTCTCCAGGGCTTGCCGCATTGCTCTGTAGTGGACTACTTCGGCCTGAAACCAAACTGAGGATGACCTACAATCTACTATGTAGTTGTGAAACGTGTCACGAGCGATCTTAGGCGCCCATTGTAAAGCGCCAGAGATGATCTTATACGCGGAGACTGAGTGCTCGGTAGTGGGCGTAGTCATAGGAGTCTGCCTTTCTTGAAGACTGGGCAAAAGGAAATCAGATTTTTTTGTCGGAACATAGCTCTCACATTATGCATGTTCCCCATCCAGGTAACATATGATCGGCAAGCTCATTCGAAAGAGACACATCTTTTCTACCACCCCTTAGGAGAGATACACTTTGAGGTGTTCCAACCGTCATAAAATTAAGTATCACCAACACCCACCAAACAAACACTCAACTGAATGGATTTATGATTCAACAACTACGACAATTGATGTTTTATTGAAAGCAAGTTCCTAAGGATACGTTCCATCAAAAAATCCTTGTTCAGAAATAATTGTAAAATTAAAATTTTATGTTACTTTTTTTCTACCACTCTTGCCGTGTCGACTACGAGCTCTGTAATACCGCTTACCACTCATGAAACCACACCAAGCGAAAGGGATTTGCAGAGAATCATATTCATTGTTCTTGGGGCGAACTGACGTCCATAAACAATGAAATTTAGCAAATTCTGGGAACATCGACATGCACTTGGTTGCAAAACTGAGTGAATTCAAACGAATCGCGAGCGTTACTTGCGCTAAATTTCGAAATGCGTATCATAAAATGAATGAAAATATTTAGTTTGACAGCTTGTAGACCACGTTACCGGAGGATAATGGAATAAAGCGAATGAAATGCTTCGGAGAACAGGGGCGTGGCTAGAGAGATTGGTTTAGTTTTACACCATGAAACTGTTTCGCATTGAATGTGCTTAGAGAAGGGGATCTGGGCTTCAGAAAATTTGATTTTTGAGCGCTATTAACTGGAAAAGTTTATGCAAAAAGTGGGGTGCGATATGGGTGTCCATCAGGCATCTCGTTTACAGATTCTTGTAATAGACCGAAAGTCAGGGCATCTGTTCGAATTTTGTACTTATTTCGTGGGAACTTGTATAGATCTTGTGTAGCTTTCGCGTCAATCACCACCTGAATACTGACGTTTACCAATATTCACAAAATTAGGCATGTGGTGGGCACATTCGGTAACATAATATTCTGAGTTCAGAAAATTAGGATCAGATTTCGATTCTAAGACCTTCTTTTTTTTGCTGTTTTATTCATTGATGTGTATACAGCAGTCAAAGTGATGATGTTTAAAGGGTGAAGTCACAGCTGCCTTTTTTCATACCACATTTTTGGCGGTCTCGATGATGAGCGGGCAATATAAATGTAATCCAGAGCAGATATAACACCAGCCATTTATTCATCTTTTGGGCAGTAATTTACAAAATCGCCACAAAGACATCTGAAATGGAAGGTTTTAGGATCAGGCAAACATGTCGTACTCTGTATGTTGAATACTGCATCCCAATGTAACAACTGTTTGACACTTTTGGAAGCAGACGCTTACTGGGCGGTTAAGTATGCAAATGCATACGTAATCACGCTTATTCCTCTATTCATCTCATTTTTATTAGATCGATTCGACCATGAAGCTAATGTTTTGTCGAGTCCAGCATTTCGGTCATGGGTAAGAGCCTGGACAAGAGTGCTCAAGATTCTCGGACATCAAACTTTGAAACAGGACAAATTAAAACTCCTCCATAGATATCAAGGGTTTGATGGACGTGGAATGACTTGACTTCGGTATTAAAATGCAGCATCTGGCACCACTACGGATGGAAGCAGATTTTCTGGCTTTGACTCACATCGTCTAAAGACGATGGGATGAAGGTCGACGGCGTTATAAAAAGTTGAAGATGACAACCATGCGAAGCCTTATAGATCACCTGCAATAATTTTTAAGCAGCCTTGCTAAGAATTTGAAAATTTTCCTCCAAATAAATTCACCCTTGTACTTTCATACACATGTTCAGACACTTTTTCTCCCTTTCCAAGCACTTGCACATAGGAAGCCTCTCACCCAATCGATTAGGTGCATAACAGAGTCGTAACAAATCACGCCCCGAGTCTGCCACCACCGCCCTTTCGACCAGGCAATCATTTTCCCTTCAAAATTCAACGTTTCTCCACCATCAACTCAACTATCTGTTTGAATCCATCACCGCATCGTATCCAAAGATCAGGATAATGCACCAATTTTGATGAATCAACTCACTTTTACACCCCACTGTATTCGCATTCATTTGATTGGCACTTTCAAAGAAGGCATCTGCATATCAGCCAAGGCCTCTGCGGCCAACCATTCTTCTTCTTGAAGGCGCAATAATTTATTCAGGACTGCTTCGCCTCGGTGCTGCCTATAAATACGAATCTCTTGACCACTTCCGTCGAAGACTGCAAGAATGCAGCCATCGGAGAAGTTCAAAAAACTGATACGGCTAACCAGACTTTGCGCCGCAGCCTGTGGAGCGGATGTCTTTGACAAAAATTACAAAGTCAACGTTGTGACAGGTTTTGTGTCTTTCTGTATAACTGTTTATTTTGTATTTACGGTATACACTGTGCAAATACGACTGCAGGAGGGACTAGGAGCTGTTTTGGAGTCCTTTTGCATGGTTGGCAAAGTTGTGCAGGTGACGCCTGATGCAACATAGCCCCACTTTTAATAAATTATCTTTCATATGTTGCAGGGTGTTTCTAAGCTGCTGAGTGGTATCCTTATGAAAGACTTGATTTTACCGAATGTGGACTTGCTTCGAAAAATCTACGAGGACTACGAAACCAAGGGCGAAAAGTATGTCGCTGCATTGGACAAGTGCATAAAGTTGACTCAGAAAGTCGTCAGAATCGCCGCCAGCTTGTACTCGCTGTCGATTCCACTTATCATGGTGCTGCCAATTTTTAGTTTGCTGATCACAGGCAGGAGGGTGCTGGCCATGCAATTCTACATTCCCGGTGTGGACCCAACATCAGCCGTTGGATACGTAATGACCTTGGGTATCCAGTTGTGTTGCTTGTTCTTTGGTGGGTTCGGCAACTTCGCTGGCGACATGTTCGTTTTTATGATTTTCACCCAGACCAGTCTGTTCGTGTCAGTTCTAAGGGTAAAAGTGCACGAAATGAATAAGTTGGCCGCAGATGGGGACAAATCCTCAGCAGTAACGGAGAAGCTTTTGGAAATCCTGGACTTGCATCAAACCTACTCAAAGTGAGTCGAACATTTTCAGACGCCTTCCCAATGAGCTGCAGTTTCCGATTAGGTACACCAAGGAGGCAGATCATTTGTGTTACTGGATCAACTGTATGGAGATCACGACATCAGGGGTGTCGCTCGTCTTTATTTTGTTTATCCTGATCAACGGCAACTGGTATGGTGCGTACACGTATTTGTGCTTGGAGTTCGCACTGCTGTTCATGTACTGCGGCGTTGGGACTATGGTGGAGAATACTGTGAGTCTATTGGAGACTTGTTGTGCTGTGCACACATTACGAGACTGATGCTTATTTGTAGAATGACGATATCGTGACGGAGTTGTATGCAATTCATTGGTACAACATGTCCATCCCTCAGCAGAAGATTGTTCTCATCATGTTGATGAAGTCGCAGTCGCCGGTGAAAGTGACCATTGGAGGTGTTGTGCCTTTGTCTGTGAACACTGGACTTCAGGTTGGTACAATGTGTATTTCAAGGGACTTCATTTGATTTCTGGTTGGCTTCAGGTGACCAAAACGGTATACAGTGTTTTTATGATGCTGCTCAATGAGCTGAGAGAATAAGGTTTTACTTTGAAATGATGGGCATTGACTTGTGATCTTGTGTAGCTCTGAAAAAGGCGAAAATAAAAATAAGGACGTCAACTGATAGTTTTTTTTTATTTAAAAGTCTGATTTTTTCCAGGGGTATCATTTTTTAACGGTTCAGGATGTTATCTATCCTTTAGCATAGTTTTAAGTTATGCTTGCGTGTTGAGGGTTTCGACATCATTCATGAAAGAGGAACATTTTTAGACTTAGGCCAACTACTTGCATTTGCCGACGTTATTTAAGAACGTAGCACGACGACAATGACGCTTTTGTAGGTATTGCAACGAATGCCGAGGATAACTTTAACGGCAATAGGCTGCTGCCTAAGGACATCCAACACAGATGTCCGATAAATGAGCAAATCTACCATCGAGGGAAGATGGCGTCTGCAACTTGTTAATGACTGTTTAAATTAAATTTAAAAAAGCAAAAGCAGAGGAAATCTGTAATTTTCCATAGGTTTGAATAACAAATAATAAATCTTGCTTACATACCACAGACTGTCAATAGGATACCCTCCTCATTGCGATACTCACTACAAAAGAACGGGCTCGCGTGGGTTGAGAGAATGGTTTTGACGTTCTCGCTTATTCTACATTTATCTGCCTCATACTCAATCTTTTTCCTTTTACTTTTGCACAACAACGTCCTTAAGATTCTCCCAATACCCGTCGGAATCCTCGCGTAGGAAATTTTAATGTGACACCCAACAGTATGACGTTAAGAGTAATTCAAACAGCTCATCCATGCTGAGTGAGTGTGGGGTTGATAAACAAGTAAACACAATTTAATAAGAGCATCAAAGCAAATTTAAATATCCTTTAGTTATTTTGTCAGCATTAGTCCGTGGCCGCCATTGGAGATGTATAAAGTGATTCAAGAATCCTTCGCAACGGAGACGAATCCCATTTCATGGCCAAGTCCAAAAATGAAGATGAAAATAGATTTGGTTGCTGGGCAGCAACCATGCCCCCTCGGAGATCCATCAGTTCTCCCGTTTGCAGACGAAGCACATAGATTTCAAAGGAGAATTCTGGAGAGATAATTTACGACTCGAAACGTACATGTATTTACTGAAGCCAAACTGCGGGCAATGCGTTTCTAGAACTGTGATCTGGCTTAGTTGTTTCTCAGATAAATTGGAGCCACTTGAAAAGAAAATATTCGTACTTCTTTGTGGAGAAGCTTCTTAAAAGAAAAATTTTCTAAAAAACTGACGTTTTACCAAAAAATACGTAAAGTAACGAAAGAATGAGACTGAGAATTCTTTGTAGAGCTTATTTTCTATTCAGCTCATCTTAGTCCTGGATGGTTGGTTTATGCTCTCTCATAACAATTGTTTTTTTTAAGTGGGAGAGTCGCAAAAATTCCAGCTTGAACCGAGAGCTAATGTTGAGCCCTCTTGAGCAGCGATAGTCCTTTAAACGTGGCCGTACAGACACCATCGATGCTCAACGCTCTGGAAGGCCAATTGAAGTGGTTACACCTGAAAACGTCAAAAAAGTACACAAAATCGTTTTGGAAAACTGCAAAGGGAAATTGCGTGAGATAGCTGACACCTTAAGGATATCAGAAGGCAGTGTGTTGACTATTTGGCATGAACATTTGTTCATGCGATAGCTGTTTTCAAAATGGGTGTCGCGTTTGCTCACAATGGATCAAAAACAACAACGTATCTATGATTCTGAGAGCTGCTTGGAGCTGTTCAGAGTAAAGGACTGTTTCAAAAGTAAAGGACTTTTTGCATGAGTATGCCAGAATAAATGAAACATGAATCCAGCGCTACACTCCATAGTCAGATCGGCAGTCAACGGAGTGGTCAGCAGCCGGTGAACCGCCCCCAAAGCGTTCAAAAACACAAAGGTCGGCTGGCAAGGTAATGGCATCCGTAGTTTGGGTTGCGCACTGAATTTTATTCAACGACTATCTTGAGAAAAACAAAAGGATCAACAGCGAATACTACATGGCATTATTAGTGCATGTGAAGGAAGAAAACGGTCTCATATGGAAAAGAAAAAAATTCTCTTCCACCACGACGATGCACCGTGTCACAAGTCGTTTGCTAACGACTACCAAATTGCCCGAGTTGGGCGTTGAATTGCTTCTGCAGCCACCGTATTCTTTAGATCTGGCCCACAGCGACTTCTTAAAAAGATGCTCGTCGGAAAAATGTGGCTGGAATCAGGAGGTGATCAACGAAACTGGAGCCTATTTTGAGGCCAAAGGTAAATCGTTTTTTTTTTAAAAAGGCATCGAAATGTTAGAGCGGCTTTGGACTGATTGTATCACTCCTTAGGGGAACTATGTTGATGAATAAAGTCGAATGTCTATAAAATGTGTTTTTATTGGGAAGTCCCTTGCACCTATTTAGTGATGTTCTACATCGCTGGATTGGGTGTGTACACCGAGCCGTAGTACAACTCTACGGCTTTAAAGATACAAGCGAGAAAGCTTACGCAGCTGTAAGATAATCTATGCCGGCATAGTCAAAAATAGGCAAGAATGTATCAACATCGTTGGCCGGAAGACCACAGTGAAAACTAATTTCCTTTTTTTTTTAATTCCTCCAAGAAAATTTTAAAAAACTTGAGATTCATGGTTATTCTTACTTCTTAACTTAACTTAAAAAACTAAATCATAAATCTTTACTACCTAAAACTAAACTAAAATTTAAGACTATATACAATTAAATTAACCTTGAACTTAACTCTTCTTAACTATTTACATAAAACTTAACTATGTCCGTAAAAGTATACGAACGCGTGCACCAAGACGTATGTGTTATTTATATGCTTTACGTATATATCTAATACGCCGTGATGCATTTTTTTCATTTATGTTTTTGTTATTTTTTTTGTGTTTTAATATTTTTTAATCTTTTTTTTGTTTTTTTTTTATTTTTGTATTTTGTTTCAACTTTCATATAAGCCATAGTATTGCCAGATTGTATTTACCGATGCATCAAACTTCGCAAATTATCTGCTGACCATTCCCTACGGAGCACTAAATATTTGGAAGTTTGTTGCATGTGCCACACTCAAAGTGTAAGATACACCCTCAACATACATTTCGTCAATAGGAAGGAATGAAACAGAGGGTAACTCGCACTTGTCCTGCGATCATCTTCATCTGACTTCAAGTCCCCATTTTAAAAGATTCAATCCGTTCTCTCAAACTCGTGCTGCAACTGGTTATCATTTTAAAGGTATTTCCTCCCTCGTGAAAGCTCTCAAGTTCACACAAAAAACATCTTAAATTAACAACATTCACTGTTAATGATTCATCATTACAATGCCTCAAAAATTGGCTGCATGGCTTGACTCCTCGCCTTTATTGAATTAAAATCTCATCATGGGTGTGGGTGGCATGAAGCGTAAATTGTTGTTCCCGCCCCTAGAGTGGGGCACACTTATAGCCGCAAAGGCTTGATCCCAACTAGACATTTTGATTATCCTCAGTGACTTAGTGACTGTGTATATGAATGCGCACATGTGGAAATGCTGACGGACCGTTTATTATTCCGCAGAAGTTTAGTGCAATTTCAGTATTCATTGCAAGCACTTGAAAGTAAGATTTACTCAACTGCGAAGCTGCACAGCTCTACAGACTCTCCAAGCGCATATCGCAGATGTGCTGAGTTCCCATTTGCAAAACAGAGGAAATTAGCTAAGGGCAGGTACAATGACAACAATGTACTACTTGAACACTTTATACATGCACCACCCACACACACACACACAAGGAGCTGCATATGAAAAAAGATTTCATTCGAAGGGTGGCAAAGGGAAATAACTAAAAATTCATCTAACACCTCCCCATGTGTGGAGCATGCAGGCAAGTGTATACCGTGGAGCTCTTAAGTGTTTCGTAAAAGGGCATTAAACTGCATCCGCTTGTCCTTGACGCTCCCTCGTTTCTGTATTTTCTCATTCGAGACCATGTGTGAACAGCACAATAGCATGGCGGGGAAATATGCTGGAAAGGTGCTGTTCGCACCATCATTACAGCTGGGGTGGATGCACGGGGTCGACATGAGAGTTCTGCCGCGAACGTCGTATCTATCTATGAGTTTCCACTCCCGTACCCCTTGTTTGAAATAGGGACAACTGCAGTGGGTAATGCAATATTTACTGACTACTGGTCCGGCTGTCAACTGGCTGGTGAGTTGGGTTAATGCCACTGAAATTTTACAGTGGTCGGTGTGGATCTTTTTTTTTTCGCTTATGGTTGGGGGTCGTTGCACCAAATTGCATACTTCTAATAATTTAAGAAATGTACGCTTTCTGATTTCGACTTGATAAGGACTGCTTGTGATATCTTCTACTCCTTCAGTACTAGAAAATGGGGGGCAGTAAAAATGGTTGAGTTTTTGAGAATTGCTTGTGCATCTTTAAAATAATTGTCATTACAGGGGAAGTTTGTTACTTCTGATCCCAGGCTTCATTACGATTTCACCCTTTCGTGGTTTTGTACTATGCCCATGGGACCTAGTCACTGAAGAAGAATAATAGGGCAGGCAAGATGTCTGTAGAGCATCTTAAATGTTCAAAAACCTTGTTCAGGCCACAAAATCAATACGATCACCATTGCCAAAGGGCACGACACCAGATAGACGCACGCTAACGCTTTAAGAGTCACATGAGTATGTTTTACGCATGACTAGAGAGCTTCAAAGTCGTTCACTTTGTATTCTACATAGATTGTGTGCCAAGAATTATTACAGAATACAGTTTCCTGAGCCCATGTAATAAAAAAAAAGTTAAAATGAAATAAATTGAAGTAAAATGAAAGAAACAAATAAATTAAGGGTATCTTTCTTTATCCACCTCCAAGTGAGGAAACACGAAAACTATTATCCTAGACCAAAAAAAGATGAAATTTTACGTGGACAATCGTTGAAAACTCCTATAGAGAGAGGAGTCAGTGTTTGCCGGTGATTTAACTTTTAGGATGACGCTGGTTGAACTAAACGCTAGTTGAACTGGTAAGTGGCTTTAGTAATGGCATTCTACACTCATAGCGACTATCTCAAAGACCGACTGAAAAAGTTTTTAAGGGTCAGGTGGGAATCTTAGAACAGGAGATGGCATCGAATGTGTATTTATACTTGGTGGCGTATACTTAACATTTAAACGAACGACGCCAACTGTGGCGTATAATAATAATTGAGTGGCACTACAGCCCACAACGGACCAGGACCTAGCTTCTACAACAACTACTCGTGTTGTACGTGCTACTGTTCTTTCACGAGTAGAAGGGACCTACAGTTTTTTGCCGATTCCGAACGGCGAGATTTGAGAAGCTTTCCATAGACAATTAATACTCTTTGAGTGTTGTCAGCAACTCGAAAGAGGTGGTGCCGTGAAAAAATGCTAGGTGTCCCGTCCGGGAATCGAACCCAGACTTTCTGCGCCGCAGTCGATGTACTTACCACTGCGCCACGGCGACCACCTGTTCACTATAAACGTCCGCCAAAATACGATGACTCTCGGCAGCAGTTTTCTTTGTACTTAAGTAATGAAGAAAGATTATTTCAAGCACAATCTTGGACATATTTGAGTGTACAAAAATTATTGTTGTTTATGCTTCAAATGGATGGCATATACTAAAATGACGTACAAGAGCAGTAGCTTTCAAACTTATGTTGCAATGGAATAGTAACAATGGAGTAATACAATTTATGCCATCTCTTAGCAAATCGCCCAAATTAAGTAAAAGACCAAATATTGTAGATCACACCTTGGTCCCAGAATACGATGGTCATTCCTTTTCCAGCCGAAAGTAAGGCCTTCGCCTTCTTCAGAGTACTTTCGCCAGCTGAAGTTCAATATTTTGGCTGCTCATTTGCCTCTTGCGTGTACCAGTGGGTCCATCGACGGTCACAAAGAAACTCCTTTAGATGAGGCTTAAGTAGCATCACACTCTGGTCTAAAGTGGTCTCCCGGTTTCGCATCTTCTCCGGAGGGCACAAACTCAGCCATCGGCCATAACGAAAATAGCCTTCGAATATCTGTGAAAATGTAAAAGTATCTACTCGCTCTTTGTACACTTATTCAGAAGAATGAAAACACCCACAAATTTTCTATTAAAGACATCGACTTTATCTCATGACACACAAGACTGCAAAACAAACCGCAATGCCCGCATATGATCGCAAAACCTATAAAATCAGATTGCGAAGTATCTACTTAAAACAAAGTTTTATAAAATATTCATAGACTCGGGCGTCACGTGCGGCCATCACGAACAAAGTGATCAATGTGACGCAGTCCTCCTCCAGGGGCAAATTTATACGTTGTCTGCAGTCGATTACGAATGTTAAAACTTCACGAGCAGAGCACAAAAAAAGATACGAACTAATAAAATGAAAACACAATCCCCTTCAAGATCCTTTCCTGCCGCACGTTAATGCTTCAAATATCTCAAAGCGTATCCACTGTACGCATGCATGGAAAAAGAATATGAAAAAAATAGATACCAGCGTACGTTTAACCTAGTAGGATACCATCCGGCGCGCCAGAGGAAGAGGACAGATCTTACGTCGTAGTGTGCTCATGAAGCACACCCGAATAAACTCGCTTTGAGGACTTTTCTACTTTTTTAATTAGTTACGTGACTCAATAAAATCTCCGCCGCCGCACATACACATGAATGTGTCTACACGACATCGTTTTCGGCATGAGCACTCGCATAAGCGGTTTGATGGTCCTGTGCTGCCTGTGTTGCCTGTAAGGGAGAAAGTTTCCGCCGTCAGACTAGTGGAAAAGTTTAAAATTTTACAACGATAATGAAACGTGCTAATGTTGGGTTTTGTTCGTTTATTGTTTCACTTTTCTTTAGGTTTCACTTTTTTTTGGAATTAATTAAAGGAAAACCTACGAAGTAGCTTTCAACTGTCACTGCGAGGGATGTGCATTCGCATATTCAGATATGCGTGCATATCCCGCAAATCTTGGAGACATCGTGTCTAGGTAGCAGTGATTTCAGTCGAAATTTATTATTGAAAATATGCCAGTAGAGTGAACCTGATGTCCTTATCCACAAATCAGCATCTGCCGCCTGCTGAAAGTTTCTCATCAACATATTCAATTATTTAGGATCCAAGCAGACGCAAACTTTCTTCTTTACGCGCCGAAAAACTTCATAAATCAGGATCTCAGTCATTAGAAGCTAACGTGCAAAATAAAGGGGACCAATGAACAGACAACAGAGCACATCCCTATCGTCAAATAGCTCTCGAAGGCATCTCGGGCAATCTCCGGCCAAAGAAACTGTGCGGAACAAAAACGACGGAAAGAAGAAAAACACACGAAACACCAAGCACATCTCTAGAAGAATGGACAAACAACGATGAGGAGGAAATAAAATTACTTAAATACTGACGTCCATAAATAAGGACAAAGTCCCTAATGGAAAAATGTGATAAATCACTTAGGGAATCGAGAGAATCGGTCCACATCGCTCACAACTTGTAACGCAAGCAATTTCCCACTCGCCCCCACAGGAACTTCATTCACACGTACGTCCTCCTCGTTTTGGTGTTTTTCCTTGCCTGACTGACTCCCTCCCCCCCCCCATTCCCTTCGATCAACTCAAGGTCCGAATCTTACCCTTACACGTCCAACCCCTATTGATGGGGTTTATAGATTGCAGTCTTAAAGTTGACCGATTACTTGTGTGACCAACTTTGCAGAGTGTAATGACTTCTGAATCATTTCACTTCCAAATGCAAATTGGAAAAGTTCTGCCCCATCCTTCCGTGGAGCCCTTCCATGTTGTCAGCGTCCTTGCTAGTCTGCAAACGCACTTGTCGGTTTTTTTTTTTATTTTATTCGAGGGCAAAAAACCGAACCGAGAAATTATGATAACGAAGCAGTTTCCAAGTTGGGGACGAAAATTTATTCATGTAAATTCATGGCTTATTAATTACGATGTTTTACACCACACCCACAAGGCATAGTGCACACGCACACGGGCGCACGTCTCATTCCGTACCCGCCTTCGTGCTCATCTGCAACCGGCTTGAGAAAATATGTGGAACTCCTGAGCTCCAACGACGAGTTGAGTGCGCTGGATAAAGTTGGCTGCGGAGGAGGGTTTTTGTTGCGAACGCAAAACGAAATGCTGTGGGGTGAGAGTGAAGTACTACTAGTTGACAAGTGCACCACTTGCCGCAGTGTGGATGATGGGGCTACACAAAATTTGATATTCAAGCCCTTTTGCGCCCCCGTGTTCTAATTTGCATATAACATTAAAATATTTGCATTTAACAGAGATAGTCACCTAATAAACGCTTTGCACATGACTTCATGCCCTGCAGACGGGCGAATTGTGACAACATGCTGGTGGTGGTGGTATTGGCCGACGAATGAACCACCTGTCACCTGGAAAAATCTGCATACAAGCGTTGTCGCAACTTTCCTGCAGCGCTGTCGATGCACTCGCCGGCAGCAGTAACAGAGGGGATGGAAATAAAAATCTTTCGAAAATTTGTTGAAATTTAACAGGACACAATCACACATGTCCTTTTATAGTAAAATTTCTCACATATCTATTAGGGGGGTTGAAATGGTCATGGAGGAGTTGTGGGTTCTTCAGTCGTTTACCAGACACACCCCTTAAATATTGCAGTCGTCCACAGTGGACCTGAAGCCAACAAAACATAAATTTCCAGTTAGCACGTTGTGCTCATCGTACATAACACATACATATATCGGGTGATTCTTTGCGAGGTTTCATTTTCTAAAGGCTCCTTTTGATGAATAACTCGTGACTCTTATTAAATTGTTTTGTCGTTTCTATACAGCATCATTTGGAAACTCATCGTAGAAAACCTCAAATCACAACAGCGTCTTTAAATCGCTCAGCTGAATTACGAAAATCAGAGTTCTGATGATCGGTTAGATCATATCTAGCAAGTAGATCGCGATGAATTGATTCATCGTGGTTCTCAGCAGCTTGGCCATTTGGAATATGTATGTGTTTCAACAAAACAGCCCTACGAGCCAAACATCGGGGGTAACAATGGACATTTTGACACAATGTTTCGCGAGTACTTAATTTCACGTTTTGCTACCATAAGTTGGTTGCCTATTTCGTGCGATATCACACCTTTGGAAAACTTTCTCTGGAGATATGTAAATGAACGATTAACGCTTTGGAAACCAACATTTGGCATTTCTACCAAACTTTTCAGATTGTGTAGGATGACGATGGAGACCTCTTGCTGCTCCCTCAAGGTCGGTAACGAACTCCCCGAGATTGTCAATGTCAGAAAAGGTTTAAGTCAAGGCGACGCACTGTCATGTGGCTTCTTTAGCATCATCCTTGAGAAGACCGTGCGAAACTCACAAGTCAACACTAGAGGCACGATCTTCAAAAAGTAGGTTCAATTGATGACATTGACGTGATTGGACGAACGAAAGAGACGTCAATGTGGTGCTTGTGGGCATTGAAGCGGAAGCGGCTAAAATGGGTCTGGTGATTAATGAGGGCAAAACGAAGTACATGCTGTCATCAAGGAAGGACACACAACATCGACGTCGGACAAAGCGTCACACTAGGCAGCAGAAACTTCGAGGCAGTCGAGGACTTCGTCTACCTCGGCTCCGCGGTAAACAGGGACAATAACACCAGTACCGAAATCAAACGCAGAATCACTCTTGCCAATTGCTGTTTCTTTGGGCTCAAGAGGCAGTTGAGTAATTACGCCCTCTCACGAAGGACTAAGCTTGCTTTATATAACAGCTTGATCATCCCAGTCCTTTTTTATGGCGCGGAAACCTGGACGCTACTAAGAGCGGATGAGGAAGCCCTTAGTCTTTTCGAGAGAAAAGTTTTGCGTGCGATTGTTTGCGTTGATGGCATCTCGGGAAGAAGATTGAACGACGAACTTTATGGGCTGTACAGCGACATGCGCCTGGTCAAGCGTCTTCGGACTTAACGCTTAAGATGGTTTGGCCATATAGAGCGTATGAACACTCCTGCTCCGATTCGAAAAGTCTTCGAATCTGAGCCGTTGGGACAACGCAACAGAGTACGGCCTAGGCTAAGGTGGTGCACTCAAGTGCAGAAGGACCTCAACCAACTTGGAGTGCGCAACTGGCGGCAGCTGGCGAAAGACCGTGGTGGCTGGAGACGCTTGTTGGTTGAGGGCCAGGTCCACCCCGGACTGAAATGCCACAAGAAGAAGAAGAAGAATGTAAATCGTTGTATTATATAGTTTGTTAGTTCGAAGCCTCGCTGACTTTCATGCATGGTTTATATAAAATAATTACTTCACGGGACGGAATCTTTTAAACGAGTGTCAGCATGTAGAAGGTACATACATGTGCACATCCAGCCAGCATTTAGAAGCACTAAAAGCAAAGGTACGAGGTCTAAAAATAATGTGAATTTTTCAAATTTTGCGGACTACCTACATTCGATTTCCGATTTTTTTTGTTTATTTTGGTATGTTGGTAAACTTGTCTCTAAGGTACGTTCACAGTTTAGGCTGTATAACATATTTATTTTGTTTGTGAAAGGCTTACAAGTTCGACGTGTTTTGCGTCTTTGGCGTCTTCCTGCTGTCGGAAAAAATGGATCAATGAGTTTACATTCAGTCTTGTGTCAAAAATGGAAGATAGTGCTCAAAAACACTTGAAATGATGACAGTAGCATACAGTGGGTGTACTCTGAATAAGAAAAAAAAAGGTTTAAAAGTGGTACAAGCTTTTCAAGAAAAGTCGAGAAGATGTGAATGACGAAACTCGCACTGGACACACCGGAACATCAACAACCGATAAAAATGTTGAGAAAGTGAAGAAAATTGTTACAAAGTGTCGTCAAATCACTATTAGAGAAGTTGTTGAAAATGTCAGCGTAAAGGTCACAGCATGTAATTTTTTTAAAAAATTTTTGAGCATGAAGTTTGCCGCAACAAGTTCGTCAAAATTGCCGAATTTGCTTTTGCTTGTTCGTAATTTTTTTGGCAAAAAAACAAGACCAAATCATGGACACCATTCCCCAGATTTGGCCCCTGCGACTTATATTGTTCAAATGATTGAAGAGACCCATGACGCTTTGTGACGATTGAGGAGATGCAAACCGAATAGCTGGGAGAGCTCAAGGGCATACCAAAAAGTGCATCAGAGCTGCTTCGGGAATTGAAAAAGACGTCAGCGCCTTTTGCATCTTATCTGAGGGGGACTTCTTTGAGGATGAAAAATAGAAATTGAGGAATAAATAAATATTTTCGAAAAAAATAAATTAAAATTCACCTTGTTTTTTTAACAGTAGGTTAACGGTATGCGGCCGATGCTATTTAGGTCTATCCAAATAAATAGCATTGCATAACTACAGACGTTTTTAATTTTCCAAATCTCCTTTTTTTAACTCTACTGAATGTCTTGCGTGATATCAATTGCGTTTTTGTCGGTATTGCAACGGAAGCCGCAAAGATGGGTTTAGCGGTAAACGAAGGAAAGAGCAAGTATATGCTGTCAACGAGAAAGGACACCCGACACCGACGTCTCAAACATCACAGCTGACAGATATAACTTTAAGGTAGTCAAAAACTTTGTCGACCTAGGCACCGCTATCAAGCAGACAGTGACACCAACGCTGAAATCAAACGAAGAATAACTCTTGCCGATCGGTGCTTCTTTTGGGCAATTGGTAAACAAAGCCCTCTCTCGAACAACCAAGGTAATACTTTACAAGACCTTAATAGTCCCAGTCTTTCTACATGGCGCGTAGGCATTGACTTTGTCAAAAGCGGATGAAGCTGCTCTTGGTTGCTACGAGAGGAAAATTCTCTGTGTGATTTTCGGTCCCGTCTGCATAGATGGTGAGTGGAGGAGAAGATGTAATGACGAACTATACGGGCTCTTCAGCGAAATCGTCTTAGCCAGAAGAGTGAAGTTCTAACGATTGAGATGACTTGGTCATGTAGAGCGGATGGAAACCAATGATTTGGCCCGAAAAGTCTGCAAATCCACTCCCGAGGGAAGGTGCAGTAGAGGAAGACCGCGACGCAGGTGGCGCACGCAAGTGGAGAGGGACCTGAACTCAATATGCATGAGAAACTGGAGATAGCGAGCTGGTTGTTGGTTGAGGCCCAGTCCACCCAGGACTATAGCGCCACCTAAAGTAAGTGAGTAACTAAATAGTTAGGATCAAATCGAGAAGATCGTTCTCTTCAATACTTTTGTCCTACCAGTCTTGTTATAGGGGGCCAAAAGCTGGACAATAAGCAAAATCGCCTTGAGCCTTTGACAGGTAAATTCTACGACGGATATATGAATGGTTAGGAGAGCGAGTGGAGGAGAAGGCACAACCGCTAGCTCTATTAGCTGTTCAAAGATGTAGCCTGGAAGGCAATCGAACACATCGAGTGCATAGATAACAGTGTTCCAGCAACAGGTGTTTTCAAATCACAGCCTTCAAGTTGGTGAAGAAAAAGAAAACCGAGCCTCCGGTGTAGAGACTATGTGATCGTGAAAGTTAGGGAACTTGGAGTCAATGACTAGAAGCAGGATAGAGAAATGAAATAATAATGAAATAATCGAAATAATTTGAGGTTGGTGTGAGCATTGGGAATTCACATAAAACAAAGAACAGACCCACTGGTGTCCTGCATTGTGTGGGAAAAATTGTGGTCACTCTAGGCATATCGTATGCTCATGGCGGTAACGACAAAGTATGTTTTGAATGTCCATATGTGCAGCTTATGGACAGTATTGACGAAAAGGCAACATGTTTTCAAGGTTCACGAAAATAAGTTTTGTAAAAATGAAAGTCCATCTTACAGCATGAAAAGGATTTAATTTGAACTACATTGAAGTGCATTGATGTGAGAGTTGCATCCTCTGATTCCTTGCGATCAGAGGACACAACTCTTTCCAAGAAAACGATTGATTGTGATGATGTGCATTCAAATGTATGACAAAGTAGCAGATGCAGAGACCTCTATCACCAGGTCACGTGAAACGATTATTCAGCAAAGAGGTTGAGCAGCATCATAAAGACACTGTAGACAGTTTTCGTTACCTAGAAGTTAAGAAAAAAAAACCGTTTAACCCAGGGTTAGAAAATGAGTAAAAAATATAATTCAACCTGAAGTCCTGTGTTTACAGACAACGGCATTATTCCGCCGATGGTCAGCTCCTTGGGTGTCTGTGACTTCATTAGCATCAGCTTGACAATTTTCTGCTGATCGACGGTCAGGTTGTACCAATGGATTGCATAGATCTCCATCATTATATTGTCATTCTGAAACGGGACGATGTTAGCTTTTCAGTGATTTGTTTGCAATACGTACCGCCACTTCCACAACAGTCCCCATTAAGCAGTACATGAACATCATGGAGAACTCAAGGCAGATATAGGTGTAGGCGTTGATCCAATCCCCACTCATGATGACCACCAAGATCATTATCAGGGACATCCCAGACGTAAAGATTTGTGTGAAATTAATCCAATAAAATATGTGGTCAGTATCCTCGGTGAACCTAGCGATGTAGGGATAGTGAGATGGCACACACCCACTCCTTGTCACACTTACTTTGAGAAGGTTTGATGCCACTCAAGGACATCTAGCAACGCCTTCAGGCAGTTCGGGCTATGTGGGTCGACGGAGAGTTCATTCAGATTGCCGATTTTTATCTTCAGAATGTCCACAAGCATACCGAAGTGCGATAGAACAAGAAAAAAGAATAAGTCACCGGCAAAGTTGCCGAAAGCACCGAGTGCAAAGAATGTACACTGGACTGTAACAGTGACCACATAGCCATGATGTGTGTCCACGTCGAATCCGGGTATAAGGATCACCATTGGCAGCGTGTGTCGACCATCGTATAGCCACAAAGCCAATGGAATGATCATCGCCAGTGGACACGACACCAGATACGCGCACGCCAACACTTTGAGAAGCATATGAATACGTTTGATGCATAAGTGCAGGGCTTCCATGTACATCTGGCCTCTCACTTCGTATTCCACGTAGACGTTTGCCAAGAATTGGTCCACTTCGAAAAACTGTTTGCGAAGAATTAGGGCAGTGAGCAGTTTGCAGAGTCCCTGCAATGAAAAATGGTAAAGGTGATAATTAAGAGATCACTTAATAAGTTCCGGGACAGGCATTTAAGATTAATTTTCTTGTTAGTGGCGCCCCCTATATGTCCTGGGGCTTATTGAGTGGTGTGTTAGTGCATTGACTTGGGATCCATGAACAGACGAGGTTCTCTTTCCCTTACATACCTCGCGGGAGGAAACTCATATTTTAGACCGAAATGGCGACGATGGTCAACATTGATTGATCAAGATTTGTCTAAACACCTAGCGGATATTTTGAAATAAAAGAATGTAAGATTTTAAAGTTCTTGCGAAGATCTTGGATCAGCGGTGGCGGACCCTTACGGTGCTCTCAATAACGCACCTTGTGGTCCTTATTCTAGGTAGTTTGTCTACTTCGGGGCAAACGTGACCTCCACAAATGACACCTCGATTA
This sequence comes from Eristalinus sepulchralis, assembly GCA_944738645.1. Classification (NCBI taxonomy): domain Eukaryota; kingdom Metazoa; phylum Arthropoda; class Insecta; order Diptera; family Syrphidae; genus Eristalinus; species Eristalinus sepulchralis. Next base: position 37,178,768 of record OX122882.1, on the reverse strand, counting down.
AGATCCGACACAGAATCACCCTCGGCAAACGGCTGTTACTTCAGTTTGTCGAAACTCCTGATTCGAAGCTCCAAGAATAATGTTCTGCACGAGGCTTATCCTAACCGTTCCCCTACACAAAGTCGAATGCTGCACGATAAGCATAAGGGCAGAGCAAAATCTTCTGTGTCAGATATGGTCTTGTCTGCGAGGAAGACGAATAGAAGAGAAGAGACACAACCGCGAACTCTTCGTCCTATACAAAGATGTAGAGAAAGCCGCAAAGAAAAAAGAAAGCCTCAAAAACAACGAATACAATGGTTCGGCTACATCCCGCGAATGGGCAACAATGCTCCAGCTAAGAGGGTCTTCGAATTCTAGCCTTTGGGTTTGGCAAGTAGAGGAAGACGGAACCACTGGTATAAGTGCCAAATGATCGCGGACGCTAGAGAGCTGGATGTTGACAACTGGAAGCAGGATGCTCGGAACCGTCAGGAATTGCATGAGACACCCAAATCCTCACTATCACTCAAAACGTGTTTCCAGCTTAGTAGCTTATGATATCCTGTAAGAAAGTTTATTCCTACAAAATCTAGTAGCTTATCCTATTTCAAGTCCAAAGCCTTCCTTTTTGAACGTAGATTTCTATTTCATCGAGCATACTTTCGTAAAATGAGACGAAAAAATTTTTAGTTCAGGCAATAAACAGTTTTTGTGAGAATCAAATTGAACAAAAAAATATTTCCCTTAGTCAGCAAGACATGACCAAAGGCATCTAAAAAAACTGCGCAAGGCAGAAAGAAAACTTACGAAAAGTTACATGCTGCCACCTCCGTTTACCTAACTCAGCTCTCAAGGAAACCTTAAACAGAATTCTCAGAAATACAACCACCATCTCTAGCTCTCTGTTACCTATTCCCCGTCGGGTAGTTTCGTTTTTGCATCCTGACGATTATCCAAAATTTCCTCGTCACTTTTTAAGAACTCTTTAAGATCTCCATGAAGTTCCACTTCATCTGGTTCGGGGATTAGCTTTTATTCCTCTGAATGAAATGTCTGCAGATTCAACTCATCTTTGGATTCTAAAAGACCTTGAGAAGTAGGTCAGTTTTTTTCAAAGTTCTGTGTCACTGGGTGTATGTTGCTTAACACATTCTGACCGTATTGATATCGCATGTTGCTCATGGAATATTTGTCAAATCAAGAAAAATTCAATTTTATTAAAACCAAAAAAAACGGTTTACCTGTGTTCCTTTGCCAACCATGCACAACGAACCGAGTACTGCTGCGAAACCTTCGCGCATCTTCACAAACGCCGTGTATCCCGAGGATATATAAAAACCCATAATACAGATCAACACGAAAACAGTAAAGTAGTTCACCCTGAAGTCTGGACTGAATACGTTAGCACCACAAGCCTTGGCGCACATATTCACCAAGTGCGAGATTTTTTTAAACGACTCCGATGGCTGCATTTCGACTGGTCTTAGGCGAGAGCCCTCACTTGCTTTTATATCGAATGTCCGGGATTTTCAGGCCAGAATTGAAATCCTGTTTTAGACTAATAGGTTAGCTGAATATTTAACGTGCTTAACTGTACACGTAAGCATTCTACATCAACTAGGGGGAAAGAACTCTCGAAAACAGTCAGTTGCTTTACTGAAACAGTTGAGTTGTTGTATGGACTTCATTTCAGTTCCAGGATAAGAACAGGCCTAAAGTTGAAACACATCCAAGGGGAAAGGTAATGAGTATTGAATTTGGTGGCATGTGGAAAGACTTGCAATCTTTTTTTCGAGGGAACCCTTAGCTATGGCGATGCTGGGGTGATTTATATTTTATAGATCTGTGGGATCAGTTTTGCTCCAAGATGGTTGTTAAATGTACTTTCATTTTGGTTAGGCCTTTAGCTTTAGTTGGTGTGGCTGTACAGCCCTAATCCTAGCTTCTTCAGCAACTATAGCATTGTCCGCATCACTCTTCCCTCTCCATTAGAGATTATCTGAAGTTTACTGCCGACTCCGAAAGGTGGAATAAGATCACTTTTTCAAAGTCATCAGTAACTCGAAGCAAGTAGTGCCGAAGAATGCGATTTGTTCAGTCTCGGAAACGAACCTGTAATCTTCAGCGTGTGACTCGATCCACTTACCCACTGCGCGCGCGCCCACTGCCACGCTCTTTTGCGATACCCAAGTCGTAATTTTATTCAAGTTGGCGGCCAAAATTTCAACGGTAGGAATGGCGTTTCACCAAGTCAATTGAGCGATAAAGACAAGATCTCAGTAGGAGCAAGTGTGTAAGACACTCTTAATTACAATTTTTGTGGTAGTTGCCCGGAGGGATTTTGATATGGATTGTGTCATTGTTTCCAAAACTTCACAACTATCGAAGCTTTCCTTAAAGTTTCAGGCACCGTCTAAAGATGTATCTCTTCTCCGATACGGCGACTAAAAGCTCCTTGACTTTCGTTCAAATAATCTCAGAATTTGTGAAGAAAAGGGGCGCAAGAGACAATAGAGTATTAGAACTCTCTTATAACAGATTAGGTTGGCTTTGTAAAGTAGCTTGATCATTCAAGCCCTCTCTCACGGCGTGGGAACTTGAACCTTACTAAAAGCGAATGAGGAAGTCCTTGGGCTTTCGAGAGAAAAGTTCTGCGTTCCATTTTTGGTACTGTCCACGTTGATGGCATCTGAAAGAGAAGATCAAATGACTAATTCAGTGTCTTGGGAAACAACACTAAAGATAGCTAGGCCATGTCAAACGTATGGACACCACTGCTCTGTTCACTAAAGTCTTCGAACTTGACCCAACAGAGAACGGCCTAGGCTGAGATGGCACACACAAGTAGAGAAGTACCTCAACCAACTTGGAGTGCGCAAGTGGAGACAGTTGGCGAGAGGTCGTGCTAGATGGAGGAACATTGTGGTTGAGGCCCAGGTCAGACTGTAGCGTCATGGAAAGAAGAAGAAAAAGTAGTTATAGGCATGAAACAGACATAATGTAGACTGTCACCTAGATCATCCTCGTCGTCCCAAATAATGCACCAGATGGTCAGGACACAACAGTAGACCCATCGATATAGAGAGAGTGTTATTTTGTCTAGCAGGATAGTAGTATCGGTTTTAGTACTGTAGTGCTGAGATCAGAGTGTCCGGCGGATCTCAAGTTGAAAGAGTGCCACCGATTGTTTCTTAAACCTTGAATTTTTGGACAGATCTACGGAAAGTTGTTTAATCCCCTGGCTTCAACTTGAGATTGAAATTCGGCAACACTTTCAATGATCTCCTAATCTCACCTTTACATGGTCAAACTCAAGAGCTATTGCCTTCGATAGAAGATGTGGCTGAAGCCAGTAAGAAATTGTTGTGGACAGAGTGAGAAAAGACCATTCGGGGCTAAAAGCATTTGAAGGTTTTGTACAAAAGCCGTTTCACGCGGCTAGAGGTGCCAGTAGTCAATCTTTTAATATATGTATTTATACATATATTGAGATCTTTTACGACTTACAAGGGACCAGTGCCTAGTTTTTTCGAAACAACTTGTTGTTCGCTAACTAGTAGAGCTATTACAGATTAAATTTTTTTTCCGACTCCGAACGGCGATATCTGAAAACATTTTCATAGAAAATTAGTACCCTCTGAGTGTTGTCAGCAACTTAAAAGAGGTGGTGTCGTGACAAATTTACAATGTTCTGTCCGGAAACTAAACGTCATATGAGTTAACGCATTTACCTACTAGCCACAAGGACCACCTATCTCTTGAGAGGCCATATCTAACAAGTTTTGTGTCATTCTTATGAAATCGTGAGAGAGATAGGGGCACAACACGAGACCGTAAGGGCGAAGCTTTAAATTTAACGTGCATTATCGTTTTAGGTACAAAAACCTTTCATCCCGACACCTCAAGTGAAACAGTTTTCTATTTACCATCTATGTATGCAATTTCGTACTCGGTTCATTCTCGCTTCTCCTCCAACAAAATTAAATGGATGCTTTTTGCCTGCGCTAATGATAATTGGCTGCGGCTCAAATAAAAAGTTTCCCCATGATAGATGATGTTCCTTCCACCCAAGAATTTCCCATGCTTTAGTTACCATCTCTCCTAGCATTATTTATGAATCAGCGATGTTTGAATTGGACATAATCTGGGAACTCTGGCATGCAGTTAGGTGCACATCTGAATCTGTCCCAATGACTGAAGCTGATTTTTCATAAATTTGGTCCACGCATTTTTTCGATCATTGAACAATTTGCAAGTTCCGGTTCTTTTAAATAGGCAAAATGAATATTTATGGTGAATTTGATTTTTCTGCAATGGGACTGATGGGTGGTGGGACTTTTGTCTGACTCAGTTTTTCTCCAATGTTATGTCCTTAACTTCGCTAAATTAAATAATACAGATCTTGTTATAATCTTGAAGGCCGTTTTTGAATACACAGAGTAAACATAATTGCCTTAGTTTTCAATGACCGATTAGACGTTTGTTGACAAACACGGTAAGATTGTCAAGGTCCTTCTATATACTTCTATGTTTCTATGTTTGGAAAACGGCAACAATTTAGATGTATGTGTGTGACATCTTAATCGTTGCCGTTTTCCAATAGCTTTGAACAGAAATAATGAAATCAGGTAAATCTGCATTTCACATTTTCCATTCATTCTCCAGATATTCTTCATCTGCTTCACTTTCGAGCGGACAAGAATTTTATGACGGGCACAGACACCACTGCTTTGGCGTAATGGTTAGGTGTGTCGACTTACACGCTGAAGGTCCCAGATTCCCGGTCTTCGGACATAACTGAAAGCTAGCCGTTCGGAAGCAACAAAAAAACTGAAGGTCCCGTCAACTTGTGAAAGAAGAATTGCACGCACAACACAAGCTGTTGTCAAGAAGATAGACCATGGTCCCTTGTGACTGTAATGTCACTCAATGGATACAGGCCCCACTGCGACAACAACTGATCTGCACCCTCAGAAGGAATACGACTGATGCAACCGGAGAAATTTACTTGCGACCTCTTTTACAGGCAGATTCTGGAGCGCAAAAAGAGAAAACCAAAAGCAAACTGATAATCTTCCATATTTCATTTTTTCCTCAGACTGCAGATCGAATCTTCATTTTGTGAAACTAATGCTCAATATGTTGCCCTTGTCTGTTGCAAGGTCTGAATCGGATCCTGTATTGAAAACATTAAGTAAGTCCCAACTCTTTACTTAATCCTTACTGGAGTATTTAATGAACGTTCTTTTGATGAAAGATTCTGGTAGTGTTTCCCTGTGGCTGGTCTAACTCAGCCTTTGTGTATCGACGAATTTAATAACCATACCCAAGCTCGGCATGAGAAAAACTGCTCAAAGAACCGAATTATCCACTCTTCAACGAATTTAGTCAAACGAATAAGCAATGAACTCGTCCCTTGCAACAAACCCCTTGCGTGCGCATTGAGACTAAATGATGAACCTCTGTAGTGTGTCTAACTTAGTGTCACTTAACAGACTAAGGAAGGCAGATAATGTGTTTCCATCATATCTGGACAAGTTCTCAGTCGGTGAGTACGACTGTGAGATTAGAACCTTTCTTCCGAGACGTTATCCTCAAATCTGTTGTAAGATCGTTGTTCTTGCAATTAAATTTTTGTGGGGCAAGTGTAAACATGAAACGCGTTTACGTACAAACATATCTTAAAAAATTCTCAGAATTTTGGAATAACTTTAAAAACAAAAGTGGATCATGCTAGAGTCCACAATGCATCAGAGCGTGTCATTTTTCCTGTTGTACTCTCACAAGTGGTGTGTGGTCGCCATGGGGTAGTGGGTGAGTGCGTCGACCTACGCGCCAAAGGTCTAGGTTCGTTTCCCGGACGGAACATCTCGCATTTTCAACGGCACCACCTCTTTCGAGTTGATGACAACACTCAGTATCAAGAGTATCAAGTATCTATGAAAAGCTTCTCAAATCTCGCCGTTCGGAGTGGACAAAAACCTGTAGGTCCTTTCAACTCGTGAAAGATCAGTAGCACGCGCAAATCTAGAAGTTGTTGTAGAAGCTAGGCCCCGGTCCCTTGTGGGCTATAGTGCCACTTAATTATTATTATAATTACTCTCACGAGTTAGGGGGACCTGTCGCAGTTTACCGCTGACACCGAAGGGCGAAATTCAATGAACCTTCTCATTGACTGGACCAGACAAACGCAGAGTGTTTTCAGCAATTCAGATTAGGCTATGCTGTAAATATTGCAGGTCTTAGGAACAGTTTACAAAAAAAAGTTCCTTAATTCAACTTTTTATGACAGAGTTTAGGCTTTAAAAGTTCCTTCAGTCGAAAGCGTTGCCATCTCCTTTACGCTGTTCGACTCAGAAGGAGTTTTCTAAAAGATGTAACTCTCTAAAATGTGGCATGTTAGATTCTTTAATCATTTTTTAAATTTCCTTTTGTTGATTAACAAACTTTTTGGTTTAAGTCTTAATATCCACGCCTCACCGACTTAGCTTATGCACAAGAATCCTTCAATAATCATCTCCAAGACTTAAATTTCAACTCCTGACCACATGGAAACGTTTGATCAAAATTCATCTGCACAAAACTGAGTCTAACCCTTTTCGTGACATCGAACATTCAAATTATCAAAGCCGGCAGTCACTCACAATTTCATTTCCTCTCCATCCGTCGTTAGCCGCCTATCTACTTCTCACGCAGTGTTGACCACAAACTTCAACAAGATGATGCATCCAGACGAGTAATAAGTACATTCGTTCATTTATGCACCTCACTGTTACTGAACGGTTTCTCACTTTAATTGGTACGGCAGGCACCCTGTAGTAGGTTGCTATACATAATTGATCGGTAATTTGGTCAAACAACTTGGGGTATCTCACATAAAAGGCGATGCCGATCGGGAGTCGCTGGAAGTCTGCGATATGCTGCCGTCGAAGAAGTGGGAAAGGGTCATTCGGGTGACGCGAATGTGTGCTCGAGCCTGCGGAGCGGATGTTGGAGACAAGAACTTCAAAATCACTTACTTCACGGCGTTCATCATATTTCTTATCGCGCTCTTTTTCCTCTGGACGTTCTACTCCGTCTATATAAGTGTTGGCGATTTCAACAAAATCTTAGCGGCATTTTGCACAATGGGGAAAGGAATTCAAGTAAGTTTTAACTTGTCTAATATTCATAGTTTTTGGGTTGTGCCTTGTAGCATTAAAATGGGTCAAAATTTACATTTGCTTTTGAATACAATTTTTAACTATTCTTATTTATTATTTGAATGCATGAATTGATGGTCATAAAGCATTGGGTGCTTTGCCAGTGAAAAATAGCGCGAAAATAGTGACTCTTTGACAGTTTTTCTTGTACCATAATGGACATAGAGTTTGGTTTCTTGAAACAAAAGATTAATATTGCCTCTCGGCCGTCTCAAAACTGAGCTTTTAGTGCATCCTTTGTTTTTCCTTTGACAACTAATGTCTTTCGGAACGCAACGCAGCATTCGTGAAATATCACAAAAATTTGACACGTTTAGAAAGTGTAATATTCTACATTTGCAAAACTGAGAGGATAGAGGAATACCTTCCACATTGTTGATGTTCCCAACATTTCAATTTTTTCCTTTTTAAAAATTCTCTAAAATTGAAACATCTTAATTTACTTTGAATGTGCCCCGAAAACGGATGGCAAGAGACGCACTGACCTGTGGTGCAACTTATTCTGTGACACGATTTCTTCTGTCTCAGTTGACTAGGCAAAGACGTCAGAATTGGTAAAGTTGCTTTAGTTGTGAGACATGTGAGACTCTCAGACAAGTGTTTAACTGTAGGATATGAAAAGAACTTAAAGTCAAAGCTTCACATATTCGTACTCTGATTAACTTTTTTGCTCAGATGAGTAGCATGCAGTAGGAACATTTGTTTAGGGCCATCCAAGAATCACCGATGCCGTACAGTAACATGTAGTGAAAAGCTGCTTACAACCGATCGCATTTTTGAAGCAGTAGAAGGCTAGATTTCCAGCTTAGTTTGATGCTTTCTATGGGACCTAGTATATGACTTGGGGTATTATACAATACTTCACGTATGTGGAAGCCACCCCGAACTGCACCCCAATATGAAATATTAAGACATTCAGAAATAGACGACTATGTCAAATGCAGTTTTTGGTGGATTTTTGAAAAAAATGTTTCTTTATGCAAAATTAATTTATTAGCACTAGAGTTCGACCGAACATTCGGCTTCAGCTTCGACCACCTTCGGCTAAAAATATTACCTTCGGCAAAACATTCGGCTTCTGCCAAATGAGGCCGAAGAATTTGCCGAAGCCAATGTTGAATTTTCTGTGAATTACGGCATTTTCCGCATTTTTCTTTGTAGGATATATGAACATATGTATGAGCAATTTTGTGTATTCAGCTATAAAATCAACATTATGTGCATTTCGAAGTTGGAAGGTTATTGACTGGTCTGCATTTTCATGCATGCAATTCATTTGTACTAGTTTCATGTGGTCGCCGTGGTGTAGTAGTAAGTGCTTCGACCGCCGTGCAGAAAGTTTGGGTTCGAATCCCGGACGGGGCGCCTCGCATTTTTTTCACCCCACCACCTCTTTCAAGTTACTGACAACACTCAAGGAGTATCAATTTTCTATGAAAAGCTTCTCAAATCTCACCGTTCGGAGTCGGGAAAAAACTGTAGGTCCCTTTTCTATTCGTGAGAGAACAGTAGCACGCACAACACGAGTAGTTGTTGTAGAAGCTAGGCCCTGGTCGGTTATGGACTATAGTGCCACTCAATTATTATTATTATTATTCATGTAGAAAGAACAAAAGGTTGCGTTCACTCTCTATATGACAGAACGTGGCGGAATTCAAGTGTCGACTATGGAAGAGTGGATTCTGGTGAACAACTTGACAACCGTTTTTAAATGTTTCTATCCAGCTACACTTGATATTTCTGCTTCTTCTGCATCCGTGTCACTTATCATACTAGTGATAGTTATGCTGAACATAAAACTTGCAGTAAAAGAAAACGATTCTGAGGAGATCAAAATTTAAAAAAAACCCGCAAGTGTGAATCTGCCAATAAACGCTTTTCCTACATAAAAGGATTTCCTGAATTTTCTCTTGTAACGATTATCGATTCACGGTTCAAAACCAAATATTTTAACAATGATGAAGTAATAATCGGCAAGACCGATATTGTCTAAAATTTTTACAACTTTCAATATTATCTGACATTAAGAAAATAAAAAAACCTGTTGTTCCTTCAACTTCTCAAATCCTAATCCTGAAATCGAAAATCTGTGCAATTCGCATGACAATATGTCGCCAATAAATGAATCTTCCAATTCAAAAGATTTTCCACCTTTCGAAGAACATCTCATTCATATTTTTCATTACTGGGCTTCAAGTCCTTATACCTACTTAGAAAAGGAAACAATCATATATTTATCAGTTCCTCCAAGTAGCGTAGCGAGCAACTATGCTCAACTATGCAACTATGCTGCTCGACAGATTTTTACACGGAGAAAATTTTGATAAACTTGTATCTCTTGCGTACAATATCAAGATTTTTAATTTTTATTATTAACTTATTTTCACCATTTGTACTTCTATTGCTTACTTTTTTATCATTAAAGCCTATTGAGACTACGAAATGAAATATTTATTAATTTAAAATAAAATAAAGTGGCTTTTATTACATTTGTATATTTCTTAGTATTTTCTTACACCATCATAATCGGCTTCGGCTGAAAATGTGGCCTTGGGTCGGACTCTAATTAGCACCATTGGTACATTAGTACTAAATTTTTTTGCCATTTTCTGGGTAGCTTCATCTTTTTATTTCTGTGGTTTATCAGACACAAGCTTGGCCAAGTGATTTTCAACAGTTTCTTGGTTGGGCAATTTTTGAAGGTGAAGTGTCACGTTTTTACGCCCACCCGCCCCAAGTCGTTTGCAGTCTTTTCTATCTGGAGATAACAGAAAAACCGCGGATTTCTTCCTGCAAACTGCATCCTGGAGAGTCATGCCATCTCTGCTTGTGCCGTGGGGAGACCCAACCGTCGACGGAAGCCTTTTGAATCAAGAAATCAAGTAGTCCTTAGATGGATTCGGGCGCTACGAATGCCTTTTTTGGATCCTAGCCTAGCAGGTCCATCGACAATCTCGTTTTCCATGACCCATGATGTCCCAGGACCCCGACCTAATTAATTTAACGAATTAAATTAATGAAAAGTGGTTCCATTTCGTTATTTTTCAGTTGCGTTTCACTGATCGTTTTTCGATCAATTAGATTTATTTACGTTAACATATGAGACATACAAATATCGAGCTTCTTTAAGCAGCCTTCTCCTTTAACACAATTCCAAGTTGTCATCATGGTTGACGTCAAGTGTCTCAATTATCCAATGACAGCTTAAGCGCCGGTCTTACTTCATCAGGCTCATAGGCTTTTTAGTAGAAGGTGCTAGGTGCATATTTAAAGCACTCTATTAGGTTGTCTGACCTCAAATATCGTATTTCTTAACTCATATACAAGTCAGTATGCACTTTGACAGGAGCAACGAAGTACACAGTTTTCTTCACACAAAATGGAGCCTATATGTCAGTTTCTTCTTTTTGAATATCTGGAGAATCTTTGTACTGGTCTTTTAGATGATGTACCACTCAGGGAAGTCATACGCTATGGTGGGCTGTATGAGCTGCTTGTACGAGTATAGTAACAACTTCGCCTTTTGGATCAGTCCGTTTTCATGTGGCACCAGTGAGTAGATGCGATTGCGGGTAAAAGGGGTCTTTCAAAGGGCCAGCAGAGGATGGATTGAATTTCAGCTTGTCAGTGAAATACACTCCTTCGCCTTATACGTAGTTGCTAGTGCACTACTTTGATGCTCGGGCATTTTTCAGCTTTTTGGGAGCCTCGTCATATCGGTCTCCAGAGGAATATGAGAACAGATTTGTTGCTATTGATCCGTAGAAGAAGAGCTTATCCGTCTGTTTCAGAAAGGTGTCAACTTGTTCATTTGTTTGTTTATTAGGCCTGCATCCCATGAAGGGTCTGAGCCTAAGCTATAGCTGCCTTCTATTATTGACGGTCTCAGCTACGCTGCACAAGTGGTAGCGTCCACAATCGCTTAGTCTCTACAACGGAGATTCGACCTTTCTTTCTTTCTGGAACACGGAGGCTGGGTTTCGAAGACCCTCTTAGCTGGAGTGATCATGTCGATTCGCTCGATGTGGACAAGCCACTGTAGTTGACGGACTTTCGAACTACATCCACACCTTGTTACAGGACATAAAGTTTACGGTTGTGCCTTCTCCTCCACTTGCCTTCCTCGCAGACAGGACCATATATTCGTCGCAGAGTATTGCTTTCAGAAAAACCAAGGATCTGCTCTGCCGTTTTGCTCATCGTCCAGCACTCGGCTTTGTTTAGGAGTTCGGGTAGGATAAGCGTCTTGTAGAGCATTATCTTAGTCCTTCGAGTCAGGAGTTTTGACCCTAGCTGTCTTGACAAACCAAAATAACAGCGGTTGCAAGGGGTGATTCTGCTTCGATTCTCCATTAAGGTGTCGTTTGTGAAGTTCACGCCTGCCCCGAGGTAGACAAACTCCTTAACTGGCTCAAAGTTGTAGGTGTCAATTGTCACTTTCCGACCTAGGTGTTGTTCGACGGATCGATTCTTTGTTGACAGTATATATTTCGGTTTATCCTCGTTCACTCTAAGACCAGCTCGTTTCGTCTGCTCTTCAATAGCCGTGAATGCTTCTACAAGGGCTTGCTGAGAGCGGGTGATAACATCGATGCCATTCGCATATCCCAGCAATTGCACTGATTTGCTGAAGATAGTGCCTTCCGTGTTTACACCTGCCCTCCGCACTATCCTCTTCAGCAGAATATGGAAGAAGTCAGTGTCGTCATGTGGTCGCTCTTTTATTGCCACGGTCGTGGAAATATGCCCAGCTGGAAAGATTGCAGGGGAACGTTTTGCGGCGATAGTTTCGTGCGGCAGATATACATGGACACCAACACCATCTGGTGACACAAAACCGCCAAACCAACCAGAAAACCAAAACTGTTAATATGAACCACTTTAAACTCTACAATTAAGGTCTACTACGGCCAAAGGTTGAAGAAGCTAAATGTATGTCGCGACAGAAATAGTGACAGTTTCTTGTCTAACCAAACGCATCCTCTCCCCTCTTCCCACCCACGCCGTCACTATTCATCGATTTCAATTAGATTATCAAAACACTGCCAACAGAAGGTGTGACTATGACATAGGCGAGTGGGTAAAAAAACGCTCATTTGTGACTTTTCCTTTTATTTCAGGGAGCGTCCAAACTTGCAAGCGCCTTAATATACTCCGACTTCTATTGCGAGAAGATTGAATTTTTGACACAAATCTACCAGACTTACGAGACGAAGGGCAAGGACTATGAGCTGGCTCTGCACAAGTGCGCATCTCGCGTCCAAAGCTGTTTGCGAATAATGGGACTCGTGTACATAGTTGGTGTTCCCTGCGTGATGGCAACACCGCTCTTCGTGTGGCTTTACGATGGTCGCCTGGTGCTTACGTGCGGCCTTATTTTGCCCGGCATTGACATCAACACCATTCAGGGATACAGAATGACACTGATAGCCCAGCTTCTGGTTTTCACATTTGGCGGATTCGGGAATTTCGCTTCAGACTTGTTCTTTTTCGAAGTCGTGGCCCATTTCAGTCTGTTTGCGGACATAACGCGGTTGAAGGCGAAGGAACTGAATGAACTGGCTGACCATCCTCAGAGTGCAAAGTGCATGGACGCGTTGTTGGATGTTCTGAAATGGCATCAGACCTACTCGAAGTAAGTTGAGCACCAAGCAGTGACTGCAAAGTAATCAGTATCTCAATCCTGTCCAGGTTCACTGAGAATGCCGATCACATATTCTTTTGGGTGAACTTTCTTCAAATCACCACTTCGGCGCTGTCTATTGTCATAGTCCTGGTGCTTCTCATTAACGGCGAGTGGAGCGGTGCTTACGGATTCATATGTCTTGAGTTCTCAATGATGTACATGTACTGCGTGATGGGATCAGTTGTGGAGGTTGCCGTAAGAAATCCGAGATTAGGTTGGTATTGAATTCCGAGTGGGATGTCCTTTCTTGTTGCAGAATGACAACTTTACAAGTGAGCTGTATGCGATGCACTGGTACACACTCACTATTCCTCAGCAGAAAATAGTGAGAATGATGCTCATGAAGTCACAGTCGCCGAAAGAATTGACTGTTGGTGGCGTTATTCCGTTGTCCGTCAACACAGGACTTCAGGTATAATGGTGTCACTTAATTTACAATGTATCTGTACTCATTTTACTTGCAGCTAACGAAGACTATCTACAGCGTTTTCATGATGCTTTTGAATCTGTTCTACGAGTAAACCGCAGAATGCCTACTTGGGTATCTGTGGATGTCCTCTTAAGTTAATATTATATCCGTGTATTTCTGCAATGAGTCGCTCGCTTTACAGCTAAATTTGATTTTGAAATTTGATTCATCACTTTATGCACTGCTTGAAGGCAAAACGCTCCCAAAATCAATTTTAATGCAATTAAACTGAATTGAGAAAAAGGAACAACCACACATTTTTTTGTAGTTTCCTTGATGGTGGGAAGGGGGTGGTTAAGGGTAAAAGAGAGAGCGAAAGTAAAATGGTGTCAGATGCGATTGTGATTTGGACAAATAATTGATCTTCAACCTAGACAAGGACAGGACACATCCGAGTTTATCAATGACTTTAACAAAGACGTGAGGAAGGGCTCATACAAACTTGCGCAAGGAACTGAACAAGGAATTGAAAAAGTAGATCTAATAAAAAATTGGAAAAGCATTTGGATAGGACATTGAACGAGAAAGTGGGAATTGGAGCTGAGGAGAATTTGAGCATGAGAGTAAACTAGAACTGAAGTCTAGGTAAGGATTTTGAAAAAGAATTGGACTGTCATTCATTAGGACTGTCAGTCAGAGGACGTCCTCGATGGGGAAGGACTTCACTTACCTTAACAGGCTCGACAGGAAACAACTGGTGAAAGCTCATGGAGGTTGAAGACGATTGTTAACTGCTACTCCGTATCACCGCAGACTGCATCACGTGTATTGTTGCTGATTAAAACAAAATAGTAGGACATTGTTTCGATTGCGCTACAATCTACAAGGGAACAGGGTCAAGCTTCTTCAAAAACTACTCGTGCTGTAGTTGCTATTCTTCCAAGCAGAGGTGACCTATAGTTTATTGCACACTATGAATGGCGAGATTTGGAGAGTTTTTCATGGAGTAGGGGTAGTCTTGCAAGATGTTCTGTGAAGGGACCCTTGACGTATGAGACATCCTCATTATTTAAAGGCGGTCGGAAATATTAATTTAAAACAGTTAAAAGTTTAGTGGTCGCCGTTGCTTAGTGGGTAAGTGAGTCGACTCACACGCAAAATGTCCAGGTTCGATTCCCGAAAGGAACACCTTGCATTTTTAACGGCACCACCTCTTTCGAGTTGCTGACAACACTCAAAGAGTACTAATTGTTTCGGAGTCAACAAAAAACTGTTGGTCCCTTTTACTCGTGAGAGAACAGTAACACGCACAACACGAGTAGTTGTTGTAGAAGTTCGGCCCTGGTCCCTTGTGGGCAGTAGTGCCACTCAATTATTAGTTAAAAGTAAAGGACTGAATGCGAATCACACACACTCAAAGAAGGTTTCGTTTTCCTCACTAGGAACTCACATATGCTAAGTCATCAGGACTTTATAAAGTCGTTAATTTTACGGCAAAGCTAAATAAAACACACACAGCGATACATTTTTGTTGCAAATCTAAATTTTTTATAAGGTTTGTCATTAAGTGCAAAGAACAATATCAATTAAATGAGCGCTTCGGGAAACTTCGCAGTACGCGATTCTTTTGATCTAATTGTTAACCAATTATTCGCTAACTTCGAGTGATACCTCGATCTTATCTTCAGTATTGTTGGTTTTTAATGCGTTTAAATTTCGGGGATTATTCACATAAATACGGTGCTTTGTAGTTCTACTGAAAATCTTACGATATCAAATCACATGATGAGAGTGGCCAAATGACGTCGCAAAAACGTGAACTTAAGCGGTCTGAAAACTTCTCACGTAATCAAGTCGGGTTGTGTGTCAAAGCCGTTCTTTTCAGACGCCCCAAGAAAGTCACCATTCTACCATACCGCTCCGAAAGGACTGTATTCTTTAACCCGTGGGCCTCTTGGAAAAAATACAAACCAATGACACGTTTCTACCGTAGTGTACACCAAACCCTCACTCCGTCAGTCTTCGATAACTTCTGAGTACTCTAAGCACCAGAATTTCAAAAAATCTAGAAAGCATACCCACATATTAACCAACCTGGTTGGGTACATGCACCAGCTCATCGGTAGGATATGGTCGGAGGAAAGCATGCCCGATGAGTGGAATCTCAGCGTCGTCTGTCCGGTACACAAGAAAGAAGACCCCTTCGACTGCGCCAACTATCGAGGGATTAGTCTCCTTAACATCGCGTACAAGATCCTCTCGGCCGTATTGTGTGAACGCCTGAAACCGTTCGTCAACAGCCTGATTAGTGTGGTTCCAAGCCAGAGAAGTCCACCATCGACCAAATCTTCACACTATGGCAGATCCTGGAAAAGACCCAAGAAGTGCAAATCGACACTCACTACCTATTAGTCGATTTCAAGGCCGCATATGCCAGTGTGCATAGAGACGAGCTATACAGTGCCATGTCTAGTTTTGACATTCCTACCAAACTCGTCAGATTGTGTAGGATGATGATGGAGAACTCTCGTTGCTCCGTCAAGGTCGGCAACGAAATCACCGAGACTCTCAAAGTCAGAAAAGGTTTTAGACAAGGCGACGCACTGTTATGTGACTTCTTTAACATCATCCTTGAGAAGATCGTGCGTAACTCACAAGTCAACACCAGAGACACGATCTTCCAAAAGTCAGTTCAAGTGCTAGCTTACGCCGACGACATTGACGTGATTGGACGAACACAGCGAGCCATCAATGAGGCGTTGACTGGCATTGAAGCGGAAGCGGCTAAAAATGAGAGCAAAACGCTGTACATTCTGTCATCAAAGAAAGATGCACAACATCGACGTCTCGGACAGAGCGTCACACTAGGCAGCAGAAACTTCGAGGTAGTCAAGAACTTCGTTCACCTCGGCTCCGCGGTAAATAGGGCCAACAACACCAGTACCGAACTCAAGCGCAGAAACACTCTTGCCAATCGTTGTTTCTTTGGGCTCAAGATGCAATTGATTAATAAAGCCCTCTCTCGAAGGACTAAACTGCCTTTGTACAACAGCTTAATCATCCCCGCCCTACTTTACGTCGCAGAAACCTGGACATTTTTAAAAGAGGATGAGGAAGCCCTTATTTTCTTCGATAGCCAAGTGTTGCGCGCAACTTTTGGTCCATTTTGCGTTGATGGCATCTGGAGGGGTAGATTTAACGACGAACACTATGGAATGTACAGCGACATGCGCCTGATCAAGCGTCTTCGGATACAACGCTTAAGATGGCTAGGCCATGTAGAGCGTGTGGACACCACTGCTCCCGCCCGAAAAGTCTTCGAATGTGAGCCAACAGATGACGGCCTAGGCTAAGGTGGCGCACAAATGTGGAGAAGGCCCTCAACCAACTTGGAGTGTGCAACTGTAGGCAACTAGCAAAAGATTGTACTGCCTGGATGGGCATGTTAGTTAAGCCTCAGGTCCATCCCGGATTGTAGCGCCAGAAAAAAATTGAAAGAATGGTAGTCAGTCGAATATGACGACCACAGTAATTGAGTTATGCGCGAAAAGTGGGTAAGTTTTAATAACTTTAGAGTTTTTTCTATTACAAAACGATCTGTTTTTGCATCTGGCAGACATTCAGCTGCAATCATGAAAGTTATTAGGACATCTGAGTTTGACAGATATCGAATACCTGCGCTACCAACTTGAAACGACGAAACAAGTGACCCTGTACAAACCCCGTTTCTGGTTTCCCGCAGCGTACATGAGTCGTTTCGGTCGGTTGGCCGTATGCACTTACATCTCTCGGTGTCTCATTGCTGCCTTCATCAATTGAATACGTTTTTTGTACTGCGTGGGAGGAAAAGAATTATCCATGAATGACCTTATCTACCAGTCTACATGACACTAAAGTTAAAGTGAAGCGAACAAATTTATTTATTCAAGTGTTGTACTACAAAGCTGGAGTGCATATAACGTCGGTAAAGCATGTTCAAGCCGTTCGTTAGAAGTCCATATTCGAATAGCCTCTAATCCATGATCGTGTTAAGCAACATCATAAAAACACTGTAGATCGTCTTTGTAACCTGCAAAGAGTGCGACAGAGATTAGTTTTCAACACCAGCAAACGAGAGTCCTTGACTTTACCTGAAGCCCTGTGTTCACAGACAATGGCATAATCCCGCCTACAGTTAGCTCCGTTGGTGACTGTGACTTCATCAGCATAAATTTTATAATTAGCTGTTGGCGCACAGTCAGATTGTACCAATGAATTGCATACAGTTCTTGGGTTATCTGATCGTTCTGTAAGTACGTGCCCGCAACAATTTACAGTGGTTGACCTTGTGTGAGATACTTACTGCTATATCCACATTACTCCCCATGCCGCAGTACATGAAGAGCACCGTAAACTCCATCACTACAAACGAGTATGCACCGAACCAACTGCCGCTTAATAGAATGACCAACAGCAACACGATCGACAGCCCGGAACTAGCCACGCCCACGAAATTATTCCAAAAGTATATATTATTTGCGTCTTCTGTGAATCTGTAGGAAGCTGCTTTTTCAGTTCGCCTAGCCATCATTGTATTACTCACTTCGAATAGTTTTGATGAAAGGTCACAATATCCACCAGCTTGTCCATGCAATCTTTGCTGTGGGGCTTTACAGACGCCTCATTGAGGGCCATTGCCTTCAATTTGAGGATATCCACAAACAGGTTGTAATGTGACAGCACCTCGAAGAAAAACACGTCGGCTGCGAAATTTCCAAAAGCGCCAAATCCAAAGAAAAGCAACTGCACCGTCAGGGTTATCGGGTAACCAATGCCCGCTGTTGGATCCAGGCCGGGTATGTAAAAGTGCAAGGCCAATACTCGGCGGCCGTCAACAGCCCACAGAATCAATGGGGTCAGCGAAACAATGGGAGCGGTAATGAGGTAAGCTAGAAGTACCAGCTTAATCATCGTCTGAACTCGGTGAATGCATTTGTGCAGCACCTCCTCGTATTTTGGTCCCTTCACTTCATATGTCTTGTGCACTTCTGTCAGATAAACGCACAAGGAGTAAAATGTATCCGAATAGTAGATAGCACTTGCTAGCTTTGTGGCACTCTAAAATAGCACAAAAATAATTTCAAAAAAACTGATTACTATTGGTTATGTAATGGAAACGAACAGAAGGGGGAGACAGAACAGAGCCCTGAGGAACCCCAGTATTTAAAATCAGACTTTTGTACATCTTGTTCGAAGTGTAATAGTTCTAATCAATTAACGAAGGGATTCGTCGACGCCGTAAGCACGGCTTTTCGACAAGAGAGTCTGATGCCAGATGCCCAGTAATTTGAAATTTCCAGCGGCTGGCGCCTACTTTGTGCAAATTGTCATCAAATTTCCAGTGGACCTGCAACAGCCTTACTGATTTAAAATATTTAGTTGATGGGTTATCAGCGTTTCCAATTTCCATGTCCTTAGACAAAAATGATTTTAGTTCTTTGGATCAGTAAGATGAGGACGGTTGTGATTTGCCCTTTGCAGAAACGGGCTGGAAAAATATTACTATTTGGTGGAGGAGAGCCCTACAGAGTGGGACAAATGAAAAACTTACGCAGTGGTTTTGCCAGGGTAGATGACACCAGGACAGATGACAGGAAAACAAGGAGAAAACCATTCGGGACAGCAGTCTTTCTTTAATACATCCCTCAATAAGTTCCTGGGCATAGAGGGGGTGGCACTAACAAAAAAAAATGTTTAATGAGTGATTTCTGTGTTAGTGGCGCCTCTATATGTCCCGGGATTTATTGAGTGATTTGTTAACACATCTTATTAATGCCTGCCATGCATGCTCATTTCAGCCCCGTTTAAAGTTTTTCCGGATATCCTTGATAACTTTGAATCTACTTCTCTCCACCTGATAGCATGTTTGTAGATCTAGTCATGCCTTAGGCTTGATATTCTTCACACTCTGTAAGAAATAAAGGAGTCCATTATCAGCAAAGTAATGCTTGTAAGGAAGAATAGGGTTCACTTTAAATTCTTAAGGAAGTTGTTAAGTCCTCTCCAGTTGGTTGTCTCGTAAAACTTGCAAACAAAGACGGAAAACGAGAAGAATTCTAAAAAATAGAAAAGTCGGAGAATTTTGGCATTTGTGGTGGTGTTTGCGGCAATCACTTGGCTATCGAAAATGACGTCGGAAAGCAGACAATTTCAGAAACTGCGTGCTCGTCCTTCTCTCGGTCTAGTAATTGAAGGCGGAAAAAAATATATGTATACAAAAGAAAGATCTCAGTGCTTTTAAAGCCGCAGTACCGAAATGAAAAGCAGAATCAACCTTGCCAATGTCTACTTTTTTTTGGGCTGAAGACAATTGAGTAATAGAGCCCTCTCTCGAAGGACTAAACTGGCTTTGTACAACAGTTTGATCGCCATTGTTCTTCTTTGAAACTTGGACGTTACTAAAAGCGGACTAAGAGCCCTTAGTCCTTTCGAGAGAAAAATTCTGTGTGCGACTTTTGGTCCCGTTAACATCGATGGCATCTGGAGAAGAAGATTCAACGATGAACCTTATAGGCAGTACAGCGGCATGCGCCTGGTCAAACATCTTCCAATACAACGCTTAAGAAGGCTAGGTCATAAGACACCAGCGCTCCGGCCCGAAAAGTTTGCAAATCCGAGCCATTGGGACAAAACAACAGAGGACGGCCAAGGTTGGGATGAAGTAGAGAGGGACCACAATCAACTTGGAATACGCAACTGGAAGCAGCTGGCGAAACATGTTGGTTAAGACTACGGTCCACCCCGGAGTGTAGTGCCATGAAAAGTAGAAGAAGGAGACGGATCGTGGATAAAATTTAAACAAAAGCCATTGATTTCGTTTCATTGTGAAATGCTTCCTAGCGATACATCGCAATCCGACTAAGAGATTCTCAAGTGTAAAATGTGGATGAATAAGGCTTATAATGGGTGATCCATCGTAATGTCTGATCTTCCGTAGGCTTTTTTTGACAGGGCGCGCTTGACTTTTATCAAACTCCTTCGTCAACTTTGTGCAGTATCGTTTAGCAAGTTACTGTGGAAAGAGACTCACAACAACAGCGTCTCCATATCGTTTAGCTGGTGGTTAATGAGGGCAAAACAAAGTACATGCTGTCATCAAGGAAGGACGCACAACATCGACGTTTCGAACAGAGCGTCACACTAGACTGCAGAAACTTCGAGGTATCCAAGGACTTCGTCTACTTTGGCTTTGGCTAAATAGGGATCACAATACCGAAATCAAACGCAGAACCACTCTTGCGAATCGCTGTTTCTTTGGGCTCCAGATGCAATTGCGTAATAAGGCCCTATCTCGAAGGACTAAACTGCCTTTGTACAACAGCTTGATCGTCCAAGTCCTCCTTTACGGCGCAGAAAATTGGGCGTTACCAAAAGCGGATGAGGAAGCCCTTAGTCTTTTCTAGAGAAAAG
This sequence comes from Eristalinus sepulchralis, assembly GCA_944738645.1. Taxonomy (NCBI): domain Eukaryota; kingdom Metazoa; phylum Arthropoda; class Insecta; order Diptera; family Syrphidae; genus Eristalinus; species Eristalinus sepulchralis. Next base: position 37,158,040 of record OX122882.1, on the reverse strand, counting down.
TTCTGCGTCCCCAATTAGTCTGTTTGCGTGGATGGTATCTGGAGGAGAAGATTTAACAACGAATTCTTTGGACTGTACAGCGACATGCGCCTAGTCAAGCGTCTTCGGATACAACGCTTAAGATGGCTAGGACATGTAGAGCGTTGGATACCTCTGCTCCTACCAGAATCTGAGTATCTGAGCCATTGGAACAACGCAACAGAGGACGGTCCAGGCTAAGGTGGCGCACACAAGTGGAGAAGGACCTCAACCCACTTGGAGTGTGCAACTGGCGAAAGTTCGTGCTGGCTGGAGAGTTGGTTAAGGACCAGGTCCAATTCGAATTCTAGATCGTGCGATCGTCGACCGATTGCACTCTTTTCTCTTAAGCTTGGAAAGTCTTAGGCTTTCAGGAAAATGCTAGCTACTGTTGACGCCTTGGAAACTAACTTTACGTGTGTTAGCCGCGAGATATCAGTCGTCATTCTTAAACGAGACCTTCAGAATGGATCACCTCGGTCGTAATCATGGCCACTCTTCTTTTTATCTTAATCCAAAAAGTAAATGTCTTTAATTGTTCTTTCAACCGATACTAAAAATGTAAAGTTTGCTTTCAAATTTAATTTTTTATCTTACATTATAAATGAAACCGCATGAAGCTCATCCTTTAGGTCCTGTGTTATTGTTTGTATTCCTAGTATGGTATATACAATTATAGCAGGAGATGTAGATGAGCACTTTTAGAATGGTGAGCAATCTTCTATCGCACTAAATGCCGATCTACCCTAAACTAAAATTTCTTTTTTGCGAAATGAAGGAGGGCATTCAAAACGTAGGTCTGAATTTTCTAAATAAAATTTTGTAAATCGACGCTGTGGAATTTTATTCCAAAAACTTTCGAATCTCTAAATACGCTTCAATCACAAAATGAGCCTTGTTCGGTTTTAAAAAGAAATGGTAACAAACTTTAAAAAAATCCCGAATTCCCGACCATCTCTATCGAACTGGACTGGGAGGTTGGCATCTCCTGTAATCCGGCTTCTCGGAGGTCGGGATGTGTGAACGCTTTTAGGTCGGGAGTTCTCTGCAGTGGGCCAGGTCATGTTGACGGAACGTTCGCACTAAGCTTGCCATCAATATGGGTGCCATGGAGGAGTCCGAGGTAAGCATGCAATAAACTTTCTCCCAACTTCACACAGATGGCATTTTGAAACGACAAGCAACACTTTCAAAAAGAAAAACATCAAAAACTCAGCACTTCAATTTTGTCAGCTATTTAATTAAAACGAACACTTATCTTTTAAAGAGATTGTGATGAAAAATCTGTTCAAACCAACTTCGAAAGACAATCAATTATCAAAGTTCATAAAAGTCAAAAGCCGATCTAAACCCAAAACTGCACTTCAACATTCCAACACGAGACAAATGCAAATAACCCACAAATCTTAAAGATATCAAATCACTTTTTTAATTGCCACTAGATACAAAAACGATTCACAAAAACGAAACACAATGAACTGTGCACATGAATTACCTGAACGGCCTTCCCAACCATGCAGAATGACTCCAAAAATGCCCGAAAACTTTCCATCAGTTTTATGTAGTTAGTGTAGAATGAAAAGAAAAAAAATAATCCAATATTGAATATCACAAACTTTGTCAGAATATTCGGTTTGTAGTTTTTGACTAAAATGTTGGCGCCACAAGCTGTGGCGCAGATTTCGTTCATCCGAACTATTTTCCTCCACTTCTGTGACGGCAGCATTCTAATGCCCTTTGCCAGAAGCAGATGAGAATGTTTGCTTTTTATAAGCAGTGAGTTGAGTTTTTTATGGTTTGTTGTTGTTTTGCTTCAAACAGCTCTTACTGGTGAGGTAAAGTGTTAAGTGAATTATTGATACTGCTGCTAATAGAGGAAGGATATTGTTGTTCATTCTTTTGCAAGGCCAATTAGGAGTACATAGACTCAAAAACAGTAAGGTGCAGAAATGAATTCAAGATACTGTATCAGATGTGGGTGTGTGGATGGAGCGTTCTTCAGGGGGGAATGTGAAGCGCCAAGTAGCTGAATATCTCCGCCACAGGAATACCTACAGTCAAGTTGCCTGCACAACAAGTTTGAATTAGATTTGCGTTGTGGGGCGTTGACTTTGTTGTGACTCTCTTTTGCAACAAGATTGGGCGTGAACGTGCCTTTGATCTTGGGTGGCGATCTAACGAAAACGAGGGATCTTTTGGTATTTGGCAATGAGCCTGTGAATACTGTTTTGGATTTGGAATTGATCTCTGATCGATTGCGTGTGTCTTTTTATTCACAAATTCAAATTGCAGCTTTGTCTAATTGGTCATTTTGGAAATAAGTTTCACAGTCGTTCGAAAGCGAGACATGATTTAGTTTCTTCTGAATTCTCTTAAATGCACAAAATGGCCCGAAAACAATAATTTGTCTGTCAAATCCCACACCTCTGGAACACTTTTGGGGTTCTTTTAAGCCAGATGACTATCTCTTCTCGCTGTTGGCGACTTGAGAGAGATTTGTAGTCTATGACAAATCCCCACTTGAAGACCATTTTTTTTTTAAAAAGGACATCTTCTTGTACATGAGTTTCCTCCAATTTCCTTTTTCAATCACAGTCTCTTCCCTACATGACCCCATAGAGAACACTTTAACTACTTGACACAATCTTTCAGTTTCAGTGTTCCTGTCCTTTATTGTTTGTGGCTGCTGTTGGGTAGTAGATGTTGTGTCGACCCCTTTGCGGAAGGACCTAATTTGGAATATTTCACTGTTGAGGACAAGGCACTTCTTTGTCAATTTTGACTTATTCATCCAGTTGAGCAGTCTAGAAAAAGCCCATCAGCCCTAACAATTCGTAGTAGACTTAACATTTCAGGTGGTTCACATCCCTAAGAAAATAAAATTAAAGCATGCACAAGTGGTCTGGCTGCTATAAAACCTAAGCCTCAGTTACTTGCATATCCTAACGCCACTATACAACCACTCATGCCATCTGTTGTTGTTGCTGTTGCAAATCGAATTAGTTCGTCGTGCTCTAATCATGACTGTCAGAGTTAAAGGTCCTTTGTACCGTTAGTCAGTCACAACCCATTTGAAGCGATTGCAAAAGCCTTCCACTTCCAATTGGTTATAATTTCAAGTCTGTAATGATTTTAACAAATTGAAGATCTTCACCTCGAAAGCCCCTTTGTAGTTAACCCTTCCGAGCATCTCTGCATCCTCACAGTAGCCCTTGAAGATGGTCATGTGTCAATCAATTGCATCTCCCACAACTCTTGAAACACACAAGCCAAAATACAAGAGATCCCATTCACTCCAAACATTGGTCAGAACCGAACCAAGCGGAATTTAATTTTTCTAACGCATCAAAGGGATCTTTCTGAAAATCGGTCTCCAATACATTTGCGGAGAGACTCATTTCATCCGCTCACTCATCTGCCGGGAATTTTCGGCAACATTTGGATCCGTGGTGAGGAGAGACAAATCGAATCAGTCGTCGGCAACTCAGTTTTGCAACAAAGTGTATGCAGTGGTTCCCAGATTATGTCGAATAAGAGCATTTTGTATGCAGACTTAATAGTAGATGAACTGAGATTGTGGGTAAAAGGATTGTGTACGGCTGTCTGTTAAGCATGTAAGCTGCAATTTTGTATGCCCTTCGTCTGCCAGAATAGTGTATACACAACCAGGGAATGAATTCCAATTTGTGGGCCGCTACAGTCGGAGGCAGACTCACATATGTCTCCATCAACAAACTTCTTCAGCTGACATGCATTTGCGCCAGCTGGTTCCAATGTTTGTCTCAATAAATAAGAAGTCTACAGGACTCCATCTGATCATTGTATTCGTAGATGTTTGATAAGGCCGTACAGATATTTGTTTTATCCTCTCCATCACCATAATTGAAAACAGGATCAAAGTTACAGGCTTTCTTTTCGTCTTGTCTGGGATAATGAGAAACTCTTTTAATGCCAAAGGGGTCGTTTAAGAAACAAATACCTTCAAAATGAGAATGTGTACGAATGAGCGGAATGCCACTACTTAATGTAAAGCGGGGAAATTCATGCAATTATCGTGTCCAATCGTGCCCCAAGTGTTGACCATAGAGTTTTGTTGGACCTAGTTCCACTATCGGGACTATATCCAATTGTTCCTCATATTCCAGCTGAAATCGGTAGTTGAAGCATGATACTCAATTTCTGTGGGGTGGGGCTTATTCATTCTGTCTTCAACCCATTAGCGAAGACTGCAAACATACAGTAATCGTACTTGATGTCCTAACTTCTCCAAGTTTAAGGTGCATGTTTACACTGATGTACAAAAGTATTCGGCTTCTTGCATCTATGGGATATTCTAGTCTGTTTGGCTGCAAATAGGGAAAACTAACAGCTGCAGATACAAAGCCCTTCATAGAAAGATTCGATGAAGAACTGTTGAGAAATGAAGAGGTGAAACATTTGAGGTTGGTGCTACAATCTGCGATGGATCTGGGCCTCAACCAACATGAATCGCCAGCTGTCTTCAATTGCGCACTCCAATTGGTTGTGTTCCTTCTCCACTTGTGTGCGTCATCTCAAACTAGGCCGTCCTCTGTTGCTTTGCCCCAATGGCTAGGTTTCGAAGAGTTTTCCGGCCGGAGTGGTGGTGTTCATACGCTCTAAATGGCCTAGCCATATTAAGCGTTGTATCCGAAAACGCTTAACTTGGCGCATGTCGCTGTGCCCATAGAGTTCGTCGTTTATTCTTATCCTCCAGATGCCAGCAACGCAAACAGGACCAAAAATTGCACCCAGAACTTTTCTCTTAAAAAGACTAAGGGCTTCCTCGTCCGAGAGAGGACTGGGATGATGAAGTTGTTGTTCAAAACAAATTTAGTCCTTCCAGAGAGACTCCATTGCTCAATTCCCTCTTGAGCCCAAAGAAGCAGCGATTGGTAAGAGTGATTCTGCGTTTGATTTCGGTGCTGGTGTTGTTGTCCCTATTAACCGCGGAGCATAGGTAGATGAAGTACGCTCTGTCCGAGACGTCGGTGTCGTGTATCCTTCCTCGATGGCAGCTTATATTTAGTCTTGCCCTCATTTATCGCCAAATTCATTTTAGCCGCTTCCGCTTTAATACCAGTTCACCCAATCGTGGCAAAGTCTTCGGTGTAAGCAAGGTGAGGATCGTGCCTCTTGTGAGTTACGCACGATCTTCTCAAGACTTGCGTCGCCTTGTCGGAAACCTTTTTTGACATTGAAGGTCTCGGTGAGTTCGTTACCAACCTTGACGGAGCAACGAGAATTCTTCATCGTCACATTTTAACGAGTTTGGTAGCAATGTCAAAACTAGACATGGCACTGTATAGGTGGTCTTTCAAAGCATGTGCCGTAGTGTGAAGATTTGGTCGATAGTGAACTTCCCTGGCCTGAAACCAAATTAATAAGGAACTGTCAGGTTCCGAGATTGAAAATAAGAAACCTTCGCACGGGCTTAAATATGAACTGATGGAGCAGTGGTTTGCAGATTAATGCGAGTAATTAGTCCGCAGTGACGGTAGTTCGAAGGGTGATATTTTCGACAGCTTCTAAAGTTTTTCTAAATTCATGGTGATTCAAGGCCGTTTTGCCTTTCTCCACGTATTCGATGTTGATCACACTACGTGAGCCCCAGGAAACCATCACCATACCGGACCATAGGACAGTCCTTGCATTTTTGAAGCACATTCGACTGGTGATGTTCACTGCAACATATATGCTTTTTTCTTTGTTTTTGATATTTACCAGTGAACCCTTGTTTCGTCGACGGACGGCGGGTGGCAGAGCGAAACATGTCGCGGTCTACATACATATGCTCCGTACACATAAACGTGTGTTTTAGGGGTTGGGCTTTATTGTTTTTCGGGATTTTCTCCGGAACGTGTATCTTTGCTCCTTAAAATTATTTTTTATATCGAATGTGAAGAAATTGTCTGTTTGACGAACGTTTTCTGGGTCAGCTAGGGACTTCAATGACATTGCAGTTCAGCTGTCATCAAAAAGGGTAGATGCCTCTCATAGTGTCTTCAAAGACAGCAATAACTTGGAGGTGGTGAACGACTACGAACAACATTAGTACCGAGACTGATTGCTGAATAATTCTTGCCAATTACAGTTTTTTGGGCTCGGTAACTGGGTCATAGTCGCCGTGGCTTTGTTGGTAAGTGCATCGACGCACAAGCAGCAGGTCTAGGTTCGATTCCCGGACGCGACACCTCGCATTTTTTTACCGCACTGCCTCTTTCGATCTGCGGACAATCCTTAGACTATCAATTGTCTATGAAAAAGCTTTCCGAATCTTGCCGTTCGAAGTCAGCAAAAAATTGTAGGTCCTCTCTATTCGTGAGGGAACAGTAGCACGCACAACACGAGTAGTTGTTGTAGAAGGCAGGCCCACAAGGGAGGGCTGTAGTGCCACCCAATTATTATTATTAATTATTATTAACTGGGTAGTAGATTCATTTCTTGAGGAAACAAGTCAACTTACTCTGGAGCGCGGTAGCCTGGACAATCTCAAGAGCAGACAAAGAAGCATTTTCCTTTTCGGGAGGAAAGTTCTGCGTGGTACTGTTGATGGCGTTCGGAAAAGTAGATTTAACCACCGACTGTATGGGTTGTACAGAGCCATGAGTGTAGCCAGAAGTCTATGGATTTAACTAATAAGAGGGCTTTACCATGTAGAGGGCATAGAAAACACAGCTCCAGCCCACTTCGAACCAGTGGGACAATGCAGGACGCTCACGGACCTTCCTCATTCAAAGCAGGAAGCAGCTGGCTAAAGATCGTGGCAGCTGGAGAGGCTTATTGGTTGAGGATCAGGCTCCTCCCAAAACAGAAACGCCATATGAAGAATAAGAAATTATGGCAGTGTCCAATTATGGATCCTTAACTTGCAACTTTTTTGCTACGGAGCTCGATTTTTCATGCCAAGGGGTTTTACATTATTTTCCAATTCAATGACACCACAATTAGAATCACACATCTATGAAAAAATATATGTACGTTTAAAAAGGAACAGAACGAGTAGAGTAGGAGAAACCGAATTCAGGCTGAATAGTTGCTTGCTACGGACACTCTCTGCTGGCAGTTTGAAATCGACAGAAAATGCAAAACCTAAATTTAAAATAACACAGTTTTATTAATGATTTGCTTGGGAACAATATTTAGCCTAAAGTGTAAACCAACACAGGCTGAGTGACACAAATAAATCCATTCAATCAGTTAAGTCGTTCCCCTCATTTATCTGCGCTTCACCACCAGACAGAGCTCCACAGCTTTGAGTGTTTTCTTAGCATTTCAAAAACTTACACAATTTCGCACAAGCCACAGTTAAATGTCAGTCATTAGACACATATTGCACGCCAGGACTTAATGTAGCTGTTACCATTTTTTGCAGTATAAAGTAGCGGCTACCTAATCTTTTATGTTATCGTCTGTCACCAAATAATTTGTATTCAATCTGTTGTCGTGAATGAGGATTCTAAAAAAGGGAGAAAAAGCTAAATGTGCTGCTTCACATCAATACGTTCAATCGAAAAAATTTAACAGCATCATATAAACGCTGTAAACCGTCTTCGTCACCTGCAATCAAGAGACCAGTTCGTAAAGAAAACTTCTGCGTTCTGTGCCTTTTTTGGCAAAACTTACTTGCAATCCCGTACTAACCGATAGTGGGGCTACACCACCCACCGAAATGCACTGCATTGACTGAGCTCTCATTAACATAAAGAGAATAGCTTTTTGCTGAGATATTGCCATCGAGTACCACTTAATGTCGTAGATCTTCTCCAAGACTTTTTCGTTCTGCAACAGAAAAGCGGATAGATTGGCGTGATTTAGGGGCAGTTTTGAAGTGCGCACCGCTATTTCGACAAGCGTCCCCATGCCGCTGTAGAGGAACAGCATCGTGAAGGATATGCAGATATAGGCATACGATCCCGGCCAGTCGCCAGTGAACATGATGACGAGCGTTAGAACCATCGAAAGGCCGGATGTCGTGATTTGGGTAAACGTTATCCAGTAGAACATTTCCTCGCTCTCCTCGATGAATCTGGGGGCAAACGGAAAGTACAATACAATACAGCTCGTTCGTCGTAGAAAAGCTCAATCACCCCACATACGCCTGGTGCCATTTGATGGCATCCTTCAGTTGATTGTTGACCTTTGAATTGCTGGAGCTTCCAATGCGTCTATTTAGGTCATCGATTTTCAACTCAAAAATATCCTCGAAGAGTGTGGTGTGTGCGAAGAAGACCAGGACGAATATATCTCCGGCGAAATTACCGAACGCCCCGAAGAAGAGACAAGTCGATTGCATGCAGATGGTGATGAGATAGCCGTGAATCGTGTTCGGATCCATGAACGGCATGTAGAACTGCATGACAAACAAGCGACGTCCTGTAACAGCCCAGACAGCCATCGGAGTCAGTATCAGCACCAAGACGACCACGGTATACAACCCTGCGATACTCTTGAGTGCTAACCGGATTCGGGACACGCATTTATTGAGGGTGACAACGTAGTCGTCACCTTTGCATTCAAAAAAAATGTAAATTGAATCCAGCAACACGCACAACTTAGACAGGATCCTCTTATTTACAATCGCAGAGACAAGCTTAGAAATTCCCTGAAATTCGAATTGTAACACCGTCTGCAATGCGCTGCCATTTCACTCACCTGCAGGACACTACCGACCATGCAGAACGCCTCAAGGACAACTGTCCAGTTTTCGGATATCTTATGCTGCACGGTGTAGACAGAAAAAACGAAATAGACCGAGATGCAAAATATCACCAGATATGTGACGATGTTGATTTTGTAATTGGCGTCAACGACATCCGCTCCACAGGCCCGGCAACAAAGCCGGGCGACACGGACAACTCTTGCAAACTCTTCCGACGGCCGCATGATGACGTTCCAACGGAACGAAGAACCGTATTCGGTATTTATATGCCATCAGGCATTCTGCAGTGCCACTTAGCAATTCCAGTGGTACGAAGGGTTCATCAATTATTGATGTTGCTTTCGCGGGAGTGAACGCGCTGCCAAGAAGGCTGAAGGTCATGAAGCTTCATTATGGAGAAGAACTCGATTTTTTCCCATCAGTGTTCGAGCAGTGCAGTTCATGGTGCGTTGTCGACGTGGTTTGCAAAACTGGCGTGGGCTCATGGTATGTATGAGAGTAGACGACATTTTAATCAGTTATCTTATCAGTTTTGGCTTGTGGATATTGTAAGGGAAACGCTGGAGACGGTGGCGTCGAGAAAATTAAAACTCGAGTTGCTGCGACTCTCCGAACATTACTCATTGAAAATTTCAGGTTTGAAACCTGGCATAAACTGAGAAAGTATCATACGCCAAGGTTAGTATGAGTCATAGCTTGTGGTAGCAGATACTTCAATCGATTACTCAGCTGCTTCTTTTGGTTTCAAGTCATCAGGCACCAGGCGATGGCTAACATGCGGAGTTCTGAAAAGAATCTTCACTATTAGGCGGGCTAATACATATAAATACAGCCATTAAACCAAACGTTTTTAACTCACTCTTGAAGAAGTTTAAATCAGTCAGTTTACATTTCTCTCTGCTTAAAGAAATGGAAAGTCTGATTAAGCTACACGTGCGCAGATTTGTTATTAAAACCCATCCTCTGTCTCAGCTGCAACATGCCTAGTAGTGCGGAAATTCTCACGAAACTGCACTTTGCATCTTGTTGGCAGATTGAATGTGCTCTCGACAGGAAACAGATGCTTTAGACGCCTTCACGACAAAAAGTGTGTTTCTGAGAGTGTAACTTTTGATGACATGTGTAGGTTGGTCAAAGGAGATGACGTAGTGTTGGGGATGAAAGCAATGTTAATGAATAGAACCCTCATTAAGGATCTGAGCTACCATGCCAGTTTACAGTATCGGTAGTAAACAGAGGCTGCCTGCCATGAGGCGGCATTCTGTCTCTTCTGAATTTGCTTGGCACTTACAAGGGATTTAATCATTTAGCCCAGACCTATGCTTTGTCTGTTCAATCATACAGCCTCCTTGGTGACTCTAGACGTGATCGACGTTTTAAAACCGAGGTTGTTCCTTTTACGAGGAGGGGGAGTTTGTCAGATTTAACTGCTGGTACTACGAAGTGACTAGAATACTTCACATTGAATCGGAAACTACCAAAGCTCTGTCAGTTTCCTAACAGTGGAAGATAATTTTCGACAAGCCTTGTAGTTAGCCACCAGGAACTTCCGCTTTGATTTATACGGTAATCGTAAGACTACTCCTCTACATGCGTCAGTCATTTGATGGGATAAGCTTATCTCTCGGTTGCATATTCTCGATTGAAATCTGAATTAACCAACCCTGATATCCACATCGCGGAGTGCATAATCAACACCACCTTCCAACTGGGATAAAGTAGTAAAAAACTCCGGCTGGGGTTGGAGTACGTTTTCTTTGTCTTATATCATGCAAGACATAGGTCAACAAAATTCGTTCATCATTCGACCATGTCTTTCCAAATTGACTATACCCGCCCGTCCATTGACAATCTTCGACGAAAGTGGAACCAATCACGTCTCTTCACAACCGAGCACATAAAACAATCCGGGAAACAAGATTGTTGATGTACTAGCCAGGCAAGGTTATAAAGAGGCATTCGTTGGGCCCATACCCACCTTGGGAATACCCGCTTCCTTGATGAGGGCTTCCGTCGACGATTGGGTCTCCTAACAGCATAACCAGAGATGGCATGACTCTCCAGGATGCAGGCTGACCAAGTGCATGCTCTCAAACGTCAGCAAGAAATCCACGGTTTTTCTGTTATCTCCATACAAAAAAAAGTGCAGAAAAGTTGTCGGCGAACAAACGTGACACTTTTTCTTCGAAAAAACCTAAGTCTGCTTGGGCTTAGTTAAGACACCCTTTGCGATGCCTGTGGCGAAGGTGAAGACACTTCAGAGCACTTTCTCTGTCAATGACCCGCCTTTGCTCATATCAGGTGGCGGCTGTTTGGCACCGATGTGGTGGGAGCTGAAAACTTAAGCTCTTTATCACAGAAGCGCCTGCTGGTATTTTTTGGGAAACCAGAAAACTACAGTACATGAAGGTAGTACAATGAAACAGCATTTGAGCTTGAGCGCCCCAGTGCAGTGTATTTCAACATCAAAAAAAAAAAAAAAAAACAAACATAAGACAATCACAATCACATATTACAATCACACATCACATCAGCGCCGCCATCATCATTTGTCCGTTTTCTGTTCTGTTAGTTTACTTTATAAGAAAAGAGATGTAAATACTAAGACAATATACTCCATACTGTTTCGACTGACTAGAAGGCCTCTTCCTTAAATTGAAGAGGTTAGGTATGATCAAATCGCTGCTTTACACGATCTACAACATGATACCAGTGGCAACAAGGTTTCTACTCATTGTTTCAAAATAAATAACGGTCTCCAACAGGGTGCAGTACACTCACCAATTCTTTTCACTATTTTCACTGGTGAACTGATTGGCTCCATGCAGCATATGATCGCGTCCGCTCATGACTTGGTTGTGTACAGAACAGCGCCAAAGATTGACGTCATTAACATCCAGGAAGTTGAAAAATTAACTACCAGAAGAGTGAAACTATCCTTTTCCGGACTCCCTTATGCATAGCCTCTAGGGATACAAAGAAAAACTGGCGTAAGTTCGGTATTTTGGACTCACAGGCCCGGCCATTGACTGTGAAGAGTGTAGTGCGATATCTTTGCATTATATTGGAACAGATTCTGTATGGTAATATCCATTCAGCTACAACTGTGACGAAAGCCAAGAAAGCCGTCGATATGACAAGCAACAACCTGCTTACAGCAGTCAACTTGTCTCCAAAGTTAATGTGATCTGTTGCACGGCCCTGGTCCAGCCAGTCATGATGTATAGCTGTCCAGTGTGGTTCAAAGTGAGTCCTTTCCAGATGGAAAATATAAGGATGTTCGCGAGGCAAGGCCTTTTTGCTGTTCCCAAAAAAATTCCATCGCAATGAGGTTTTGTATAACGAAGCCAAAGTGAATAGGGATAATTTTATTATTAAGCTGATTTGAACGCACGTTACACGATCCGTGACTTCTTAAAACAAATTATATTTGGAGCCTATTCCCTTACTATGCATACCACAAGAACGCGCCCGAGGTGGATTCATTCAACTGAAAGCATTCTTATGCATATCTTGCCCAGATTGGATTGGAGCTGCCAACGCTATCCTCGTCCGTGAACAGGTCAAGTTGACCTACGGCCCCCTCGTGGCGCCCCCTGGATAGCTATCACAACAACCGCTGTGTGGTGAACCAATGTATGCAGTGAACCGAGGGCTAAACAATGGTACTGGTCTACCAGTCTATGCGTGAGGCTTACTCCCTCACCAAATAAAAGAACCCAGTTCAGAGACAGCGACATGCTTCGGATATGAACGGACCAAATGTTGACGACCCCAGCAAATGACTAAAGGACAACGATTTTTAGTTCTGCACGAATGTGAGGTCCCTTAACAGACCACGTGCAGCTGAACAACTTGCTGAGGCCCTTGACTACTACAAAACAGACATCACCGCCATCCAGGAAGTGCGGGGGGATGGGCCGGGCAAAAGGAAAACTAAATTCGGGAAAATCAGCCTGATTTGCGCTCACGCCCCGACTGAGGATGACAACAGCAAGAATGAATTCTATGATCTCCTAGACAGAACATACGATCGACGCCCCAGCTATGACACCGAGATCGTTCTAGGAGATTTCAACGCTCAGTTGGGAAAAAGGGACATCTTTGCTAGTGTCATCCGGAAACACAGACTGCACAACACCACTTCCGAAGACTGACTCAGGCTGTTGGACTTCGCGGGATGGAACCTCTCTGTGAGTAGTACGCGGTTCCCACATCTCAACGTCCATATAGGAACCTGGCGAACCTGTCAATCGGTTTAATCACGTTGCGATCGACCTCAGACACTCCTTCAACATTTTCGATGTCCGAACATTCCGAGGCGCCAACCATTTCCTTGTTGTAGCCAAGTTAAGAACCCGGATATCGAGAGAGCAACGGAATCGAGGTAGGCCAAAATGGATTGACGTTGGAAAGCTACAATCGCAACAGATCGCTGGGATCTTTGTCGACCGAATCTCCCTGAAACTCTCCCAAAGTTCTACGCTGCCTACACTGACAATAGAAGGAGAATGGAAACGTTGTCGAGAAGCCATCAAAGAAGCTGCCACTGATGCGCTGGGTTTCACGCCACCACCCAGAAGGAACCCACGGTGCGACGACGAGTGCAGGCAGGCACATGCAGCAGGCCTACAAGGCAACGCTGCATCGCACAACGAGAGCTGTTTGTGAACGTCATTTCAATTATCTTTGCGTGTGTCAGAGGTAACCCATGAAACCTTCTGCGATGCTCGTTTAATGAACGATGATACTGCAGAACACATCTTGTGCCACTATCCAACCTTCGCTCGCATTAGCGGCGGATATTGTTGGCGTTGTTGCTGGCGCGGTGAAAGCTGATGATGTTGCATCCTTTTTATAGAAGTTAGTCCAGAAGGCCAAGAAATTTTGGGATGGTTGCTGTCGGGATATTTGAATATTTGCGCCCCAGTGCCTTAAAAAAATTAGACAAAAAAGGCGCTTGAAACATCTAACTGGACGGCTGTAGCCTTCCTTCATTGTTGATGGTCTCTGATACGTTGCCGGAACATTTCCTTCCCCCGTTTTCTTGAATTCCTTGATTCAGTATTGGTGAACAAAGCAACAAAGTCATATTCACACCTGGGTTTATACTTTCTCAAAAAAGGAAGAGAAAGTCCAACAAATTGCTACACGGCCACCTGATATAAAATCTTTCTCTCTCTCCCTCGTTCAAGTTTCAACCCCCATGTCGCAGAACTCTCGTTTCAAACCTGAAAAAAAAGGTTAACTTTGTATGTAGACCTCCTCCTTTTTACAGGGCGAATTGCAGAGAGTTGAATCAGAAACGCTACCCTCGCAAATATAGATTGGCGCCCCGTGTACATTAGAATGACTCTTGTTATTAACTAATCAAAACTGACTTTTGAGATTTTGGTGTGAGGAGAAGGAACGCCTTTCGGTGGGGGGGCTCATTCATCACGCAATTTGCACAAATTCGTTGCCAGCAGGCCAGCTCCATCGGAAACAAAGTCAGTCTCAAACAATTCTCCGTGCCGTACGCAAATACCTCCTCAACTCGCAGCCATTCATGAAGACTTTACCGAAGAGCCTTCGAACGGAATTGATTTTCGGCCTAAACGAGGGCCGCTCAACTCGGTGCTTAGCTAGGAAGTACGGTGTCAGTCAAACCTCAGTGAGCAGATTGAGAAAACGTTTCTGTTCGCATTTGGTAAAGCTAATCGGAGGACGTCCCCGGATTCTGTCGCAACAAGACCAGCGATCCCTCGTGCGTTACGTGATGTCGCAGTGCGTGTCATCAGCTTCAGAGGCTGCCAAGGAACTCGAACGGGCTACTGGTAAGAGGATCAGCCGATGGACTGCCAACAGGGCGCTTCGTGGTCTCAAGCTGCATGCGGTTGAAAGGAAGAAGAAACCGGCTCTCTCGAGGAAAAACGTCAAGGCGCGGTTGGCCTTTGTGAGGCGCTACGCCGACTGGTCGGAAGCTGAATGGCGCAACGTTCTGTGGTCGGATGAGACCAAAATCAATAGGTACTGCACAGATGGGCGTTCCTGGGCATGGAAGCGGGAGGGAGAAACCCTCAAACCTCGTCACGTGAAGCAGACACTTAAGGACGGCGGCGGTTCGCTGATGCTATGGGGCTGCATGAGTGCGGATGGCGTTGGTGAAATTCATCGAATAGACGGTCCCATGGATCAGTATATATACAAAAATATCCTGCAGTACAACCTACCGCTTGCGATGGCGAAAATGAGAACGCCGCCGGAGAAAATCGTTTTCCAGCATGACCGTGATCCAAAGCATACGGCAAAGACGGTCCAGCTTTGGCTACAGGAACAAAGCCTCTCTGTTCTGGAGTGGCCACCTCAAAGTCCCGACTTGAACCCCATCGAGAACCTTTGGGCGTACCTGAAGTCAGCCCTTCACACGGAGTACTCATCGCCACCGTCATCGTTGGCGATTCTCTGGGAAAGGGTTCAGGAGCAGTGGGCCAGAATTCCGCCATCCTACTGCAAGAAGCTCATCGAAAGCCTGCCCAGACGCATGAAAGCCATCCGCGATGCGAAGGGTTTCTGGACCAAGTACTAACCAAATAAAGTGATGTGCATACAAAGTGTTGTGTTTCATTGCCCCAAAAACAAGGTTAGCCACCCAAATGGGATTATCCACCCGCTTACCTCTTCTGCCCGTCGAGCAATTCCTAATGCCTAATGTCGCATCCCGCTCGTACTTGAATTCCTTATCAAAACTTAATTGCACTCGGATGCTGACCACAGCATCAGCTCCACTTTCCGCCAGTGTTCTCCCCGCCCTCCCTTCACCACGCCCCTCATAATTGCCGTCGCCCCATGTAATCAGATGCCTCTTGGCCGGGCTGGCTCTGTTAACATGTCCATTAGCCAATGTGCCAACCCCCTCCCCCATGGAATGACAAGGAAAATTTGTGCAAAGTAAAAATTTAAAAACGACTCCGGACCTCCGGGCCTTAAATGACTGTAATTAGCATGCGACCTGGTGGTAATGGCTGCGTTGAAATGACGATAAATCTCCAGCTGGCTGCACGGTAAGTGGGATGACCAGGAAAGCGAATTGAATCGCCGGCTCCGGTAGTTTGCGGCGTGGAGTTTCCTCGTCTTTAAGAAGTTCCGAGTGTTTTTCTTTTTTTCGTTTGCCATCCCCATTCTTCGGGACATTTGACCTGGCATTAATCATAACTCGAAGATATGGTGTCGCTGAAACTTCTCGGATGTCAGATTTCAATCAGGGCCGGACTGATATATGAGTGAGGGAAGCCATTTCGCTAAGTGCGCTCACACTTGTGAGTCGGACGATAGGGTTGGGCCTTTGGGAAAGTCATCATTGCCATCAATCAAGTTATCCTGTCAGGCTCCCGTAGATTTATATTGACCAGCACGTCTGAGTGTGTCTAGATAACAGTGTTGCCTTCGTTATTATTATTGTTGTTGTTGTTTCGGTTGATATTATGGCTTCTGTAATTTGAGTTTGGGTTTAAGATACCGGATGCGGAGGGATAATCCATCAACATCAACGTATTATTATAGTCATTAGTATGCCTTCAAGTAATTGCCTTAATTTTCAATCTCACCATTGAATGGACGCATGCACAGGGTCCGAGTGTGTTTGTGGAGCTCAAGTGGGGTATCCTCTGAGGAGTGGGGGGGGAAGAGGCTGAGAATGGATTTGTTGAAAATTGTCGCAGTAGATTCAAAGAGTTGCCTGTGCTCACTGTCAGACAATGACACCTCAGTTCTTGAGGATGATGAAATACATTTTGCATGGACCCCCCAAGGACTGTTATGCACAATCGTGTTGTGCTCCCTGCTTGAAGCTCAGGGCTTATCTGTGCATTCATAGGTGAATTAGTTGCAGTGAATGGAATGGGCTCAGTGGAACAGGTCAAGTGGGAATTGATGTGATACATTCACTGTGCAGCGATGAACTGGAAGACAAACAAAGTATCACACGATTTGATATTTCTAGCAACAAGGCTACTTGATTCAAAATGACACTCACCATCGCTTGACTGCGTCCTTATCCCCTTGTACAGATGCAGCCTCAAATTATGTAAATTTCCTTCATCGTGCACCGACTATGTGATTGTTTTCAGAATAAGAGAATCGGTCGTCTGAGCTTATATGTAGATTGATTTAGTATAGGTTTTCGAAATTGCGACTGTAATAGCCGTGTTTTCATCTCTAGTGTGCACTCAATGTTGCAGGCAATTGTGTTCCAGATGAAGACACAAACTGTACTACAACGACGATAACGTTGCTTTTGATTTTTGTGTGAAGATAAAACAGCCATTGCGAAAGTCGCTTTGCAGTCAATGATGCAGCAAAGTCTATAAAATAAGCTTTTCTCAGAGACAAGGTATCGGCTCAGAAGCTCTGTCGAAGGCGTCTTCATTTGCTGTAGATCCGGCAAATGACTCTGATTCCGTTCTTTAACCATATCTTACAAAAGAGCTTGTGCACGAGACCAGCCACTTCATCATCAGTTGCTCTAAAGCGCTCTCAAAAACAGCCTTATTCAGCTTCAACATCCATTTTGCTAACTTGACCTCGTCTAAGTCGGGATTCCCTGTATCGCCGCCGCTCAAATTCGGTTAAGCAAACCTCTTCTGATTTTGAAGACTGTCACTCGTTGCTGTGGAGAGAAACCACTGCTGGGGGGTGGGAATAATTAAAGCTCATGTACACTTCTTAGAGAGGCAACTGCAAAACAGTGAAAAATACAATCAGAGGCTTGCTGTAAACCTGCACTGGAACAACAAGATTCGGGCCGTAAATGCCAGCGACCCGAGCATGTTCCCGCAGATATACAAAATATTCCGTAGGAAAAAGCAGAGCGAACTCCTGAGTCTTAAGACGTCTATTAACAGTAGCAGGTATAGATCCAAGTAACGCAGTCTTTGATGAAAACTTTTTTGTGATCGAAGATCCGCAGGAAAAGTTGAAGCAAGTGTACAAGGTCTGTCACTCAACCCAACCACGCCCTGGAGAATCGTGTCCTGATGCGGAATTTCTATCTTCGACAAGATATTGAAGACTGACGGTCTGACAACAACGGCTTTGTCGTGTTCAATGACGATCTTAGGGCAGATAATGTCATCGCAACTGAAGGGGAACTTCTCCCGTTTATATCGAAGGTAGAACTCCAAGCGATCTTTCAATCACTAAAGAAGAAGAAGTCAGTTGGGATCGACAGAGTCTCAAACATTGTGATTGCACATCTTCCTCTGGCGGGGGTAAAACTACTAAAAACTACCACAAACCTGTTCAACAATGCACTGAATAATGCACATTCTCCGGAGCATTGGAAGACTGCGGTGGTGCATCCAATTCCGAACTGGGGCAAGGATTCCAAGGGTCTTCAACAGTATATTCGAGGGATGTGGTCGTCCTACGTGGTGAGGAAGGTAACAAAAAGCAATTCCTTCAATTGGTGAGCCAGAGCCATTCTTTGAACACTCGATCATAGGAAGATCGCTATATTTCTTGATTCACCATACGGCATCACAAGGAGGCCTGTATTCACTTGTCATTTAATAGGGAAATTGCTGGCACTAGGTTGATTGCGGTCAACGGCGTTGCAGTTTGTTCACAAGCTTATGCCCTCAGGGATCGACAGGCAACTATGAAATCACTAGAGTCGATTTCTTTACACTCAAAAACAGAGTCTCATTTCTCAACGAGAGTCAGTTTAATATTTCACTATAATGGGTGTTCGGACACTGAAAAACTCTAGACCAGATGAACTATTCAAAAATCACCATCAAATCGCCCTTTTTGCAAAATCAAGAACTGACCACCTTGCCACTATCTATTTCGAATTCACAACTGAAGAATTTGTTTTCGAAACGCTAGACGGATGGATAAGTTACATCATAGTGGAGATCCGACGTAGAACCACCCTTGGCAACCGATGCTACTTCGGCTTGTCGAAACAACTGGGGTCAAAACTCCTGAATCGAAGGACCAAAGTCATGCTCTACAAGACCCTTATACTGCCAGTCCTGCTTTATGGAGCTGAAAGCTGGACGATTAGCAAGTCTGCAAAGCAGATTCTTGGTGCCTTCGAAAGAAAAATTCTACGTCGGATATATGGTCCCGTCTGCGAGGAAGGTGAATGGAGGGGAAGACATAACCGCGAACTCTACGAGCTGTACCAGGATGTGGATGTAGTGCGGAAGACAAAAATCCGTCGACTACACTGGCTCGGCCACATCGAACGCATGGACAGCAACGCTCGAATCAAAGACTGTTTCAAATCTGAGCCTCCTGGTTCGAGAAGAAGAGGACGACCGAACCTCCGGTATAGAGACCAAGTCATCGTGGATGTAAGACAGCTTGGTCTTGATGACTGGAAGCAGTGTGCCCAGGACCATCAGCGATTGAAGGCAGCAATTGCTCAGGCTCTGACCCTTCTTGGGCCGCCGGCCTGATAAGTAAGTAAGTAAGTAAGATCAATAGAGTCCTGCAAAAGTGGGTTGAGGAAAAAAGCATAATCCTAGACAACCAATTCGGTTTCAAAGCGGGGTATGACACTGTCCGACATTCAATGGAATAAAGGTAAGAAACAATGCACCGGTGCCTGCCTGGTCGACTTGGAAAAGGCCTTCGACACCGTTTTGGCTAGAGCCCAGCGGGCTGGGCATCAGTAAACCACTACTGTACCTTCTTGTTAATATGCTTGCCGGTAGAAGGTTAGTCTTAAGATGGCTACGCAATGTAGAGCGTATGGTCACTACTGCTCCGGCCCGAAAAGTCTTCGAATCTGAGCATTGGGACAACGCAACAGAGGACGGCCCAGGCCAAGATGGTGCACACAAGTGGAGAAGGACCTCAACCAACTTGGAGTGCGCAACTGGCGGCAGCTGGCGAAAGATCGTGCTGGCGGGAGAGGCATGTTGGTTGAGGCCCAGGTCCAACCCGGATTGTAGCGCAACAAGAAGAAGAAGAAAAGGACGGTTTGTCGTGAAACATGGCAATGTGACCTATACCGGTATATTTCAATAAAAAAATGGTCTGCAACAAGAAGCGGTTACTTCGCCAATCCTGTTCAATATTTATACGAGCGATCTCGTAGGTTCTCTTCACCACGCAATTGCGTACGCAGACGACTTGGCGTCATCCCCTTGCAGCGTGACTTTGAGTCGATCCAGCGTTGAAATTAAAGATCAATTTTCAGAAGTCGGAAACCATTCTGTTCAGAACGCCATTGTCTAAGGCCTCGCCAAAAAGAATTGGCGTAAGTTCTCAATCGCTGGACAGCACGGGCAGCCACTGGCATGTCAACCTGTAGTCTCCTTGGATTATTTCCCATATTTTAAGAAAAATGTAGAAAATACTCTGAAGAGGACCAAATGCGCTTTAACCCTTACAAAGAGACTGTTTCACAGCAGTCAACTCGATGCGAAGGTGCTTTGCTACATGGCCCTTATCCGGCCAATGCTTGTCTATAGTTGTCCCGTGTGGGTCAAGGTGGGGGCTAGCGTAATGGAAAAGATGCGGTTGTTTGAGAGGGCTTGCCTTCGCCTTTATCGAACTTCCGAGTCCGAGTACACAAAATATTACTCCAATGAAGTCTTATACAATAAGGCGAACTTGATAAGAGTGGACAATTTTCTGATGAAGATGATTCGAAGTCATACTGCGAGAGCAATGAACTCCTCGATCAATAATCTCATCTTTGGGGCTTACTACTCTAATCCCATGTACCACGAAAGTGTACGTCATACTGCCTTCGTTCCCCCAGAAGCATTCGCCTACCTGGATCAGAACGGCCTGATACAGGACAAAGATGCGGTTCCGATAATCTTTCAAATCGCTCGTAACGTTGTGGATGGGCGACTTAACTACGACCGGTCTGTCGCCGAGCTTGAGTGAAAAATACCACCCCCTTATTAAATCACAGCTGAAGTTGAATCCAACCAAACACCTACTTCGTCTCAATCTCCCTTGGGAAGACAGTCCTAATAGGGAAACAAATACAAATCAGAATCAGAATTTTTGTGCAGAGATTAATTATAGTAAACAGACGTGATGCCTGCAGGCGATTGATAATGTCTATCCTTCCAGATTCATTCTCCACATCAGTTCCACCAGCAGATAATAGCCACTAGCCATAATCAGTCATTAAATTATACCAATTCTCGACGTAGCTCCTTTACCCATCCCCATGGCACTCGGTTTTGATACAAAAATCCCTGCAATGATGAAACAAGGACCATCAATCAGGGCGCACAGATTGTAGATCCCCAACAGGCAGACTACTTCTTCCAGCTTCACCTTCAGACTGACATGCATTTCGAATGTCTCTGGAATAAACCGACTTCTCGCCTCCTCCCCAACCCTTAGATCCAATTAAGTGCGCAGATCTGAAATTGTCTTTCTTTCCGCAGAAGTGCAAAAATCCAACGTCTGCCATCATTATTGGCAAGCACACTACCAGACAACATGAAGACTGAATAAAAATCATCAGCTCGCTCTCACTATCCAACCATCGCTTCTCAGCCCCCCCAGATCCGTCGAGAATCGCGTAATTAACCCATTCAATTGGTAAATATTTACCGCACAAGGATCATAAAAATAATTTTTAATTACATTCGAATGGCTAAAGGGCGAAGGAGAGGAAACTTTGTGACGTGATTACGTTCCCCGTACTCCTGGAGCGAGCATATAATTGCCTGAGCCAGGAGCTCCACTTGCTCCTCGCTCACTTGATATCGAGATTAATGTTCAGATTCGAAAAAGCATCACGATGAATGGCTCTGAGACGGAGCGATGGAATCCCCCGCGAGGCAAACAGAATTCTCCAACAAACAGTCACCATAACCACCCGTCCCCGTCTTCGCTCTCCAGCAATCTTAGATTCTCCCGCATAATCTACTCCACACTAAGGTTACGGGGTATCTACGGGGCTTCACTTGCTTTCAATGGGTTCTGTCATAGTCGAGAAGGGATGGGCGTTGGCGGTGGTGGAGTGAGATTGTTTATCAGAGCTTTATCCGCAATTGGTTGTTGGCAGGGGGGGGGGGGGGGGGCAGTAGCTGTGCTTGTCGCTTGGAGGAAAGATTGCTCGTCGTGAAGCTGTTGCTAGTTGTGGAATTTATTACAACCTTTGGGGATCTCGTTCAAGTAGTTCCCCCTCCTCTGGCGGTGGAAATATTTTTCCATTTATCATTGCTATCGACGTCGGTTATGCTTTGGATTAAGGGAGCAGTCGACTTCTGCACTTCGGCTGTGCTTATCATCAATGAACTTATGCACACATGTGTGTGTATGTAGTGACGAACTATCAAAGACGTCGTTCGCGGAATTTGGTGCATGTGTGATGAGTGATTTCGTTGACACTCCGTAACGTTCTTTTTTTGAAATGAGTCAAAGTTTCCCTGTGTATCTTGGTTGAGCCTTTCGACAGTTCACTGATGTCAGGGTCAGACATAAAAGTTATTTTTTTTAAGGAGTCAATCAAGAAAGCCACCCCCCACCTTCCACCCACCCTCCCCTTTCGTTGCAAGCAAGCAATACACTGGTTACAACCTACCTTCTGTCATCCACTAATCGCATTGTCTCAGAATCCACTTCAAGACACGTGTTCAGATACAATATCACATCGACGAAATCACATTAACGGTTAACATTGTGCCCTCTGCTGCCAATCTTCCCCCAAACCGCCGTGTAGATGTGCTTACACGGATCCACATATCGGCTGCATGAATAAATTGCTTCAAGCCCATAAATAAGGACACCATGTTGATATTTTGATTTCACTTGTTGTTGTGCCGTGTGCTCTCGGTCAACTGGGGAGTATCTGGAACGTGAACTTATGCAATTGCCACTCGACTGAGGCCTGATGCAGTGGATGCGACAAGACATGTTGTGCCTGTTTACATCTTGCTGTTATTGCAGCAAACATGAGGTGATGTGCACAGGTCGTGACTCCACCACACCCCCTTGGGTTGGTTGCCAATGTTCCTAATGAAATTCTGTTCGAACCACAATACACAGTGACACTGCCCGCCCAGGTTGATTCGATGACTGCACAAACAATGCCCCGATGAGTATCTCACCAGCATTTAATTCAAACCGTTAATGACCACATGTCAATGTTTCCCTAAAATTGAACTTTTTCCCTTTCAAATTTCAGTCTGACATTTTCCTTAGAAACGCATTCATCTCCAACGTCTCACCGCGAACGGCGGTCGGAGTTGAAATCAATAACCAATAACTCAATCATAAATTTGCATCGCAATCTACCCATTGTGGTGACCTTCGTCGTCGTCGTCGTCACCCCGTCTTGTCGTTAGTCAGGAAACTTTGGTCAAAGTTTGCTCAGTTCATTATGCCAATGGCTTCAATTGAAATGGAGTACGAATTCACATGCAACCTTAAGGCGGAAAGTTTTGATGAACTTTTACCATCTCATGACACAGGCCTCTTGCGATCCGACCCTCATCCACATAGACTATGTATCTGAGCCCGCATACGCAACCCTATACCTCAGAAGGGGCATTTTAGAGACCCTCGCCTATGCCGCCTCTCGCAAAAGTTTACCTTCACAAAATGAAATTTTCGGAAAGTAAAGTTCTTTGCCAGGCGATGCGGAAGTGAATATGGTCATGCAGGTAAAATAGTTTACTCGTACCAATGGTATCGACTTGAGTTTGTCCCCGCCCTAAGAACCACTTCGTACATTGCCGAAAAATGAATATGGTAAGATTACGGCATGTGGGCTGCTGTTGTCGGGTCTTAATCAGCTGGGGCTGTGCTTATGGACACGTTACGGATGGGGGTGAGTTGTGTATGCAGCACACGTCAAAAGATGTCTCGTTGCTGATCAGAACTTGTTGTATCAACACTTGGTGGGTCTTGAAGCAGAGAATCTATTTTTTCTTGATGTATTCGTCTTCTGTGTGTTTTCGCAACAAAGTTCGATGTACATGGTAGTAGAAGTAAAAGGTTATTCATATTGTGACTTTATGTTGGTATAGCTGTCATTCGATACCTGCCAAACATGTCTGTCTATCGAAGTGTCACAACGTTAGCTGAATGACAGCCATTTACGACAATGGATCGTAAAAATCAACTGACTACGAAAGAAATCGATAAAATTAATAAGAAAGAGAGTGAAGGTACCACTAATGTTATTAGGCCATAAGGCACGGTCAGTCGAAAATCTTTCTGTTGTGCAAGTGTGATGAGCGATGATGCGTTTTTATTGATTTTCCTGCGTTCACAGAAATTGAACTTGAATTTCCATCCTCATAAAGTTCAAGTTGAGCAAAAACTGAGGTCTTCTAACTACGCCCTGATTGACTCAATCTCCAACCAACTTCAGACTGATATAATTTCCAAACTGTTCATGATAGTGTGTTCAACTTTTGCCACATGATAGATCATTTTATTGTTTATAAGCTTTTGAAACGATTTCTGCTTATTTGGCTGAAAACCATACCTTCAGCACCTCAACGTAAATTTGTCTCTGGAGCTCGTGGCGGCATTGCAAAACACCATGAAGGTGGTCTTCAAAAACAGCGCCATCAACAGACGTGGCTTGAAAACTTTAGGATCGAATTGATCGAAATCCGCTTCGAAGTGAAAGAAAAATGGCTCGTTAGCTAACATATCATTGGAACGGATACAATACACACTGAGAAATGAACCTAGGTTCAAGCCACTGAAGTTCCAAAAAGCACACGATCTTACACAGCAACAGACAAAAAAATTAGAGCCGAAAGATCGATGGAGGTGTTACGCTTGTACGAATGTGGTGAGTTGCAGAATTTGTTTTTTCCCGATGAGTCGCCAGTTGTTATCGAACAATATGTCAACAAATCAAATCATCATTACATGCCAAGAGGTTCTTCAAAATTGTACACTTTCAGACAGCCAGCCGAAAACAGGCATCACCGAAAGTGATGGTTGGGATTTCAACAAGGCTCGGTATCGCCTCACAAAGCGGCTGTCGACCAAGATTGGTTAGAAAACAATGTTCCACACAACATTTCTTCGACACAATGGAATGAGAATTCTCCGGGTGCAAATTCGTTGAATGTCTCTGTCTGGTGTGTTTTAAAGGCCCCTAGAATAACGAAAGCTTGGACCAATTCCAAAAAGCACTACGCCGGGAATGGTCCACAATACCGCAGAGCTACTTGCGTGCATGGTGTGATGCCTTCTTCGGCCGTCTCAAGACCATTATTAGCGCCTAAAGTGGACATATTGAAAACCTTTGATACAATTTAAAAATCGATTGATTTTTCAACATTTTTTTCTTTTTCATTCTGACGAAGTTCGAATAATTTGCTCTGTATACACAACGCCCTAGTTACAATTCTTTGGTCTTGGCGCATCAGAAAAACAACGATTTTTGAACAACATTTTCTTCAGTCATGAGGCACATGTTTCATCTGAAAAACAAAGTGCCTGCATATGGGGCACAAAAAACTTACAAGTGCTCGAAGAGGTGAAGCACACCTTCTGCCTAAAATGCGAAAACTTCGTTTATAATGATCCATGACAGCTAAAAACCGCTCCCAATCGCCGAATTTACGTCTTATTAAGCACATATGGGACGAAATAAATGTTTTAGTTAAATAAAGCATCTTCACCAATACGCAAGAGCTAAGAGTTGAAACACAAGCAGCTTGGATGGCGGACAACCACCATTTTCTGGAAAACATGGAGGAATGCATGCTAATGCTGGATTACAAGCTAAATATTGGAGAAGGTGCCATGCCGAACTCACCCTTACAGCGCAGGGACTAGGGCTCCACTCCTTCAGTATCTACTTGAATTGTGCGTGCTAGTAGCAGAGGCGTTTTACAGGGTTTTTTCAGCTCCTCGAAAGAGGCGGTGTCGAAAAAAATTCCACGTGTCGGTCGAAGCATTTACCCACTTCACCACGGCGACATGGCATTTCTTTTTCTTTTTCCATGGACCTCAATTCATGCGCCTCTCCAGCTAACACGATCTCCAGCCAGCTGCCTCCAATGGATTGAGGCCCTTCTCCACATGTGTGTAGCATCTTAACCTAGCCCGTCCTCTGTTGCGTTGTACCAATGGTCCGGATTTGAAGACTTTTCGGGCGGGAGCGATGGCCAGAAGCGGTCTTAAGTGTTGTACCCGAAGACGGTCCCGGCATATGCCGCCGTACAGCCTATTAAGTTCGTCCTCTAGACGCCATCAACGCAAACTGGACCAAAAATCGCACGCAGAACTTATCGACCCTAAAGAAAGGCTTAGGGTTTATAGACTTTTAGTAACATGATAGTTTACGCGCGATGGGTGCGGTGTCAAACTTTTAAAAGATGCCAGGTAAGCCCTTCGAGAGGGCGCTCTATTACACAATTGACTCTTGAGCCAAAAGAAACAGCGATTGCCAAGAATGATTTTACGTTTGATTTTGGTACTGATGTTGTCTATATTTACCGCGAAGCCGAGGTAGACGAAGTTCCGCCCGGCTTATAGATCGGATAGAATGAAAAATAATTACCTCATGGACCTAAGTTTCGCAATGTGGTCGAACAATTTGGAGATCCTGTTGTGCTGTGAGTCTTTCGATGATGACCTGCCGACACAGAAGTCACGCGTGATCTATAAAAAAGCCTGTTAAAACTCGCCGGTATAGAAAGGACAAGCTTTATCCGACTTCTCCTTCAAAACAAAAAAGTCACTAAGGGAACTGCAACAAAATTTTAAAAGATCTATCAATTGGTTTATCATACGCTGGGGTAAGGTGCAATTAATTAAAAGTGAAATATTCCCCAGAATTCATGTAACCCCCCAGCAGTGTATATCCCGGTGGGATCTAAATTGCGTTGGCATGGCATTGCACGGGGTCGACCCTTAGGTGGCTGCTTCATGGATGAAAACGTTTATTTTTCATCCAAGTCAGAAAACTGGCGAAATCCTCTCATGAATCCATTGACAAGGTTACCCATTGCCTCGCAACTACCGTGGTAGTTAACAATGTTATTCCCAATGTATTCCACCATAAATCAGTGATATTTCGAATTTATTTCTTTTGGATGTCAAAAGGATAACACTCAACGCAGCAGTAAAAATCGATTTTAGCCTTTTATTTAATTGCAAACGCCAAGGATACCAAGCCAAGAGAAGCTCTCAGCACTGGCAGACGTTTTCTCGGAAATTATTTCAAAATAAATTCATTAATTCCCACCCTCAGATGAATCTATCAGGTACAGAGCAACTGGAATTTGATTAAAAAGTTCACAATTACGACGATACACCTGTAAACAAGTCCTTTGTCCATTGTTCGTTTTCTGAATAGAAAATTCAATTATGAAGAGACACGCCGATATTTCTCTGACACCACTACCACACCGATCCAGCTCTACCGAGAAATATTATTCAGCATCTCAGCATCATACAGCTTACACACTGTGCCGTGTCGTGTCTAAATTTAGCGTTAGCCTGCCGTGTAGGCGATTGCGATTAATTAACTTGAAAGTTATTTCTTTAATTTTTGTACCTTCTTCTGCGCGGCATTTAAGGATAAATTGAAATGTCCGCACTTCTTTTGTTTGATGAAGTTCACTAAGTTCTCCCGTGTCCGCCCGCCCACACTCTCGATGGATTCATCTTCGTTCAGCGAAATGCGTGGCATGGTAATTTCTCTGGACGTCAGCAGAGATGGTGAGTTGTTTGTCGTGTCCTTTTGAGCGGTTTCATGTTTTTTTTTTCTTCGTTTTGGCTTGTGTTTTCGTATTTTCGAGTAGAAACTTGGTTAATTGGCATTTAGGCGACGAAGAACGTGATTATATTCTCAGGCCGTACAAAAAATAAAAGGAAAACAATCTCAGTGACACTTAGTGTAACTGGGGTGGCGCACCAACGGGGACGAATTAACCATAGTAACGGGCTTCTTCAGCGTAGCCATGGTTTTGTGCCGTCAATTCTGTTTTATTTTGCGCATTTTTTTTTCTTGTGTTTGTTCGTCGTAGTTGTTGTTGTTGTTGTTTTTACTTCTTTGAAAGTTTCAGATTCTTTGCGGTAATTTTTTCTTATTTCGCTGTCGTTGGGGAACTGAAATTCGGTCCCGCAAGGGAAAGTTTGCGATGAAAGTTTTGGTTTAAATTCAATTTATCTTCATTCTCGTGCCGTTTCCTTGGTTTTCATGTTGGTCCCGACCGGCTATCTAGGTCGTATGGATGGCAAATGAATTCAGTGGAAGTACAGATTTGTGTGTGTGTCAGCTGAGGGGCCCTCGATCTCTCATCCAAAAATAGATCATGCGAACTGTTCGGAGAAGTAATGGTCGCGGACTTACCAATTAACCATCGACTTAAGTCTATCCTTATGGATTTTACACAAGTGCGTCGGTTGGGTAGGGCTTATTTTCGCACGCGCTTCGTGTACTTTAGCGTCTGATGGATGCCGACTTAGGCGATGAAGTTTAAGCAACTTTCTTCATAGTACGCATCTCATTGTCAGTGAGTTGCCTGCTTCAGGAATGGTTGAGGAGGAGGAAGGGCTATTTACTTTAGCAGACAAAATGGAAGATATAATTTTGGACATAAAGTTCATGTACGGGTTTTAGACAAGGCGACGCACGCACAGAAAACGACGAACTCTATGGGCTGTACAGCGGCGTGCTCTTAGTCAAGCGTCTTCGGATACAACGCTTAAGATGGCTAGGCCACGTAGAGCGTATGGACATCACTGCTCCAGCCCGAAAAGTCTTCGAATCTGAGCCATTGGGACAACGCAACAGAGGACAGCCTAGGCTAAGGTGGCGCACACAAGTGGAGAAGGACCTCAACCAACTTGGAGTGCGCAACTGGCGGCAGCTGGCGAAAGATCGTGCTGGCTGGAGAGGCATGTTGGTTGAGGCCCAGGTCCACCCCGAACTGAAGCGCCACAAAAATCAGCGACCAGCCTGGTCAAGTAATAAATTGTTTAAACTATATTGAAGCGAAGACCTTCGCTCTGCTATCTGTTAGTTTGAGACTTCAGAAAAGAACCTCAGCACATACAGCAACGAAACTGTATACAATACTATGAAAATTTTTTTCTAAAACCCTCAAATCTCCGCGTCATTGGTTTAATCGACGATCCCGAAATGATGCAAAACCTTTTTCTCTCTGAGACTGACATCGTCGGTTATGCTTGCTGTCCAAAGTGACAAACATCGCGCAGACACCTTTGTCCTGCCCAATATGTAATGCAGGATATGACCAACTATCTCTCGCAAGACATATTCAGCTATCTCTTGCACCTTCAATCAGTGGTCGGCCAATACGAGATCATGGACCTATGGCACGTTATCGTTCCTGGTATCCGTTTTTGGGGCACCTAACGTATGTTGAGATCATCAAAACCGACTTCGTTGAAAGTCATTATTGTCGTTAGAACAATTTTTGCCTGTCACAGTTGAAGGAGAAGAGTCAGCGCTCGAGTTTCGCTTCTAAGAACAAAACCGTAGTTTTGAGTGTATAGCTCCCCAGAGTTGCTTACTTATTAAGCATGACTTAACATAACCTCCGTGTGCTCACTAAGCCTACATTCCCGCAGCAAGTTTTGAGCTTGGTAAACAACAATTGTTGTTATCACCTTAAACGTCTCCAAAGACGATATCAAATCCGCAGGTCTGGCAGTGATCTGAACAGAAAAAATAGATGTCTGATCACGAAACTTCTTGAATACCACTTTCAAGTAGTTTCAAATGTGCTCCGTGACACGTAAAACAACGCCTTCGCTTCAGCTGACAGCTAACGTCTATTAAAATGTACTACACGACAGTGTCGTGTGCAATAGCGGTGCCATTATGTTTCATTTTCAGAAGATTTTTGAGACAAATCACCCGTGACTTCTATCAAACTGCTTCATTATTTCTGTTCAGTATCGTTTGGCAAACGTAGTCGCCGTAGCGTAGTGGGTAAGTGCATTGACCACCGCGCAGAAAGTCTGGGTTCGATTTCCCGAACGGGGACACATCGCATTTTTTCACGGCACCACCTCTTTCGAGCTGGTGACAACACTCAAGGAGTATCAATTGTCTATGAAAAGCTTCTTAAATCTCGCCGTTTGGAGTCGGCAAAAAACTGTAGGCCCTCGTCCCTTGTGGGCTGTAGTGCCACTCAATTATTATTACTATCGCTTGGCAAACTATCATAAAGAGATTCACCCCACAGTAGCTTCTCCAAATTGCTCAACGGTATTACAAAAGTCTGTGAATCTTCTGTGAGAAATGTTTTTCGCACGATTCGAGGAGCTTGTTGAACGGTGCGCATAATCGTCCTACTGACACCAGTATTGCAAATGCAATTTGTAAACTTAAGTGAAAATTTGTATTGGGGAATGATGCCGGACCGGTTAGACCACATCCAGCATGTAGTGAAGAGACTATTGGAGCTGTACTTGAGAGCGAACCGTGACGAACAGTTCTTGCCGACTCCGAACGGCCAGTTTTAAGAAGCTGTTCATCGACAGTTTGTCATCTTTAAGTGTTGTCAGCATCAGGTGGTACCGTGACAAAATGCGAGGGTCCCCGGCGTTTGAGTCGACGCACTTACCCACTACGCCCCGCCGATCACAATTGGAGCATACTTAGATTTTCCAAATGCCTCGGTCTTCATGTATGTTAAACACGCATAAAGTCATCTTCATCACCGAAAATCATAATCAGCCATGTCGCCGGTGTGGATGAAACTAGCTCAAAAAAATGGCTTGGATTTTAAATTATTGCTGGTTCCATTGACATCTCAAAAAACAAATCAAAAGTCAAGGACATTGCCGACTTTGACTTTAGCCTCCTCTGCGTACATCCTTCCATTCATATCGATTCGAGTGCCAACATGGCCTATTCAAACATTAAGCGAGCCCGTGTTCGCTTCGCTTTCATTCATTGTCCCGTCATTCTTCCCCGCTTAACACATGCTCCCATTAATGTTGGCGTTTGCACTCTCTAATTAATCTTCCCATCATATCTCATTAATCTTTGTTATTGAGCTTAAAGCGATGCCATTATAGCGAATCTTTATGGGTCCCGCCCAACGCTCGCCGGCGTTGGCTCCCTGCGGCTTGCTCATAACTCTTGTAGATGGAAATCCCCGTTATTTACATGAAGAATTAAATAAAATTAGAAATGATTTCACACACAGGCACACACAAGCACACATTTACACAAACACATGTGAATGTGCGCGCCGTACGTGGGCATGCGGGAGGTCCATGGGATCTCGTATCCTCGAATACCTTGAACGGGATGGGGGATGAGCAGATACTAAGTGCGTTAATTCTCAAAGCGAAACCCCTTAGCCACTCCCGCCTTCGCAGTTCTGTCACTTTTGATGATAAATTACATTGGTGCGGTGCATCTGACAGTTTAGGTTTAGGTCTGGCGCGGGGGCTAGACTCTTTCGCCTCGCTGTTGGATCCTCCGTGTTCGCGCCCAGCTCCGGTTTATTTCTGTGTGTACTCCTGCGTGTCATTGACATAATTCGTGGGGTGTTCCGTCCCATGTAAGGACTCCTTCATTTTTTTCTCCTTTTCCTTTTTCGGGTTTTAGGTGAGAATTTCATCTCTAATTTGGGATGAAATTTCAGCTTGGGGGGGCTGCTGAAGTTGAACGCATTTGTTATGTAGACAGCGGGAGGGGGGCCGTCCTCTCATGTATTCATGTGTTCCGGTTGAGCGAATGATTTCTCAAGTTTCATTAATCACGCGAATGAATTTGCACTGAACGTGGGGTGATTGTGTGCCTGAGTGACTGGGTGCTGGTATGGTGACGGCGGTGTGGGGGAGGAGACGGTATCAAGTGAGAATCGGTTTGGATTTGATTATGACACAATAGTGTTGCTTCTCATTAGACGTGTAATTAAATGCGAACAAATAGTGCGGATGGCTTGCAAAGTGCGAGTGATTGATAAGGGTGGTGGTGTGTGAGTGATTGATGCGGATGGCTTTGTGAGATGTCAGAAAAACAGCGCCTTTCAAAATCAAAGACCAATGCTTTGAGTGTCCCAACAAAAGATTCAATTTACAATTGTCGTGTGAATGCGGGTCTTGAGAGGTGGCGTTCGAGAACCGCCCTGCAATTGTCGTTGTTTGTTGAGTTTTGAAAGAGATTCTTCTCTTCTTCTGTGCTTCACTTATTTTTGGCTGCTATAGACAAGATAAGGTTCAGATGGTTGTGAGAGTGAATTCAAAAGAAGCTTTTAGAGGGTGGGGGGGATCCACAAAATTTCTAAAAACGGCTGTAGATAGTGTCTGATGCTGGTGAACGATGTGCTGTAGTGGGTACGTGCATCGATTTTTGGTTTCGTTCGCCTCCACATTTGCTGCGAAAAGTTTTCCAAATTTTACCAATTGGAACCAGTATTGAATTATGGCTCTACTGCACTTGTAAGCAAAAAAAAAAACATTGACATCCACAGCAAAAGACCCTTTTAAAGCCATACTTTGGTTTTTTGGGGTTGTAAGCCCGTCTGGTCAATTTTCACCAAGACATGACACACGACTGGAATCTGAGTGTCGCTTTGATAAGAAAGTAGCCTTGGGTGATGGTTTTCTGCCTTGGTGTCTGAAGTCTTCCCAAATGTCCAATTTCGGGGATGCCGATGGGAACATTTTTGCTTAAGATCCGAAATATTTTTGTCGCCGTACGCAACTACCCAGCGAATCATAAATTATATCAGGAAGGCGCTAGTTGTAGATGGCATCCCTTGCGAACTGTTTTAGGCGGCGCTCAATACGCAAGCTTATGTCCTACATCCGCTTATTAACGGAGTCAGGGACAGTGAATATTTCCAGCAGGAATGAAAAAGTTTGACGATCCGTAACTCAATGAAATGCGGAATCTGAAGAGGTGTATGCGTTCTCTCAGCGACAACTACAATT
This sequence comes from Eristalinus sepulchralis, assembly GCA_944738645.1. NCBI lineage: Eukaryota > Metazoa > Arthropoda > Insecta > Diptera > Syrphidae > Eristalinus > Eristalinus sepulchralis. The sequence goes on along the minus strand of OX122882.1, from coordinate 37,125,474 downwards.
ATTTATTAGCAAAAATACTCATTGTTCTGGAATCACTTCGTGAGCATCAGTATTCAACTTTCGACGTCAAACAAGCAGGGTTTGGCTCTGGATTCTAATCAAACAACCACATGACCACCCTGCGTACAACAACCGAACAATGCGCTGAGTACAGGCCTCGTATTCATTTGCTTTTTGTCAACTTCGATTAAAAGCCGTTGGCTATCAGCAATGGAACTGGAAGTCGATAAACTTTGACGATATTTGATATCAGCAATGGAACTGGAAGTCGATAAACTTTGACGACTTACAAAAACAGCTAGATTACACTAACTATGTCTACTGTTGAACGCACTACTATCTGAGGGCCCTTTATTTCTAAGCTTGGGCTAGAAAGGTAAGGCTAGAAATAAATGCGGCCACAACAAAAGCCAAAATCACCTCGAACACTAGCTTGAAGTTGATAAACTTCTGCATCTCGAAAGTATGATATCGACTGATAGGTGTGGCATAAATTTGGATGTACGCTCAGGAAGGCGAAGACTAAACCTGCGAAAGTTTAAGGACCAAAGGCATTTGTAAAAGTCTGGCATCAGGTCTCTTGTCGTGCTTGTGGCTCCGCAGAAACTCACCTTCAATGAATTAGAAATTACATTTTGATAGGTCCAAGTCTCATACTCGTATTCACCATATAATTGCTGGTGTTCCGCAGGGCTCCGCTCAGTCTCCGACACTCTTCTTCGTATGCATGCATGTTCTCAGTCACTTCTAATCCAATCCACTCCTTCTTTCATGACAGTATCCCATTCTTTTCATATTCTTTTCTTGACTTACGTCACTTCTCTTGGACGGTGGACTTGCACCTACAGCGTGTGTTAAGCTCATTAAATTCCGATTTTAACACCATCATATATTTGAGGTCGTCCAAAGTGCAGCAGCGAAATTTCTTAAAGCGATGCAAAAAATATTTCACTTGTTTGATCTAGCTACAATCAAGGTAACAAGACGTTTAGCTAGAGCTCCCAAGACCCCCTCTGCACCTAATCGAATAAATTCAATGGCGAACAATAAGCCTTATTCGGAATAGACTTGTTAGAAAACGGACATAATGATGCGTCATTATCAATCTTTTATCAATTTTAAAGCAGAAAAATGCTCAAATCTGCTACATTCAATTCTTATTTGCAATACACGCCTCAATAAGAATCCTCCTCCCAGCCACCCTTAAGCACTTCTTCGGACGCAGTGTTAAGTTTAGAGACTTATTCTTTAGCCGTATCACACGAATATTTAATGTTTTTTCCGGTTCAACTTATGCCTTGTATTTCAGTCTCGCCCTCTTTTTCTATATCTTCGGGCCCTGCTGCGACTTAGCGCGAGCCAATTAAAAAAATAAATACCCTTCATCTCCAATGCTGGAGATTCAAAAACACGAAGGCTTCAAGTCTTATTCGAGAAATGCTTAAGATGCTTTCGAAGAAACTCCCAGTCAGACCTTTTAAGGATTTTTATTCGAAGAAGAAAGTGGCAGTGCATGCATAATTTCGCGAAATAGTTCAATGCAAATGTTTCGCTGAACAGTAAAGGGGGCTTTAAATCGCTGAAGACAGCTTGAATGCGTTTTAGAAGTGGTACGCGTAGGTGCGTAGGAGTGATCATAGTTCTATCCCTCCTAAGGGGTTATGGACGTTAGATCAATAAATTTCATCGCATGCAACACTAAACCTTCATAAACAGGAAATGCACGTGAGTGACGCAAACATTCGAGTAATTCATTCAAGGAAACAGGAAACGTCAATAAACGGTTACACGCACTCAAGGTGAAGGAATATGGCCAACTAAGTTTAAGAGAAAACGTCTGTAGTGCAATCCAAATGTCTGTGGACTACATGAAAGGGAAAGCATTAAAACAGTAGTATGTAGAAGATCTGTCAGGGGCTAGAGGATGAATGTGGATCAACAAATGTAAATTTAGTGTCATATCCTCCTTCACAAGCCGTTCTCTTTGCAGAATTATAACACCGTCCAATATGCCCCAGGGTCAGTTGTTGCGCATCAGCCCCCCCCCCCCACCACCTAACAACAAAATTCACTATTTTGCACAAATTCTATTTTAGATTGTTTTCAAATCACCCCACAGTCCCCTTCAGCGGAAAAAACCCCATCCTCTGTAAACCTGAAAAATTACCACACAAAAAAGGTCATCATGCATATGTAAATAATTACAGAAAACAATATCACTGCGGTAATTAACCAATTAGTGATATTTGCGAGATGCAAACAAACCCCTCCTCCCCACGGCTACCCCCGTGGCGCGCAATCAATTATCTGCGGAGGTGGTGAATCCTCTCGCCCTTTCTCAATGTATGCGTTGCCGTTGAGTGAATGTTTATTGAACAAAAAAACAAAAAAAAAACGAAAATGCCAATAAAACTGGTCCAGCCACGCCTTTAGAAACGTTATTAATTACCCTTACCGCAGGATAGCCCCGTGCAAATTTCAACAGCACGTTTAGTTAATTATTTCACATTTATGCATTTGCCGCCGGTGGGAGGGTGACGCGTGCTCACCGCCCACCACGATGCGCTCCCTGCAGACACGCTCCTATGATTTTAAACCACTCTGTCAATTAATTATTAATCATAAATTATTTTCGCCCATTTCATTGCGTTACGACGGCATTAAGGCGATGATTTAACCATAAAAAAGTGAAATAGTAGTTCCACAGCGAAATGTGACGTACGTCGCCATCGGCGATGAGGTGGGCTAGTGGTGGTGCTCTGCACCCAAAACGGCATGGTTTGTAATTTAATGAAATACTTAACATAAACCCTGCTACAAGACATACCACTACAAACACCATTAATGTTGATCGCATTAACTCACCTTATCCTTTACGAGGGGAGTTCGCTTACGCTTTAGTGGCGGGCGCAGGTTCCCTTTTTATGGTTAACACGAACATTTACCGCCGCATTCGGCGCATAAAAACCAACCCAAGACCCCATTTATCCATTCGGCACCCCATTGGCAAGAAAGTAGTACGGTCCGATCCGGTTGGCGGGGCGGTAAATGTCTGACACTACGTCTTTTCGGTAGCGCTTCGCCTCAAATTAAAGTTTCACAATTAAACCTTTAACTTTGCAGGTCGTAAAGAATCTTCTTGATGTCTTGGCTTGTATTTCATTGCCAACGCTGCTGTTGCCGCTGACAGACGATAAGGAGCGCTGTATCCTCTCAAGTTCGTTCCATCATTTAGTGTGGCGTGCTGGCGGGCGGGCGGGCGAGTGCGGGGGGGTTTTGGGTGAGCAAAATGGCTGGTCAGTCGAAAACATTAGTAGCGTCGATCCATCAAGTGAGGCGTGATGTGTTTTTTTTTTGCTCTCTCTCTCGCTTGCGCTTAGCAAGAAGGTGGAAGAGACGAGGGGAAATGCTTTGAAAAATTACGTGGTGTAGCCGAACAAGCAGATTGGGGGCAGTTTTGCCTGATTCGAGTGGAGTCCTTTATGATTTCAGTTTGGCGTAATTGTAGTGGGGCTCTGCAAAAGTGTGTAGAATCACTTTGAGAGGTATTGCGGAGGGTCTTGGGGAGTTGTTCGGGGTTTGGAAGTTGGCAGCAACCCCTGGCGCCTTTTGCCAGTATCGGCGATTTGAGTTTTGTTTTATTTTTTTGTCTGACTCTGAGGGCAATAAATCAATCTGATAGACGAGATTTGATGTCTGTTGTTGATGCGACGTGGTCGCACCGTCTGAGTTATGAAGCTCGATTAACCTCATATGACTGCGTATCGTTGTGTATCTGTAGGTTGGCCCAAGGAAGAATTCGACGTTTCAGTAAACGCTGAGACATCAATGTTGGTGCCTGTAAACTTGCAAATTTTTCACACCAATTTAAAGAGAAGTATTTAGGAAAAAAATACCGACTTGACTTCAGTTCGAAGAATATTTGATTTAGTTTTAGTACACAGCTGAAGAGAGGCAGACGTTAAGTCTTAAAGCAAACACTAAATGTTTGTGAAGAGTTTCGTGGGTTTTTTGAGTTTTAGAAAACATCGACAGCATAAAGACTGCTGTCGTCTTTGACGTTATTCCTTCGAAGGTAATCGTTTCAAATGAGTTTTACCGTGTTTCACTATGGACAACAAGGAGCTTCTGCGACGTTCTACAGTTGATCAAAAAAGAAATCGGACACACACCTATTTTCGCCTACAAACCACAAAATACAACAAAAATTTGGTTTCCGCACAGTTTGAAAATATATTTCTTAAAAGACACACCAAAAAAATAAATCGGACACTTGGTTATATAACTTAACAAATAAAAGAACAAAAAAAAAGTTAATACTAAGAAAGTACGAGGGCTGTTTGATAAATAACCGACCTCATCGTGAAGCTAGCGGCACAAGTGAAAAAAAAGTTTCTACTTCAAATTGTGCATATTATAATAGCTACTCGCCAAAATTTCAGAAATTTATCTTGCACCATTATCTGTTGACAGTCGTTTTTGTGAGTGTATTTCGGTGATTCCCCCAAAATGGAAAAAATTGAATATCGAGCTGTAATTAAATATTTATTTTTGAAAGGCAATACGCCTTCACAAATCAAAGATGAGTTGGACTCTGTGTATGGTGACTCTGCACCATCGTTTACCACCATAAAATTTTGGGCAGCTGAATTTAAACGTGGTCGCAGGAGCTTGGAAGATGATGAACGTCCTGGGCGTCCAAAAACTGTTACCACTAACAATAACATCGCTAAAGTTCATCAATTGGTACTAGACGACCGCCGGATTAAAGTTAGAGAAATAGCTGAGATTATGAAGATGTCAAACAACGTGTTTGCCATATATTAAACCAAGATTTGGGCATGAGAAAGCGCGTTGGGTGCCGCGTTTGCTTACGCTAGACCACAAACGTGCGCGCATGAACATTTCCAGCGCTCTGTTGGCTCAGTTTAGAGGCAATAGGACCGAGTTTTGGCGCCGATTGATAACTGTCGACGAAAAAAAAAAACAAAAAAAAATTTTTGAAAAAGTCGCGTGCATCATGGTGAGGTCGGTTATTTATCAGAGAGCCTTCGTAGTCCTTTATTTCTTTCACCGCATTCAACCTGTCTGGCATCGATTTATGTGTTTATGTACTTGTATTGAACCATGTTTCCATTGATAAAAACAAGATTCCCTGGTCCAGCCGCGGACATGCAACCCCAAACCATAACTGAGCCCCCTCCATGTTTAACAGTTGGTCGTAGATTTCCTTCCCTTAGCTCCTCGTTCGGTTTTCTCCACACATATGTTTTTCCATCAGATCGAAATAAATTAAAATTACTTTCGTCTGAGAACAAAACACGTTTCCAAAAAGAAAAATCTTTGTTTTGATGTTGCCTAACAAAGTCTTTTCTTTTTATTTGGTTCTTCTTTTGACGTAAAAAAACTTTTTGTAAATAGTTTTTTACCTCTATAGTCAATTTAGGTGCACTTAGTTGTGGGTTCTTCTTAACCTGCTGTACAATCCAGCGCTCATCTGCCGCAGTAAATATTTTTTGTCTTCCGGACTTCGGTAAATTTTGGATGTTATCAAAGGTTTTATATCTTTTTATGATATCTCTCCTGTAGAGTGACTTCTTTTTACTATTTTCGCAATATCGCGCACAGATTTACCTCCTTAAAAATTTAACAACTATTTCCCGTACTTCAATGGATGTGTAACCACGACGTCTATCCATGTTGATTAAGCTTTGCAAATTGAATATATTTTCGTTGTAACTGAGATTACAAATGAGTAACGACAAATCAAAAATTATAATAAATATGGGAAAAACTGGATGGGAGTTCAATATTGCAAGGTGTCCGAAATCTTTTTTGATGTGTGAAACATACTTTCAAACTGTGCTGAAACCAATGTGTATTAATGAATTAATTTTTGTTTATTGTTTATAAAGAGCTCATAATACAAGCTTTAAAAAAAAGTATAAACATGAATTGATTGAGTTTTTTTTTTGTTGCATTTTGTGGTTTTTAGGTGAAAATAGGTGTGTCCAATTTTTTTTTTTTTTTGATCAACTGTATGAATATCGACAGGGATGGTCATGGTGCACGTTGTAAACAGGCTAACCAGTGGACTTCACCTGGCGAACGTGGTCTGAAGAAGACGAAGACTGTAGTATTGGCCGCGAATGTGATGACCACTGTTTTATATGATTCCCAAGGTATCCTAGAACAAGCATTGCCAAATTTTTACAGAGCCCTACGATTTCAAATTAATGCAATTCATGCTGAATTACTTCGAAACTTTCGGTTCAAGCCATATCATAGTTACGGCGAATGTTTGTTTTTACTGAGAAAATTAATTTCGTTCCATTTATTGCATTTTAAAAATGAATATTTAATAAGGAAAATCCCTCCTATGCTCATTGGGAAGTACCATGTTAACATGTGCGGCCACAGCTTTAACTCGACCACACAATAAATCATTAAAACAGAACTGGCTATTTGAAAAAAAAAAAACTTTATTTAATTAGGTTTTGTATATTTGATTGAGTTGTCCCACTTACCAATGCTGACCGCAGTGTGTGGAGGACAGTGATTGCTGAATTCCGATGTAGTCTTTGGCAGGACAAAACTCCGCACTTCGCTAATTAACGAAGTACTGGGAAAACATTTCCACAAACCAAACCATACAAACGTGATATTCCCGCACATCGAGCGGTAAATTGAATGGTCAAGACTTAATTCAGGCGAATCAGGGATTAATTAAGTCAAAAATACTTGTCGCGCGAAATAATCAGTCTGATTTATTTATTTCTTTCCTACTACAAATGACAGATTCATTATGGAGTAGGCTTTAAAGCTTTAAATTATTTTAATTTAATGCATCTCCTGCGAGAATCCACCCAAATTAATGAATCCGTTAAGGGTTAATATCAGCCGTAAGGAAACCACTTCGGGTCAAGTGTTGCAATCGAAAGTGAATTTATCGCACTTCACAGCTATTCACGATTTCAAGCGATTGAGATCTGATTATGAACCAAATTCAAAATCATTCATATGTATTTTTCAAGACTTTAAACATAGGCTTCAGTTTCGGCAATCACCTCCTCATTCGGGGCTTTTTTTCCGGCGAGTATCTTTTTGAAGTTTGAAAAAAGGTAGGAGTCGCTGTGGGGCCAGATCTTGAGAATACGGTGGATGCGGAAACAATTCAGCACCCAATCCGTGCAATTTGGTAGCCGGTAGCCAAGGTCTTGTGACACGGTGCATTGTGTTGGTGGAAGAGAATTTTTTTTTTCATTTTCATATGGGACCTTTTTTTCAATTTCTTCGTTCAAATGCAACAATAATGCCATAAAATATTCGCTGTTGATCCTTTTGCCTTTTCCATGCAAATCCCAAACTACGGATGCCATTACCTTTCCAGCCGACCTTTGTGTTTTTGGACGCTTTGGGCGTGGTTCGCCGGCTACTGTCCACTCCTCTGACTGCCGATTTGACTTTGGAGTGTAGTGGTGGATTTATGTTTCATCCATTGTGACATACCTCCTCAAACAGTCTTCTTTATTCCGACGGAGCAGCTCCAAACAGCTCTCAGAATCATCGATACGTTGTTGTTTTTGATCCATTGTGAGCAAACGCGACACCCATTTCGAAAACAGCTTTCGCATGGACAAATGTTCAGGAAATAGTGAAAGAGTACACACAGCCTTCTGATATCTTTATCAGAAGGCTGTATCTCACGCAATTTTAGTTTGCGGTTTTCCAGGAGGTTTTTGTGTACTTTTTTCATTTTCATGTGTGGCCACCTCAATTGGCTTTCCAAAGCGTTCAGCGTCTTTGGTGTCTGTACGAGCACGTTTAAAGTCAAAATACCACCGAAGAGTAGTTGTTTTTGATAGAGCAGAGTCCCTGTAAGACTTTGCAAGCTATGAACTTGCCCGGCATTTTTTCATATCAAAAAGCAGTGTTCAATTAACACAAGAAGTTCAGTTTTTTCCATTGTTTTAAAAATCGCAAGAGTAGCGTCACTTGAAGCATTGTAACTTGTAACCTAATAATCAGACTGTTATGAAAGTTTGACTGATACCTGTCAAATGAATGAATGTTTGTACTTCCTGAAAAAAACTATGGATTTTTTGTTAGTGGAACCCCCTATATGCCAGTCCCGGGACTTATTGACTGATGTGATTTTATTAAAAAAAAAATTAAGCAGTTCATACTTGGTACACTTGACTCAATTATGACCTACACAGGTCACAACTTCTTCAGCATCTTCTCGTGTTGTAGTTTGAATATGAATAGGGAAATTTGAGAAGTTTTTCGTAGACAATTCTAGTCTTCAAGTGTTGTTCAATACTCGAAAGATGCGGCGACGTGAAAAAATATGAGATGAGCATGTCCAGGAACATGCGAACATAGCGTGTGTGACATAAATACTACCCACGACGGTCCTCACACGCTGGTCCCACCAAGGGCCTTCTTTCAGTGAATCAAACGCAGGGCAGTCGATAATGAAGCATGACCCCACTATCCAAAGAAAACATGGAGTTTTGGATTATCTTAATGAACCGACTATTCATCACCAGTCACAAACCTCTGCAGAAACGATTTTTTTCCAAGTTGCATTTCAGGAATGCAAAATTCCCGTTTAACTTCAACCGTCTTCAATTCGTATGGCACCCAATATCGCAAATCAACTTTGTTTTGAAAAGATTGGAAATGTTTTCTGTCAGCCCTGTGCACATACGGCAACGTCGTTGATCGCACTTAAACTGTTCACACTATCCCTGCCAGTACACAAGTCAAGTTGTCATACATCCACCTATTGGTGCATCACATCAACCACTCTGATGGACCTGTTCTACCAATTTTAGACTGTAAGTACAGAGAACTTCCTCACTACCTCAAGTCCATGCCTCGGATAGAGACGGATCCAGTTTTGACGACCGTAGCAAACGAATTAAGGTCAAAGATTTTTGGTTCTGTACGTCGAATGCGAACTCCCTTTCCTAACAACGTGCGCCTGAAAAATGTGCGAAAGCCCTGGACTACTACAAAGCCGATATTACCTCCATTCAGTGAGTACGATTGAATCGCCCAGACAAAAGGAAGATGAAAACCTGCGACATCCACTACAGCGATTACTACAGACAGGACAGACATCGCTTATTAGGATGTGTAATTGTTGTTCAAGGCAAACATAGGGGAAACGTTTTATGCTACAATTCCGAACAACACTCAGAACTGAATCTCATTGTAGTCTGACTGGTTCACAAGAACTGCGTCAACTATGAAGTTAACAGTATCCTTAACTTAATGTACGCAATTCTCTCTACCCTTTCTTGTGAGCGCCTATAAGTGTGGTTTCAGACCAAGTAACCTCAACATAGACTAGACCGTCACACTCAAAAGACTGAAGAAGTACCAATCAACAACCACCGTCAATTTTTCGATGCTAAGGATGCATACGACAGCGTGCATAGGGAAGAGCTTAACTATGCCAGATTGTGTAAGACAATGATGGAGAACTCTTGCTGCTCCGTCAAGCTTGGTAACGAGCGCAACGAGACCTTCAATGTCAACGACGGTTTAATCACACTTGCCAATCTCTGTTTTTTTTTGGCCTTGAGAGACAATTCACTAACAAGGCCCCCTCTCGAAGGACCAAGCTGATCAACTCCTTCCTGCTAAATGATGCAGAAATGTGGACCTTATTAAAAACGGATGTGGAGGTTATTGGCGAGATGAAAGCTCTACGTGCGATTTTCAGTCTTGTAAGCGTTGATGGCATCTGTAGGAGAAGATTTAACGGCGAACTCTAAAGTCTGCACAACGACATGCGCCTGGTCAAACGTCTTCGAATATAACGTTAACGGCTAGGCCGTGTAGAGCGTATGGACACCACTGCTCCGGCCCGAAAAGTCCCCGAATCTGAACCATTGGGACAGAGCAACAGAGGACGAGGTGCCGCACACAAGAGGAGAAGGACCTCAAGTAACTTGGAGTGCGCAACTGGCGGCACCTGGCGAAATATCGTTCTAGCTGGAGAGACATGTTGGTTGAAGCCCAAGACCACCCCGGCCTATAGCGCCATAATGGCATGTACAGGAGAAGATTTTACTGTGGCTTGCTTCAAATCTCCCGTCCATGCACGCCATATAGAGGCGGTGAATAACACTGCTTCGGTTCAATGAGTCTTTGAATCCGATCTACTGTAACAACGCACCCGCAAACGACCTCATCTGAAATGGTGCACACAAGTGGAGAAGGACCTCATCCAGCTTGGAGTGTTTGTTTGGTTCAGGTCAAGCTCCACTGCCGAAGTTCAAATGAAATATTATTTTTTTGTGGTGCTATTGTCAGCTACTATGGTTGTGGCAGCAATATGTAGATATTGCCTGATTGACGAGCATGTAGACTAAGCGTTGTGTAGGCGAAGAAGAACCAGAAATCGTCCTACGTCTGATCCATGATCCACACCTACGCTTCGGAACTAAAAACTAAGGAAACTACTCTCTTAGTGGTCTGAATGCCCTTCCGCCTTATCGGCTGAGAATCGTGTCAACATTGACTGGTTACCGGCATACCCCATCGAAGGTCCGGTATGGGACTACATGCGCATTTTCTAAACCTGTGCATAGAAAATCCGTCTTGAATGTGTGCAGGTAAATAGGTGTCCGCAGTATGTGGCCGTGGTCCCCCGTGAGCTGAAGTACCAGAATGTTGTAACCAAGCAACAAAATAACGAAATGTCAAACAAAATCAAAAAAGATTTGAAATTTAAAATAAAAACCAGAAAAAATTTTGCACTTGAACAGATTACTCCCATGCACACAACAATCCAACGAAAGCAACATCCCTGTTTGCCTATTCAATTGAAACCACCACGAGACAGCGCTCTGCTGCTACGCGTCCAACCCCTTAAACTGAATCGACTTTCATCGAATATAATCTCACATCACGACCTCGTGTTGTGCATTCAATTAATCGTCGCACCAATCCGAAATCAAGCGAATAACCGAACGATTGCAACCTTCCACCAGTGATTCTATTCCCAAAACCCTCGCATATCGAAACTCGAAGAGTAGATAGATCCCACACTACCAGGGCGCTCATCAATAAAACACTAGTAACTTTATGCTGAATTAAACTAAACGACGCAATACTCTTAGGGACTCCATTCAATGTCACCAGCATCCTTGCTCTCTCACTCGATGATGCTGGCTTTACCCAACGCCGCCGTCGTCGCAGTCATCAACACCTTCAGTGCTCCGCACACCTGCATGTGACGCATATGTTTGTCTATTCATTTCGTATGCATGGCGTGGCTTAAAATCGCGGCAAACTACTTACTCGCGAGCGCTGGCACAGCCACCTTCTAACCCCTCCGCAGGGACAGCACACACCCACAACTTTGTGAAAGTTTCGGTGCCTCCAAAGGAATTGGTTTCGGGAAGTGTTTTAAAAACATGTCGTTACATCGTTACACTGTTAAAACGTGTATAACCACCGCCATTGGCAGTTGGCAGCACTAATGCCTGGCGGGCGGGAGGGGCAACCGACTGCGCTCTATCAAAGTGTGCGGTGGGGATGAGTAAACGTCGTCGGGAATGATTCTCTCCTGGTTGGAGGGACAACAACATTGTCTTATGTTTCCATGTTCCCGTTCGAAAACTTTCAACGTCTTCAATTTGTCTTTAGACATCGTGCCCCCAAGCCGGAACACTCTCTGCCCAAACTCCTGCAAAGCGCCCCGTATCTTGGGGGCACTGCGCGCATCCGTCAGTTTGTTGGGATGAAACTTTCGAACGACTGCTGCTGCTGCTGCTGCTACTACTGCTGCAGGGCCAACTTCGAAAGCGTCTCGAAGTCAAATTTAATTTCAGCAAAATTTTAATTCTACCACTAGCGCTCGTCTTCCGCCGTTCTCTGAGGGCGGCCCGGGTGGTGGTATTGTACACACCTATCAAGACGCTTCGACGTATTCGCAGGCTGCTGAGCTAAACACACCTTGTTGACACAAAACCGGGGAGGTGGGCGCCTGAATGAGCGAGTCCTGTTCTTCCTTGGATATTATGACACTTTTAATAACTTTATTATTGCATTTCGCATAATTGCGAGCATCACTTGTCGCGTCCCCCCGCTGCAGAAGAGGGGCGCTCGCTTAGTTGCGATTCTGTTGGGGCTTCTGGAAGTGACGCGTTTCGCTCTGTAGCCGTGTAGCTGTGCGGGAGCTGTGCAATTAAAAGTTGAACAAAGCTTTTTGATGTTCTTTAACACGATGAAATGCACACGCTCAGTGTCGCCCTTAATTACTCTTGGATTTATTTTTAAAGTTTTTTTTTTTTGAAAAGAAGGGTGCTGAGTTTTTGTGTCAGCGGGTGTTAACATGTGTTCATCGTTAGCTCGTGTGCCTTGGCGTGGCCGTGTGCGAGTTGGGACGCACAGCCCTTCTTCTATTCTGCTAAAGATTTGAATGTGCAACCGGGAATCAGCTGCTACGGCTACAAGTTAATGGGACGTGTACTCCAATTTCATACGAATGTGAACTGGCTGTTGTTGGGCTTGAGCACTGGTTCTGTTGAGAAAAAAAAAGGAATCTGCTCTGAAAGAACCGAGCTTTCGGAGGTCACATCGTTACGGGAGAAATTGAATACGATGTGTGACACATTACAGTTTTGTATGAACCTTTGTTGGGCAAATTCGGTGGTGTCCAGCGAAGCATAGGTTAAATCTTCGACTTTTATAAAGCTAAAAGCAGCGATATGCAAGCTCAGATGAAAATATTTCAAATTTTCACAACCCAAGGAAGGAAGCTTAACAGTGATGAGCCGACAAATTTTTAATCATTTCCTATTGTTATGTCTTGCAGTGCAAATAACCTCCCTATTCTTTATCAGGAGCCTAAGTTCGACGTAAGACAAGGATATACAATTCTCCCACGGTCTGAGGCTGATGAAGATTCACTAGCGAATGCTACCTTCTTCCTCTTCTTCTTTTAGTGGCGTTACAGTCCTTGGTGGAACTAGGCCTCAACCAACATGCTTCTCCAGCCTGCACGATCTTTCGCCAGCTGCCGCCAGTTGCGCACTCCAAGTTGGTTGAGGTCCTTCTCCACTTGTGTGCGCCACCTTAACCTAGGGCGTCCTGTGTTGTGTTGTCCCAATGGCTCAGATTCGAAGACTTTTCGGACCGGAGCAAAGGTGTCCGTACGATCTTCATGGCCTAGCCATCTTAAGTGTTGTATCCGGAGACGCTTGACTAAGTGCATGTCGCTGTAAAGCCCATAGAGTTCGTCGTTAAGTCTTCTCCTTTAGATGCCCTCAACGCAAACAAAACCAAAAATTGTACGCAAAACTTTTCTCTCCAAAAGACTAGGCGCTTCCTCATCCGCTTTAAGTAGTTTCCAGGTTTCTGCGCCATAGAGTACGACTAGGATGATCAAGCTGTTGTACAAAGGCAGTTAAGTCCTCCAAGAGAGGGCTTTATTCTGCGTTTGATTTCGGTACTTGTGTTGTTTTCCCTATTTACCGCGGGGCCGAGGTCGACAAAGTCCTTGACTACCTCGAAGTTCTGCTGCCTAATGTGACACTCTGTTGTGTGTCCTTCCTTGATGACACCATGTTCTTCGTTTTGTCTTCATTAACCACCAGACCAACTTTAGCCGCTTCCGCTTCAATGCCAGCAAACACCTCATTGACTGCTCGTTGTGTTCGTCCAATCACGTCAATATCGTCGGCGTAAGCTAGTAATTAAACTGACTTTTGGAAGATCGTTCCACTGGTAATGGCTTGTGAGTTACGCACGATCTTCTCAAGGATGATGTTAAAGAAGTCACATGACAGTGCGTCGCCTTGGCTGAAACTTTTTTTTACATTGAAGGTCTCGATGAGTTCGTTACCGACAATGACAGAGCAGCGAGTGTTCTCCATCGTCATCCTACACAATCTGACGAGTTTGGTAGGAATGCCAAAACTAGACATGACACTGTATAGCTCGTCTCTATGCACACTGTCATATGCGGCCTTGAAATCGACGAATAGTTGGTGAGTGTTGATTTGCGCTTCTTGGGTCTTTTCCAAGATCTGCCGTAAAGTGAAGACTTGGTCGCTGGTGGACTTTCCTTACCTGAAACCACACCGATAAGGACCTAACGGTTTCAGGCCTTCACACAATACGGCAGAGAAAATCTTATGTGCGATGTTAAGGAGACTAATCCGTCGGTAGTTGGCGCAGCCGAAGGGGTCTCCTTTCTTGTGGACTGGACAGACGACGCTGAGATTCCACTCATCGGGCATGCTTTCCTCCGATCATATCTTACAGATTAGCTCCTGCATGTTCCCAACCAGTTCAACTCCAGCTGCTTTAAATAATTCTGCGGTCAGTCCATCCGCTTCAGCAGCTTTGTTCGATTTAAGTCTCGATATTACTAACTTGACCTTGTCTAAGTCGGGGGGACGGAATTCTTGCATATCATCGTCCAAATTGACAATAACTTTCTGCCTAACAGCGGGATTTGGGTCATCATCTCCGTCTAAAATGCTACCTATTGACTGAATTTTGTCGACCAAAACGTTTCTAAGGATTGTTGCCTATTTACCCTCAGTCGGAGATTTTAAATTGTTTCGGACAAATCAATACTGTCGGCATTTGAAATGTACTGCTTCACATCGAATCTTAATTTCGACACGCCCTGTATGCTCATATAATGATTGTTTAATCACTTATGTGGCTATTGAGGATCCGAGCCGAAGCTATGGTTGCTTTACATAGTTGAGTCCTGGTGTTACTGCTTCCAGTCATCAAGACTAAGTTGTCTTGCATCCTCTACACCAAAGTTTAGATTTCGGTTTCGAAGACCATCTTGGCTGTAGAGTTGGTGTCAGAAGTCGAATTTCAGCTTAAATTCACATCCTGATGCAGCTCGTTGAGTAGGCGGTTGTGTCTACTTCTCCATTCAGCACTATCGGGAAAGGGGATATACGAGTATATCCGACGCAGAAATTTTCTTTTGGAGGAACCAAGAATAAGCTCCGCAGTTATGCGTATCATCCATTTCTTGGCTCCATTAAGCATTAATTTTGGTTTGTCACTTCAGGAGTTTGTTAACCTTCAATATACCGAAGTATTACCGGCTGCCGTGTGAGGAGTTAACGCTTTCCTCTTCAACTTTGCTGCAATTTACTGACTGTTCATTAGTCCAGACGAACGCTTACACATAAGCATACATTGTCACATAAGCTAAGGAGTGGATTAACTTCAGCAGTCAATCTGCAGTCACTCCTGTTTACTACTCAGGGTTGTCTTGTGTGGAGTAACAACTCACCTGGTCACTCTTTCGTACAACATCCCTCCCAGCGCAAGTGATTTATTTCCAAAGTCCTTATTTGTAGAGATAAGGCAAAACCCCATCTAACAGCAGACGTGAGTGTCGGGTGTGCATTTAATCACTTCCGACTGAAGAACTCCATCTAAATCCTGAATCCATGTTTTCCGCAAAACTCGCCCCGCTTTAAAATCAAAACAAAACCACCAAATTAATGATGATACTCAAAACTCTGGCTCCATGTTTGCAGTTCATTAGAGTGCAATCAGCGGAAGAACGAAGAACAAAAAAAAGCAGCAACCAGCACGAAGTCCTGTCAACAGTCTGAATGTTGCCACATCGACATTTGTCACGCTTCATTTCGATCAAATATTTTTTCGGCTGATCCACATGAATTCACTTTGAAAACTGAAAAGTTAACGCCAATTAGAGGCGGCTTCAAATTTTAAGTTCAATTCCCTTTACTGACCGAACTTTGCAATTTGAAAATGAACCCCTTTCGGTTGGATGGGTGGTTTCGATCCCCTTGTATCTTTGTATCTCCCCCACCCGACATGAGTACATTTTTTTAACTAAGTTAATTGTTTCGCTTTCGCAGTTCCTTTTGACTCACTGCTTTGTTGGCTCTTTCTCTTTGGGTGAGTCAAAGGTATCGGCGAAACCGCTGCAAAGATAGCACCAGAGGGAGTGCTAGGTAGACGGATGACCACAGCAATTGGGTTATCCCAGGACACAGTTTCGTAAGTCACTTTGTCCCAGAGTTGAGATGACATTCAAGAACCCGAAAGATAATCAGTAGTGGGTTTTGTGTTTAGACACAATAAAGCGACGGCACACAAAACACAGCCATCGCTGAAGAGATGGCTCTGGGAAGTGGGAAACAGCAGTGAATAGTGAATTAATTATCGTCCTTCCGACAATAAACGCAAACCAAGCAATTTCAATTTGCTTCATCATTCATTATTGCTCCGGTTAATTCCTTCCGCTACCCGTTTTGTTATTTCTTCTACTTCCTTTCTCTTTCCTTGGATCTATTGATCCTCCTTGAGCTGCTGTGGAAGAGGTTGCATTTTGCCCAGCACCCTCACATGCCATTTTTCGCAACCGACGGACAAGCGTCGTCCTTTCAATTGTCCTCGTGAACGAGATGGAGCGAGTGATTCTCTTCTCCAACAATCGTCGTGCCCTTTTCGTCGTCGCGGAAAAGACATATCCGCTTGTGGTATTACCACAACATGTACCACCCCAGAGGGCGGGCGCAGTGCGACGGCAGTAACGGCTGCACGAGTGGCATATCCTGGGCGAGGGTGAGCCAAAATTGTCTGACTGTACTCTGTCAGCCCGTACGAAATATGAAAAGGACGCGTCCACAGTCACCATAAAGTGACCCTTTTCCACAGGACGAAGAAAAACTAGACGTTACACAGAAAAGGCTGTTATGTGCAGTTTTCTCCACTCCACACGGGTACGTTACTTGGTAAGAAACCCCGAGAACACATCGAGATGAGCTGGGGGGAGGATCCATTCTTTTTCAGCTTTTATCTCGCAGTCGCCTCTTTTCGATGCCATTGTTATCCTGAATTGTCATCTTTTATGTCCTTATGTCGGGAATAACGATGACTCGGCGATAATATATTCCCCACCCGCTCAACCTCCGTCAACATCAGTGTCGTTGGTTTCTGTAATGGCGAAGAATGAATTTGCGTACGTCATCGATTAGAATTCAACTTTTGGGTCATTATAGTGGAAGTGAAATATAGAATTTGACAAAACGCACATCAGACATAATTCCGGGGACCGAAGGAATGCAGATAATGACTAGAGGTATTTGAATATGGTGCCCCGTGGGAGGGGGGTGATTTCAATTTGAAGTAAATTCTGTGTTTGGACAAACACATGTGAGATGAAGAAATGAACTTCATTAATCCAGTGCCGAATGTCATTCGAGTGCAAAGTATAGGACGTTGTTCGCAGAACACAATCCACTTCCCCCATGTTGACTTTTGTTATTCAAACACTTTCGAAAAATGAAAAGCGTCAAAAAACAAATTGCAACATATCCTACTCTGACACGTCCACTGTGTGATTATGCCGCCTTTAAGGATGCATGCCATAAAAGTCAGATACAATTAAGGGTTCATTAAAATGCATTTGAATTGGGGAGCGCTTAATGAATGTTGTTTATTATTCACACTCTGACGGAACGTGTATCACTTCACATGTAATTTATTTTTTAATTTGAACCTTCAAGGAATTTCAAGGCGGAGCAGCGCATGCACGATTCAGTCTGTGCCAACAATATTATTTATTCACAGGATAATTGCTCTAATTACCTGACGGCAGTTATACCAATTAGTTATGACCACCATTCCCGCCATTTGTTTGCCTTATAAAATGTTTTCGTTGCCGTGCTGAAGGGTCAGTACTTCATGACTTCGACTCAGGACAGAGGCTTAAAACTTGAACTCCATAAAGGAAAGAAAGTCTTGGAGACTGTTGATTGCAAGGGCAATCGAATAAGTTTTGAACAATTTCACATTTCAAAAGAAGACACAACTAGTTTATCGGTCTAAATGAATTCACTTGAAGTCCCATATTACAAACAAGAAAAAAATTCTACTGAAACACTCAACGTTTACATCCCGCTTCACCCCTTCACTGTTCACTTATTCGGTACATTGTTAGTGAAAACATATCGCTCGTTGACAGACATAAGCGGCTAAGCTCAAAGTCGCGTCCTTGAAATGTTGAGTCCGCATAAATGTCGTTGAAACCCTGAGGAAGTACTTATGCAGATCAGCTACGCAGCTACATTCCAAGCCCCGTTGAGATTCGTAAAAATACACACTCGTTGAGATTTAACAGAATTTTCACTGCAACAGTATTAGCAGTTAAGTGTCACTTGGAGCTTAAACAATGCTCAGCAAAGTATTTACATGTGAGCCGCTTTGCTCGGGGTACACTCAGACGGCTTTAATTCAAATATGCCCTAGACTTATAAGTTCCCTCGTTGGTGGGAGGGTTTCGGAAGGAGAAAGTCGCGTCGGATGCTGACAATAAATCCATTTCTGAATTTCTCTATAAACTGCATGGACTAAGAGCGAGCCACGAGTGGGATACATTCACATTCCAGGGATACCGCCAATTACATCACAGTTGAAAAATACAATTCCAAGTTATGAGACATGGAGTCATGTATTTTCTATTAATTCAACAGGAGAGACAACAACAAAACTTCCAGAGTGGGCTTACGGAAATATAAGGTTGTTCAAATATCTCCCTTCTGCTTTTTTGCTCTTCATTCAATGCTTCATAAAAAGTGTTACAGTGATCGGATTTAGTTCAAATATCCGCTGTTTGGTTCGATAATCTGTTTCCATCTAGATGGTAACTTCCCTAACGCCTCTCGTGGAAGCCCCCCTTCTTTTTTTTGCGACGAACTCGGACAGCCACTTGTCACTAGCCTCTTTTGAGATCAACTCCACACCACCAAGTGCGCTCGTCATGGACAGGAACGGGTGGTAATCACTTGGCTTTGAACATAGCCGGAGAATTAAAAGACAAAAAGGCGGAGGGGAAGTAAAGACAACACCCTTAACAAACCTGAATCTGCTATCGGCACTTATAGAGTCAAATCATATGATCTTGGTGGCCAATTGATGTAGCTAAAACATGAAATTGCGCGACCAGGAAGGTTCTTACGCACTAACGTTGCGTGTGCCTACACTGCCGCTGTGAAGGCGTTGGATATCGACAGG